>CM026402.1:51074025-51098331 GCA_014843695.1 Archivesica marissinica | reverse complement strand
CATTAATTCAAGACGTCAATTTCTCCTACGACATTTCCTACTATGAACGTATGTGTGTTATTTGTAGCCAATTTCATATGAATTTCTTCACTAACGATTTGCAGCTGACATGCGTATTCGAAGCGACGGTCATATAATCATGCTCTATAAAGTGTGTACATGTTTTCAGCTTTGATTTTATCTAAAATGACTAATCTCTTCAGGAGGCGTCGCTCATATGGGCAACAGGTAGCGACGATAAATAAACGTAAAACACACATACACACACAGCTTTGGTTGCGTAATAACGCCACTTTCATTATGTAGTGTTCAAATCGTGTCTATGGGGAGGGAGGGCCACTCACTAATGTTATCAGAACGTGTCGCCCAACCCATTTGCTAATTATTTATCGGTTATACGATTGTTATTGTTGCATACATGTATATAGAGTCTACGTCCGTTATGTCAAAGTCGGTTATGTCGAATAACAGCGACAACCAATAAAACTTGATTTTATTTGAATGTTGTATGTGTCTACAGGCCTTTAGCCACACTGAGGTAAATGAGGCACAGGCCTGTAGCCACACTGAGGAAAATGAGGCACAGACATGTAGCCACACTGAGGAAAATGAGGCACAGGCCTGTAGCCACACTGAGGAAAATGAGGCACAGGCATGTAGCCACACTGAGGACAATGAGGCACAGGCCTGTAGCCACACTGAGGAAAATGAGGCACAGGCCTGTAGCCACACTGAGGTAAATGAGGCACAGGCATGTAGCCACACTGAGGAAAATGAGGCACATGCCTGTAGCGCACTCTGGGGGAAATGAGGCACAGTCATTTAGCCACCTGAGGAAATGAGGCACGGCCTGTAGCACACTGAGAAATGAGGCACATGCCTTAAGCCACTCTGGGGAAAATGAGCACGCATGTAGCCACCTGAGGAAAATGAGGCCAGGCTGTTAGCCACACTGAGGAAAATGAGGCACATGCATGTAGTCACACTGAGGAAAATGAGGCACAGGCCTGTAGCCACACTGAGGAAAATGAGGCACAGACCTCGGTTAGAATTTGGCAAGTAACGACAGGTATAGGAAAACTCTTGATAAAACTGCATTCAGAATGCACAGACAAGCATACACAAAAATAATTCCGGGGGTCGCCTCGGTTATTTTCATATTCTGGGTACGGCACTGGTCTGTGAACAACGCTGCCAGGGATGTACTCTTCGCCCCATATAAGTATGCCTAATTTTCTTTTTCTGTCAAACACAGTGTTTGGAACGGTTTGTATTAGGGGTATTATTGGCACCGGCATTTTATGCCCCTCCGATGAGTATTTCAGACACAGTCGGGCATCCGGGTAGACATAACGACCTTTTTACAGGCCAGCTGGATAGCTTGCGCATACATGACCATGCAATAATTTGAATTTCCGAGCCTGATTCGAACGAACAGCATACGCACATATACAATCGAGCTCCTGTATATACATGCATGTAAACAATATATGTGTTTCAGTGTGATACTGGTACAATGTGGCTTGTATAATACATCAACGATTATCATATTGTACATTTTTTTTATTATAAAAATTAATCAAGAATTATAAATTCCTTTGAAAGATGGATATTACAGTATGAATCTCAACAATTTTATATTCATAGAGTGGTGGAACCTATGCTCGGCGTAAATCCTACATATAGAGTGGTGGAACCTATGCTCGGCGTAAATCCTACATATAGAGTGGTGGAACCTATGCTCGGCGTAAATCCTACATATAGAGTGGTGGAACCTATGCTCGGCGTAAATCCTACATATAGAGTGGTGGAACCTATGCTCGGCGTAAATCCTACATATAGAGTTGTGGAACCTATGCTCGGCGTAAATCCTACATATAGAGTGGTGGAAATAGAGCATAGGAATACGCCGAGCACAGGAATACGCCGAGCATAGGCATAGAGCATAGGAATAGAGTATAGGAATACGCCGAGCATATGATCCACCACTCTATTATGCAATTGATTGCTGCACTTGATTTCCATATCATGTTATTCAATTGAGAACAAATGTGTACAGATAAGTAAGTACTTATTGGGAAGAGCCGTCTCTAATGTTGTAAGAACGTGTGGCTCGACCCATGTTTGCTTTCTTTGCATATATTGTATGTAGATTCTGTGTCATAATAGAGCTAAATAAAATATGATTAAACTAAAGTAAGTACACCTTCTATATACTGTAGGATATATGGCGAAGTTTAATAATTATAAGATGGGAAAGAGGATGCAAACAGATTACATGTTGTGCAAAAGAAACACGATAAAAACAGAGGAAACAAAATAGTGTTAGGGAGTATCTATGTGCATATCCAACATTAGTTACAGTGCAGTTTTAATAAAAATAGCCATACAGTCTGCTCTACCATACATGTCTCTTTGCCAATGATTAACTGAGTTGATTTTTGAATACACAAATTGTGGATATGTTGCGTGTGCGTCGTAATTACACAATGCAGGGGTGTGGGTGTTGATGACAGCAATATGTCCCAGATCTTTAGGACAGCCGCCATACGACCTATTGACGAAGAAACGGCGATCGTATTGACCTTTGGTCAAATGTCCATCGATTGAAAAGTAGTTGTATGCTTGTGTCGATGTGAGATCCGAGTAACTAGATGAGATGACGTTGACCTTGGCGAACCAGCTTTTAATATTACTCTTTCTACCATTGAAGATAATGTGGGCAACTTGCCGGTCTTGTTCATAGAATGCGAATTTGACATACTCGATTCCTAGTGTGGCCCAGTTAGCAACGATGCCATTTCTGTAGTGCAGGCCATGTGATCGTTCCATTGTCATAGGCTTATCTGCATTTGTCCCTAGACCTGTTTTAAACAATATAGAATTTGATTATTGTTTTAGATTTGTCCACATATATATCATGGTCATACTGGTTTTCGTACCCCATATATATCATGGTCATAATGGTTTTTGTACCACATATATATCATGGTCATACTGGTTTTTGCACCTGTCAGTCTCTTTTATAATAGATGAAATAATATTACTACATAAAGTTATCATTCTTACAGTTACAGTTTATGGTCTACAAACAAATGAATATAATAATAATACATATTAATCAATCAATCAATCAATCAATCAATCAATCAATCAATCAATCTTGTATTAAATCAAAACATTTACACTTCTCTGACATACATTGCCCCATATAATGTATTGCACTATGTGTGCTTACTAATGAGAGACATCGGTCAGTTATTGCCCCTGATTACTCCTTAAAAGTAGATAGGTCCTATTAAGTGTTGTCCTCTTTTTTTATCGTTGTTTCCTTTGCACAACACGCAACATTTGCTAGAAATTGTATTCCACTATCGCTTTATATGATTATTAAATTACGATATCTCAACATATCTCATACAATATATGCAATGGGTACTTATTTGTAAACGAATGCTATCAGTTAATTAACACGATTTTGATAAAATCACAATTATCATACCGCAACATCTGGTTAGATATTATAGGGCTGAGTGCAATACTACCGTAAGGGCTTCGCTAAATCATTGTAGCTCACTAATTCTATATAGTTACACAGTTTTGCACTAGAACCCTTTCTAATTCTAAACTAGGATCATCCGGATGGGTCATAATATAATATGCCGTTTAAATATTCGTATAACACACGAAGGTCAATCTGCAGTAACTATGCCTGCCTATTTGTTTGCTAGAAGGAGGTAGAACAGACGTACCGTTTATTTGTTTGCTAGAAGGAGTGGGTGTTTTTTGTTTGTGGGGTGGGTGTTTTTTGTTTGTGGGGGTTGGTGTTTTTTGTTTGTGGGGGTAGAACAGACCTACCGTTTATTTGTTTGCTAGAAGGAGGTAGAACAGACCTACCGTTTATTTGTTTGCTAGAAGGAGGTAGAACAGACCTACCGTTTATTTGTTTGCTAGAAGGAGGTAGAACAGACCTACCGTTTATTTGTTTGCTAGAAGGAGGTAGAACAGACCTACCGTTTATTTGTTTGCTAGAAGGAGGTAGAACAGACCTACCGTTTATTTGTTTGCTAGAAGGAGGTAGAACAGACCTACCGTTTATTTGTTTGCTAGAAGGAGGTAGAACAGACCTACCGTTTATTTGTTTGCTAGAAGGAGGTAGAACAGACCTACCGTTTATTTGTTTGATAGAAGGAGGTAGAACAGACCTACCGTTTATTTGTTTGATAGAAGGAGGTAGAACAGACCTACCGTTTATTTGTTTGCTAGAAGGAAGTAGAACAGACGTACCGTTTATTTGTTTGCTAGAAGGAAGTAGAACAGACGTACCGTTTATTTGTTTGCTAGAAGGAAGTAGAACAGACGTACCGTTTATTTGTTTGCTAGAAGGAAGTATTGTTTGGCAATATTAAACTGAGACATTTGCATATTCCGTGAACTTACTTCGTTAATAATCGCATTTCCGAAGTAAACTATGAGCTTTGATTATGGTACACTTACTTACAGACTTGATTCAAATATTAACGGTAAAAGACTAACACATGTCCTGGTCGTAGTTCACGGAAACTTACGAATGCTTTGGCGGAGATTAATGAGTCTCAGTTTAATGTTGCCAAGTAATAGAACAGACGTACCGTTTATTTGTTTGCTAGAAGGAAGTAGAACAGACGTACAGTTTATTTGTTTGCTAGAAGGAAGTAGAACAGACATACCGTTTAACCACGCATCGTGGACATTGTGCCCATTCCCGGAAGTTCCTCTAAATACCATCTGCCAACCACCGGACTCCAGATCCTCCGTCTTTAACGCACGTCCACGTCCCTCACTACAAGTATTTTATCAGACGTTATTGCCTTTTACAAATGATAACGATAATAATAGTTAGAGTACATTCCGCCCACTAGCCTAGCGAGCTTTACTGTAACACGAGAAAAGAGTGTCGTTATTTTTTTTAATTAAAATATTCGTACCGGAAATATGCATTATGGGAAGTACTGGTGGAAACAGGAATTGATTTCAGGAAAACGCCTGTCTAGGTCTCAGTAAGTATTGAGTACCGGCTAACTGCTTAAGTCGGCTACGCCTTTCTATGTCTCAGCAAGTATTGAGTACCGGTTAACTGCTTAGGTCGGCTACGCCTGTCTATGTCTCAGCAAGTATTGGGTACAGGCTAACTGCTTAGGTCGGCTATGCCTGTCTAGGTCTCAGCAAGTATTGAGTACCGGCTAACTGCTTAGGTCGGCTACGCCTGTCTATGTCTCTACAAGTCTTTAGTACCGGCTAACTGCTTAGGTCTGCTACGACTGTCTATGTCTCAGCAAGTATTGAGTACCGGCTAACTGCTTATGTCGTCTACGCCTGTCTATGTCTCTACAAGTCTTTAGTACTGGCTAACTGCTTAGGTCGGCTACGCCTGTCTAGGTCTCTACACGTGTTTAGTACCGGCTAACTGCTTAGGTCGGCTACGCCTGTCTAGGTCTCTACACGTGTTTAGTACCGACTAACTGCTTAGGTCGGCTACGCCTGTCTAGGTCTCAGCAAGTATTGAGTATCGGCTAACTGCTTAGGTCGGCCACGCCTGTCTAGGTCTCTACAAGTGTTTAGTACCGGCTAACTGCAATGCTTATGTCAGCTAATCCTATATATGGGTGATTCTATTTTTTCTTTAATTTTTATGTCCCCGCCGTTTTCGAGTCAAATAATGAGAAATTAGTTGTGATATTCTTGAGAAGCTACATTGAATCTAACGAACTGGTCATATTATTGAGCAAAGACTATGAAACTGTCAAATAAAATAGACACGGATATAAATTATTTTGTGGTTTGTGTCATGTCCCTTTCAAATTAGCTATGTCCCGATGCTCAACATCGCATACGTTGTTTTAAAAACGGACACGAAAACATAACTTTATACTGGCTTTTTGCATGAATATATTTATAAATGTGTTATGTTGTTGTAGTGTTAAGTTCGACCAACATTCAGAAGACATACCTTTGACAAAAAATTAGCTTGAATATTGTCCCTGTAATTTATGTCATATCCGTAACCAAGTTACTACGCATATTTCATATAGTGTCCGTATAATAAACCCAAGCCGTGACGTCATTTAAAGCTTAGCGCGAGATACATATAGTTAACTAAGAAGGCAACTTTCAACATGACATGGAAGACGAAGAATTTCAATGTAAGTACATGCTTTTGAATGCATACATTTAATCACAGTCATTTCCGTACCCATGTTTATACAGGAACCGAAGATTTTAGAGAAAAACTCCTTCTGTGGTTGTATGTCCGACCCGTTCCATTTTAAGTTTCCGATTACGCCATATTGAAACTGCCTATTGGGGCTCTATGAGGGGGAATTTACATTAAGAATGATCATTTCCGTAACTGTCAGTTCCGTAACCGTTTTTAATCTGATTTTGGTTACGGTAATGACTTGCCATGGTTACGGAAATGACTATATGGTGTTTTGGGGATGAAATATGTGTATATGTAAAATATGCACTGCTACATTGTATGTGGTGTTGCCGTTGGGTTTGGGTTCTAATTCTCGTTTGAGGTTGACTTTCTTCTGGATTTATAGTTTAATACAAATTAATAATGATAGCAGCAATAATATATCTACTTGCAATATACATATGTGTGATTCAGTAATCATTACCATACATGTAATAATAACCATCACCATTATGATTATCACTAGATCATAATAATGAATGATTTTTTAAATAATCATACGATCTTGATCAGCATGTTAGTTGGGTCTCTTGTGATCAAGTAAGTACATGTACATGTTGTACATGTGTAATGCTTAATGTATGGATGTACCTGATTTATACACCATATAATTTATTTCAGGGCAGAAAAGGGGACTAGACAACCTAGATATATACTTGGGCCATTTGTAGAGCCAGTTCAGCAATTTGCAATCAGGAAGACTTATATTTGCATGGGCTAACGCTGTGGTTGGACTCCTTGATAAGATACTACTTTGCAAAGATTTGGTATTACTAAGACGGAGACAGTTAGAACAATGGCACTCACAAATGCGGAGAAGCAGGCTCGGTGGCGACAAAGGCAACGAGAAAACGAAGCAAAACATAGTCAGTATAAACGCAAAGAAAGAGAACGTTATCAACAGAAAAAAGAAAGAGGTGTTATACTAACAGTTTCAGAGATGAATGAACGAGAAAAACGAAGAAAACGTAGATAGTGGAGAAAAGCGTCCAAAGAAAAAAGGGCCCGAGAGAAACAAATTATAGGAGACATTGATCACTCTTTAACGCCACCGACATCCCCAGAATTAGTGATGAACCGCCAGCAACAAGTAGAACGAAAGTTGGGAAGAAGAAAAGTACGTAAAGATAGGGCAAAAGCCTATAGAGAAATATTCAAGCTCTGTGTAGCTTTAAAAAAAGAAGAGAGATTAAAAGAGAAGTATAAAAAGCGAAGTACAAGACTAGAAAAAAAGCTGCCAAAGAGAGAAACTAAACCAGTGGAAGATATAGTGAAAAATCACGACTTAAGAAAGGCCATTGTCTTTTACGACATCATAGTAGAAAATGTGAAGAAGAGATATCACCGCACAAAGATTATTATTATTATATTTCTGGTTTTGCGCCTGCCTCAGCACCATTTTGGGCTATATCGCCGGCAGGCAGTTTACCTAACAACACCTTTCCTGGGCAGGCTTCAGCGGTTAACCAGTACTTTGGTGCACCAACCTCCGTAAGAAACTGCCAACTTTTTCATATATATGAAACACGGTCTGAGTGGGGCTCGAACCCGTGACCATCAGTGATGACAGGTTACAGTGGTATACAAGTCAGCGACCTTAACCACTCGACCACGGAGGCAGACTACCGCACAAAGAGTTACAGACATAGAAAATTCATATCAAGTTTAATATGCAGATATGACTTGATCAGAAGATACCGGTTGGGGCAATATGCAAAGAAGATGTTCGGGTTCACGAACTATCAGTTGAAAACAGACAATATTGGTAATATCCGTCTAAAGGCAGACAAGAAAGCCACAATCACAAGGTACAGACAAAAGAAACAGATGCGTCTACTGACAGACGAAATGAAACACCCTCATGCAAAATACATATCAGAAGGGAGCAACAGAAAAATTACGTATCCTTTATTCTGCAAACTGCTGCCTTTTTGGATAAGAGCTCCAACATATAAAGACCGAGAAACTTGTCTATGCAAGCTCCATGAAAATTTGCAGTATAAACTTGAAAGAGCATATGTAGAAAACATGTATTCGTCGGGACGTATTGAGGACCTTGCAAAAACTATTACTTGTGACAGAAAGCTAGATGATACAAGTTGCATGTACAGGGAATGTCCGCAATGCAAGGAGAAGAAACTGCCTTTAAGAGAAAATGCACTAGAACTAGGAAAGCAAGTAGCATGGAAAATATGGCATACGATACCATTGAACTTGCATATACAATGTTCACGAATGGAATCTCTGACATTTATATTGTGATGCAAGTCAAGAGTGTATATGTGTATAAAAATAAAACGCTAATAATCTGGTTTCAGAGTCTGGAGTTGGTCTTAATTATATATGTATGAAAATAATAGTCATTTCCGTAACCTGATGTCATTTCCATAACTCAATTTCATTTCCGTAACCAGCAATATTTTACAAGTTTATACAGTTATATTTCATCGTTTTCTTCTGAATATTCTTTAGAACAACTAAAAAATGTACATACTTTTAAATTAAGGTATATCGTATTGTCAATAACACTTTTATTATTGATGTGTGCCAGTGTAAGTATTGTAATAATGCAAAAAAGCAAATGTCATCTTATAAATGAATGTAAAACGTTCTAGATTGCGGAAGAGCAAACTATTTGTGTTTATGTTAGGAAGAAATTAACGTCTACTTGGGTTTTAACCAAAAACTGATACATTGTATTTAAATCACAACTGAAAATGCGAGGAATTTAGTTCAGTTATGGAAATGACATTTTGTGTCAACAGGCTTGACGTTCGTAAGAAATTAATTACTATGACGGCCAATATCTCACTGCCGTCATTTAAATCAACGTAAGGAAGGTGGGAACTATTTATGGGAAGATTATTGAATAGAAATCATGAATTTACAAATTTTATTTTCAGCTTTTTGAAATTTTAAGAAAAAATAGAATCACCCATATGTATCTGCAATTGTCATTCAATAGAAAATAAATAAACTGAGAACTAGAAATGTACTTACTTAAGCACACTGGGACAACTCTGTGTGAATGCCGCTTCAAACAACGTCACTGTTAAAAGGAAACAACGTAAAATAGTTTGTGAACACGCCATGGTTGGTTGTGTTATGGTAAATGAGTCCGAGAGAAACTTTCTTTTATAGCCAGTGTTCTGACGTTTTTTTTACTCCTACACGAATGACGTCAATTAATTCCACTGAAATGTTTACTTTTAGCGCAAACGGGTCTAATTTGAGAGAAAAACAAGTGTTGATTGTTTTTCCCCCAGTTTACTTGTTATTGGTATTAACTTGTGTGTGTTATATGTTATACGGGTTTTACGCCTGCATCAGCACCATTTTGGGCTATATCGCCGGCGGGCAGTTTACTTAACAACACCTTTCCTGGGCAGGCTCCAGCGGTTAACCAGTACTTGGGTGCACCAACCTCCGTAAGAAACTGCCAACTTTTTCATATAAATGAGATGTATTAACTTGTACTTGGAGAGGAATTAATATAGGTTTTCTGAAAACTTGTTTTCCAATCCAAACCATTCACAATTTATGTAATTTGTAACATTGTTTGTGTTATACATGTAAATTTATTGGAATAAATACTGTTTAAACCAACTTGTACATGTAGCTGTTTTTAAGCGTTAACCTTAGTTTTGTTTGATAGAGTACGCGGGC
This sequence comes from Archivesica marissinica, assembly GCA_014843695.1. Lineage (NCBI taxonomy): Eukaryota > Metazoa > Mollusca > Bivalvia > Venerida > Vesicomyidae > Archivesica > Archivesica marissinica. The sequence continues at coordinate 51,088,427 of CM026402.1, read as the reverse complement.
CTGTCAACATTGTGAAACAATAAAACATAAAAATGAACGTGAACATTGTTACGCCTGTTAGCCAGATTCATTGGCCTTGTAACTTTCTTATTATGTTTACGTTATCAAGTTTTTTTATCATCAAAGTACAAGTAACAAAAACAAATGTGTTGTTGTTTTTGGCCAATAACAGTCATACTAGGAAAGGAACAAGAAACAGGTAATCCAGGGATCGCAGGTTCGACCCCCCGTCTGACCCTAATAAAATTAACAGTCTTTCAGATGGGACATTAAACCGAGGTCTCGTGTCGGTGCTTTACACCGTGTACGTAAAAGAACCAGAGGAGACTCTGAAATGGGTCTCTGTCTGTATCGTTGCACTATCCTCCAACAATCTAAAATGACTAATCTCTTCAGGAGGCGTCGCTCATGTGGGCAACCGATAGCGACGATAAATAAACGTAAAATCACACAATGCTATAAAAATGCAGTTTCCGAATGAACCACCTCCATAGTCGAGTGGTTAAGGTCGCTAACTTGTATCCACAGTAACCTAGCATCTCTGATGGTCACGGGTTCGAGCCCCGCTCATACCGTGTCTCATGTATATGAACATGTTGGCAGTTTCTTACGGAGGTTGGTGCACCAAGTACTGATTAACCACAGGAGCCTGCCCAGGAAAGGTGTTGTTAGGTAAACTGCCCATCGCTCAAATGGGAAACCGGTAGCGACGTTAAATAAACTTAAAATAAAAAAGTGTATATATGTCTCCGTGGCCGTGTGGTTAAAGCTTCAGCCTACGGAGCGGGAGGAGGTTCGAACCTCATTAGGGGTTAGTTCTGATATGTCCGGTTGGTGAGGCATCAGCTAGCAGTCCGGCACGGATACAATGATAGGATTCGGGTGCGGCGTCAGCTAGTTAAATAAGTGTGACAGATTTCGGTAGTCTCTGTGTATTTGTACTTATTACTGTAGTCTCTGTGTATTTGTACTTATTCCGGTAGTCTCTGTGTATTTGTACTTATTCCGGTAGTCTCTGTGTATTTGTACTTATTCCGGTAGTCTCTGTGTATTTGTACTTATTCCGGTAGTCTCTGTGTATTTGTACTTATTCCGGTAGTCTCTGTGTATTTGTACTTATTCCGGTAGTCTCTGTGTATTTGTACTTATTCCGGTAGTCTCTGTGTATTTGTACTTATTCCGGTAGTCTCTGTGTATTTGTACTTATTCCGGTAGTCTCTGTGTATTTGTACTTATTCCGGTAGTCTCTGTGTATTTGTACTTATTCCGGTAGTCTCTGTGTATTTGTACTTATTCCGGTGTAGCGTGAGCCCTGTAAGTCCGTGAGGATTGTAAGTTCTCTAGTTGCGGCTTACAGGGCTCACGCTACGGGTATAAGAAACGTAAGTTGTGAGAATTGAAAGTCAATAACAATATCTGTACTCCACTTTAGTTTAAAGATTTTATTTCTCAATTATTTACAGAGATAAATGATAGTAGATAAAGGCTACTAATGAGACTCCAATTTCCAGTGTATGAGGTTTAAAACGCTCGTGTTTGTGTATAACCATGACTTACAGAATACGCGGTCAATTGATGGAACAGCTTATTGTTATCGATCACGTCAATCAAACTATAATGGATAATCCAATCAGCTATCGATATTTCACACATCCTCAAGTAAGCTTGTGTATCCCAAAACTGCAGTTTTAAATTGATTGTAAGATTAGCCAGCTAATTTAAATGCCACTATGAAATCGATTATGGATTAATAATCTAGATTTTATCATACAATATGACTGCCGTTGTCATTACCGAAACTGTATTAGTTAGGACCTAAGCTGTTGATGCGACACCCCTACATGTTCTATTACAATGTGAATATATTAATAATTCACACAATTTCTACCAAGGGACATAAAATTATTGGGCTAAATCGTATCTGTATATTGTGTATGAGCCTTTTGACTGTCATAAATAATTTAAAGTTAGATAAATCAAGATAGATTTTTGTAGTTTAGTTTATACAAATTTAACTTAACTAGATTGCAGAACAAGTGTTTACTACATTATATTAATCGTCCTCGAGGCCTCATTTCTGGTAGAATCCATCTCGATAAAGGAGAGAAGAAGCAATTTAAGTCGCTTGCTAAGGGACACAATCATAACAGCTACAGCTGGGCGCAAACTCGGGTCCTTTCGTACCTGAAGCGAATGCGCTACAACTGCACTATCACGACTTCCACAATGTCAATGCCACGAGATCAATATTTTAAATATAAAAGATAAACAAGGTCACTAGAAACTCGCTTTTACAGACGGATATGTAGTCTAGCGGTTAATACGCTGGACTGGTAATCCAGGGAGCGCAAGTTCGATCCCCCGTCTGACACTAATAAAATTATCCGTCTTTCAGATGGGACTTTAAACCGTGCACGTAAAAGAACCAGAAGAGACTCTGGAATGGGTCTCTGTCTGTATCATTGCACTATCCTCCAAAAATCTATAATGACTAATCTCTTCAGGAGGCGTCGCTCATATGGGCAACCGGTAACGACGATATATAAACGTACACCCCCCCACCCGGCTCGCTTTAAGTTTGAATAATGATCTTATATAAAGATAAGATTGTGTGTGTGCCTGCCTGTGGGTGTGGTTTTGTGCATGACTGTGTACATAAATACATACTGACTAGGTACTCGACACATGGACGGCTTGTCCCACGATTGCACGGTATAGAGGCCAGACAGGAATATGAATAAAATCCGAGCTCCTGCCCAAGCTACCATGCTAGAGAGTGTAGCGGGTCCAGTGTCTTTCGCTATGTTATATGTTTATAAATACTAACATGCATTACTTTTTGTAATCGTCGCTACTCAGGTTGCATAAGTGAGCGACACCTGAAGAGTCATTTTAGATTTTGGAGGATAGTGCAATGATATAGGCAGAGAGACCCATTCAATAGTCTTTGAGGGACTGATGCATTGGCAGAGTGATTCACTTTGAGAATTGTTTTGTTAATTCATCGCTTTCAATCCCCACCCAATCCCCATTTTGTTAGTTTTTCACTTGATATAAAACTATATTTTCATACACGTATTATATATTTTGGTATTACTACATAATACGTTTATCTCTTAATCGCCGTAGTGCACACATTTATATATTTAATGGAGATAATCTCAATAAGCTATAAGCTTTCGATTTAATCCATTTTCGTTTTGTATACAATATGTCACCGACTCGAGTTCACGGGGTTTGAACTTGTGTGCAGGTTAACTCTAAATGGGGAATTAGTGTGGTACAGCAGAGTAGCGTACACAAAGTGGTGGCATATGAAGGGGTCAGTCCACGGTGTATGGTCAATTTGAATTAAACCAATGACGATTCCAGTTACTAATTTAATATATATATAATTGTCCAGCAATAACGATAATTAACACAGATTGAAGTTCACGTTAATGTGTGTGTGTGTGTTTTATGTGTATCATGGCTACCGATTGCCCATATGAGCGACGCCTCCTGAAGAAATTAGTCCTCTTAGACGTTTGGAGGATAGTGCAATGATACAGACAGAGACCCATTCCAGTCTCATGTGGTTCTTTTACGTGCACGGTGTACAACACCGACACGAGACCTTAGTTTAAAGTCCCATCTGAAAGACTATTACTTTTATTAGGGTCAGATGGGGGATAGAACCTGCGATACCTGGATTACCAGTCCAGCATGGGTTTTAATGGTGTCCATATATAGTTCATAGACTATTAGTTACAAATTAACATAAGTCCTGTAGCAGATTTAATGTGGCTAGCATTATGCCACTAAATGATACATTGTATTAACAGTAGCTGCTTTATGCTACTAAAGGTATTTATATCAAAGAAACCATAAATTCTAAATAATGTCAACTATGACAACTCTTCTAAGACATGTTATGGATAATAATATCAGATAACATCTGCTTAAGAAAATGCACCATTATACAAAGAAACTAAATGATTGAAATTATAGGAATGAAATAAAATAATAATTATGTAACTAATCAATTTTATTGAAATTCTGACCGTTACATATATATCGACGGTGCCGAATCAAAATGTCGTATAACTTGTTCCGTCTCAAAAAAAGATTTTTCAGAAAATACAAAAAATTAATTTGTTTGGTCAATACATTAACAATCAATACCAAATTAAGCAGGCACATCAATATCAGCAAATGCTTTGACACGGAGGTATTGCTTTGGAAAATAGTAAAGGTTTACAGCGAAAATTGGCAACATAAACATTATACGACATTTTGATTTGGTGAAAACAGTTTCCAATCTTACAATTTACGACATTTTGCATTTGTATTGAAAACACAAACATATTAATTTGTTTAATATTAACCGTTTATTGAAAGAAAAGAACTGCAAAACAAAATTAATATTGAACAGTACTACACAGAGTTAACGCTACTTGCAACGTGAAACCGTGGAACACACTAAAACATTCTATAAAATTGAATATTATCCAGCTCTCAAACAATAGAACGATTAAACAAATTTGAATGTGATGGATTGCCAATAAGTCCATATCAGTATCAGCAATTGAGCCATTGACCAACTACGGTGTACTCGACGGTCAAGTAGGGTCAATTACGTTGAAAACTACCTTTACAATCGGGACCTGGGTTGTTCCAAGCTCACCGTAGAGATAGTTTGAACATGTTTAGGCTAAACACAGTCAGATCATGGGTTTCATGAAGTTCAAACTACGTTAAGTATAACTATATACATGTGCGTTGTACTACGGTTAACTGCACGGTTAACTCTGTCAACTACGGTCTACTAGTAGTGACTACGGTCCAACACTTGCCTACGAGGCTATTACGCATATTTTAGGCTATCGTAATAACCATGGTAGTCTCTATGAATGACACTTTTGAGCTCCTGGAGGTGCTTGTACTTGCTACCTTTAATTGGTAGTCTTCCTGTGTGCAGCCGTCCAACAGTATCCTCAGGCTTCTGACTATCTCGCTTGGCTCGTCGAGGTAAATCCTGTTCAACTTCATCGAAGTTCAGTTGTACTTGAATGCCTTCCCCTTTCAAATAATGAAGGCAACGAATGTCATATACCGTCGGATCGCCTGCCTTCGTTCCTGGTCTAATGCTGGTGTAGTAGTTCAACTTAGAAAAGTCTTTGAAAAAGTCATAGCCGAGGTATTTGACTCGTATGACTTTGTCAGCCTAGCAGCGATTATCTTGCTGACATAACACGCTGGACTATATATCGGCTGATCCTTAATTGTGCGTTCTATTGTGGCATGTACGCTGTCCACCTCCATTTGGGTATGACTCTTTTCTAACAACTTTTGCATGATTAGGATATTCCTATCTTTGGATAGTTTTAGTAAGGCGTTGGCTAACACTACGTTCCTATTTTGATAGTTACAGCCATCACTATACACAATAACCTTTTCGACAGATGTAGGCAGGTTATTAATATAGTCAGTCAAGCAACTGGCAAACGAATTTGCTGATAGGTCCCCGTCACTCTCAGTCCAAAAGTGACAACTTACATCTTTAGTCACGACGTCATATACCGTGTAGTTATGACACGCAAGCTTGGTCTTGTAATAAAGCGCACTGGCCTTTAGCATTGGCGCTAATAATACTGCCTGCATATCAACTGTAATAACTTTTACTGTTGGGTTATCTTCTGCATGTAGTTTATCCTTAGCCTTTGATTCTCGAGCTTTGTCTTTACGCTTTATATGTAGCCTCGAAACAACATATGCAAGTGTCACATTGATCTTTGCGGGTCTTGAATAAGGACAGGTTCATATCATTGAACACCTCATAAAACGTTGTCTTGCTGACTGAACGCTTGTCATGTTCAGCACAATACTCATTGTATACCATGTGAAGCTCGGCCATTGATCCAAAGACAGGTTCTATGTATTCCATTTTGCTTTCGGATATGCAGTAGTGAGATGGTACCTTTGGTAGGCTTTCTAGATATTCTCTAGCTGTGAGTTCATTTGCAGAAGGATGTTTCTTTTTCTTCTCGTTTTCGCTTCTAATTGGAATACCTGTTCTTCCATCTACCTTTTTCACCCATTGGTATACTGACTTCTCCCCTATACCTAGTGTAGACAGAAACATGTTCTTGCACACTCTCATGGACACTCCGTTATGCAGAAGACTGTATCTAAATGTTAAGTTTCTTTTGCTAGTGTCAGATTTCTTTGGACACTCTTGTTTGTCAGTATGTTCGCACACGTACATTTTCTTCTCATCCCATGACATATTTCGCCAGAATGAATCAAACAGTAACGTCCTATCTTCTGCTGAGGACTCACCGCATTGATTGCGACGTTCACAACATTTTGAACAACCTCGTTCAGCGAGTATACGTTCCGGTTTAACTTTCTTGTTTCCATTAGTATCTTTCATTAAACTAACATACTGTTTGACTACCATTCTATAGGTTTTGTTCGTTGTGCGTTTGTTTATGCCTTTCTGTCTCTTATTCTGACCAACATCCATAACCTGATCTACTTCTTCCACATGATCAATGTTATCTATATTTCCATCGTCTGATTGTACTACATTGGGAGCATCTAGTAAATGGTCGACGTTGTCTAGGTCGCCATTATCAGTTATTACATCGGAATCGTTAACATTTCTTATTACAGGAACTTGATTCTAGTTGGTAAGTGCATCGACTGCATGTTCGCTTTGGGCAGTCCTGCTTTCGTATACATCAAGTTCATCAACTGTATGTACCATTACACTATCCGGATCTGTATCAGCACAGGATATTGCTACGGTTTCTAGACCTTCATTGTTACAATCTCGTGTAGTTTGTAGTGGTACATGAACAATAGTGCTGTTGGGGTTCTCAGTCGTAAGCTTTGTGCAGCTTGCTTGTACCATGGCAATCTGGTTACTTGTTTCTGGCACCTGCGCTTGGGAAGAGACAGTTCTGTTCTGAAGATGTTCGACCTTGTTTTTCTTGTTCCTTTCGACATCGATATTCTCCTGATATTCTTCTGTCCTCTTCCGGTCAATGTCAACTTTGTTACTATGGTTAGTTACAGTTATCTCACCTGACCAGCATGAAAACATTATGTCAAGTCTAAATTTACTAATATTAGCTCGGTATTATGCATTTTCTGAGGTGACTTTCAATTCTCACGGCTTGGAGAAAAATGCTGAAGCTGTGAGAATTGAAAGTTCCAGTCAGGGACCTTTCTAAAGTGACCCACAGGCATCATATGAAGTGGTGAGATATCTATCGCACCTGACCAGCATGAAAACATTATGCCAAGTCTAAATTTACCACTATTAGCTCAGTATTATGCATTTTCTGAGGTGACTTTCAATTCTCACGGCTTGGAGAAAAATGCTGAAGCTGTGAGAATTGAAAGTTCCAGTCAGGGATCTTTCTAGGCGCTGTCTAAAATGCGGACGCGTTAAGCGGGCGCTATATATATAGAGAAAAATGCGGACGCTATGTAACATATAGGGAAAAAGCGGGCGCTATAGGTATTACTTGATAAAGGTGTTAGATAAGGTGTGCGATTAAACGAACTTATAATCGCCGTGTTTTTTATCGTGGGGAAATTAATGTGTTATCACCACTTTTTTATTTCGTTAATTTGATGAAGTCTTACTAATGTGTTTATTACCTTAAAACCCCAATAACAATTATTAAGCAACATATACATGTTCTATAGCGCCCGCGTTTTCCCACTATATATATATATAGCGCCCGCGTTTTCCCACTATATATATATAGCGTCCGCATTTTCCCTCTATATATATATAGCGTCCGCAGTTTGTTATATGTTCATTATGTCTGCTTTTCATACAGTGATATCGATGCATCTGCAAATTTACCAGACGTACTCTTTAATGAATTAAAACTATGAACTATTTGGAAACTAAATCGTATTTACTGAAATCATATCATGGTAGAATTTGAGATTTTTATCGTGGGGAAATTAATGTGTTATCACCACTTTTTTATTTCGTTAATTTGATGAAGTCTTACTAATATGTTTATTACCTTAAAACCCCAAAAACAATTATTAAGCAACATATACATTTTCTAAGATACACATATCCACACAAATGATTGGTATTCTTTTCATACTATAAATTGCCAAAAGCAAATTGCTAATATCGTACCAGAATAAACAACTTATGTATTGTTAATAAGTGTGCAATGAATGGACATGCGCTACCGTTTATATGATTATGCTGATTGATACTCCACTTTGATTGTGCTCACTGATCGGATTACCCTGATTGCGATAACCACATGTGTGACCATATCCTATACAGGTAGCCAGAGTAAATCCAGTTATCTAATTCACTAATATACAATACATTATTGCGTGTTCTATTGAAGTCTATGTCATTGCAACAGACTGCATGATATATATATCGAATTATTTGCAAGTGTTAGTATCATAATGATCATATTGCATGGTATAGTGCAGACTGCATGGTATAATGCAGACGCTTCGATATCACTATTTCGAAATGACAGACACATTGTGTTCTGTCCTGTCTGGCAGTGTATAACCGAGACGATTGAAGTTGTATCTGCTTTATTTCATTTCGTCACATATGGTAAAAAAGCAGATACAACTTCAATCTTCCGCCTCGGTTAGACAATCTGCCAGACCGGGAAGTGCACATCCGATACCAGCTGTGGGGAGTGTAGGACAATATCCCCCCCGGACAATATCCCCCCCGTATATTTTGACCCAGGCGGACAATATCCCCCCCATCAAAAATACAAGGCGGACAATATCCCCCCCGTGGATAATCCTAGGGCGGACAATATCCCCCCCCGTGGAAAATCCTAGGGCGGACAATATCCCCCCCGTAGAAAATCATAGGACGGAGAAAGAGTAACTAACAAGAATGGGTTAACAACCTTCATTTCCGTATACAAGCACATAAGCATGATAAATAATGATGTAGGACAGTGCGATATTTTGTGTGAATTTTGGTGTTTATTATAGTCTTATTCACGAAAATGCTAATTGAGACTTGTCATTTAGCACATAGTGGCGAAACCTAAGAATTGTTCACAGTCTTATATACTCACCAATCGCGAACAGGAAACTGACTGTCGTTTTCGCTCCATCCCGGTACTGGCGGCATAATTTGTTAAGTCTCTTCTGGAGAGAAACGCTCGTCTTCTTAGCGCGTTTGGCCGATGGTTGTCCAGTCCGCTGACGTTCCATCTCGGTGTTCACGGCTGTCTGGTCTTTCTACAGACAGGAGAGTACTGTCCACAGACTGAGATTACTATGTCCAACTAAATGTCTAAATGAGTTATTCCAACTTTCGCAATTGTTATTAGTTCTGTCGCCTCCATTGAGTGTAGTTACATGTACATTCCATGTGGGTGGTGGAAAGCGCGGTGGTGTACGGCGCATTCTGATGATTCCATTGGGTCCCCTAACCGAGTTGTAGCCGCCGCTGACATATGTGTTGTCGAAATAGTCTATCACTGGCATCAAAGAGTCTGGCGCAAGGTCCTTCAGTGCCGTCATTCCTTCGACAACCTCGTCAACCGGCAGGAACGCCAGGCCGTCAATAATTCCGACAAATTGCTTCAGCTCGTCGTTTTCTCGGTACTCAGTGGCGAGGCCTTCCGCTTGTACTCGTCTCCAGGTACTCTGGGTGAGATGATAGAAACACCCCTTGATGTCGACGTTTACTTATACAGAAATAAAATAAAGCTTGTTAATTTGCGTTAATTTATAAGTTTATAAGGGGGGATAATGTCCGGGGGGGATATTGTCCGCCCTGTGATTTTCTACGGGGGGGATATTGTCCGCCTTGTCTTTTTGATGGGGGGATATTGTCCGCCCTGTGATTTTCTACGGGGGGGATATTGTCCGCCCTGTCTTTTTGATGGGGGGATATTGTCCGCCTGGGTCAAAATATACGGGGGGATATTGTCCGGGGGGATATGGTCCGGGTGGGGAAACACAGGGACGCACTAACGGCTCAGTGTGTGTTGATGGGGGGATAGTGAGCAGACACAGATTTGCGTATAACAGACAACCCTGCCGTGTTGATCAACTCGCTCTTACGCTCGACTTTAGGCAGTCGCTACTACTATCTCACCTATTGAAGGTTCTCTATTACAGGGAAACCACTAAATCAAACACCTACACTACTAACTCCAATGGCTCCACAGATTCAACAAGATCCAGTTTCGAATGATCTTGCAAGATTTTTGTTGAAAAAAGATCTGCTGTTATCTAGATTAACAAATTTCAATGACAGGCCAGATTCTTACCGTTCATGGAATGCAAGTTTTAAGGGTGTTGTTAATGATCTAGGTGCAAATCCATCAGAAGAAATTGACCTACTCATAAGATACTTGGGTGCAGAATCAAAGCAACATGCTGTTAGTCTTCGTTCCGTATATGTCTGTGATCCAGCTATGGGGCGTGAACAAATTTGGAACCGTCTGAATGAACGATATGGCTCACCAGAACTTGTGTGACATGCAATAATGACGAAGCTCGGTCGTCTACCAAGGCTCAATGGAAAGGAACCCAAACGCCTATATGATATGGTTGACACTCTCTCGGAAGTGGAAGCATTGAAACAGGATCCCATGTATTCAGTGCAATTGTCATACTTCGACTCATCAGAAGGAATTCTTCCAATAGTACACAATCTACCATATGGTTTACAGGAAAAGTGGGTAACAGTAAAAAAGCTAAAGTTTCCGAAACTGACAATCTAGAGTGTTTAAGCCTACCTCCAACTCTCAATAGAACCATTTTCATCCAAGAATGGATTCAGAGGAAGAATTATGCTGTGTGATGGCACAGGATTCTCCTGGTTGAGACAACAAACTTCATTGGGATAAAAATCTTGCTGATAGACCTTCACAATGAAATTTTGAGCTTTAGAAAGGTTCTCTGTGGTAGAAGCTTCCGGACATAAGTGCCACCCAACACATGGACTAGTGCCACTGAAAGATTGGCCAATATGCTGCAACCTGCTAACCGCTCTGGCTAAGCGAGTGAAAGAGGAAAATTTCTGAAATCTAGAACTCGTGGAAGGTCCGTTTCCTTCCGAAGACTTAGTAATCTTGGAAATAACTTCTTGACGCACTTCTTTGTCATCTTCTGGGCTAAGTAGGAGTCTTGTTGATGCATAGAGTACACGAATTTTGTAGGACCCAACAACCACATGCTGTCTGCCATGTCATTTGCTGCAATACCTCTAGTTCCGGTATCTGCTGGATTACGGCTAGTGTCTACATAGCACCACTGTGCGGGTTGAGATGAATTCAAGATGCGTTCCACTCTGTGAGAGACATATGTGTGGAACCGTCTTGTGCGATTGCAAATATAACCAAGCACCACCTTACTATCTGTGAAGTATCTCACTTTGTGTATCTCAGTATCGATTTGCTCAAGGATAAAGTCTGCTGTCTCAACCGAAAGAACCGCACCACACAATTCGAGACGAGGGATAGTGTGACCCCGGGACGGGGCCACCTTTGTCTTACCCATAACAAAGCCTATCTGACTGGAAGCGTCTGGGCCGTGACTGACCATGTATGCCACTGAAGCAACAGCCTTTTCTGATGCATCTGAAAACAAGAGGAGCTCATTGTAAGATGCAAGGCTTAACGAGTGACTAAAGTAAGTCCGCGGGACTAAGAGTTTGTATAGAGATTTCAAGGATGCTGTCCAATCTCTCCACGTTTTGTGGAAGCAGCAGGCACTGCTCATTAATGCATGAAGAGAGAAGTGATGGTAACTTTGGTGGTTCGAATGCACAAGCTCATGGCGTGGAATTTGGTGGTTCAAACGCACGAGCTCATAGCGGGGAGAAGGGCTATGAGGGTCTTCCACAAGTTAAAAGCAAATGTACACACATTTGTGGAACACATTCAAATAGTCTTGGTAGTAGATCTTGTGCAAAAGTCGTATTGGTAGATGTTTTTCATCAAGCTGATCGCTCTCGGCGTCTAAGAACATATGCTATATTAGACGAACAGAGCAATCGTTCGCTGGCACACCCTGGTGTGTTCGAGAAGCTTGGGTTGGTTAGTGATCCAATAGAATATACTTTAAACTCATGCTCGGGACCAAATATAGTCTGTGGACGAATGGCGTTCAATTGTGTTGTTGAAGCAACCGATTGCTCTGCTGTATACCACTTACCCCCTTACTAGAGTGTTCACATATCCCAAATGCAAGAGAAGAGATTCCCACGCCAGAGGTAGCAGCATATTTTCCTCATCTACAGAGTATAACACCAAAGATACCGAGACTTGACAATGATGCTGAGATCCTGTTGCTCATTGGTAGGGATGTTGGTGCAGCTCACCATATCCACGAGCAGATTATAGGCCCAGATGACGCGCCTTTTGCTCAACGACTTGGGTTAGGCTGGGTGATTATCGGTCAAGTCTGTTTAGGTCAAATGCATATGGACAACATTGTGAACTGCAACAAAACTTACATGTTGCAAGATGGGAGGTCCTCCATGTTTCCGCCTTGTGAAAACAATTTCAACGTCAAAGAGCATCCCGACTTCGTATTCTGAAGAGAGTCTGTTTGTCAGAAGGAAAGATGATAATAAGATTGGCCTTTCTGTCGAGGATAGAGAATTTCTAGTCATAATGAACAACAAGATGAAGAAAGATCCTTGCGGGAACTGGGTTGCCCCCTCCCTTTTCGTTCATCTAGACCAAAGCTACCAAACAATAGGACACAAGCTCTTAGAAGGGCTTCCTTGCTGCAGACATCCCTCTTAAAAAACCCGAAGAAGCAAGAGCACTTTGTTAGTTGTATGGACCAGATCATTGGTAGAGGCCATGCAGAGGTAGCCCCTTCTGTATCTGAATCTCAAGAATGTTGGTACCTACCGTTGTTCGGGGTGTACCATCCCAAGAAACCAGACCAGATCAGGTGTTTTTGATGCATTAGCAAAATTTAATGATATTTCTCTCAATGATGTTCTCCTCCAAGGACCCGATTTTATAAACAATTTGGTTGGCATTATCACCAGACACACTAAAAACACGACAATTATAAGTTCGTTTAATCGCACACCTTATCTAACACCTTTATCAAGTAATACCTATATCCCAAGAAACCAGACCAGATCAGGTGTTTTTGATGCATTAGCAAAATTTAATGATATTTCTCTCAATGATGTTCTCCTCCAAGGACCCGATTTTATAAACAATTTGGTTGGCATTATCACCAGACACACTAAAAACACGACAATTATAAGTTCGTTTAATCGCACACCTTATCTAACACCTTTATCAAGTAATACCTATAGCGCCCGCTTTTTCCCTATATATTACATAGCGTCCGCGTTTTCTCTCTATATATATAGCGCCCGCTTAACGCGTCCGCATTTTAGACAGACCCATCTTTCTAAAGTGACCCACAGGCATCATATAAAGTGGTGAGATATCTATCTCACCTGGCCAGCATGAAAACATTATGTCAAGTCTAAATTTACTAATAGTAGCTCGGTATTATGCATTTTCGGATTGAACTTTCAATTCATCATATGAAGTGATGAGATATCTATCTCAACTGGCCAACATGAAAACATTATGTCAAGTCTAAATTTACTTTAGCTCGATTGCGAAACAAGTATTTCAACTTATATTGAATTCTGAGAACTAATTCCCGAAGGAATCAAAGCCACAGGCATCATAAAATATGAAGTGAGATATCTATCTCCATTGGCCCACAGGAAAACATTATGTATAGTCTAAATATATTAATATAAACTTGGTATTATGCATTTTCTGGGAATTGGGGTGGGGGTCTAATAATTTGGCGCAAGAATAAAAAATTAGGACAAAAATGTAACCTTTTTCAGTTGTCAATATCATTTATTATAATTATATATCTGTAACCTTTTTCAGTTGTCAATATCATTTTTTATAATTATATATCAAATTTTTCTGACCTTAGTTGTCTCCTAGTTAAGTTCCTTTTCACACCTGCCAGCAAATCACATAATCCTGGAAAGGATGTTAATTAGACTACACCTCACTGGTTATTGACCTGGAATATACAAGACAGTAATTCTTGGAGCATTGGCAGGTCATCACAGCTTTACATGGTGGTATTGTTTATGACATATGAGAATAAAGGTTTAGTGTGATATTTGAAATATGACAAATAGTGGTGTTCTAATAATAACAGCCAACTTCTGGCATAACGATTTTATGTCACTCATCATATTTTTGGAGAAATGAGAGGCCTATTTCACCCATTTCATTCTGGATACATTTAAAGTTTTTGCAAACAACATAGATCTATGTTGTTTGCTACATAGCTAAGTGTCTTAGCAAGATCATCTGAATAGCAAACAGCATAGAGCTTGATCAGACGGCATGTTTCATGGTGGC
>CM026402.1:50976328-51073025 GCA_014843695.1 Archivesica marissinica | reverse complement strand
GTTCCCTCACACAACTAATTTGACAAACATAGTTCCCTCACACAACTAATTTGACAAACATAGTTTCCTCACACAACTAATTTGACAAACATAGTTTCCTCACACAACTAATTTGACAAACATAGTTCCCTCACACAACTAATTTGACAACCATAGTTCCCTCACACAACTAATTTGACAAACATAGTTCCCTCACACAACTAATTTGACAAACATAGTTTCCTCACACAACTAATTTGACAAACATAGTTTCCTCACACAACTAATTTGACAAACATAGTTCCCTCACACAACTAATTTGACAACCATAGTTCCCTCACACAACTAATTTGACAAACATAGTTCCCTCACACAACTAATTTGACAAACATAGTTTCCTCACACAACTAATTTGACAAACATAGTTTCCTCACACAACTAATTTGACAAACATAGTTCCCTCACACAACTAATTTGACAACCATAGTTCCCTCACACAACTAATTTGACAACCATAGTTCCCTCACACAACTAATTTGACAACCATAGTTCCCTCACACAACTAATTTGACAAACATAGTTCCCTCACACAACTAATTTGACAAACATAGTTCCCTCACACAACTAATTTGACAAACATAGTTCCCTCACACAACTAATTTGACAAACATAGTTCCCTCACACAACTAATTTGACAAACATAGTTCCCTCACACAACTAATTTGACAACCATAGTTCCCTCACACAACTAATTTGACAACCATGTTGAGATTCATATCTACGACGATGAGGGGCAAGTGATTTGAAGTCAATCACCTTGAAGGATAATGAAGGAGCATTCAATGAGAAGAGAGTGAATCAAGAATCAGTATAGAAGGTTGGTGGTTCTACTGCTCGAATGGGCACCCGAGTTTTTCCTCCACCAATAATAGCTGGAAAGTGGTTGTATGGCCTAGGCTGTGCAACTTTAAACAAGAATCAGTATAGAAGGTTGGTGGTTCTACTGCTCGAATGGGCACCCGAGTTTTTCCTCCACCAATAATAGCTGGAAAGTGGTTGTATGGCCTAGGCTGGGCAACTTTAAACAAGAATCAGTATAGAAGGTTGGTGGTTCTACTGCTCGAATGGGCACCCGAGTTTTTCCTCCACCAATAATAGCTGGAAAGTGGTTGTATGGCCTAGGCTGGGCAACTTTAAACAAGAATCAGTATAGAAGGTTGGTGGTTCTACTGCTCGAATGGGCACCCAAGTTCTTCCTCCACCAATAACAGCTGGAAAGTGGTTGTATGGCCTAGGCTGTGCAACTTTAAACAAGAATCAGAATAATATCTTACAGTATAGTCGGACGTTTCCAAGCTCCCCAATGTTGGTGTCTTCTCCAGCTGCAATATAGAAGAGAAAGTCGTGGTAGCTCAGTGGTAGTGTGTTCGCTTCATGTGCGAAAGGCCCCGAGTTCAAACCCCGCTGGAGCTGTTATGATCATGCCCTTAGGCAAGGTATTTAAGTTCCACATGCATCTTCTCTTTCCCTCGTGGCGATGCAACGTGATATGTGCAACCTGTGGGTGCACACTGTGGAATCCACACGTCGCATTGCCAGCGCGTGTCCCACACGTCGCATGACGCTGCCCACACGTTGCATTGCCAGCGCATGCCCCACACGTCGCATTACGCTGCCCACACGTTGCATTATGCTGCCCACACGTCGCATTACGCTGCCCACACGTCGCATTACGCTGCCCACATGTTGCATTACCAGTATGTCACGCACATATTTGTAGTGCAACAGGTACTCACAACTAAAATAGGACTGTTGCATCAACTACGCGCTGCATACATACCAATAACATACTTATTACTAGGATTAACATGTCAGAACCAGCAAGAATACACGAAACTGGACCTCATGTAAACCAGGAAGTAGATTACAACTGGCGTGATATTCGAGGGCGATCTGTTGTTCTGTTTGTTTCATAGAGCAACGGTCAAATTCCTATAGCGCTGTCAATAAAACAGCATCACCACACTCAATGGAAACATAGATGGTGGATAATAAAGCTCAGAGGGTAAGCTAACACCTAGGGTGTTACAATATAGTGAAAGTCAAGGTATTTATTCTGTGTAAATACATTGTATAATGTATGTACGGGTATAATAACGGTATTCTGTGTAATATAGTGTATAAGTGGATAAAACATTTTACCATGAAACTTAACATTCCTGTCAGGATGGTCGACACAGACCAAGCCGGGTTCCAGGTGTCCGGATGAAAGTCACTTATACTTAAACACAGTCTGAAACGAGACATTATAATGCAAGTACAATAGAGAATTTAATAACTTTGGTACCCTGCTTTCCCGCTGAAACTTACTTACACATAGTTTCAGATAACAACCAGTCTATATATCACAGGGATGGACGGGAAATAGTGGTAATTCCTGTCGTATCTCCCGGTATTTCTTACCACAGGACCGAGAAATACTCTCATAAGTGAGGAATATCGAGAAATATGACTTTTCCACATCATTTCCCCGGATTTTTTCTATGGGGGGGGGGGTTATTTCACATAATTTTTCCAATTTTCTTAACATTTTCCCGGAATATTCTGCTCATTACTTCTGGTTATACGACAGAATACAGACACGTGCACTAATACATGTTTTGTTAGTAGAATTATTTTTTTTTGCAATATATATATATTCAAACTGTTTACAATAAGACACATTTTCTGTATTGGGTAACGTACGGCCATATTAATTTACCAGAACTATGCGACTTGTAATGGCGCTACATTTGTAGCAGCCAGTTTCCAGATATGTTGTTTATTATACATTTGACCTCTATTAAGCAGCCACCTGTGCTAAGCAGCCACTTTCTGCAATTCCCTTGGCTGGCTGCTTAAGACAGATTTGACTGTACATGTATTGGGAATACACATTTCACCCTTTCTCACTTACAGATTTCGACCATACAAAGCTATCAATCAGGGGATAAATAGTCAGCATATCTACCCCACCTTCATAGATATTACTGGGACTACATGACATTCTGGCCATGTAGTACAGTATCTACCCAGCATATCTACCCCACCTTCATAGATATTACTGGGACTACATGACATTCTGGCCATACAGTGTAGTATCTACCCAGCATATCTACCCCACCTTCATAGATATTACTGGGACTACATGACATTCTGGCCATGTAGTACAGTATCTACCCAGCATATCTACCCCACCTTCATAGATATTACTGGGACTACATGACATTCTGGCCATACAGTGTAGTATCTACCCAGCATATCTACCCCACCTTCATAGATATTACTGGGACTACATGACATTCTGGCCATACAGTGTAGTATCTACCCAGCATATCTACCCCACCTTCATAGATATTACTGGCACTACATGAGATTCTGGCCATACAGTGTAGTATCTACCCAGCATATCTACCCCACCTTCATAGATATTACTGGCACTACATGAGATTCTGGCCATGCAGTGCAGTATCTACCCAGCATATCTACCCCACCTTCATAGATATTACTGGCACTACATGAGATTCTGGCCATGCAGTGTAGTATCTACCCCACCTTCATAGATATTACTGGGACTACATGACATTCTGGCCATGCAGTGTAGTATCTACCCAGCATATCTACCCCACCTTCATAGATATTACTGGCACTACATGACATTCTGGCCATACAGTGTAGTATCTACCCAGCATATCTACCCCACCTTCATAGATATTACTGGGACTACATGACATTCTGGCCATACAGTGTAGTATCTACCCGGCATATCTACCCCACCTTCATAGATATTACTGGGACTACATGACATTCTGGCCATGATTATGCAGTGCAGTATCTACCCAGCATATCTACCCCACCTTCATAGATATTACTGGGACTACATGACATTCTGGCCATACAGTGTAGTATCTACCCAGCATATCTACCCCACCTTCATAGATATTACTGGGACTACATCACATTCTGGCCATGATTATGCAGTGCAGTATCTACCCAGCATATCTACCCCACCTTCATAGATATTACTGTGACTACATGACATTCTGGCCATGATTATGCAGTGCGGTACATGAGCTAGAAGCTGACAATAACCGTGGCAAACTTTCTAGGGTGGGGCGTGGGCATACCACCACCCCGGAATTATTATTTTCGTTAGATGCTTGTCGGTGCATTTCCGTGTATTCTGCAGGGATTCAGCTACATAGGTAAATAATTGGGATTAGTTTTTATCCATAATATGGCACAATACCTGAGCCTTCAGGAACGAAATACAGTCAAACCTGTCTTAAGCTGCAACCAAGGGAATAACAGAAACTGGCTGCTTAGCACAGGTGGCTGCTTAACCCATTTGATTCTGGATACTGTTCAAACAGTATTTGCAAAGAACATAGAGTCAGATCAGCTACCACGGAACGTTCTGTCTGATCAGGCTCTATGCTGTTTGCTATTCAGATCTTGCTAAGACACTTGGCTATGTAGAAAACAACACAGATCCTGATCAGCACGCAGCGTCACGCTGAGGCTGATCTGGATCTATGTTGTTTGCAAAAGCCTTTAAATGTATCCAGAATGAAATGGGTTAATAGAGGTCAAATGTATAATGAAACTACATCTTGGGAATCTGGAAACGGGCTGCTTAATAGAGGTGGCCACCAACACAGGTTTGACTAGAATGTCTCATTCGCCACAACCGTACGGTACGGGCCTGTCATGAATATTGGATTGGCTACATCATCAATGAATGTCGTGTTCGTTATGGCGTCAAGACGTGCTTCTATGTGGGAAGGTGATACTGTAAAGTTTATTTAAATACCTTGTATTTAATTTAAACCTTCCGTTCGGTGTGATCATGTATATACTGGGTGGCTTGAAGGGGAATTCCCGTGGAAATACCAGCTTTCCATGGTACGTGCCACCTACAAATACATGAGAGCATAATACAAGATTTTGTACACATTATTTCTTATGCTACATGTCTATAATGCTCACATACAGCAATGACAAAATAGTGGTACTTGTGGACAGGTGGTTTCTATTTAGAAGTTAAACTCCATTGATTGATGGGAAATTTAAATAGTGGTATGTGTGGACAGGTGATTTCTATTTAGAAGTTAAACTCCATTGATTGATGGGAAATTTAAATAGTGGTATGTGTGGACAGGTGGTTTCTATTTAGAAGTTAAACTCCATTGATTGATGGGAAATTTAAATAGTGCTATTTGTGGACAGGTGATTTCTATTTAGAAGTTAAACTCCATTGATTATGGTTTGACGACAGTGGTGTCTGGAAACAGGTGTTCCATAACACAGGTTTTACAGTAAAAGTACTGAATAAAGTGCTACATACTCAGTACACAGAATACTAGTAGCATCTCTCAGCATCACTCAGATGAATTGTGGTGTTCAAACATTCCCCCCATTAGAAACAATGTTAAATTAGCCACGACGCATTGTATTGAAATCTGTATAACATTTACAGAGTAATTTCACGTCCTGGTTGTTACTACCATTAGTGCACAACATTTGCGACTAATCTTGCGACTCAGTTCCATAAATTATTGCCTTGAAAAAGTCGAAATGGTAACATTTTAATTCTAACATGACTTGATGATATTTTGTTCTAATGAACAAAGAACAGATCTACCGTTGTAAAATATGCAATATACCACAGCTAGAACGCCGACAAAGTAACACGCACATTTCTTTGTTCGTAGCATTATACTGGGTTATCATCGTTCTGATGTATAGGAATTAACCACTTAGGCCTACGACATGAGTGGTTAATTCCTACGCATCATAACTCCGATATACCACGGCAAGACAAATATTATTTCCTAAATAGACAATGTATGGTCTGGTGTAACACATACCATAATCGTGTATGTATAGGATGCACTTTTTTCACTCCAAAATAGTATCCAAAAGTCTGGTGCGTCTTATACTCCAGTTTAGAACTAAATTCCATTGTTTCAAAGACTCAAAAACGACAAATGGCGTATTACAACAAAGAGAAATAAATGTTTCATACTATTTTTCTCTAAGTCCTGTAACATGCCGTATTTGTTCCGGATTTCGTTTCAGTCTATATATATATCTATATCGTTTAACGGTACATGGACATAATGTCACTACAGTTTGTTGAAGAATAATGACTGTAACAATTTTGTTAAATTGGACGACATGTACATATAATTAGCAAAACCTTTGAATCCATTATCATGAGACTAATACACATTTCCCTGAAAGCAACACATCTGCCATTTTGTTTTATGAGATTCAGCGATAAATGTTTGTTCAGGTTTTACGCCTGCATCAGCTCCATTTGTGGCTATATCACCTTTCCTGGCCATGCTCCAGCAGTTAATCAGTACTTGGTGCAACAACCTCAGTAAGAAACTGCCAACTTTTACATATAAATGAGACACGGACTGAGCGGGGCTCGAACCAGTGACCATCAGTGATGATAGGTTACAGTGGTATACAAGTCAGCGACCATAACCACTCGATCATGGAGGCGGTCTTTGAACGATTTTGATTGGCTTAATGGTTTGAAGAGCTAATGAATTGTAGTTACAGACAAAAACGATGTAGAATTTGACAGCAAAAAACATGTTAGATAGGAATTAAACAGCTCACATGATGTATCAAGACTCCCAGCTAAATGCCCGGAAGTTGGAGCTTGAAATTAAATTGCAACATCAGGCCAAAGACCTCGGATTTTAACTGGGAATTTTGATATATCCTGTGAGCTGTTTATTACCAAATTACATACATGGCAAATAGTTGATAAAAATAGCGTAACTTGTTCTTCCAGCCGTCATCTTGAAAATCTGGGTTAGTTTTATACCATGATACAGAGAGACGAAATAGCTTACCTTCATCAGGCGATACAGACACAGGAAATAGATTCTATTTTCCCATTTACCTTCATGGGGAGATCCAGGAAATAGATTACCTTTATTGGGAGATACAGACACGGGAAACGGCTTACATTGATGGGGATAGACAGACATATGAAACGGCTTACATTGATGGGGATAGACAGACAGATGAAATGGCTTACCTTCATGGGGATAGACAGACAGATGAAATAGTTTACTTTCATGGGGAGATACAGACACGGGAAACGGCTTACATTGATGGGGAGATACAGACATGGGAAACGGCTTACATTGATGGGGATAGACAGACAGATGAAATAGCTTACCTTCATGGGGAGATACAGGAAATAGCTTACCTTCATGGTGAGATACAGACACGGGAAACGGCTTACATTGATGGGGATAGACAGACAGATGAAATAGCTTACCTTCATGGGGAGTGTTTTCTGGTCCGACCACCAGATAGTGCCTACAAGTAAAATAGAAACTCAATTGAAATGATTTTATTATATTCTTTCCAATGAAATATAGAACTTTATCAGTGAAATAATCTATGTATTCTTTCTCCCCACATCAGTATGGTTGCCATCTCTAGCAGCGTGGTTCCCCAGTCCTAGCAGCGTGGTTCCCAGCCCTAGCAGCGTGGTTCCCAGCCCTAGCAGTGTGGTTCCCAGTCCTAGCAGTATGCTTCCCAGCCCTAGCAGTGTGGTTCCCAGCCCTAGCAGTGTGGTTCCCAGCCCTAGCAGTATGCTTCCCAGCCCTAGCAGTGTGGTTCCCAGCCCTAGCAGTGTGGTTCCCAGCCCTAGCAGTATGCTTCTCAGCCCTAGCAGTGTGGTTCCCAACCCAACCCTAGCAGTGTGGTTCCCAACCCAACCCTAGCAGTGTGGTTCCCAGCCTAGCAGTATGGTTCCCAGCCCTAGCAGTATGGTTCCCAGCCCTAGCAGTGTGGTTCCCAGTCCCTGCAGTATGCTTCCCAGCCCTAGCGGTGTGGTTCCCAGTCCCTGCAGTATGCTTCCCAGCCCTAGCGGTGTGGTTCCAACCCTAGCAGTATACTTCCCAGCCCTAGCAGTGTGGTTCCCAACCCAACACTAGCAGTGTGGTTCCCAACCCAACCCTAGCAGTGTGGTTCCCAGCCCTAGCAGTATGGTTCCCAGCCCTAGCAGTGTGGTTCCCAGCCCTAGCAGTGTGGTTCCCAGCCCTATCAGTATGCTTCCCAGCCCTAGCAGTGTGGTTCCCAGTCCCAGCAGTATGCTTCCCAGCCCTAGCAGTGTGGTTCCCAACCCTAGCAGTGTGGTTCCCAACCCTAGCAGTATGCTTCCCAGCCCTAGCAGTATGGTTCCCAGCCCCAGCAGTATGGTTCCCAGCCCTACAAGTGTGGTTCCCAGCACTAGCAGTATGGTTCCCAGCCCTAGCAGTATGAAATTGTGTCAACGTTTTAGGCTCAATACGCTACGATTTAAAGAGCATATATATTATTTTAACATTTTCTCTCTCGCACCGCCCAAAGGTTAATTATATGTTCCCTCTGAAGTTCAGATGCGAAAGGCTCGGAGTTCCCAACTGAAACTAGATGTATTAATATATAACAGATTTTCCATACGATGGATTTAATCAGCAACTTGGAGAATAGCAAGCGGAGAGCGCAAACACCCAAGCTGGTATTTGACACAAGAGCAAATGCTTGATTTGAAGGGTCAACATCTAGATCAGTGGGTATGGCTAATTTGAAACGGTCATATGAGGTTTCCTATAGGTCTAATTATGTCTATCTTGCTCCGTTTTCGAGTTACAAACATATATATAGTGAACGAGAGTCAATTGTGAGTCGTGATAGCGCAGTGGAGCCGTTACTATTGTGCCCTTAGGTATTTAAAGTCCACATGCCTCTTCTCTCTCCCATGTGGCGATGGTTTCCATCTCGAATGGTCTCAAGAGTGATTTTATTTAAAATATAGGTTGTAAAAACTTTGATTCACAACCAAGCAAAAATAAATTGGTATAAACTAACAGGAGTCAAGAAGACGTTCAAACACTTACCATTCTAGGATGTTTGAAGGTAGCGGTGCAGCTTTGACATACGGTACAGGATCTTTCATGATTCTCATGTAATCTTGCCTCAATCTGGCCGTGGCTGTTGTGTTTACACGCTTGGAGGACGACATCTGAAATATAAATATGCTTCAGCCTTAACACTGCATGCTGGGTATAATATTAATAATGGTTATAAATAGTTCAAATAATTGTCGCAGATTACAATTCATTAAAGTGTTTTTCTTATTTGTAATTATAAACTCTGGAAACATGTCTTGGAATTTCATTAGATTGTGTACTACAACTCAATTCTAATGAAACTCCACGGCATATTTGACTGTTATTTTTACCACTAGTGTGCAGAGTTAATATAACATTAAACAATCTGGCGGGGCTGTTGTGTTTACACGCTTGGAGGACGCCATCTGTAACATAAATACTATCATATAATAAATAAATCATTCAGACCTGGGGTCAATTACTTGTCAACTGGGTAAGAATCGTCTTGGACATTGGGTACGAAACATCACGAGTATGAATTGACTAATTTGTTGGCAGTATTCAGCAGTTCAGAGATAACTGTTAGTGTTAAGGACCGGAAGAAATTAAGTAGAGAGATTGTGTGGTGATTTCGCTCTTGAGAGGTTAGGTTTAAGTATGTATGTATGTTCCATTAATGTCAAACCCCTTGCGGGGACCTAGACATGTTTTCCTGGGCAAGCTTAGCCAACCTAAGTGGTTAACCAGTACTAAGCTATGTGTGTGAGGTGCCTTGCTCTACACTCAACACTACATACGTGGCCTGACCGAGTATCGAACCCGGGACCGTTCGATTCCAAATCCGACGCTGTTTGGATTGCATTAGGATTAATCCATTGTATGTACGATTCTTATATGTGTCTTTTAATGTTATGCAATCTCACTACTTGCAGTTTTAGTGGAAGTCAAAGTAGTACAGTGGATGCACGTCCGCTGCAGGTCTGGAGTTCAAGCACCACTGGAGCCGTTACGATTGTGCCCTTAGGCAAGGCATTTAAATTATCCTCTAGTGTCCTCAAATCGTGATACCTTCGTTTTCGTTACCCCGTAAGTATTTACAATACTGCGCGCGATCGGTGTTTTCTGATGTCACCACTCACCAATCAGGAATAGATGGTGTCAAAGGTCATTTTCCATATTTGGCAACAACATTGCGCCATATAATCCTTGTAGGCGTAAGTAATCGGTTATTTTCCTTGCATTGGTATAAAACATGCTATCTTTCATAATGCAATATTGCATCACCATTTGTCCATTTGATTTACTGCAAAATATTGACCATTTCCAGTTTTGTGTCGTCTGATTTGTTTACCTACCTATCATTTAATGTGAAGGTCAATATAGACTGGGTTACAATTTTAATTAGTGTAAGGGGAGATAGTTTTGGAGACATCTCTTATATTGTTTTGAGGTCCATACAGTGTTACTGTCATCGTCAACTAAGCGATGTGTCCTGTAGTGTAGTGTATTTAAAGGAATAGTTTTTAATTTAGTTTTAGGTTTATGGCAGTCCAACACCTACAAAGCGAAAGTACAGACACTATTCATCAACAGCCCTTACAAATGGGCACAGTGTTACCATTGGACCCACCTCATTTACTGTTCAAAAGTCAGGTTTACAAGATTAGGTGATGAATTCAGGTGTCCACATGTGAAAATGCTTGTTAAACCGTGAAAGTGTTCACTGTGAAAAGAAATATACATCAAAATAATAGAAATTATCATTATGCTGCATAAAACGTGTTCATTTTATATAAATACACCCATTCGATGTTACGCAAAATTGATTTTCTGAAAGGTCACGAAAACTCCGGTACCAGTCACCACAGATGTCGGTTTCGGGTCATGGTAAAAATGACAGCGCCCGTTGTTATTTACGTAGTCATATTCATTTCTAATTCTTTGGAATAAAAGAGGAACGTTACTTTATTTACATCATACATTTAGAAACTATGTAGTTTTAAGATTCGTTTTGTTGAATGCCAATCATTTCTTATCATAACGGAAACCGGAAACTCGAGGGTACACGTTGCCTTGGGTTCCAGTCAAAACGTACCCAAGTCAAAACGTACCCAAAAAAGTCAAAACGTACCCACCCAGAAGTCAAAATATACCCACCAAGAAGTCAAAACGTACCCACCCAGAAGTCAAAACGTACCTATGGGATAATAATTTAATATAGAGATTGAATAACTGGAAATAGATTGGAAATATTATGTGTCAAGTAAAAAGTTGTAGATAGGTAAACTCATACTTAGAAGGTATTAGTATGAGAGAAAAATGGTATACTTGAGATTAAAATATGCATATGAATCAAAAATTGGTATTTTTTCTCTCAACATACATGAAGGTATGTTTTCCTGTGAGTTATAGATTGCATAAAAGAATTTGATATTTGTTAATTTGTTTGTGTTGGTAATTGGAAACACGCTTGCTTTAATTCATGATAATGCTGGAGTGTTTGCAGATATGATGGCCGATTGATCAATGATAATTGGATTTGATTGATTAATCCGGGTTAATTGGTGTTGATTGAAGACCTTGGAATGTGAGTTTGTCTGTGATCATAAAATGATTACCGTAATACGGTAATTGATGAACACATACATAATTACATTAAAGGGCTCATTAGATTGTTCGCTAATTGTCACTTGTAAAAACGTGTATATATGATGCTAGAATTATTCCACACACACACAAATCATCATCGTAGTGGGGCACCTCCGCCATTCTACCATCTGGTGAAGAGCCTTCACGATGAAGCCACTCTCTTCTTTGATTAAACAGCACTCCTTCACTTATGAACTCTACTACCGCTGCAGGTCCGATTGGTCTCAGAGAAGAAGCTGAAGAAGCATCAGCGGAAGGCGACCAGGTCGATGCAGGCCATGGTCTTCGGGATCTGGGACGACTACACGGCAGGGCAGATCTCGACGTCCCGCCTTCTGAAGAAGCTCTCAGCAGTGTATGTGCCGACCATCTAGACACTACACCTATAGTGATATGTCTATACTGTTCGAAATTTATAATTTGAACACACATATAATATATAAAACAAATGTTCTGTATATACTTGTTTAGTTCTGTTTAAAATTCCAAATGGCCAACGTTTTACTTCTTGAGTGGGTACGTTTTGACCAAAGAATGGGTACGTTTTGACTTATCGTTGGGTACGTTTTGACTTATCGTTGAGTACGTTTTGACTTAAAATGCGAGTACGTTTTGACTTAAAATGCGGGTACATTTTGACTTGGGTACGTTTTGACCAGCACCCGTTGCCTTTCTCTCTCCATCGTGGCGATGGATTCCGTCAGGAATGAGCTTTTGAGTGATTAATATAAGTTGTAAGAACTTGTTTCGCAATCGAGCTAAAATAAATTTGTACAAACTACTTGCAGTTTCACCGCGCACTATCAAGAATTAAAAAAATGTTAAATCATAAATGCTTCCCGTTGAACTCGAGGACCGTATGCTTTTTTTTTAACCTTCTTTGGACTGAGATTTACGTACTTACAGTCTACATATCTACTTACGTTTGCCAATATATGGCAGAAGTTTAAAATTGGTTAAATGGGTCAATTAAATGGTTAGTTGTCAAATAAATAAGACATATTTCCTGTTTTCGGAATTCGATATTCCTCCAATAAACAAAAACAGGAAGTAGTCATTGGTTTAGACTAAATTATGGACAAACGCCTCAGGCACACGTCATCATTCGAATTCAATATTTAGAACATTTGCACTATAAATAATCTGCTTATAATGAATGATCAACAGACAGACACATTGTACCTATATGTTTAATGTACAGAATGTTGCCATCCGCCAACAATGAGGCACAAAAAGCGCCAATTATAAGTTGTATCTGTTATTCTTTTCGTCCGTACCAATCCACAGTTGACACCGTTTGAAACGTTTTTGTAAAAATATAAAAACTGTCAATTCAGGCAATTTTCTATTTGTTCTTACAAATTTCCAATATTATCAATAACACAATTTGCATGGTACTAAAATCGTACTAGATACGGTACGTCATAATCCCAGATCACTATATTATATAGAAATCGATATAGAGCTAAATATCGGTGATCTGGAGTAAAATTCTCCTCGTAAATTTTATCCTAGGACCAAATTGTTGACATGATTTCCACGAACATCAATTGAAGGAACTGAGGCCTTTTTCACAGTATGTATGTATGTTCCATTAATGTCAAACCACTTGCGGAGGCGTAGATATGTTTTGCTGTGAAAGCTTAGCCGACCTAAGTGGTTAACCAGTACTATTCGATGTGTGTGCGATGCCTTGCTCAATGACACTTTCATGTGAGCGTCGTTATAAGGAGTCGGATGATACACATACGTGGCCTGACCGAGTATCAAACCCAGAACCGATCAATTCCAAATCCGACGCTCTACCACTGGACCATGGATGTCAGTAAGACGGATTTATTGTATTTGATGCACATGGTTTGATTCTCCAAGGATATGATTCAAGAGTCATGATAGCATAGTGGTAGAGTGTTTAAAGTGGAAGATAGATAAGTCCAGCGTATGCAATGTTTGTTTATTAGTTGAAATACTCAGTTTGTGAGGCAAATATTTGGGGGGAAAATTATACCAGATAATAGTAAAATTACATTCTGTATAATTTGCGTTTTCACTGATGTAGTGTCGCTTTAACTAAAGCTATAGTATTAAATATAGAAACTTGCATGTATTTTATATTGATACTTGAATAATTCAATTTTACACAGACACTTATTTGATATCTATGTTTGAGGCTGTCCGATTAGCGTAGTGGTTAGCACACTCGCTTCTCACCAATGCAACCCAGGTTCTTTCCTCGGGAAGTATATGAGATAGTTTATACAAATTTATATTAGCTCGATTGCGAAACAAATCAACTTATATTAATCACTCTCGAGACCTCATTCCTGATGGAATCCATCGCCACGAGGGAGAGAGAAGAGGCAACGTTGAATTTAAATGCCTTGCCTAAGGGCACAATCGTAACGGCTCCAGCGGGGCTCGAACTCCGGACCTTTCGCACCTGAAGTATATGAGATAGTACGGTTGTCGCCAGATCGGACAGGTGGGTTTACTCCGGGTACTCTGGTTTCCTCCCACACAAATGGCCACATTTACGTTTTCATCCGTGCGCCAACAAGAGTGATTAATATAAGTTGTTAAAACTTGCTTCGCAATCATTGTAAAATAAATCAAGTTTAAACTAAAAACTAACCTTTGACCTAATATGCAAGAACTAGTACTTGGAACCTTCCTCATATACAACACGCATTTAACCCAAACTTTATGTTTGAATAATTCAGATTTACATTTTATTGCAGATGCACACAAATCCACTTCAGTCGACTCGACTACATGTACTAGACTAGTACTACTAGTAACATACATACTCTTCATGAAGCTTCAATTTGCAGATCTATGATTCGTATGAAAGTTACTTCAACTGATAAGTGATAAAGTGCCAAGGCTTGCATGTGTATAGAATAATTGCTGTGTTTGATCTATCTTCCGTTATTTGATGACACTTGAAACTGAAATCCCATGAATGTCGCTGTATCAAATTTTTGTGTCTGTGAGATGTTAAGCCGGAGTTCTATGCGTAATCCACAGCTTCCACCGTGATTATTGAAAGATGGGTTTAAGAATGCTCTTGATGCGTATGAGGAGAAGGTTTTCTTCACTTTTTATATTTGGAATGCTGGCTTTAATTTCATTGATGGTTCTATTGACATTCTGCAATGTTCCGTGTAAATCTGAAAAGAAAGAGATGAATAACCGTGAAGCACCGTCTGGTTGGTCACATGTGTTAATTGCAACCAATTTGTTGATAGTAGTGCTGTCGGCACCATCGCATTACGGCGTGCGAAATATTATTCGGGAATCTTGGGCACAGACACTACCGAATGGTGCAGCCGTGAGATTTGTCGTCGGGCGGAGGAATCTTCCGGAGGAGACGGAGGAGAATGTCAAGCAGGAGGAGAAAGTGCACGGAGATTTACTGCTGTTGGATGACATAGAGGAATCGTACAGCAGCTTGACAAAAAAATTGTTGTCAACGTTAAAATGGGTCAACAGGCATGTGAAGTATAATTTTCTAATGAAAGTAGATGAAGACACTTTTGTAAGAGTAGAGAATATTCTAGACGAGCTGGTATCAAAACCGCAAGAAAGGTTGTACTGGGGGTTCTTTGATGGCCGGGCACACGTGAAACGTATGGGGAAGTGGTCGGAAACAAACTTTGTACTGTGCGATAGGTATCTACCATATGCTTTAGGTGGAGGATATGTGATTTCTAAAGATTTAGTTATGTATGTTGCCAAGCATGCCGATATTCTTAAACAATTGAATAACGAGGATGTGTCACTTGGTACCTGGCTTGGACCATTAGATATTAATAGAATTCATGACGTAAACTTTGATACAGAGTACAAGTCCAGAGGTTGTTATAATTCTTATTTGGTGACACACAAAAAGACACCGGAGGACCTTCAACAGCTACAGAAGAATTTGCATACACTTGGTAGACTGTGTGTTAAAGAGAACAGAGTTAGACTGTCATACAAATATAACTGGAACGTCCTTCCTACAAATTGTTGTGAGAGGACAGACCCAACTATACCCTGACAGAAAATATGTCGTTAATTTAATGCTTGTTATAAAATTGTCTCTAAGCTTTACTTAAACTCGATCTCTTATTTCTCTCCAAGCTTTACTTAAACTCGATCTCTAATTTCTCTCCAAGCTTTACTTAAACTTGGTCTCTAATTTCTCTCCAAGCTTTACTTAAACTTGGTCTCTAATTTCTCTCCAAGCTTTACTTAAACTCGATCTCTAATTTCTCTCCCAGCTCTACTTAAACTTGGTCTCTAATTTCTCTCCAAGCTTTACTTAAACTTGGTCTCTAATTTCTCCCCAAGCTTTGCTTAAACTTGGTTGTCTAATTTTTCCTCTAATTTCTCTCCAAGCTTTACTTAAACTCTCAGGTTTTCTGATTTGCAGAGCAAGACTATGTATGAAACTCGGGTTCAACCATAGACACTTGGTGAATGGTCTGTTAGCAACTTTGCCATTTAGCTTTTTGGAGTTCTTAAGTTTTATCAGTAAATTTTATTTATTTTCTGTGCCCACATTCAAACTTTTCATAGTACAGCACTTTATATGCAAACTTTAAAAAACCCAACACTACCATGGATAGTAGGGGGGGGGGTCTTAAATATTACTGTAGCATATGGAGTGCTGTGCTGTGATTGCAACTTCAATGGGGATGTCTTTCGAACATTTTACAACATTTAAGCTACATAGTAAAGATACATAGTACCATTAACCGAATGTCTGTGGGCTTAACCAATCAGTCTTCACACCGTAACCTACTAGCCAGAAGCCCGGCTCCCATTAGCCTGAAGCCCCGGGTCTAGGCGATTTCATTTTGGGGAGTACCGGTGTCATATAGAATATTGACCCGCCAAAATAATGACCCGCGGGTCATTATTCTATAGGAAAAAGTGACCCGCGGGTCCATATTCTATTATAGAATAATGACCCCCTTATAGAATAATGACCCCCCATCCCCAAAGCCTACAAAAACAATGTTATCAATATATTTTATTAATAATTGCATAAGCTATAAAATTAACAATTATCAATACAATTATATTGAATTTATGTATGAAAAAAGACATACACTCAACTTATAGAATAATGACCCCCCTGTATATTAACTATATGAGTGAGGGGGGTCGCTTTTCCATGCCATAGAATAATGACCCCCCCTGTATATTAACTATATGAGTGAAGGGGGTCACTTTTCCATGCCATAGAATAATGACCCCCCCCAGTATATTAACTATTTGAGTGAGGGGGGTCGCTTTTCCATGCCATAGAATAATGACCCCCCTGTATATTAACTATATGAGTGAGGGGGGTCACTTTTCCATGCCATAGAATAATGACCCCCCTGTATATTAACTATATGAGTGAGGGGGGTCACTTTTCCATGCCATAGAATAATGACCCCCCAGTATATTAACTATATGAGTGAGGGGGGTCACTTTTCCATGCCATAGAATAATGACCCCCCTGTATATTAACTATATGAGTGAGGGGGGTCGCTTTTCCATGCCATAGAATAATGACCCCCCTGTATATTAACTATATGAGTGAGGGGGGTCGCTTTTCCATGCCATAGAATAATGACCCCCCTGTATATTAACTATATGAGTGAGGGGGGTCACTTTTCCATGCCATAGAATAATGACCCCCCTGTATATTAACTATATGAGTGAGGGGGGTCACTTTTCCATGCCATAGAATAATGACCCCCCTGTATATTAACTATATGAGTGAAGGGGGTCACTTTTCCATGCCATAGAATAATGACTCCCCAGTATATTAACTCTATGAGTGAGGGGGTCACTTTTCCATGCCATAGAATAATGACTCCCAGTATATTAACTATATGAGTGAGGGGGGTCACTTTTCCATGCCATAGAATAATGACTCCCCTGTATATTAACTATATGAGTGAGGGGGGTCACTTTTCCATGCCATAGAATAATGACCCCCCTGTATATTAACTATATGAGTGAGGGGGGTCACTTTTCCATGCCATAGAATAATGACCCCCCTGTATATTAACTATATGAGTGAGGGGGTCACTTTTCCATGCCATAGAATAATGACCCCCCTGTATATTAACTATATGAGTGAGGGGGGTCACTTTTCCATGCCATAGAATAATGACCCCCCTGTATATTAACTATATGAGTGAGGGGGGTCACTTTTCCATGCCATAGAATAATGACCCCCCTGTATATTAACTATATGAGTGAGGGGGGTCACTTTTCCATGCCATAGAATAATGACCCCCCTGTATATTAACTATATGAGTGAAGGGGGTCACTTTTCCATGCCATAGAATAATGACCCCCCTGTATATTAACTATATGAGTGAGGGGGTCACTTTTCCATGCCATAGAATAATGACCCCCCTGTATATTAACTATATGAGTGAGGGGGTCACTTTTCCATGCCATAGAATAATGACCCCCCTGTATATTAACTATATGAGTGAGGGGGTCACTTTTCCATGCCATAGAATAATGACCTCCCTGTATATTAATTATATGAATGAGGGGGGTCGCTTTTCCATGCCATAGAATAATGACCCCCCTGTATATTAACTATATGAGTGAAGGGGGTCACTTTTCCATGCCATAGAATAATGACCTCCCTGTATATTAACTATATGAGTGAGGGGGGTCACTTTTCCATGCCATAGAATAATGACCCCCCAGTATATTAACTATGAGTGAGGGGGGTCGCTTTTCCATGCCATAGAATAATGACACCCCTGTATATTAACTATATGAGTGAGGGGGGTCACTTTTCCATGCCATAGAATAATGACCCCCCTGTATATTAACTATATGAGTGAGGGGGGTCGCTTTTCCATGCCATAGAATAATGACCCCCTGTATATTAACTATATGAGTGAGGGGGGTCGCTTTTCCATGCCATAGAATAATGACCCCCCTGTATATTAACTATATGAGTGAGGGGGGTCGCTTTTCCATGCCATAGAATAATGACCCCCCTGTATATTAACTATATGAGTGAGGGGGTCACTTTTCCATGCCATAGAATAATGACCCCCCTGTATATTAACTATATGAGTGAAGGGGGTCACTTTTCCATGCCATAGAATAATGACCCCCCTGTATATTAACTATATGAGTGAGGGGGGTCGCTTTTCCATGCCATAGAATAATGACCCCCCTGTATATTAACTATATGAGTGAAGGGGGTCACTTTTCCATGCCATAGAATAATGACCCCCCTGTATATTAACTATATGAGTGAAGGGGGTCACTTTTCCATGCCATAGAATAATGACCCCCCTGTATATTAACTATATGAGTGAGGGGGGTCGCTTTTCCATGCCATAGAATAATGACCCCCCTGTATATTAACTATATGAGTGAGGGGGGTCACTTTTCCATGCCATAGAATAATGACCCCCCTGTATATTAACTATGAGTGAGGGGGGTCGCTTTTCCATGCCATAGAATAATGACCCCCCTGTATATTAACTATATGAGTGAAGGGGGTCACTTTTCCATGCCATAGAATAATGACCCCCCTGTATATTAACTATATGAGTGAGGGGGTCGCTTTTCCATGCCATAGAATAATGACCCCCCTGTATATTAATTATATGGGTGAGGGGGGTCGCTTTTCAATGCCATAGAATAATGACCCCCTGTATATTAATTATATGAGTGAGGGGGGTCGCTTTTCCATGCCATAGAATAATGACCCCCCTGTATATTAACTATATGAGTGAAGGGGGTCACTTTTCCATGCCATAGAATAATGACCTCCCTGTATATTAACTATATGAGTGAGGGGGGTCACTTTTCCATGCCATAGAATAATGACCCCCCAGTATATTAACTATTTGAGTGAGGGGGTCACTTTTCCATGCCATAGAATAATGACCCCCCTGTATATTAAGTATATGAGTGAGGGGGGTCGCTTTTCCATGCCATAGAATAATGACCCCCCCTGTATATTAATTATATGGGTGAGGGGGGTCGCTTTTCCATGCCATAGAATAATGACCCCCCTGTATATTAACTATATGAGTGAAGGGGGTCACTTTTCCATGCCATAGAATAATGACCCCCCAGAATATTAACTATATGAGTGAGGGGGTCACCTTTCCATTATCCTATGATATGGATAGTGACTCCCTCCCACTCATATACTATACACATATGAGGGTGATTATCCTATGATATGGATAGTGACACACTCCCACTCATATAATATACACATATGAGGGTGATTATTCTATGACATGGATAGTGACACACTCCAACTCATATAATATACACATATGAGGGTGATTATTCTATGACATGGATAGTGACACACTCCAACTCATATAATATACACATATGAGGGTGATTATCCTATGATATGGATAGTGACACCCTCTCACTCATATAATATACACATATGGGGGTGATTATGATATGGATAGTGACACACTCCCACTCATATAATCTGCACATATGGGGGTGATTATTCTATGATATGGATAGTGACACACTCCCACTCATATAATATACACATATGGGGGTGATTATTCTATGACATGGAATAGTTTACACACAGGTGGGTCATTATTCTATGGCATGGAAAAGTGACCCCCTCCCCCCCCTCACTCATAATAGTTTATATACAGGGGGTCATTATTCTATTGCAGGGAAAAGTGACCCCCTCACTCATAGTTTACACACAGGGAGGTCATTATTCTATGGAATGGAAAAGTGACCCCCCTCAGTCGTATAGTTTACACACAGGGAGGTCATTATTCTATGGCATGGAAAAGTGACCCCCCTCAGTCGTATAGTTTACACACAGGGAGGTCATTATTCTATGGAATGGAAAAGTGACCCCCCTCAGTCGTATAGTTTATATACAGGGGGTCATTATTCTATGGAATGGAAAAGTGACCCCCCTCAGTCGTATAGTTTACACACAGGGAGGTCATTATTCTATGGAATGGAAAAGTGACCCCCCTCACTCATATAGTTTACACACAGGGAGGTCATTATTCTATGGCATGGAAAAGTGACCTACCCTCAATCAGATAATCTACATTATGGGGATCACATTCTACATGTACGCATGGAACAGTTTCTTGCACTGAATACATAGAGAGGCATATATTATAAAATATAATGTTGTCTGTCATTGCTCATACAATATTAAAATATTACTTATTATGAATGATATAAAACATGTAACCAGTGTATTGGGAACACAGGAAGTGTCACTGTTGGTTGCAGTTCCCTAAACATAAGATTTTATTGCTTTTCACACCTGTGGCAAAGAAGATAAGGTTTAATATGAACCACAATAGTCAGAATTACAATTGTTAACAACATATTACATAATTGTGCACATTTTCGGGAAAGATTAAGAGAATATGAATAAACATGATAGGAATAGTTTGCTATAATAAGTGGATAACATATTAATTAAATAAATTACAGAAATATGCATCAATTTCTGCTGAAGAAGCATCCATAGTGTGAGTGTGTTTTACATTTATTTATCGTCAGTACTGGTTGCCCATATGAGCGACGCCTCCTGAACAGATTAAGTCATTTTATATTTTTGAAGGATAGTGCAATGATACAGAGAGAGACCCATTCCAGGGGGTCATTATTCCATGGCATCGAAAAGTGACCCTCTCGCTCATATAGTCTACACATAGAGGGGTCATTATTCTATGGCATTGATGTTCAGTGTATACATAAGGGGGTGGGGTCATTGTTCTTATTTATTTTATGTTTGTCTGTGTAAATATTATGCATTATGTGAACCTCCTAGTTATACAGCACCCACCACCTCATTATCATCTTTAGAAATTGATAAGAGACAAATTATCTGCATACTTCTTTTTCAGATTCAATATATTTATGTTATTCTGTACATCGTTAAATCAAAATATATGTTGTTAGGCCTTAAACAGTGCTAACTAACATTTAATTATAATAAATTCAATATTTTCCCACTATATATTGCTATTTGCAAGGGGGGGGTCATTTTTCCGCAAGGGGGGTCAATATTCTATGGCTGAATAATGACCAGCGGGTCATTATTTTGAGGCGGGTCAATATTCTATATGACACCGGTAGTCTCTGTGTATTTGTACTTATTCCGGTAGTCTCTGTGTATTTGTACTTATTCCGGTAGTCTCTGTGTATTTGTACTTATTCCGGTAGTCTCTGTGTATTTGTACTTATTCCGATAGTCTCTGTGTATTTTTACATGCTTTGATTTTACGGCACACCAGTACAATCTAGGATATATTGAGCCAAACAGGCTTTAAAATTTCGGTTTTCCCATCTCATTTACTAAAACGTGTTATCGAACGAAATATTTCACACCTGCTGGAATTCTATCTATCTATCTTCCTTTAATGTCGAACCCCTCGCGGGGATGTAGACATGTATGCGGGAATTGCAGAGATGCAGCCAAACCTGGCGTGACCAGATCCAGATATAATCCTCGGAATGATTGGTACTATGTGAGGTGCGAATAGTTCCTCACACAGACCGATACTTGTGGAAGTCGTGATAGCGCTATGGATGCGCGTTCGCTTCAGATGTGAAAGGTCCGGAGTTTGAGCCCCGCTGGAGACGTTACGATTGTGCCCTTAGGCAAGGCATTTAACTTCCACGTTGCCTCTTCTCTCTCCCTCGTGGCGATGGAATCCATCAGGAATGAGGTCTCGAGAGTGATTAATATAAGTTGTAAGAACTTGTTTCGCAATCGAGCTAAAATAAATTTGTATAAACTACAGACCGATATTTTACATATTGGATCGTTTTAGATTTCTATCCTATACTTGCTGGCTGATGAACCCTGATATATTGAGAGATATTAGCAATAATAACTGCATTTAAATATAACAGAATTGTCTTCCCTTTGACAATAGTACACATTTATTTGAGCTCGATTGCGAAACAAGTTCTTTAACGCTCGAGACCTCATTTCTGATGGAATCCATCGCCACGAGAGAGAAGAAGCATGTGGAATATAAATACCTTGCCTAAGGACACAATCATAACGGATCCAGTGGGGCTCGAACCTGAAGCGAACGTGCTACCACTGCGATATCACGACTTCCACCTGATATGTACAGTATTACAGTATGTGTGTCTCTCCGGCAGCAATCTTGTTTCAATGTCACAAAGTGGCAGGGGGGTATGGCTGTATCCACAAGTGTCCTCTAGCGTGACATTACATTGCTTTGCCTTGTTGATGCTATCACAGGAACTTGAAATTACATCGCACAGGCGGGAGTAACATCAGCCGATTTTGGAATAATGCATTGAGATCCATCTCACAGGCGGGAGTAACAACAGCCGATTTTGGAATAATGCATTGAGATCCATCTCACGGGCGGGAGTAACAGCAGCCGATTTTGGAAATAATGCATTGAGATCCATCTCACAGGCGGGAGTAACAGCAGCCGATTTTGGAATAATGCATTGAGATACATCTCACAGGCGGGAGTAACAACAGCCGATTTTGGAATAATGCACTGAGATCCATCTCACAGGCGGGAGTAACAACAGCCGATTTTGGAATAATGCACTGAGATCCATCTCACAGGCGGGAGTAACAACAGCCGATTTTGGAATAATGCATTGAGATCCATCTCAGGCGGGAGTAACAGCAGCCGATTTTGGAATAATGCATTGAGATCCATCTCACAGGCGGGAGTAACAACAGCCGATTTTGGAATAATGCATTGAGATCCATCTCACGGGCGGGAGTAACAGCAGCCGATTTTGGAAATAATGCATTGAGATCCATCTCACAGGCGGGAGTAACAGCAGCCGATTTTGGAATAATGCATTGAGATCCATCTCACAGGCGGGAGTAACAACAGCCGATTTTGGAATAATGCACTGAGATCCATCTCACAGGCGGGAGTAACAACAGCCGATTTTGGAATAATGCATTGAGATCCATCTCAGGCGGGAGTAACAGCAGCCGATTTTGGAATAATGCATTGAGATCCATCGCACAGGCGGGAGTAACAGCAGCCGGTTTTGGAATAATGCATTGAGATCCATCGCACAGGCGGGAGTAACAGCAGCCGGTTTTGGAATAATGCTGTGAGATCCATCTCACAGGCGGGAGTAACATACAATATGCACTATACAATATACACTACAATATGCAATATACACTGTGCACTATACACTATGCAATATACACTGTGCACTATACAATATGCACTATAAAATATGTACTATACACTATACAATACACACTATGTCTCCAGGGGAAATGTGCAAGCCCCGGGCATTGTG
Source organism: Archivesica marissinica (assembly GCA_014843695.1). Lineage (NCBI taxonomy): Eukaryota > Metazoa > Mollusca > Bivalvia > Venerida > Vesicomyidae > Archivesica > Archivesica marissinica. The sequence continues at coordinate 51,049,128 of CM026402.1, read as the reverse complement.
GCATAAAGGCAGCTACCCCACTCCAGCCTCTCGTGCAATGAACATGATGTCCGTCTCGTAACTGATGGGTTATTAGTCGCCAGTACCACTTTGGGAATCCACATTGCATCCCTGTTCATCCCTACCGACGAGTCAGTCGTTATCCCATTGTACTTCTGGAGGCGTCGCCCGATTTATCAGGGGACAACTTTAAATAGATGTACACAGTTTCGCCCTGGTTGGAAATTATTTACCCGCGATTCTTATATTTACATTAATTATTCATTTCAATGAAACATAGCAAATAATATCTCACTTTGTACTTGAGATGAAGACATTAGAAAGGAATATATCTAGTGGTAACACGCTGGACTGGTAATCCAGGGATCACAGGTTCGATCCCCCATCTGACCCTAATAAAATTAACAGTCTTTCAGATGGGACGTTAAACCGAGTTCTCGTGTCGGTGCTTCACTGTGCACGTAAAAGTACCAGAGGAGACTGGAATGGGTCTCTGTCTGTATCATGCACTGTCCCCCAAAATCTAAAATGACTTAATCTCTTCAGGAGGCGTCGCTCATATGGGCAACCGGTAGCGACGATAAATAAACGTAAGGTACACAAGGAATATATCAACAGATACCAGCAGTACCGTACATCTATGTTCAGATTTATTGAACTGATAACTTCAAACAAACAAAACGGTTGTATTATGCCTTGCGAAATATATAAAAGCAGCCAATGTATTATTGTAAATACACGACAATAGCAAAGGAACACAGCCCAACATTGAATGCACATGCCCGTAACTTCGAGTGCGCATGTCAGCTGCATATCATTAGTGAGGAAATTCATACGAAAATGGATACAAACAGGGCATATACGTTCATCGAAGGAAATGCAATAACGATATCAATATACAATTTTAATGAAATTGAGTTACTCTTCAAAAATGAAGGTCCACATGCAGGTAGGCGAGGCAGACTATTTTATACTCCCTTGCTGTGATGTGAACACTTGTTGGATGGTAGTATTAGTCTGTAGCAAATGCTTCCAATTCTTTGCCGCTCAACCTTAGCAAATGCCAGCCAGCTGATTCCGTCAAATCGCAAGAACCCTTGGACTTGTAAAACTCTACAGCTTGTCTGTCCCAACCGTGGCACATCAAATCCAATCGGTTACAACCCCTACAAATAGCTGCCTTGGCAACTGCCTTCCACAACTGTGTACCAAGTCCGGCTTTTCTGTATGATTGTTTTACATACAAATCTTCCAAGAACACGTTAACCCCTTCCCAAGCTGAGTAATACAAATAATACATGGCATGTCCCACAAGAGTGTCTCCATCTTCGGCTACGAAACATCTGAATAGTTTATCCGCTCCAAAACCGTCTTTACGAAGTCTGTCGGCGTCAAGTTTTGCCGGTCCATCGGGTTCTTTTAGATAATCTGCCAGCTCCTGTGCGAAAGAACTGGTAAAAGTTAGGTCTCGAGAATGAATAAAATTACGGTGATAAGAACCTGTTTCCGAATGGAGCTACGAGAAAAAGTGTATAAACTAAGCTAACCACATTTATTTGTTGGTTTAAACATATTTATATTCCATCATGTACATGATTATTTACAACAATTGAAATAAGAAATTGGACAGAAAGCTATACAGCTTACGGTTGTCCTCTTTATTTGTTGCATGTACATTGTATAAGTAATACCGGAACCAGGCCCGTAGCCACACTGAGCAAACAAAAAAAAATATAATGGACAAAATGTTGACTGATAAGAGAGCTGAAAAGTCAATACATAAGTATACGTCTAAACTCTTTAAAACAGAAAATCGCTTCTATACCCAACCATTTTAAGGGGGAACATGCCCCCGGACCCCCTATATTTCCTCGGTTGAAATTTGCCTCTGGCTACGGTACTGGGAACTTTTATGCATGTCGTTACAATATATTAATTGATATGCTTACCTGAAGAGGTGTCCTAGGATAGAGGTACGAGACCGTTGGTGGCTTATGGATAAAATTTCAAGTTCCTGTGTATTGACGAATGATACATCGGTGGCAGAGTTGTTCACGTGCAGGCACTTGGTCAATGGTCCATTAGCATCTGTGCCAATTAACATTTTTGGAATGCTTACATTTTGTAAAATGTTCGACACACATCTTCACTCCAACAGCACTTTATATGCAACAATTCAAAACGTCGATTTCTCCTACTACATTTCCTACTATGAACGTATGTGTCTTGTTTGTAGCCAATTTCGTATGAATTCCTTCACTAACGATTTGCAGCTGACATGCGTATTCGAAGCGACGGTCATGCGCATTGGGTAGCGTTACTCGCAAGAAAATTCGTTTCGTACAGATTACACTTTTCCAAGGATGATCTATTCACCAGATCGGACACACGGCAAGTCGCAAATCTGGACTACAATTTAAATGCGGGCTAGATGTTTCTTTGTGCCATTGAAACGAGTGACGGTTAATAGTTTCCATCGGGGTATGAACTACATTGTGTGTGTTTAAAGTTATCGTGAATGTATTGTGTCTCCAAACACATTAACCACACCCAATGTAGTTCATACCCCAATGGAAACTATAAACCTTCAATGTCCTCCTTTTCGTTCTTCCTTTTGCTTGAGCCTTGGTCTTGGGGTGCACTTCTTGGGAAACTGGACAATGAATTATATAGACTAGTACCTTTCTTTGAAAAGTCAAAAAACTAATACGACATATAATCATGCTCTATAAAGTGTGTACATGTTTTCAGCTTTGATTTTATCTAAAATGACTAATCTCTTCAGGAGGCGTCGCTCATATGGGCAACAGGTAGCGACGATAAATAAACGTAAAACACACACACACACAGCTTTGGTTGCGTAATAACGCCACTTTCATTATGTAGTGTTCAAATCGTGTCTATGAGGGAGGGAGGGCCAATCACTAATGTTATCAGAACTTGTCGCCCAACCCATTTGCTAATTATTTATCGGTTATACGATTGTTATTGTTGCATACATGTATATAGAGTCTACGTCCGTTATGTCAAAGTCGGTTATGTCGAATAACAGCGACAACCAATAAAACTTGATTTGATTTGAATGTTGTATGTGTCTACAGGCCTGTAGCCACACTGAGGAAAATGAGGCACAAGCCACACTGAGGAAAATGAGGCACAGGCCTGTAGCCACACTGAGGAAAATGAGGCACAGGCCTGTAGCCACACTGAGGAAAATGAGGCACAGGCATGTAGCCACACTGAGGGAAATGAGGCACATGCCTGTAGCCTCACTGAGGAAAATGAGGCACAGGCATGTATCCACACTGAGGAAAATGAGGCACAGGCATGTAGCCACACTGAGGAAAATGAGGCACAGGCCTGTAGCCACACTGAGGAAAATGAGGCACAGGCCTGTAGCCACACTGAGGAAAATGAGGCACAGGCATGTAGCCACACTGAGGAAAATGAGACACAGGCCTGTAGCCACACTGAGGAAAATGAGGCACAGACCTCGGTTAGAATTTGGCAAGTAACGACAGGTATAGGACAACTCTTGATAAAACTGCATTCAGAATGCACAGACAAGCATACACAAAAATAATTCCGGGGGTCGCCTCGGTTATTTTCAGATTCTGGGTACGGCACTGGTCTGTGAACAACGCTGCCACGGATGTACTCTTCGCCCCATATAAGTATGCCTAATTTTCTTTTCTTTTTCTGTCAAACACAGTGTTTGGAACGGTTTGTATTAGGGGTATTATTGGCAATTTGGCACCGGCATCGTATGCCCCTCCGACGAGTATTTCAGACACAGTCGGGCATCCGGGTAGACATAACGACCCTTTTACAGGCCAGCTGGATAGCATGCGCATACATAACCATGCCATTATTCGAATTTCCGAGCCTGATTCGAACGAACAGCATACGCACATATACAATCGAGCTCCTGTATATACATGCATGTAAACAAGATATGTGTTTCAGTGTGATACTGGTACAATGTGGCTTGTATAATACATCAACGATTATCATATTGTACATTTTTTTATTATAAAAATTAATCAAGAATTATAAACTCCTTTGAAAGATGGATATTACAGTATGAATCTCAACAATTTTATATTCATAGAGTGGTGGAACCTATGCTCGGCGTAAATCCTACATATAGAGTGGTGGAACCTATGCTCGGCGTAAATCCTACATATAGAGTGGTGGAACCTATGCTCGGGGTAAATCCTACATATAGTGTGGTGGAACCTATGCTCGGCGTAAATCCTACATATAGAGTGGTGGAACCTATGCTCGGCGTAAATCCTACATAGCATGGCCTATAAAAAGTTAAATGCACTTGCCGTATATTATTATTTTCTTAAGTCGTGAACACAACTTTCATAAAATTGTTGTTGACAAGTTTAGCTTCATTACGTAACCATGCGCCTAAATACAGCTATCGCAACGGCACCTGTTTCCATGGGGAACTAGATACTTTAGGGCATGAATATTTTTATTTATGCATGGGTAAATGTTGAATATAATATTTTGACTTAGTAACATCAATAACTAACAATATTACAACTCATAAGAAACTTTTTTCTGGTTATTTGTACATTTTTTTCCCAATCCAGATAGCCACCTGAAATGCTTATAAACAGCACATTTCGGTGGAAATTCTTTTCCCAACAAGTTGTCTGTTTATATTCCGCTATTGAACCAGTCAGGTGACAGTTGCATTAGGCTACCGGTACGCACAACGGAATGTTATTGAACCATGCTTCACCTCTGTCCGCGAAAATAGGTTAAAACTATTTAAATATTTTAAATACGGATGTAAATGGAAAAAATACGCCGAGCATAGGAATACGCCGAGCTAATACGCCGAGCATATGAATACACCGAGCATAGGAATAGAGCATAGGAATACGCCGAGCATAGGAATACGCCGAGCACAGGAATACGCCGAGCATAGGAATACGCCGAGCACAGGAATACGCCAGGCATATGAATACGCCGAGCATAGGAATAGAGCATAGGAATACGCCGAGCATAGGAATACGCCGAGCATAGGAATAGAGCATAGGAATACGCCGAGCATAGGAATACGCCGAGCATAGGAATACGCCGAGCACAGGAATAGAGCATAGGAATACGCCGAGCATAGGAATAGAGCATAGGAATACGCCGAGCATAGGAATACGCCGAGCATAGGAATACGCCGAGCACAGGAATACGCCGAGCATAGGAATAGAGCATAGAAATACGCCGAGCATAGGAATAGAGCATAGGAATACGCCGAGCATAGGAATAGAGCATAGGAATACGCCGAGCATAGGAATAGAGCATAGGAATAGAGCATAGGAATACGCCGAGCATAGGAATAGAGCATAGGAATACGCCGAGCACAGGAATACGCCGAGCATAGGATCCACCACTCTATTATGCAATTGATTGCTGTACTTGATTTCCATATAATGTTATTCAATTGAGAACAAATGTGTACAGATAAGTAAGTACTTATTGGGAAGAGCCGTCTCTAATGTTGTAAGAACTTGTGGCTCGACCCAATTTTTGCTCTATTTGCATATATTGTATGTAGATTCTGTGTCATAATAGAGCTAAATAAAATATGATTAAACTAAAGTAAGTACACCTTCTATATACAGTATATAATATACTTTAGGATATCTGGCGAAGTTTAATAATTATAAGATGGGAAAGAGGATGCAAACAGATTACATGTTGTGCAAAAGAAACACGATAAAAACCGAGGAAACAAAATACTGTTAGGGTCCATATCGAACATTAGTTACAGTGCAGTTTTAATATAAATAGCCATAAAGTCCGCTCTACCAAACATGTCTCTTTGCCAAAGATTAACTGAGTTGATTTTTGAATACACAAATTGTGGATATGTTGCGTGCTCGTCGAAATTACACACGGCAGCGGTGTTGGTGTTGATGACAGCAATATGTCCCAGATCTTTAGGACAGCCTTGATACGACCTATTGACGAAGAAACGGCGATCGTGACGATCTTTGACGAAATGTCCATCGATTGAAAAGTAGTTGTATGCTTCTGTCGATGTGAGATCCGAGTAACTAGATGAGATGACGTTGTCCTTGGCAAACCAGCTTTTAATATCACTCTTTCTACCATTGAAGATAATGTGGGCAACTTGCCGGTCTTGTTCATAGAATGCGAATTTGACATACTCGATTCCTAGTGCGGCCCAGTTAGCAACGATGCCATTTCTGTAGTGCAGGCCATGTGATCGTTCCATTGTCATAGGCTTATCTGCATTTGTCCCTAGACCTGTTTTAAACAATATAGAATTTGATTATTGTTTTAGATTTGTCCACATATATATCATGGTCATACTGGTTTTCGTACCCCATATATATCATGGTCATACTGGTTGTCGTACCACATATATAGTATGGTCATACTGGTTTTCGCACCTGTCAGTCTCTTTTATAACAGATGAAAAAATACTACTACATAAAGTTATCATTCTTACAGTTACAGTTTATGGTCTACAAACAAATGAATAAAATAAAAATACATATTAATCAATCAATCAATCAATCAATCAATCAATCAATCAATAAATCTTGTATTAAATCAAAACATTTACACTTCTCTGACATACATTGCCCCATATAATGTATTCCATATACTGTATTGCATATAATGTATTCCATATAATGTATTCCATATAATGTATTGCATATAATGTATTGCATCCATATAATGTATTCCATATAATGTATTGCACATAATGTATTCCATATAATGTATTGCATATAATGTATTGCATATAATGTATTCCATATAATGTATTCCATATAATGTATTCCATATAATGTATTCCATATAATATATTCCACATAATGTATTGCATATAATGTATTCCATATAATGTATTGCACATAATGTATTCCATATAATGTATTGCATATAATGTATTGCAAATAATGTATTGCACACAATGTATTGCATATAATGTATTGCATATAATGTATTGCACATAATGTATTCCATATAATGTATTACATATAATGTATTCCATATAATGTATTGCATATAATGTATTGCATATAATGTATTCCATATAATGTATTCCATATAATGTATTCCATATAATGTATTGCATATAATGTATTCCATCCATATAATGTATTACATATAATGTATTGCACATAATGTATTGCATATAATGTATTCCATATAATGTATTGCATATAATGTATTCCATATAATGTATTGCATATAATGTATTGCACATAATGTATTCCATATAATGTATTCCATATAATGTATTCCATATAATGTATTCCACATAATGTATTCCATATAATGTATTCCATATAATGTATTCCATAAAATGTATTGCACATAATGTATTCCATATAATGTATTGCATATAATGTATTGCATATAATGTATTCCATATAATGTATTCCATATAATGTATTCCATATAATGTATTCCATATAATGTATTTCATCCATATAATGTATTGCATATAATGTATTGCACATAATGTATTGCATATAATGTATTGCATATAATGTATTGCACATAATGTATTGCATATAATGTATTCCATATAATGTATTCCATATAATGTATTCCATATAATGTATTGCACATAATGTATTCCATATAATGTATTCCATATAATGTATTCCATATAATGTATTCCACATAATGTATTCCATATAATGTATTCCATATAATGTATTGCACATAATGTATTGCATATAATGTATTCCATATAATGTATTGCACATAATGTATTGCATATAATGTATTGCATATAATGTATTGCATATAATGTATTCCATATAATGTATTCCATATAATGTATTGCATATAATGTATTGCATATAATGTATTCCATCCATATAATGTATTGCATATAATGTATTGCATATAATGTATTCCATATAATGTATTGCATATAATGTATTCCATATAATGTATTGCATATAATGTATTGCATATAATGTATTCCATATAATGTATTGCATATAATGTATTCCATATAATGTATTCTATATAATGTTATAATGTATTGCACATAATGTATTCCATATAATGTATTCCATATAATGTATTCCATATAATGTATTCCATATAATGTATTCCATATAATGTATTCCATATAATGTATTCCATATAATGTATTCCATATAATGTATTGCATATAATGTATTGCACATAATGTATTCCATATAATGTATTGCATATAATGTATTGCATATAATGTATTCCATATAATGTATTGCACATAATGTATTCCATATAATGTATTGCATATAATGTATTGCATATAATGTAGTCCATCCATATAATGTATTCCATATAATGTATTGCATATAATGTATTCCATCCATATAATGTATTCCATCCATATAATGTATTCCATATAATGTATTCCATATAATGTATTGCATATAATGTATTCCATATAATGTATTCCATATAATGTATTGCATATAATGTATTGCATATAATGTATTGCACACAATGTATTCCATCCATATAATGTTAATGTATTCCATATAATGTATTGCACAAAATGTATTGCACATAATGTATTCCATATAATGTATTGCATATAATGTATTGCATATAATGTATTCCATATAATGTATTGCATATAATGTATTCCATCCATATAATATATTCCATATAATGTATTGCATATAATGTATTCCATATAATGTATTCCATATAATGTATTGCATATAATGTATTGCATATAATGTATTCCATATAATGTATTGCATATAATGTATTCCATATAATGTATTCCATCCATATAATGTATTCCATATAATGTATTGCATATAATGTATTGCAAATAATGTATTGCACATAATGTATTGCATATAATGTATTGCAAATAATGTATTGCACATAATGTATTCCATATAATGTATTCCATATAATGTATTCCATATAATGTATTGCATATAATGTATTGCATATAATGTATTGCATATAATGTATTCCATGTAATGTATTCCATATAATGTATTCCATATAATGTATTGCATATAATGTATTCCATATAATGTATTCCATATAATGTATTGCATATAATGTATTCCATATAATGTATTCCATATAATGTATTGCATATAATGTATTCCATATAATGTATTGCATATAATGTATTGCATATAATGTATTGCATATAATGTATTGCATATAATGTATTTCATATAATGTATTCCATATAATGTATTCCATATAATGTATTGCATATAATGTATTGCACATAATGTATTCCATATAATGTATTGCATATAATGTATTGCAAATAATGTATTGCACACAATGTATTGCATATAATGTATTGCATATAATGTATTGCACATAATGTATTGCATATAATGTATTCCATATAATGTATTCCATATAATGTATTGCATATAATGTATTCCATATAATGTATTGCATATAATGTATTCCATATAATGTATTCCATATAATGTATTGCATATAATGTATTCCATATAATGTATTGCATATAATGTATTGCATATAATGTATTGCATATAATGTATTGCATATAATGTATTCCATATAATGTATTCCATATAATGTATTGCATATAATGTATTGCATATAATGTATTCCATATAATGTATTCCATATAATGTATTCCATATAATGTATTCCATATAATGTATTGCATATAATGTATTCCATATAATGTATTCCATATAATGTATTGCATATAATGTATTGCACATAATGTATTCCATATAATGTATTGCATATAATGTATTGCATATAATGTATTCCATATAATGTATTGCACATAATGTATTCCATATAATGTATTGCATATAATGTATTGCATATAATGTAGTCCATCCATATAATGTATTCCATATAATGTATTGCATATAATGTATTCCATCCATATAATGTATTCCATCCATATAATGTATTCCATATAATGTATTCCATATAATGTATTGCATATAATGTATTCCATATAATGTATTCCATATAATGTATTGCATATAATGTATTGCATATAATGTATTGCACACAATGTATTCCATCCATATAATGTTAATGTATTCCATATAATGTATTGCACAAAATGTATTGCACATAATGTATTCCATATAATGTATTGCATATAATGTACTGCATATAATGTATTCCATATAATGTATTGCATATAATGTATTCCATCCATATAATGTATTCCATATAATGTATTGCATATAGTGTATTCCATATAATGTATTCCATATAATGTATTGCATATAATGTATTGCATATAATGTATTCCATATAATGTATTGCATATAATGTATTCCATATAATGTATTCCATCCATATAATGTATTCCATATAATGTATTGCATATAATGTATTGCAAATAATGTATTGCACATAATGTATTGCATATAATGTATTGCAAATAATGTATTGCACATAATGTATTCCATATAATGTATTCCATATAATGTATTCCATATAATGTATTCCATATAATGTATTGCATATAATGTATTGCATATAATGTATTCCATGTAATGTATTCCATATAATGTATTCCATATAATGTATTGCATATAATGTATTCCATATAATGTATTCCATATAATGTATTGCATATAATGTATTCCATATAATGTATTCCATATAATGTATTGCATATAATGTATTCCATATAATGTATTGCATATAATGTATTGCATATAATGTATTGCATATAATGTATTTCATATAATGTATTCCATATAATGTATTCCATATAATGTATTGCATATAACGTATTGCACATAATGTATTCCATATAATGTATTGCATATAATGTATTGCAAATAATGTATTGCACACAATGTATTGCATATAATGTATTGCATATAATGTATTGCACATAATGTATTCCATACAATGTATTCCATATAATGTATTGCATATAATGTATTGCATATAATGTATTGCATATAATGTATTGCATATAATGTATTCCATATAATGTATTCCATATAATGTATTGCATATAATGTATTCCATATAATGTATTGCATATAATGTATTGCATATAATGTATTCCATATAATGTATTCCATATAATGTATTCCATATAATGTATTGCACATAATGTATTGCATATAATGTATTCCATATAATGTATTCCATATAATGTATTCCATATAATGTATTCCATATAATGTATTCCATATAATGTATTCCATATAATGTATTGCATATAATGTATTCCATATAATGTATTCTATATAATGTTATAATGTATTGCACATAATGTATTCCATATAATGTATTCCATATAATGTATTCCATATAATGTATTCCATATAATGTATTCCATATAATGTATTGCATATAATGTATTGCATATAATGTATTCCATATAATGTATTGCATATAATGTATTGCATATAATGTATTCCACATAATGTAGTGCATATAATGTATTCCATATAATGTATTGCAAACAATGTATTCCATCCATATAATGTTAATGTATTCCATATAATGTATTCCATATAATGTATTCCATATAATGTATTCCATATAATGTATTGCATATAATGTATTGCATATAATGTATTCCATATAATGTATTGCATATAATGTATTCCATATAATGTATTCCATATAATGTATTGCACATAATGTATTCCATCCATATAATGTATTCCATCCATATAATGTATTCCATATAATGTATTCCATATAATGTATTGCACACAATGTATTGCATATAATGTATTGCATATAATGTATTGCAAATAATGTATTGCACACACTGTATTGCATATAATGTATTGCATATAATGTATTGCACATAATGTATTGCATATAATGTATTGCATATAATGTATTCCATATAATGTATTCCATATAATGTATTCCATATAATGTATTCCATATAATGTATTGCATATAATGTATTGCATATAATGTATTCCATATAATGTATTCCATATAATGTATTCCATCCATATAATGTATTCCATATAATGTATTCCATATAATGTATTGCACATAATGTATTCCATATAATGTATTCCATATAATGTATTCCATATAATGTATTCCATATAATGTATTCCATATAATGTATTCCATATAATGTATTGCACATAATGTATTCCATATAATGTATTCCATCCATATAATGTATTCCATCCATATAATGTATTCCATATAATGTATTCCATATAATGTATTGCACATAATGTATTCCATATAATGTATTCCAAATAATGTATTCCATATAATGTATTGCATATAATGTATTCCATATAATGTATTCCATATAATTTATTCCATATAATGTATTCCATATAATGTATTCCATATAATGTATTCCATATAATGTATTGCATATAATGTATTCCATCCATATAATGTTTTCCATATAATGTATTCCATATAATGTATTCCATATAATGTATTCCATCCATATAATGTATTCCATCCATATAATGTATTCCATATAATGTATTCCATATAATGTATTCCATATAATGTATTGCACATAATGTATTGCATATAATGTATTGCATATAATGTATTGCATATAATGTATTGCATATAATGTATTCTATATAATGTATTCCCTATAATGTATTCCATATAATGTGTTCCATATAATGTATTCCATATAATGTATTGCACATAATGTATTCCATATAATGTATTCCATATAATGTATTGCATATAATGTATTGCATATAATGTATTCCATATAATGTATTCCATATAATGTATTGCACATAATGTATTCCATATAATGTATTCCATATAATGTATTCCATATAATGTATTCCATATAATGTATTGCATATAATGTATTCCATATAATGTATTGCACACAATGTATTCCATCCATATAATGTTAATGTATTCCATATAATGTATTGCACAAAATGTATTCCATATAATGTATTGCATATAATGTATTCCATATAATGTGTTCCATATAATGAATTGCATAAAATGTATTCCATCCATATAATGTATTCCATATAATGTATTGCACATAATGTATTCCATATAATGTATTCCATATAATGTATTCCATATAATGTATTCCATCCATATAATATATTCCATATAATGTATTCCATATAATGTATTGCACATAATGTATTCCATATAATGTATTCCATCCATATAATGTAGTCCATCCATATAATGTATTCCATATAATGTATTCCATATAATGTATTGCACATAATGTATTCCATATAATGTATTGCATATAATGTATTGCATATAATGTATTGCATATAATGTATTGCATATAATGTATTGCATATAATGTATTGCATATAATGTATTCCATATAATGTATTCCATATAATGTATTCCATATAATGTATTCCATATAATGTATTCCATCCATATAATGTATTCCATATAATGTATTGCATATAATGTATTCCATCCATATAATGTATTACATATAATGTATTCCATATAATGTATTCCATATATTGTATTCCATCCATATAATGTATTCCATATAATGTATTCCATATAATGTATTCCATATAATGTATTGCACATAATGTATTGCATATAATGTATTGCATATAATGTATTGCATATAATGTATTGCATATAATGTATTCTATATAATGTATTCCCTATAATGTATTCCATATAATGTGTTCCATATAATGTATTCCATATAATGTATTCCATATAATGTATTCCATATAATGTATTCCATATAATGTATTCCATATAATGTATTCCATATAATGTATTCCATATAATGTATTGCATATAATGTATTGCATATAATGTATTGCATATAATGTATTGCATATAATGTATTCCATATAATGTATTCCATATAATGTATTCCATATAATGTATTGCACATAATGTATTCCATATAATGTATTCCATATAATGTATTCCATATAATGTATTCCATATAATGTATTCCATATAATGTATTGCATATAATGTATTCCATATAATGTATTGCACACAATGTATTCCATCCATATAATGTTAATGTATTCCATATAATGTATTGCACAAAATGTGTTCCATATAATGTATTGCATATAATGTATTCCATATAATGTATTCCATATAATGTATTGCACACAATGTATTCCATCCATATAATGTTAATGTATTCCATATAATGTATTGCATATAATGTATTCCATATAATGTATTCCATATAATGTATTGCATATAATGTATTGCATATAATGTATTCCATATAATGTATTCCATGTAATGTATTGCATATAATGTATTGCATATAATGTATTCCATATAATGTATTGCATATAATGTATTCCATATAATGTATTCCATATAATATATTGCACATAATAAGTGTTCTTACTAATGAGAGACATCGGTCAGTTATTGCCCCTGATTACTCCTTAAAAGTAGATAGGTCCTATTAAGTGTTGTCCTCTGTTTTTATCATTGTTTCCTTTGCACAACATGCAAACTTTGCTAGCAATTGTATTCCACTATCGCTTTATATGATTATTAAATTACGTTATCTCGACATATCTCATACAGTGCAATGGGTACTTATTTGTAAACCAATGCTATCAGTTAATTAACACGATTTTGATAAAATCACAATTATCATACCGCAACATCTGGTTAGGGAACAATAGTAAAAACAAAGGATTCTATTATAAATCTAACTAAAAGGACCTATTCACATTTTGGAATAAATCAGACTTTATCTGCCAAGGGAGGTAATAGAAAATTAGAGATGCCTCCCATTGAAGCTTTTAAATGTTTACTATATTAAACATGTTAATCATATGAGGATAATCTCAAAATATCCCAAGAATAATTATATTTAGAGGGCTGAGTGCAATACTACCGTAAGGGCTTCGCTAAATCATTGTAACTCACTAAATCTATATAGTTACACCAGTTTTGCACTAAGAACTTTATATGTCTAGTTCTAAACATGGGATGGGTCATAAATATAATATGCCGTTTAAATATTCTTATAACACAACGAAAGGTCAATCAGCAGTAACATTGCCTGCCTATTTGTTTGCTAGAAGGAAGTAGAACAGACGTACCGTTTATTTGTTTGCTAGAATGAAGTAGAACAGACGTACCGTTTATGTGTTTGCTAGAATGAAGTAGAACAGACGTACCGTTTATTTGTTTGCTAAAAGGAAGTAGAACAGACGTACCGTTTATTTGTTTGCTAAAAGGAAGTAGAACAGACGTACTGTTTATTTGTTTGCTAGAAGGAAGTAGAACAAACGTACCGTTTAACCACGCGTCGTGGACACTGTACCCATTCCCGGACGTTCCTCTAAATACCATCTGCCAACCACCGGACTCCAGATCCTCCGTCTTTAACGCACGTCCACGTCCCTCACTACAAGTATTTTATCAGACGTTATTGCCTTTTCCAAATGATAACGACAATACTAGTCATAGTAAATTCCCGCCCGCTAGCCTAGCGAGCTTTACTGTCATCATCATTCCCGCCCACTAGCCTAGCGAGCTTTACTGTAGCACGAGAAAAAAGTGTCGATATGTATTTAAATTAAAATATTCGTACCGGAAATATGCATTATGGTGGAAACAGGAATTGATTTCCGGAAAACGCCTGTCTATGTCTCTGCATGTGTTTAGTTCCGGCTAACTGCTTAGGTCGGCTACGCCTGTCTATGTCTCAACAAGTATTGAGTACCGGCTAACTGCTTAGGTCGGCTACACCTGTCTATGTCTCAGCAAGTATTGAGTACCGGCTAACTGCTTAGGTCGGCTACGCCTGTCTAGCTCTCAGCAAGTATTGAGTACTGGCTAACTGCTTAGGTCGGCCACGCCTGTCTAGGTCTCAGCAAGTATTGAGTACCGGCTAACTGCTTAGGTCGGCCACGCTTGTCTAGGTCTCAGCAAGTATTGAGTACCGGCTAACTGCTTAGGTCGGTTACGCATGTCTAGGTCTCAACAAGTATTGAGTACCGGCTAACTGCTTAGGTCGGCCACGCCTGTCTAGGTCTCAGCAAGTATTGAGTACCGGCTAACTGCTTAGGTCGGCTACGCCTGTCTATGTCTCAGCAAGTATTGAGTACCGGCTAACTGCTTAGGTCGGCCACGCCTGTCTAGGTCTCAGCAAGTATTGAGTACCGGCTAACTGCTTAGGTCGGCCACGCCTGTCTAGGTCTCAGCAAGTATTGAGTACCGGCTAACTGCTTAGGTCGGTTACGCCTGTCTAGGTCTCAACAAGTATTGAGTACCGGCTAACTGCTTAGGTCGGCTACGCCTGTCTATGTCTCAGCAAGTATTGAGTACCGGCTAACTGCTTATGTCGGCTACGCCTGTCTAGGTCTCAGCAAGTATTGGGTACCGGCTAACTGCTTAGGTCGGCCACGCCTGTCTAGGTCTCAGCAAGTGTTTAGTACCGGCTAACTGCTTAGGTCGGCCACGCCTGTCTAGCTCTCTACAAGTGTTTAGTACCGGCTAACTGCTTGGGTCGGCCACGCCTGTCTAGCTCTCTACAAGTGTTTAGTACCGGCTAACTGCTTAGGTCGGCCACGCCTGTCTAGCTCTCTACAAGTGTTTAGTACCGGCTAACTGCTTAGGTCGGCCACGCCTGTCTAGCTCTCTACAAGTGTTTAGTACCGGCTAACTGCTTAGGTCGGCCACGCCTGTCTAGGTCTCTACAAGTGTTTAGTACCGGCTAACTGCTTAGGTCGGCCACGCCTGTCTAGGTATATACAAGTGTTTAGTACCGGCTAACTGCTTAGGTCGGCCACGCCTGTCTAGGTATATACAAGTGTTTAGTACCGGCTAACTGCTTAGGTCGGCCACGACTGTCTAGGTATATACAAGTGTTCAGTACCGGCTAACTGCTTAGGTCGGCCACGACTGTCTAGGTATATACAAGTGTTTAGTACCGGCTAACTGCTTAGGTCGGCCACGCCTGTCTAGGTATATACAAGTGTTTAGTACCGGCTAACTGCAATGCTTATGTCAGCTAATCCGATCTATGTATCTGCAAGTGTCATTCAATAGAAAATAAATAAACTGAGAACTAGAAATGTACTTACTTAAGCACACTGGGACAACTCTGCGTGAATGCCGCTTCAAACAACGTCACTGTTAAAAGGAAACAACGTAAAATAGTTTGTGAACACGCCATGGTTGGTTGTGTTATGGTAAATGAATCCGAGAAAAACTTTCTTTTATAGCCCGTTTTCTGACGTTTTTTTACTCATACACGAATGACGTCAATTAATTCCACTGAAATGTTTACTTTTAGCGCAAATGGGTCTAATTTGAGAGAAAAACAAGTGTTGATTGTTTTTCCCCCAGTTTACTTGGTATTAACTTGTACATGTAGCTGTTTTTAAGCGTTAACCTTAGTTTTGTTTGATAGAGTACGCGGGCCTGTCAACATTGTGACACAATAAAACATAAAAATGAACGTGAACATTGTTACGCCTGTTAGACAGATTCATTGGCCTTGTAACTTTCTTAGTATGTTTACGTTATCAAGTTTTTTTATCATCAAAGTACAAGTATCAAAAACACATGTGTTGTTGTTTTTGGCCAATAACAGTCATACTAGGAAAGGAACAAGAGACAGGTAATGTTCTTACATACACGAGTAGGCTACATCATTCTTTAAAACAGACGGATCTGTAGTCCAGTGGTAACACGCTGGACTGGTAATCCAGGGATCGAAGGTTCGATCTCCCGTCTGACCCTAATAAAATTAACAGTCTTTCAGATGGGACATTAAACCGAGGTCTCGTGTCGGTGCTTTACACTGTGCACGTAAAAGGACCAAAGGAGACCCTGGAATGGGTCTCTGTCTGTATCATTGCACTATCCTCCAAAAATCTAAAATGACTAATCTCTTCAGGAGGCGTCGCTCATGTGGGCAACCGATAGCGACGATAAATAAACGTAAAATCACACAATGCTATAAAAATGCAGTTTCCGAATGAACCACCTCCGTAGTCGAGTGGTTAAGGTCGCTGACTTGTATCCACAGTAACCTAGCATCTCTGATGGTCACTGGTTCGAGCCCCGCTCATACCGTGTCTCATTTATATGAAAAAGTTGGCAGTTTCTTACGGAGGTTGGTGCACCAAGTACTGGTTAACCGCAGGAGCCTGCCCAGGAAAGGTGTTGTTAGGTAAACTGCCCATCGCTCAAATGGGAAACCGGTAGCGACGTTAAATGAACTTAAAATAAAAGTGTATATATGTCTCCGTGGCCGTGTGGTTAAAGCGTCAGCCTACGGAGCGGGAGGAGGTTCGAACCTCGTTAGGGGTTCGTTCTGATATGTCCGGTTGGTGAGGCGTCAGCTAGCAGACCGGCACGGATACAATGATAGGATTCGGATGCGGCGTCAGCTAGTTAAATAAGTGTGACAGATTCCGGTAGTCTCTGTGTATTTGTACTTATTCCGGTAGTCTCTGTGTATTTGTACATTATTCCGGTAGTCTCTGTGTATTTGTACTTATTCCGGTAGTCTCTGTGTATTTGTACTTATTCCGGTAGTCTCTGTGTATTTGTACTTATTCCGGTAGTCTCTGTGTATTTGTACTTATTCCGGTAGTCTCTGTGTATTTGTACTTATTCCGGTAGTCTCTGTGTATTTTTACATGCTTTGATTTTACGGCACATCAGTACAATCTAGGATCTATTGAGCCAAACAGGCTTTAAAATTTCGGTTTCCCGTCTCATTTACTAAAACATGTGTTATCGAACGAAATATTTCACACCTGCTGGAATTCTATCTATCTATCTTCCTTTAATGTCGAACCCCTCGCGGGGATGTAGACATGTATGCGGGAATTGCAGCCAAACAAACCTAGAGTGACCAGATCCAGATACAATCCTCGGAATGATTGGCACTATGTGAGGTGCTAATAGTTCCTCACACAGACCGATAATAGTGGAAGTCGTGATAGCGCTATGGATGCGCGTTGGCTTCAGGTGCGAAAGGTCCGGAGTTCGAGCCCCGCTGGAGCCGTTACGAGTGTGCCCGAGTGATTAATATAAGTTGTAAGAACTTGTTTCGCAATCGAGCTAAAATAAATTTGTATAAACTACAGACCGATATTTTACATATTGGATCGTTTTAGATTTCTATCCTATACTTGCTGGCTGATGAAACCTGATATATTGAGAGATATTAGCAATAATAACTGCATTTAAATATAACAGAATTGTCTTCCCTTTGACTATAGTACACATTTATTTGAGCTCGATTGCGAAACAAGTTCTTTAACGCTCGAGACCTCATTTCTGATGGAATCCATCGCCACGAGAGAGAAGAAACATGTGGAATATAAATGCCTTGCCGAAGGACACAATCATAACGGATCCAGTGGGGCTCGAACCTGAAGCGAACGTGCTACCACTGGGATATCACGACTTCCACCTGATATGTACAGTATTACAGTGTGTGTCTCTCCGGCAGCAATCTTGTTTCAATGTCACAAAGTGGCAGTGGGGTATGGCTTTATCCACAAGTGTCCTCTCGCGTGACATTATTACATTGCTTTGCCTTGTTGCATCAACAGGAACTTGAAATTTTATCCATTAGCCACGAAAGGTCTCGTAACTCTATCCTAGGACAGCCCACTCTATCTTTTTTTTAATAGAGGGGGGTGTCCTGGGATAGAGGTACAAGGCATTTGGTGGCTTATGGATAAAATTTCAAGTTCCTGTGATGCTATTTTATTTTCTATTATTAGTTACTGTTGCTGCCTAAATTGTTACGTAATCATTATTCCAAAATAAAACATTATAATATTAGCTCGCCTGATTTTGGAATAATGCATTGAGATCCATCTCACAGGCGGGAGTAACAGCAGCCGGATTGGAATAATACATTGAGATCCATCTCATGGGCGGGAGTAACAGCAGCCGGTTTTGGAATAATGCATTGAGATTCATCTCACAGGCGGGAGTAACAGCAGCCGGATTGGAATAATGCATTGAGATCCATCTCACGGGCGGGAGTAACAGCAGCCGGATTGGAATAATGCATTGAGATCCATCTCACAGGCGGGAGTAACAGCAGCCGGTTTTGGAATAATGCATTGAGATCCATCTCACGGGCGGGAGTAACAGCAGCCGGATTGGAATAATACATTGATATCCATCTCACAGGCGGGAGTTACAGCAGCCGGATTGGAATAATGCATTGAGATCCACGCACAGGCGGGAGTAACAGCAGCCGGATTGGAATAATGCATTGAGATTCATCTCATGGGCGGGAGTAGCAGCAGCCGATTTTGGAATAATGCATTGAGATCCATCTCACAGGCGGGAGTAACAGCAGCCGATTTTGGAATAATGCATTGAGATCCACGCACAGGCGGGAGTAACAGCAGCCGGATTGGAATAATGCATTGAGATTCATCTCATGGGCGGGAGTAACAGCAGTCGATTTTGGAATAATGCATTGAGATCCATGCACAGGCGGGAGTATCAGCAGTTGGATTGGAATAATGCATTGAGATCCATCTCACGGGCGGGAGTAACAGCAGCGGATTTTGGAATAATGCATTGAGATCCACGCACAGGCGGGAGTAACAGCAGCCGGATTGGAATAATGCATTGAGATTCATCTCATGGGCGGGAGTAACAGCAGTCGATTTTGGAATAATGCATTGAGATCCATGCACAGGCGGGAGTAACAGCAGTTGGATTGGAATAATGCATTGAGATACATCTCACGGGCGGGAGTAACAGCAGCCGGATTGGAATAATGCATTGAGATCCATCTCACGGGCGGGAGTAACAGCAGCCGGATTGGAATAATACATTGATATCCATCTCACAGGCGGGAGTAACAGCAGCCGGATTGGAATAATGCATTGAGATCCACGCACAGGCGAGTAACAGCAGCCGGATTGGAATAATGCATTGAGATTCATCTCATGGGCGGGAGTAGCAGCAGCCGATTTTGGAATAATGCATTGAGATCCATCTCACAGGCGGGAGTAACAGCAGCCGATTTTGGAATAATGCATTGAGATCCACGCACAGGCGGGAGTAACAGCAGCCGGATTGGAATAATGCATTGAGATTCATCTCATGGGCGGGAGTAACAGCAGTCGATTGTGGAATAATGCATTGAGATCCATGCACAGGCGGGAGTAACAGCAGTTGGATTGGAATAATGCATTGAGATCCATCTCACGGGCGGGAGTAACAGCAGCGGATTTTGGAATAATGCATTGAGATCCACGCACAGGCGGGAGTAACAGCAGCCGGATTGGAATAATGCATTGAGATCCATCTCACAGGCGGGAGTAACAGCAGCCGGTTTTGGAATAATGCATTGAGATCCATCTCACAGGCGGAAGTAACAGCAGCCGATTTTGGAATAATGCATTGAGATCCACGCACAGGCGGGAGTAACAGCAGCCGGATTGGAATAATGCATTGAGATTCATCTCATGGGCGGGAGTAACAGCAGCCGATTTTGGAATAATGCATTGAGATCCATCTCACAGGCGGGAATAACAGCAGCCGATTTTGGAATAATGCATTGAGATCCACGCACAGGCGGGAGTAACAGCAGCCGGATTGGAAAAATGCATTGAGATTCATCTCATGGGCGGGAGTAACAGCAGTCGATTTTGGAATAATGCATTGAGATCCATGCACAGGCGGGAGTAACAGCAGTTGGATTGGAATAATGCATTGAGGTCCATCTCACTGGCGGGAGTAACAGCAGCGGATTTTGGAATAATGCATTGAGATCCACGCACAGGCGGGAGTAACAGCAGCCGGATTGGAATAATGCATTGAGATTCATCTCATGGGCGGGAGTAACAGCAGTCGATTTTGGAATAATGCATTGAGATCCATGCACAGGCGGTGATTCAACATCAGCAGTTTGGGTATTGGAATACTTTCATTGCACGACTCCCCTCTCTCCGAGGCGGAGTAACAGCCGCCGGTTATCTTTGGATAAGCCATCTGAAGAGCATTCATACGCAAGGGGTTACACAGCCGATTGAATGACACATACATTGAGATTCAATCTCATGGGCTGAGTTAACAGCAGTCGATTTTGTGGGATATAATGTCATTGAGACTCCACGCACATCGTAGTAACAGGTCAGCCGATTTTGGAATAATGCGTTGAGTATCCACGAGCACCGGCTTGGGACGTAACACCTCATGCGGATTTTGGAATATGCTTGAGATCCATCTCACATGCGGGAGTACACCGCACCAGCCGATTTTTGACTAATGCATTGATATCCATCTCATGGGCGGAGTAACAGCAGCCGATTTTGGAATAATGCAATGAGATCCATCTCATGGGCGGGCGTAACAGCAGCCGATTTTGTAATAATGCATTGAGATCCATCTCATGGGCGGGAGTAACAACAGCCGGATTTGGAATACTGCATTTAGATTCATTTCATGGGCGGGAGTAAAAGCAGCCGATTTTGGAATAATGCATTGAGATCCATCTCATGGGCGGGAGTAACAGCAGCCGGATTGGATACTTCATTGAATTCATCTTCATGGGCGGGAGTAACAGCAGCGTTTTGGATACTGCATTTATATCCTCTCACAGCTGTATTACAGAAGCCGGCACTTGGCAATACTGCCTTGAGATCCATCTCACAGGCGGGAGTAACAGCAGCCGGTTTTGGAATAATGCATTGAGATTCATCTCACAGGCGGGAGTAACAGCGCTTTGATAGTTTAATTGGTGCTGAAACAAATCAAATTAAAATTGATAAAAGAAAAAGTGTATGTATGTCTGTAACATACTTTATAAAACTTCCTTTCCGCACCAATACATACTTCTCATGTGACGTCATCATTCCTACTGTGGCTGCCATTTTGTTTGGCCAACCTGACCATATACTATATGTATTGTATATTAGCGTACTTTTTGTTGTCTAAATGGACATGTCCGCCTCCGTGGTCGAGTGGTAAAGGTATCTGACTTGTATACCACTGTCACCTATCATCTCTTATGGTCACGGGTTCGAGCCCCGCTCAGACCGTGTCTCATTTATATGAAAAAGTTGGCAGTTTCTTACGGAGGTTGGTGCACCAAGTACTGGTTAACCGTTGGAGCCTACCCAGGAAAGGTGTTGTTAGGTAAACTGCCCGTCGCTCAAATGGGAAACCGGTAGCGACGTTAAATAAACTTAAATAAATAAAAATGACTTGCAATACTTGCATGAATTATACACATATGTAGTTTGCTCCTGCTGCCATGCACTATACACTATACAATATGCACTATACAATATACACAATGCACTCTACAATATACACTATGCACTATACACTATGCACTATACACTATGCACTATACAATATACACTATACACTATACAATATACACTATGCACTATGCAATATACACTATGCACTATACACTATGCACTATGCACTATACAATATGCACTATACAATATACACTATCCACTATACAATATACACTATACACTATACAATATGCACTATACAATATACACTATAAAATGTGCACTATACACTATGCACCATACACTATACACTGTGCACTATGCACTGTGCACTATACAATATGCACTGTGCACTATACACTCTACAATATGCACTGTGCACTATACACTATACAATGTGCACTATACACTATACAATATGCAATATACCCTATGCACTATACAATATGCACTGTGCACTATACACAATGCAATCTACACTGTGCACTATACAATATGCACTATACAATATACACTGTGCACTATACAATATGCCTATACACAATGCAATATACACTATACAATATGCACTCTACAATATGCACTATACAATATACACTGTGCACTATACAATATGCACTATAGTGCACAATACACAATGCAATATACACTGTGCACTATACAATATACACTATACAATATGCACTATACCATATGCACTATACAATATACACTGTGCACTATACAATATGCACTATACATAATGCAATATACACAATGCACTATACAATATGCACTATACAATATACACTATGCAATATTAACTATACACTATACCATTTGTACTATACACTATGCAATATACACTATGCACTATACATAATGCAATATACACTATGCACTATACACTATGTCTCCAGGGGAAATGTGCAAGCACCTGACATTGTGGCATAAAGGCAGCTACCCCACTCCAGCCTCTCGTGCAATGAATATGATGTCCGTCTCGTAACCGATGGGTTATTAGTCGCCTGTACCACGTTGGTGAAGTCCTTTGGGAATCCACATTGCATCTCCGTTCTCCCTACAGACGGGTCAGTGGTTATCCCATTGTACTTCTGGATGCGTCGCCCCCGATTTATCAGGGAACAACTTTAAATAGATGTACACAGTTTCGCCCTGGTTGGAAATTATTTACCCGCGATGCATTACTTATATTTATATTAATTATTCATTTCATTGAAACATAGCAATTAATATCTCACTTTGTACTTGAGATGAAGACATTAGAAAGAAATATATCTAGTGGTAACACGCTGGACTGGTAATCCAGGGATCACAGGTTCGATCCCCCGTCTGACCCTAATAAAATTAACAGTCTTTCAGATGGGACATTAAACCGAGGTCTCGTTGCGAAATATATAAAAGAAGCCAATGTATTATTGTAAATACACGACAATAGCAAAGGAACACGGCCCAACATTGAATGCGCATGCCCGTAACTTCGAGTGCGCATGTCAGCTGCATATCATTAGTGAGGAAATTCATACGAAAATGGATACAAACAGGGCA
Source organism: Archivesica marissinica (assembly GCA_014843695.1). Taxonomy (NCBI): domain Eukaryota; kingdom Metazoa; phylum Mollusca; class Bivalvia; order Venerida; family Vesicomyidae; genus Archivesica; species Archivesica marissinica. The sequence goes on along the minus strand of CM026402.1, from coordinate 51,024,355 downwards.
TATACGTTCATCGAAGGAAATGCAATAACGATATCAATATACAATTTTAATGAAGGCGAGGCAGAACATTTTATACTCCCTTGCTGTGATGTGAACACTTGGTAGTATTAGTTTGTAGCAAATGTTTCCAATTCTTTGCCGCTCAACCTTAGCAAATGCCAGCCAGCTGATTCCGTCAAATCGCAAGAACCCTTGGACTTGTAAAACTCTACAGCTTGTCTGTCCCAACCGTGGCACATCAAATCCAATCGGTTACAACCCCTACAAATAGCTGCCTTGGCAACTGTCTTCCACAACTGTGTACCAAGTCCGGCTTTTCTGTATGATTGTTTTACATACAAATCTTCCAAGAACACGTTAACTCCTTCCCAAGCTGAGTAATACAAATAATACATGGCATGTCCCACAAGAGTGTCTCCATCTTCGGCTACGAAACATCTGAATAGTTTATCCGCTCCAAAACCGTCTTTACGAAGTCTGTCGGCGTCAAGTTTTGCCGGTCCATCGGGTTCTTTTAGGTAATCTGCCAGCTCCTGTGCGAAAGAACCAGTAAAAGTTAGGTCTCGAGAATGAATAAAATTACTGTGATAAGAACCTGTTTCCGAATGGAGCTACGAGAAAAAGTGTATAAACTAAGCTAACCACATTTATTTGTTGGTTTAAACATATTTATATTCCATCATGTACATGATTATTGACAACAATTGAAATAAGGAATTGGACAGAGTGCTATACAGCTTACGGTTGTCCTCTTTATTTGTTAATGCGTGTATATGTAATACCGGAACCAGGCCCGTAGCCACACTGAGACACACCGAGGCAGCTTCCTCGGTTAAAATATCCAAAGCAAAACAAATATAATGGAAACAAATGTTGACTGATAGAGAGCTGAAAAGTCAATACGTCTAAACTCTTTCAATCAGAAAATCGCTTCTATACCCCAACCATTGTAAGGGGGAACATGCCCCCGGACCCCCTAGATTTCCTCGGTTGAAATGTGCCTCTGGCTACGGTACTGGGAACGTTTATGCATGTCGTTACAATATATTAATTGATATGTTTACCTGAATAGAGTCGGCTAACTGTTCACAGTCATTTATAATTGCTTCCCGAATGATCACTCTCGTTGCGTCCATGTATAACAATTAGTTTTGCTATGTAAGATATGTGTATTTTGTTATGCACATGTGTTGTGTTGTACTGTACCTCATGTGTGTATATATGTATGTGTATATACTCACACGAAAAATAACGTGTGCACTTGGCTTGGTTAGAGGGAGAATGTTATACTTATATAGATCTATGGAAGCAAAATATAGGCAAATTTGGTATCAAAATGTGCACAAATTAGTGATAAACCGATTATCGCTAAGTCGCCGACAATCGTTCGCCGGCATGGACATCGGCGATAATCGATTGTGAAAATGTGTAATCGATTATAATCAACGAGTCTTTATTATTGTTTTTATTTTTTTGGAACCACGTTTAAGGCCCGTTTATTTTCCTCCTCATAGGTGACCTGTGGGTCGAGGGCATCCCACAAGCACCTTACAATAATGTACATTTTTTAATGAGTAGAATAAACAAACGGCATGAATAATAGATTAATAGTGTATATAAATATATCAAGTCATTATCATGTTGGCCTTAAAGTGCTGAAAAAATGTTCAGAAAGAAAAAAAAGAGAAAAGTGGTCTGCAGCCTACATTCTACCAAGTGATTGATGACAATTATTTTCAATATAATTTTAAATTAAAACTTTTTAGCATATTGCTTCCATATTTCGTCAAATTCAAATAATTTGTTCTGTATTGAAGCTGTCTCAAGTTCAGTATCATATAATAGTTTTAATCGACACATCAGATGTTGAACGGATGGTTTTGTGTCTTTATTTTTGTCTCTTACTTTTATGTTTGTTTATACCTCAAATAAAACTACGATTTACTATTGGCTGTATTTTATTAGCATTGCACGTTTGCAACAACAATTCTAACTGTAGCTAGTACTAGACTTTTCACTAGTATGTCACTAAGTGTTCTGTCCTCTATTAACTTAAAAACTAATTTTATATCAGGTGGCAGTCCAGTAACTTAAAGTCTAGTACTCAGATGTAACTGAGTAACTAATTTGTCGAAACTAGTAACTTGTAAGTAATTTATTAGTACTAAATAGATTGTTAAACTCACAAATTAGATGGAATGATTTTGATTTATAACTATATCAATTGTCCGATTAATAATCAATTATCTAATCGCTTTACCCGTCCGATTATTCCGATTAATCGATTATGGATTTTGAAACCGATGCACATCACTAGCAAAAATGTATTGGCTACACGATGTTTTACTTTTCATTTAAAAATGATAATTATCAGAACATTGTTTTACGTGTGAATATAGGCCTAATTATGTTCTCTTTAACATAGTGCATATTTTCTTTTTCGTGTGAGTATATAGTATATAGTTGACCTTGTGCTGTTCCACATTCACTTTTCTGTACGGAACGAACCACTCTGATATTGGTGTCCGGTCGGGACGGGATTTAGTCACGCAGTAGTTATCGGCCTTTGTTGAATAACACCATTTGTAGTCGAAAAAGGTCGAAATCAGCGCAAGGCGGCATTTTACACTATGCAAAATGCTGTAACAAAAATATAGGTCCTCCTAATGTCCCCACAGTGTAAGTTATTATGTTGGCTTGTTGTTTAATATGTGTACTTTGTAATATAAATGTACTGGTACCAAATATTCTGTACAAATTGTTATATTCGATTTCTTAGGATGTAATGACGTCACCAAAATGTCATGTTTAGAGAAATTGACATTTCTTATGTATTTCAATTTATTTTTGAGAGGCAGGTAGCTTGTTATTATGATTAGGACAGTGCACTTGTACTGTTTTAGGATTTAGGCCAAAGTCATTGTTTGACTGGGTTCTCGGGTTCAGTTGTATGTGGTTATTAGATATACATGTATAGACACTGTTCAATTAGGAATCTATAGATTATTGTGCATGTATTGTTTAATTTCTTGGATGGTAACTGAGGTATTGTATGTTATATACTTTCCGTCTTTTACCTTGGTCTCCGGAGCGATGTGCTTGAACAATAAAACATAGAAAACAGATCAGGCGTTAATTCAGTACAGACCTAAATATATTAATACTGTTACAGACAGCACAGTAAATATGGTATTACGAAGGTGACCGACATGTGTATGTGTATGTAAAGTGTTTGTTTATTATAGTGTCACCCCCTATTTAAAGGGCCAGCCATATCTGACTTATGAGCCACCTCTTTTTTATGAACATCAGTACTTCCCGAATCATATGCTTGTATGCCAGGCTGGTAGGCAATCGGTAACCATTATTTAACTAGCTGGCGGCTCACCAACCGGCCATATCAGAACGGACCCCAGACGAGATTCGAACCTTAACCCTCCCGCTCCGTATGCGGTCGCCTTAACCACTAGGCCACGGAGACGGTATATTTCGAAGTTAGATGGGTCTCTTTTTTACTTTGAATGAGGTAAATTTTGATGACAGGAGCTGTGTACTTAATGTCTATGGTTGATAATTTTCATTACAAAATGATTGTACCGTTGGTTAATGAAGCAGTTAGATATGTCTTAGCCTGACAACAGGCGTCGATGTATTTTGCCTGGTCAGTCAAATAAATATATATTTAACACCGAGACAATCATTTGGACCGTATTGAGTTTCTGATCATATCAACGCCTGGGGAAACTGGCGGGGATACCCGTGAAATGATCAATTCTATTAATATGCCTATTAGCACGTGACTCAATTACTGACGTACTTGAATCGAATTGGCCGCCATTGTTTACTGGTCAACGGAACCATAAATAGTTTTTAAAAGTACAAATGTTGCCAGAAGTTAAAAAGTGACAAATCGACAGACTGGAACCCACACTAGATATGTCTCCAACTGTTATTGGTGGAGGAAGACCGTATGCATGCCCAATCGAGCAGTATTTCGGGCGTAATCAACTACCAGAATACGAATTCGACACCCCCAGTAGGATTTGAACCTACATCGGTGAGTGGTTTTGATTTGAAGTAAACGGTCGTAGCAACTCCACAGAGTTAGCATATTGACAGAGCGATCCTATTGTTTTCGATACGGCACATATTGACCACAGGAACTTGAAATTCTATCCATAAGCCACCAACGGTCTCGTACCTCTATCCTAGGACACCCCCCTCTATTAAAAAAAGAGGTGTCCTAGGATAGGGGTACTAGACCGTTGGTGGCTTATGGATACAATTTCCAGTTCCTGTGTATTGTCGAATGATACATCACTGGCAGACTTGTTCACGTGCAGGCACTTGGTCAATGGTCCATTAGCATCTGTGCCAATTAACATTTTTGGAATGCTTACATTTTGTAAAATGTTCGACACACATCTTCACTCCAACAGCACTTTATATGCAACAATTCAAGACGTCAATTTCTCCTACTACATTTCCTACTATGAACGTATGTGTCTTGTTTGTAGCCAATTTCATATGAATTTCTTCACTAACGATTTGCAGCTGACATGCGTATTCGAAGCGACGGTCATGCGCATTGGGTAGCGTTACTCGCAAGAAAATTCGTTTCGTACAGATTACACTTTTCCAAGGATGATCTATTCACCAGATCGGACACACGGCAAGTCGCAAATCTGGACTACAATTTAAATGCGGGCTAGATGTTTCTTTGTGCCATTGAAACGAGTGAAGGTTAATAGTTTCCATCGGGGTATGAACTACATTGTGTGTGTGCTTAAAGTTATCGTGAATGTATTGTGTCTCCAAACACATTAACCACACCCAATGTAGTTCATACCCCAATGGAAACTATAAACCTTCAATGTCCTACTTTTCGTTCTTCCTCTTGCTTGAGCCTTGGTCTTGGGGTGCACTTCTTTGGAAACTGGACAATGGATTATATAGACTAGTACCTTTCTTTGAAAAGTCAAAACACTAATACGACATAATTATAATCATGCTCTATAAAGTGTGTACATGTTTTCAGCTTTGATTTTTATCTAAAATGACTAATCTCTTCAGGAGGCGTCGCTCATATGGGCAACAGGTAGCGACGATAAATAAACGTAAAACACACACACAGCTTTGGTTGCGTAATAACGCCACTTTCATTATGTAGTGTTCAAATCGTGTCTATGGGGAGGGAGGGCCACTCACTAATGTTATCAGAACTTGTCGCCCAACCCATTTGCTAATTATTTATCGGTTATACGATTGTTATTGTTGCATACATGTATATAGAGTATACGTCCGTTATGTCAAAGTCGGTTATGTCGAATAACAGCGACAACCAATAAAACTTGAATTGATTTGAATGTTGTATGTGTCTACAGGCCTGTAGCCACACTGAGGTAAATGAGGCACAGGCATGTAGCCACACTGAGGAAATGAGGCACAGGCCTGTAGCCACACTGAGGAAAATGAGGCACAGGCATGTAGCCACACTGAGGAAAATGAGGCACAGGCATGTAGCCACACTGAGGAAAATGAGGCACAGGCCTGTAGCCACACTGAGGAAAATGAGGCACAGGCATGTAGCCACACTGAGGAAAATGAGGCACAGGCCTGTAGCCACACTGAGGAAAATGAGGCACAGGCATGTAGCCACACTGAGGAAAATGAGGCACAGGCATGTAGCCACACTGAGGGAAATGAGGCACAGGCCTGTAGCCACACTGAGGAAAATGAGGCACAGGCCTGTAGCCACACTGAGGAAAATGAGGCACAGGCCTGTAGCCACACTGAGGAAAATGAGACACAGACCTCGGTTAGAATTTGGCAAGTAACGACAGGTATAGGAAAACTCTTGATAAAACTGCATTCAGAATGCACAGACAAGCATACACAAAAATAATTCCGGGGGTCGCCTCGGTTATTTTCATATTCTGGGTACGGCACTGGTCTGTGAACAACGCTGCCACGGATGTACTCTTCGCCCCATATAAGTATGCCTAATTTTCTTTTTCTGTCAAACACAGTGTTTGGAACGGTTTGTATTAGGGGTATTATTGGCACCGGCATTGTATGCCCCTCCGATGAGTATTTCAGACACAGTCGGGCATCCGGGTAGACATAACGACCATTTTACAGGCCAGCTGGATAACATGCGCATACATAACCATGCCATAATTCGAATTTCCGAGCCTGATTCGAACGAACAGCATACGCACATATACAATCGAGCTCCTGTATATACATGCATGTAAACAATATATGTGTTTCAGTGTGATACTGGTACAATGTGGCTTGTATAACACATCAACGATTATCATATTGTACATTTTTTTTATTATAAAAATTAATCAAGAATTATAAATTCCTTTGAAAGATGGATATTACAGTATGAATCTCAACAATTTTATATTCATAGAGTGGTGGAACCTATGCTCAGCGTAAATCCTACATATAGAGTGGTGGAACCTATGCTCAGCGTAAATCCTACATATAGAGTGGTGGAACCTATGCTCGGCGTAAATCCTACATATAGAGTGGTGGAACCTATGCTCGGCGTAAATCCTACATATAGAGTGGTGGAACCTATGCTCGGCGTAAATCCTACATATAGAGTGGTGGAACCTATGCTCGGCGTAAATCCTACATAGCATGGCCTATAAAAAGTTAAATGCACTTGCCGTATATTATTATTTTCTTAAGTCGTGAACACAACTTTCATAAAATTGTTGTTGACAAGTTTAGCTTCATTACGTAACCATGCGCCTAAATACAGCTATCGCAACGGCACCTGTTTCCATGGGGAACTAGATACTTTAGGGCATGAATTTGTTTATTTATGCATAGGTAAATGTTGAATATAATAGTTTGACTTAGCAACATCAATAACTAACAATATTACAACTCATAAGAAACTTTTTGCTCATAAACCGCACATTTCGGTGGGAAAAAATGTCCCTACAAGTTGTCTGTTTATATTCGGCTACTGAACTAGTCAGGCGACAGTTGCATTAGGCTACCGGTACGCACATCGGAATGTTATTAAACCATGTTTCACCTGTCAGCGAAATTAGGTTAAAACTATTTACATATTTTAAATACGAATGTAAATGGAAAAAATACGCCGAGCATAGGAATACGCCGAGCATAGAAATAGAGCATAGGAATACGCCGAGCATAGGAATAGAGCATAGGAATACGCCGAGCATAGGAATAGAGCATAGGAATACGCCGAGCATAGGAATAGAGCATAGGAATACGCCGAGCATAGGAATAGAGCATAGGAATACGCCGAGCATAGGAATAGAGCATAGGAATACGCCGAGCATAGGAATACGCCGAGCATAGGAATACGCCGAGCACAGGAATACGCCGCCGAGCATAGGAATACGCTGAGCACAGGAATACGCCGAGCATAGAAACACGATAAAAACAGAGGAAACAAAATACTGGAGTATCTATGTGCATATCCAACATTAGTTACAGTGCAGTTTTAATAAAAATAGCCATAAAGTCCGCTCTACCATACATGTGTCTTTGCCAAAAATTAACTGAGTTGATTTTTGAATACACAAATTGTGGATATGTTGCGTGTGCGTCGAAATTACACAATGCACCGGTGGTGTGGGTGTTGATGACAGCAATATGTCCCAGATCTATACCACAGCCGCCATACGACCTATTGACGAAGAAACGGCGATCGAAACGATCTATGTTCAAATGTCCATCGATTGAAAAGTGGTTATATGCTTGTGTCGATGTGAGATCCGAGTAACTAGATGAGATGACGTTGACCTTGGCGAACCAGCTTTTAATATCACTCTTTCTACCATTGAAGATAATGTGGGCAACTTGCCGGTCTTGTTCATAGAATGCGAATTTGACATACTCGATTCCTAGTGTGGCCCAGTTAGCAACGATGCCATTTCTGTAGTGCAGGCCATGTGATCGTTCCATTGTCATAGGCTTATCTGCATTTGTCCCTAGACCTGTTTTAAACAATATAGAATTTGATTATTGTTTTAGATTTGTCCACATATATATCATGGTCATACTGGTTTTCGTACCACATATATATCGTGGTCATACTGGTTTTCGTACCATATATATATCATGGTCATACTGGTTTTCGTACCACATATATATCATGGTCATACTGGTTTTCGTACCCCATATATATCATGGTCATACTGGTTTTTGTACCACATATATATCATGGTCATACTGGTTTTTGCACCTGTCAGTCTCTTATATAATAGATGAAATAATATTACTACATAAAGTTATCATTCTTACAGTTACAGTTTATGGTCTACAAACAAATGAATATAATAATAATACATATTAATCAATCAATCAATCAATCAATCTTGTATTAAATCAAAACATTTACACTTCTCTGACATACATTGCCCCATATAATGTATTGCAATAAGTGTGCTTACTAATGAGAGACATCGGTCAGTTATTGCCCCTGATTACTCCTTAAAAGTAGATAGGTCCTATTAAGTGTTGTCCTCTGTTTTTATCGTTGTTTCCTTTGCACAACACGCAACATTTGCTAGAAATTGTATTCCACTATCGATTTATATGATTATTAAATTACGATATCTCGACATATCTCATACAGTATATGCAATGGGTACTTATTTGTAAACCAATGCTATCAGTTAATTAACACGATTTTGATAAAATCACAATTATCATACCGCAACATCTGGTTAGAGGGCTGAATGCAATACTACCGTAAGGGCTTCGCTAAATCATTGTAGCTCACTAATTTTATATAGTTACACCAGTTTTGCACTAAGAACCCTATATGTCTAGTTCTAAACATGGGATCATCCGGATGGTTCATAAATATAATATGCCATTTAAATATTCGTATAACACAACGAAAGGTCAATCAGCAGTAACAATGCCTGCCTATTTGTTTGCTAGAAGGAAGTAGAACAGACCTACCGTTTATTTGTTTGCTAGAAGGAAGTAGAACAGACGTACCGTTTATTTGTTTGCTAGAAGGAAGTAGAACAGACGTACCGTTTATTTGTTTGCTAGAAGGAAGTAGAACAAACGTACCGTTTATTTGTTTGCTAGAAGGAAGTAGAACAGACGTACCGTTTATTTGTTTGCTAGAAGGAAGTATTGTTTGGCAATATTAAACTGAGACATTTGCATATTCCGTGAACTTACTTCGTTAATAATCGGATTTCCGAAGTAAACTATGAGCTTTAGATTATGGTACACTTACTTACTGACTTGATTCAAATATGAACGGTAAAAGACTAACACATGTCCTGGTCGTAGTTCACGGAAACTTACGAAGGCTTTGGCGGAGATTAATGAGTCTCAGTTTAATGTTGCCAAGTAATAGAACAGACGTACCGTTTATTTGTTTGCTAGAACGAAGTAGAACAGACGTACAGTTTATTTGTTTGCTAGAATGAAGTAGAACAGACATACCGTTTAACCACGCATCGTGGACAGCGTGCCCATTCCCGGAAGTTCCTCTAAATACCATCTGCCAACCATCGGACTCCAGATCCTCCGTCTTTAACGCACGTCCAGGTCCCTCACTAAAAGTATTTTATCAGACGTTATTGCCTTTTCAAAATGATAACGATATTAATAGTCATAGTAAATTCCCGCCCGCTAGCCTAGCGAGCTTTACTGTAACACGAGAAAAGAGTGTCGATATGTATTTAAATTAAAATATTCGTACCGGAAATATGCATTATGGGAAGTACTGGTGGAAACAGGAATTGATTTCCGGAAAACGCCTGTCTATGTCTCTGCATGTGTTTAGTTCCGGCTAACTGCTTATGTCGGCTACGCCTGTCCATGTCTCTGTAAGGGTTTAGTACCGGCTACGCCTGTCTAGGTCTCTACAAGTGTTTGTACCGGCTAACTGCTTAAGTCGGCTACGCCCGTCTATGTCTCTGTAAGTGTTTAGTACCGGCTAACTGCTTATGTCGGCTACGCCTGTCTAGGTCTCTACAAGTGTTTAGTACCGGCTAACTGCTTAGGTCAGCTACGCCTGTCTATGTTTCTACAAGTCTTTAGTACCGACTAACTGCTTAGGTCGGCTACGCCTGTCTATAACTCAGCAAGTATTGAGTACCGGCTAACTGCTTAGGTCGGCAACGCCTGTCTAAGTCTCAGCAAGTATTGAGAATCGGCTAACTGCTTAGGTCGGCTACGCCTGTCTAGGTCTCAGCAAGTATTGAGTACCGGTTAACTGCTTAGGTCGGCAACGCCTGTCTAGGTCTCAGCAAGTATTGAGTACCGGCTAACTGCTTAGGTCGGCTACGCCTGCCTAGGTCTCTACAAGTGTTTGTACCGGCTAACTGCTTAGGTCGCTACGCCTGTCTAGGTCTCAACAAGTATTGAGTACCGGTTAACTGCTTAGGTCGGCTACGCCTGTCTAGATCTTTACACGTGTTTGTACCGGCTAACTGCTTAGGTCGGATACGCCTGTCTAGCTCTCAGCAAGTATTGAGTACCGGCTAACTGCTTAGGTCGGCTATGCATGTCTAGCTCTCAGCTAGTATTGAGTACCGGCTAACTACTTAGGTCGGCTACGCCTGTCTAGGTCTCAGCAAGTATTGAGTACCGGCTAACTACTTAGGTCGGCTACGCCTGTCTAGTTCTCAGCAAGTATTGAGTACCGGCTAACTGCTTAGGTCGGCTACGCCTGTCTATGTCTCTACAAGTATTTAGTACCGGCTAACTGCTTAGGTCGGCTGCGCCTGTCTATGTCTCTACAAATCGTTAGTACCGGTTCACTGCTTATGTCGGCTACGCCTGTCTAGGTCTCAGCAAGTATTGAGTACCGGCTAACTGCTTAGGTCGGCTACGCCTGTCTAGGTCTCAGCAAGTATTGAGTACCGGCTAACTGCTTAGGTCGGCTACGCCTGTCTATGTCTCTACAAGTCTTTAGTACCGGCTAACTGCTTAGGTCGGCTACGCCTGTCTATGTCTCAGCACGTATTGAGTACCGGCTAACTGCTTAGGTCGGCTACGCCTGTCTAGCTCTCTACAAGTGTTTGTACCTGCTAACTGCTTAGGTCGGATAGGCCTGTCTAGGTCTAAGCAAGTATTAAGTACCGGCTAACTGCTTAGGCCGGCTACGCCTGTCTAGGTCTCAGCAAGTATTGAGTACAGGCTAACTGCTTAGGTCGGCTACGCCTGTCTATGTCTCCACAAGTCTTTAGTACCGGCTATCTGCTTAGGTCGGCTACGCCTGTCTAGGTCTCAGCAAGTATTGAGTACCGGCTAACTGCTTAAGACGGCTACGCCTCTCTATGTCTCAGCAAGTATTGAGTACAGGCTAACTGCTTAAGTCGGCTACGCCTGTCTATGTCTCAGCAAGTATTGAGTACCGGCTAACTGCTTAGGCGGCTACGCCTGTCTAGGTCTCTACAAATGTTATACCGGCTAACTGCTTAGGTCGGGTACGCCTGTCTAGGTCTCAGCAAGTATTGAGTACCGGCTACCTGCTTAGGTCGGCTACGCCTGTCAATGTCTCTACAATTCTTTAGTACCGGCTAACTGCTTAGGTCGGCTACGCCTGTCTTTGTCTCAGCAAGTATTGAGTACCGGCTAACTGCTTAGGTCGGCTACGCCTGCCTATGTCTCTACAAGTGTTTGTACCGGCTAACTGCTTAGGTCGGCTACGCCTGTCTAGGTCTCGGCAAGTATTGAGTACCGGTTAACTGCTTAGGTCGGCTACGCCTGTCTAGGTCTCTACAAGTGTTTGTACCTGCTATCTGCTTAGGTCGGATACGCCTGTCGATGTCTCAGCAAGTATTGATTACCGGCTAAATGCTTAGGTCGGCTACGCCTGTCTAGGTCTCAGCAAGTATTGAGTACCGGCTAACTGCTTAGGTCGGCTACGCCTGTCTATGTCTCTACAAGTCTTTAGTACCGGCTAACTTCTTAGGTCGGCTACGCCTGTCTATGTCTCAGCAGGTATTGAGTACCGGCTAACTGCTTAGGTCGGCTACGCCTGTCTAGGTCTCTACAAGTGTTTGTACCTTCTAACTGCTTAGGTCGGATACGCCTGTCTAGGTCTAAGCAAGTATTGAGTACCGGCTAACTGCTTAGGCAGGCTACGCCTGTCTATGTCTCAGCAAGTATTGAGTACCGGCTAACTGCTTAGGTCGGCTACGCCTGTCTATGTCTCAGCAAGTATTGGGTACTGGCTAACTGCTTAGGTCGGCTACGCCTGTCTATGTCTCAGCAAGTATTGGGTACTGGCTAACTGCTTAGGTCGGCTATGCCTGTCTAGGTCTCAGCAAGTATTGAGTACCGGCTAACTGCTTAGGTCGGCCACGCCTGTCTAGGTCTCTACACGTATTGAGTACCGGCTAACTGCTTAGGTCAGCCACGCCTGTCTATGCCTCTACAAATGTTTGTACCGGCTAACTGCTTAGGTCGGATACTCCTGTCTAGGTTTCAGCAAGTATTGAGTACCGGCTAACTGCTTAGGTGGACTACGCCTATCTAGGTCTCAGCAAGTATTGAGTACAGGCTAACTGCTTAGGTCGCCTACGCCTGTCTAGTTCTCTCCAAGTGTTTGTACCGGCTAATTGCTTTGGTCGGCTACGCCTGTCTAGGTCTCAGCAACTAGTGAGTACCGGTTAACTGCTTAGGTCGGATACGCCTGTCTAGGTCTCAGCAAGTATTAAGTACCGGTTAACTGCTTAGGTCGGCTACACCTGTCTATGTCTCTACAAGTCTTTAGTACCGGCTAACTGCTTAGGTCGGCTACGCCTGTCTATGTCTCTACAAGTCTTTAGTACCGGCTAACTGCTTAGGTCGGCTACGCCTGTCTATGCCTCTACAAGTGTTTGTACCGGCTAACTGCTTAGGTCGGATACTCCTGTCTAGGTCTCAGCAAGTATTGAGTACCGGCTAACTGATTAGGTCGGCTACGCCTGTCTAGGTCTCAGCAAGTATTGAGTACTTGCTAACTGCTTAGGTCGGCTACGCCTGTCTATGTCTCTACAAGTCTTTAGTACCGGCTAACTGCTTAGGTCGGCTACGCCTTTCTATGTCTCAGCAAGTATTGAGTACCGGCTAACTGCTTAGGTCGGCTACGCCTGTCTAGGTCTCAACAAGTATTGAGTACCGGCTAACTGCTTAGGTCGGCTACGCCTGTCTATGTCTCAGCAAGTATTGGGTACCGGCTAACTGCTTAGGTCGGCTATGCCTGTCTAGGTCTCAGCAAGTATTGAGTACCGGCTAACTGCTTAGGTCGGCCACGCCTGTCTAGGTCTCTACACGTATTGAGTACCGGCTAACTGCTTAGGCCGGCTACGCCTGTCTAGGTCTCAGCAAGTATTGAGTACCGGCTAACTGCTTAGGTCGGCCACGCCTGTCTATGCCTCTACAACTGTTTGTACCGGCTAACTGCTTAGGTCGGCTACGCCTGTCCATGTCTCAGCAAGTATTGAGTACCGGCTAACTGCTTAGGTCGGCTACGCCTCTCTATGTCTCAGCAAATATTGAGTACCGGCTAACTGCTTAAGTCGGCTACCACTGTCTATGTCTCAGCAGGTATTGAGTACCGGCTAACTGCTTAGGTCGGCTACGCCTGTCTAGGTCTCAGCAAGTATTGAGTACCGGCTAACTGCTTAGGTCGGCTACGCTTGTCTAGGTCTCAGCAAGTATTGGGTACCGGTTAACTGCTTAGGTCGGCTTTGCCTGTCTAGGTCTCAGCAAGTATTGAGTACCGGCTAACTGCTTAGGTCGGCCACGCCTGTCTAGGTCTCTACACGTATTGAGTACCGGCTAACTGCTTAGGTCAGCCACGCCTGTCTATGCCTCTACAAATGTTTGTACCGGCTAACTGCTTAGGTCGGATACTCCTGTCTAGGTTTCAGCAAGTATTGAGTACCGGCTAACTGCTTAGGTCGGCTACGCCTATCTAGTCAGCAAGTATTGAGTACAGCTAACTGCTTAGGTCGCCTACGCCTGTCTAGTTCTCTCCAAGTGTTTGTACCGGCTAATTGCTTTGGTCGGCTACGCCTGTCTAGGTCTCAGCAACTAGTGAGTACCGGTTAACTGCTTAGGTCGGATACGCCTGTCTAGGTCTCAGCAAGTATTAAGTACCGGTTAACTGCTTAGGTCGGCTACACCTGTCTATGTCTCTACAAGTCTTTAGTACCGGCTAACTGCTTAGGTCGGCTACGCCTGTCTATGTCTCTACAAGTATTTAGTACCGGCTAACTGCTTAGGTCGGCTACGCCTGTCTATGCCTCTACAAGTGTTTGTACCGGCTAACTGCTTAGGTCGGATACTCCTGTCTAGGTCTCAGCAAGTATTGAGTACCGGCTAACTGATTAGGTCGGCTACGCCTGTCTAGGTCTCAGCAAGTATTGAGTACTTGCTAACTGCTTAGGTCGGCTACGCCTGTCTATGTCTCTACAAGTCTTTAGTACCGGCTAACTGCTTAGGTCGGCTACGCCTTTCTATGTCTCAGCAAGTATTGAGTACCGGCTAACTGCTTAGGTCGGCTACGCCTGTCTAGGTCTCAACAAGTATTGAGTACCGGCTAACTGCTTAGGTCGGCTACGCCTGTCTATGTCTCAGCAAGTATTGGGTACCGGCTAACTGCTTAGGTCGGCTATGCCTGTCTAGGTCTCAGCAAGTATTGAGTACCGGCTAACTGCTTAGGTCGGCCACGCCTGTCTAGGTCTCAGCAAGTATTGAGTACCGGCTAACTGCTTAGGTCGGCCACGCCTGTCTATGCCTCTACAACTGTTTGTACCGGCTAACTGCTTAGGTCGGCTACGCCTGTCCATGTCTCAGCAAGTATTGAGTACCGCTAACTGCTTAGGTCTACCCTTCTATGTCTCAGCAATATTGAGTACCGGCTAACTGCTTAGGTCGGCTACGCCTGTCTAGGTCTCTACAAGTATTGGTACCGGCTAACTGCTTAGGTCGGCTACGCCTGTCTAGGTCTCAGCAAGTATTGAGTACCGGCTAACTGCTTAGGTCGGCTACGCCTGTCTAGGTCTCAGCAAGTATTGAGTACCGGCTAACTGCTTAGGTCGGCTATGCCTGTCTAGGTCTCAGCAAGTATTGAGTACCGGCTAACTGCTTAGGTCGGCTACGCCTGTCTAGGTCTCTACAAGTGTTTGTACCGGCTAACTGCTTAGGTCGGATACGCCTGTCTAGGTCTCAGCAAGTATTGAGTACCGGCTAACTGCTTAGGTCGGCTACGCCTGTCTAGGTCTCAGCAAGTATTGAGTACCGGCTAACTGCTTAGGTCGGCTACGCCTGTCTATGTCTCTACAAGTCTTTAGTACCGGCTAACTGCTTAGGTCGGCTACGCCTGTCTAGGTCTCAGCAAGTATTGAGTACCGGTTAACTGCTTAAGTCGGCTACGCCTCTCTATGTCTCAGCAAGTATTGGGTACCGGCTAACTGCTTAGGTCGGCTACGCCTGTCTAGGTCTCAGCAAGTATTGAGTACCGGCTAACTGCTTAGGTCGGCTACGCCTGTCTATGTCTCTACAAGTCTTTAGTACCGGCTAACTGCTTAGGTCGGCTAGCCTGTCTAGTCTCAGCAAGTATTGATTGTGGTGTGTTGTTGGTGGTGGTTCTTAGGTCGGCTACGCCTGTCTATGTCTCAACAAGTATTGAGTACCGGCTAACTGCTTAAGTCGGCTACGCCTGTCTATGTCTCAGCAAGTATTGAGTACCGGCTAACTGCTTAGGCGGCTACGCCTGTCTAGGTCTCAGCAAGTATTGAGTACCGGCTAACTGCTTAAGTCGGCTACGCCTGTCTATGTCTCAGCAAGTATTGAGTACCGGCTAACTGCTTAGGTCGGCTACGCCTGTCTATGTCTCAGCAAGTATTGAGTACCGGCTAACTGCTTAGGTCGGCTACGCCTGTCTAGGTCTCAGCAAGTATTGAGTACCGGCTAACTGCTTAGGTCGGCTACGCCTGTCTAGGTCTCAGCAAGTATTGAGTACCGGCTAACTGCTTAGGTCGGCTACGCCTGTCTAGGTCTCTACAAGTGTTTGTACCGGCTAACTGCTTAGGTCGGTACCCTGTCTAGTCTCAGCAAGTATTGAGTACCGGCTAACTGCTTAGGTCGGCTACGCCTGTCTATGTCTCTACAAGTGTTTGTACCGGCTAACTGCTTAGGTCGGATACGCCTGTCTAGGTCTCAGCAAGTATTGAGTACCGGCTAACTGCTTAGGTCGGCTACGCCTGTCTAGGTCTCAGCAAGTATTGAGTACCGGCTAACTGCTTAGGTCGGCTACGCCTGTCTATGTCTCTACAAATCTTTAGTACCGGCTAACTGCTTAGGTCGGCCACGCCTGTCTAGGTCTCAGCAAGTTTGAGTACCGGCTAACTGCTTAAGTCGGCTACGCCTGTCTATGTCTCAGCAAGTATTGAGTACCGGCTAACTGCTTAGGTCGGCTACGCCTGTCTAGGTCTTAGCAAGTATTGAGTACCGGCTAACTGCTTAGGTCGGCTACGCCTGTCTAGTCTCAGCAAGTAGTGGGTACCGGCTAACTGCTTATGTCGGCTATGCCTGTCTAGGTCTCAGCAAATATTGAGTACCGGCTAACTGCTTAGGTAGGCCACGCCTGACTAGGCCTCTACACGTATTGAGTACCGGCTAACTGCTTAGGTTGGCTACGCCTATCTAGGTCTCAACAAGTATTGAGTACCGGCTAACTGCTTAGGTCGGCCACGCCTGTCTAGGTCTCTATACGTATTGGGTACCGGCTAACTGCTTAGGTCGGCTATTCCTGTCTAGGTCTCAGCAAGTATTGAGTACCGGCTAACTGCTTAGGTCGGCCACGCCTGTCTAGTCCTCTACACGTATTGAGTACCGGCTAACTCCTTAGTTCGGCTACGCCTTTCTATGTATCATCACGTATTGAGTACCAGCTAACTGCTTAAGTCGGCTACGCCTGTCTATGTCTCAGCAAGTATTGAGTACCGACTAACTGCTTCGGTCGGCTACGCCTGTCTAGGTCTCTGCAAGTATTGAGTACCGGCTAACTGCTTAGGTCGGCTACGCTGTCTAGGTCTCAGCAAGTATTGGGTACCGGTTAACTGCTTAGGTCGGCTATGCCTGTCTAGGTCTCAGCAAGTATTGAGTACCGGATAACTGCTTTAGTCGGCTACGCCTGTCTAGGTCTCTACAAGTGTTTGTACCGGCTAACTGCTTAGGTCGGCTACGCCTGTCTAGGTCTCAGCAAGTATTGAGTACCGGCTAACTGCTTAGGTCGGCTACGCCTGTCTTTGTCTCTACAAGTGTTTAGTACCGGCTAACTGCTTAGGTCGGCTACGCCTGTCTAGGACTCAGCAAGTATTGAGTACCGGCTAACTGCTTAAGACGGCTACGCCTGTCTTTGTCTCTACAAGTCTTTAGTACCGGCTAACTGCTTAGGTTGGCTACGCCTGTCTAGGTCTCAGCAAGTATTGAGTACCTGCTAACTGCTTAGGTCGGCTACGCCTCTCTAGGTCTCAGCAATTATTGATTACCGGCTAACTGCTTAAGTCAGCTACGCCTGTCTATGTCTCAGCAAGTATTGAGTACCGGCTAACTGCTTAAGTCGGCTACGCCTGTCTATGTCTCAGCAAGTATTGAGTACCGGCTAACTGCGTAGGCGGCTACGCCTCTCTAGGTCTCTACAAGTGTTTGTACCGGCTAACTGCTTAGGTCAGATACACCTGTCTACGTCTCAGCAAGTATTGAGTACCGGCTAACTGCTTAGGTCGGCTACGCCTGTCTATGTCTCTACAAGTCTTTAGTACCGGCTAATTGCTTAGGTCGGCTACGCCTGTCTAGGTCTCAGCAAGTATAGAGTACCGGCTAAATGCTTAAGTCGGCTACGCCTCTCTATGACTCAGCAAGTATTTAGTACCGGCTAACTGCTTAAGTCGGCTACGCCTGTCTATGTCTCAGCAAGTATTGAGTACCGGCTAACTGCTTAGGTCTGCTACGCCTGTCTATGTCTCTACAAGTCTTTAGTACCGGCTAACTGCTTAGGTCGGCTACGCCTGTCTAGGTCTCAGCAAGTATTGAGTACCGGCTAACTGCTTAAGTCGGCTACGCCTGTCTATGTCTCAGCAAGTATTGAGTACCGGCTAACTGCTTAGGTTGGCTACGCCTGTCTAGGTCTCAGCAAGTAGTGGGTACCGGCTAACTGCTTATGTCGGCTATGCCTGTCTAGGTCTCAGCAAATATTGAGTACCGGCTAACTGCTTAGGTTGGCTACGCCTATCTAGGTCTCAACAAGTATTGAGTACCGGCTAACTGCTTAGGTCGGCCACGCCTGTCTAGGTCTCTATACATATTGGGTACCGGCTAACTGCTTAGCTCGGCTATGCCTGTCTAGGTCTCAGCAAGTATTGAGTACCGGCTAACTGCTTAGGTCGGCCACGCCTGTCTAGTCCTCTACACGTATTGAGTACCGGCTAACTGCTTAGTTCGGCTACGCCTTTCTATGTCTCATCACGTATTGAGTACCGGCTAACTGCTTAAGTCGGCTACGCCTGTCTATGTCTCAGCAAGTATTGAGTACCGACTAACTGCTTAGGTCGGCTACGCCTGTCTAGGTCTCTGCAAGTATTGAGTACCGGCTAACTGCTTAGGTCAGCTACGCCTGTCTAGGTCTCAGCAAGTATTGGGTACTGGTTAACTGCTTAGGCGGCTACGCCTCTCTAGGTCTCTACAAGTGTTTGTTCCGGCTAACTGCTTAGGTCGGATACACCTGTCTACGTCTCAGCAAGTATTGAGTACCGGCTAACTGCTTAGGTCGGATACGCCTGTCTATGTCTCTACAAGTCTTTAGTACCGGCTAACTGCTTAGGTCGGCTACGCCTGTCTATGTCTCAGCAAGTATAGAGTACCGGCTAAATGCTTAAGTCGGCTACGCCTCTCTATGACTCAGCAAGTATTTAGTACCGGCTAACTGCTTAATTCGGCTACGCCTGTCTATGTCTCAGCAAGTATTGAGTATCGGCTAACTGCTTAGGTCGGCTACGCCTGTCTACGTCTCTACAAGTGTTTGAACCGGCTAACTGCTTAGGTCGGATACGCCTGTCTAGGTCTCAGCAAGTATTGAGTACCGGCTAACTGCTTAGGTCGGCTACGCCTGTCTAGGTCTCAGCAAGTATTGAGTACCGGCTAACTGCTTAAGTCGGCTACGCCTCTCTATGTCTCAGCAAGTATTGAGTACCGTCTAACTGCTTAGGCGGCTACACCTCTCTAGGTCTCAACAAGTGTTTGTACCGGCTAACTGCTTAGGTCGGATACGCCTCTCTAGGTCTCAGCAAGTATTAAGTACCGGTTAACTACTTAGGTCGGCTACGCCTGTCTAGGTCTCAGCAAGTATTGAGTACCGGCTAACTGCTTAGGTCGGCTACGCCTGTCTAGGTCTCAACAAGTATTGAGTACCGGCTAACTGCTTAGGTCGGATACGCCTGTCTAGGTCTCAGCAAGTATTGAGTACCGGCTAACTGCTTAGGTCGGCTACGCCTGTCTAGGTCTCAGCAAGTATTGAGTACCGGCTAACTGCTTAGGTCGGCCACGCCTGTCTAGGTCTCTACACGTATTGAGTACCGGCTAACTGCTTAGGTCGGCTACGCTTGTCTATGTCTCAGCAAGTATTGAGTACCGGCTAACTGCTTAGGTCGGCCACGCCTGTCTATGTCTCTACAAGTGTTTGTACCGGCTAACTGCTTAGGTCGGATACGCCTGTCTAGGTCTCAGCAAGTATTGAGTACCGGCTAACTGCTTAGATCGGCTACGCCTATCTAGGTCTCTACAAATCTTTAGTACCGGCTAACTGCTTAGGTCGGCCACGCCTGTCTAGGTCTCAGCAAGTATTGAGTACCGGCTTACTTCTTAAGTCGGCTACGCCTGTCTATGTCTCAGCAAGTATTGAGTACCGGTTAACTGCTTAGGTCGGCTACGCCTGTCTAGGTCTTAGCAAGTATTGAGTACCGGCTAACTGCTTAGGTCGGATACGCCTGTCTAGGTCTCAGCAAGTAGTGGGTACCGGCTAAATGCTTATGTCGGCTATGCCTGTCTAGGTCTCAGCAAATATTGAGTACCGGCTAACTGCTTAGGTCGGCCACGCCTGTCTAGGCATCTACACGTATTGAGTACCGGCTAACTGCTTAGGTTGGCTACGCCTATCTAGGTCTCAACAAGTATTGAGTACCGGCTAACTGCTTAGGTCGGCCACGCCTGTCTAGGTCTCAATGCGTATTGGGTACCGGCTAACTGCTTAGGTCGGCTATGCTTGTCTAGGTCTCAGCAAGTATTGAGTACCGGCTAACTGCTTAGGTCGGCCACGCCTGTCTAGTCCTCTACACGTATTGAGTACCGGCTAACTGCTTAGTTCGGCTACGCCTTTCTATATATCATCACGTATTGAGTACCGGCTAACTGCTTAGGTCGGCTACGCCTGTCTAGGTCTCAGCAAGTATTGAGTACCGGTTAACTGCTTAAGTCGGCTACGCCTGTCTATGTTTCAGCAAGTATTGAGTACCGGCTAACTGCTTAGGTCATCTACGCCTGTCTAGGTCTCAGCAAGTATTGAGTACCGGCTAACTGCTTAGGTCGGCTACGCCTGACTATGTCTCTACAAGTCTTTAGTACCGGCTAACTGCTTAGGTCGGCTACGCCTGTCTAGGTCTCAGCAAGTATTGAGTACCGGCTAACTGCTAAGGACGGATACGCCTGTCTAGGTCTCAGCAAGTATTGAGTACCGGCTAACTGCTTAGGTCGGCAACGCCTGTCTAGGTCTCAGCAAGTATTGAGAACCGGCTAACTGCTCAGGTCGGCTACGCCTGTCTATGTCTCAGCAAGTATTGAGTACCGGCTAACTGCTTAGGTCGGCTATGCTTGTCTAGGTCTCAGCAAGTATTGAGTACCGGCTAACTGCTTAGGTCGGCTACGCCTGTCTATGTCTCTACAAATCTTTAGTACCGGCTAACTGCTTAGGTCGGCTACGCCTGTCTATGTCTCAGCAAGTATTGAGTACGGCTAACTGCTTAGGCGGCTATGCCTCTCTAGGTCTCTACAAGTGTTTGTACCGGCTAACTGCTTAGGTCGGATACACCTGTCTAGGTCTCAGCAAGTATTGAGTACCGGCTAACTGCTTAGGTCCGCTACGCATGTCTATGTCTCTACAAGTCTTTAGTACCGGCTAACTGCTTAGGTCGGCTACGCCTGTCTAGGTCTCAGCAAGTATTGAGTACCGGCTAACTGCTTAGGTCGGCTACGCCTGTCTAGGTCTCAGCAAGTATTGAGTACCGACTAACTGCTTAGGTCTGCTACGCCTGTATATGTCTCTACAAGTCTTTAGTACCGGCTAACTACTTAGGTCGGCCACGCCTGTCTATGTCTCTACAAGTGTTTGTACCGGCTAACTGCTTAGGTCGGATACGCCTGTCTAGGTCTCAGCAAGTATTGAGTACCGGCTAACTGCTTAGATCGTCTACGCCTATCTAGGTCTCAGCAAGTATTGAGTACCGGCTAACTACTTAGGTCGGCTACGCCTGTCTATGTCTCTACAAATCTTTAGTACCGGGTAACTGCTTAGGTCGGCCACGACTGTCTAGGTCTCAGCAAGTATTGAGTACCGGCTAACTGCTTAAGTCGGCTACGCCTGTCTATGTCTCAGCAAGTATTGAGTACCGGCTAACTGCTTAGGTCGGCTACGCCTATCTAGGTCTCAGCAAGTAGTGGGTACCGGCTAACTGCTTATGTCGGCTATGCCTGTCTAGGTTTCAGCAAATATTGAGTACCGGCTAACTGCTTAGGTCGGCCACACCTGTCTAGGCCTCTACACGTATTGAGTACCGGCTAACTGCTTAGGTTGGCTACGCCTATCTAGGTCTCAACAAGTATTGAGTACCGGCTAACTGCTTAGGTCGGCCACGCCTGTCTAGGTCTCTACACGTATTGGGTACCGGCTAACTGCTTAGGTCGGCTATGCCTGTCTAGGTCTCAGCAAGTATTGAGTACCGGCTAACTGCTTAGGTCGGCCACGCCTGTCTAGTCCTCTACACGTATTGAGTACCGGCTAACTGCTTAGTTCGGCTACGCCTTTTTATGTCTCATCACGTATTGAGTACCGGCTAACTGCTTAAGTCGGCTACTCCTGTCTATGTCTCAGCAAGTATTGAGTACCGACTAACTGCTTAGGTCGGCTACGCCTGTCTAGGTCTCAGCAAGTATTGAGTACCGGCTAACTGGTTAGGTCGGCTACGCCTGTCTACGTCTCTACAAGTGTTTGTACCGGCTAACTGCTTAGGTCGGATACGCCTGTCTAGGTCTCAGCAAGTATTGAGTACCGGCTAACTGCTTAGGTCGGCTACGCCTGTCTAGGTCTCAGCAAGTATTGAGTACCGGCTAACTGCTTAGGTCGGCTACGCCTGTCTATGTCTCTACAAGTCTTTAGTACCTGCTAACTGCTTAGGTCGGCTACGCCTCTCTAGGTCTCAGCAATATTGAGTACCGGCTAACTGCTTAAGTCGGCTACGCCTCTCTATGTCTCAGCAAGTATTGAGTACCGGCTAACTGCTTAAGTCGGCTACGCCTGTCTATGTCTCAGCAAGTATTGAGTACCGGCTAACTGCTTAGGCGGCTACGCCTCTCTAGGTCTCAGCAAGTATTGAGTACCGGCTAACTGCTTAGGTCGGCTACGCCTGTCTATGTCTCTACAAGTCTTTAGTACCTGCTAACTGCTTAGGTCGGCTACGCCTCTCTAGGTCTCAGCAATATTGAGTACCGGCTAACTGCTTAAGTCGGCTACGCCTCTCTATGTCTCAGCAAGTATTGAGTACCGGCTAACTGCTTAAGTCGGCTACGCCTGTCTATGTCTCAGCAAGTATTGAGTACCGGCTAACTGCTTAGGCGGCTACGCCTCTCTAGGTCTCAACAAGTGTTTGTACCGGCTAACTGCTTAGGTCGGATACGCCTGTCTAGGTCTCAGCAAGTATTAAGTACCGGTTAACTGCTTAGGTCGGCTACGCCTGTCTAGGTCTCAGCAAGTATTGAGTACCGGCTAACTGCTTAGATCGGCTACGCCTGTCTATGTCTCTACAAGTCTTTAGTACCGGCTAACTGATTAGGTCGGCTACGCCTGTCTATGTCTCAGCAAATATTGAGTACCGGCTAACTGCTTAGGTCGGCTACGCCTGTCTACGTCTCTACAAGTGTTTGTACCGGCTAACTGCTTAGGTCGGATACGCCTGTCTAGGTCTCAGCAAGTATTGAGTACCGGCTAACTGCTTAGGTCTGCTACGCCTGTCTATGTCTCTACAAGTCTTTAGTACCTGCTAACTGCTTAGGTCGGCTACGCCTCTCTAGGTCTCAGCACGTATTGAGTACCGGCTAACTGCTTAAGTCGGCTACGCCTGTCTATGTCTAGGCAAGTATTGAGTACCGGCTAACTGCTTAGGTCGGCTACGCCTGTCTAGGTCTCAGCAAGTATTGAGTACCGGCTAACTGCTTAGGCGGCTACGCCTCTCTAGGTCTCTACAAGTGTTTTTACCGGCTAACTGCTTAGGTCGGATACACCTGTCTATGTCTCAGCAAGTAGTGAGTACCAGTTAACTGCTTAGGTCGGCTACGCCTGTCTAGGTCTCTACAAGTGTTTGTACCGTCTAACTGCTTAGGTCGGCTACGCCTCTCTAGGTCTCAGCAAGTATTGATTACCGGCTAACTGCTTAAGTCGGCTACGCCTGTCTATGTCTCAGCAAGTATTGAGTACCGGCTAACTGCTTAGGCGGCTATGCCTCTCTAGGTCTCTACAAGTGTTTTTACCGGCTAACTGCTTAGGTCGGATACACCTGTCTAGGTCTCAGCAAGTATTGAGTACCGGCTAACTGCTTAGGTCGGCTACGCCTGTCTATGTCTCTACAAGTCTTTAGTACCGGCTAACTTCTTAGGTCGGCTACGCCTGTCTAGGTCTCAGCAAGTATTGAGTACCGGCTAAATGCTTAAGTCGGCTACGCCTCTCTGTGACTCAGCAAGTATTGAGTACCGGCTAACTGCTTAAGTCGGCTACGCCTGTCTATGTCTCAGCAAGTATTGAGTTCCGGCTAACTGCTTAGGTCGGCTACGCCTGCCTAGGTCTCAGCAAGATTTGAGTACCGGCTAACTGCTTAGGTCGGCTACGCCTTTCTAGGTCTCAGCAAGTATGGAGTACCGGCTAACTGCTTAGGTCGGCTACGCCTGTCTAGGTCTCAGCAAGTATTGAGTACCGGCTAACTGCTTAGGTCGGCTACGCCTGTCTATGTCTCTACAAGTCTTTAGTACCGGCTATCTGCTTAGGTCGGCTACGCCTGTCTATGTCTCAGCAAGTATTGAGTACCGGCTAACTGCTTAGGTCGGCTACGCCTGTATACGTCTCTACAAGTGTTTGTACCGGCTAACTGCTTAGGTCGGATACGCCTGTCTAGGTCTCAGCAAGTATTGAGTACCGGCTAACTGCTTAGGTCGGCTACGCCTGTCTAGGTCTCAGCAAGTATTGAGTACCGGCTAACTGCTTAGGTCGGCTACGCCTGTCTATGTCTCTACAAGTCTTTAGTACCTGCTAACTGCTTAGGTCGGCTACGCCTCTCTAGGTCTCAGCAAGTATTGTGTACCGGCTAACTGCTTAAGTCGGCTAAGCCTCTCTATGTCTCAGCAAGTATTGAATACCGGCTAACTGCTTAGGCAGCTACGCCTCTCTAGGTCTCAACAAGTGTTTGTACCGGCTAACTGCTTAGGTCGGATACGCCTGTCTATGTCTCAGCAAGTATTGAGTACCGGCTAACTGCTTTGGTCGGCTATGCCTGTCTATGTCTCTACAAGTCTTTAGTACCGGCTAACTGATTAGGTCGGCTACGCCTGTCTATGTCTCAGCAAATATTGAGTACCGGCTAACTGCTTAGGTCGGCTACGCCTGTCTACGTCTCTACAAGTGTTTGTACCGGCTAACTGCTTAGGTCGGATACGCCTGTCTAGGTCTCAGCAAGTATTGAATACCGGCTAACTGCTTAGGTCGGCTACGCCTGTCTATGTCTCTACAAGTCTTTAGTACCTGCTAACTGCTTAGGTCGGCTACGCCTCTCCAAGTCTCAGCACGTATTGAGTACCGGCTAACTGCTTAAGTCGGCTACGCCTCTCTATGTCTCAGCAAGTATTGAGTACCGGCTAACTGCTTAGGTCGGCTACGCCTGTCTAGGTCTCAGCAAGTATTGAGTACCGGCTAACTGCTTAGGTCGGCTACGCCTGTCTATGTCTCAGCAAGTATTGGGTACCGGCTAACTGCTTAGGTCGGCTATGCCTGTCTAGGTCTCAGCAAGTATTGAGTACCGGCTAACTGCTTAGGTCGGCCACGCCTGTCTAGGTCTCTACAAGTATTGAGTACCGGCTAACTGCTTAGGTCGGCTACGCCTGTCTAGGTCTCAGCAAGTATTGAGTACCGGCTAACTGCTTAGGTCGGCTACGCCTGTCTATGTCTCTACAAGTGTTTGTACCGGCTAACTGCTTAGGTCGGATACTCCTGTCTAGGTCTCAGCAAGTATTGAGTACCGGCTAACTGCTTAGGTCGGCTATGCCTATCTAGATCTCAGCAAGTATTGAGTACCGGCTAACTGCTTAGGTCGGCCACGCCTGTCTATGCCTCTACAAGTGTTTGTACCGGCTAACTGCTTACGTCGGATACTCCTGTCTAGGTCTCAGCAAGTATTGAGTACAGGCTAACTGCTTAGGTCGGCTACGCCTGTCTAGGTCTCAGCAAGTATTGAGTACCTGCTAACTGCTTAGGTCGGCCACGCCTGATTAGTCCTCTACACGTATTGAGTACCGGCTAACTGCTTAGTTCGGCCACGCCTTTCTAGGTCTCATCACGTATTGAGTACCGGCTAACTGCTTAAGTCGGCTACGCCTGTCTATGTCTCAGCAAGTATTGAGTACCGGCTAACTGCTTAGGTCGGCTACGCCTATCAAGGCCTCAGAAAGTCTTTAGTACCGGCTAACTGCTTATGTCGGCTACGCCTGTCTAGGTCTCAGCAAGTATTGAGTACCGGCTAACTGCTTAAGTCGGCTACGCCTGTCTATGTCTCAGCAAGTATTGAGTACCGGCTAACTGCTTAAGTCGGCTACGCCTGTCTATGTCTCAGCAAGTATTGAGTACCGGCTAACTGCTTAGGTCGGCTACGCCTGTCTAGGTCTCAGCAAGTATTTAGTACCGGCTAACTGCTTAGGTCGGCTACGCCTGTCTAGGTCTCAGCAAGTATTGTGTACCGGCTAACTGCTTAGATCGGCTATGCCTGTCTAGGTCTCAGCCAGTATTGAGTACCGGCTAACTGCTTAGGTCGGCTACGCCTGTCTATGTCTCTACACGTATTGAGTACCGGCTAACTGCTTAGGTCGGCTACGCCTGTCTAGGTCTCAGCAAGTATTGAGTACCGGCTAACTGCTTAGGTCGGCTACGCCTGTCTAGTCCTCTACAAGTATTTAGTACCGGCTAACTGCTTAGTTCGGCTACGCCTGTCTAGGTCTCAGCAAGTATTGAGTACCGGCTAACTGCTTAAGTCGGCTACGCCTGTCTATGTCTCAGCAAGTATTGAGTACCGGCTAACTGCTTAAGTCGGCTACGCCTGTCTATGTCTCAGCAAGTATTTAGTACCGGCTAACTGCTTAGGTCGGCTACGCCTGTCTAGGTCTCAGCAAGTATTGAGTACCGGCTAACTGCTTAGGTCGGCTACGCCTGTCTAGGTCTCAGCAAGTATTGAGTACCGGCTAACTGCTTAAGTCGGCTACGCCTGTCTATGTCTCGGCAAGTATTGAGTACCGGCTAACTGCTTAAGTCGGCTACGCCTGTCTATGTCTCAGCAAGTATTGAGTACCGGCTAACTGCTTAGGTCGGCTACGCCTGTCTAGGTCTCAGCAAGTATTGAGTACCGGCTAACTGCTTAGGTCGGCTACGCCTGTCTAGGTCTCAGCAAGTATTGAGTACCGGCTAACTGCTTAAGTCGGCTACGCCTGTCTATGTCTCAGCAAGTATTGAGTACCGGCTAACTGCTTAGGTCGGCTACGCCTGTCTAGTCTCAGCAAGTATTGAGTACCGGCTAACTGCTTAGGTCGGCTACGCCTGTCTATGTCTCAGCAAGTATTGAGTACCGGCTAACTGCTTAGGTCGGCTACGCCTGTCTAGGTCTCAGCAAGTATTGAGTACCGGCTAACTGCTTAGGTCGGCTACGCCTGTCTAGGTCTCAGCAAGTATTGAGTACCGGCTAACTGCTTAGGTCGGCTACGCCTGTCTATGTCTCAGTTTGTACCGGCTACTGCTTAGGTCGGTACGCCTGTCTAGGTCTCAACAAGTATTGAGTACCGGCTAACTGCTTAGGTCGGCTACGCCTGTCTATGTCTCTACAAGTTTTAGTACCGGCTAACTGCTTAGGTCGGCTACGCCTGTCTAGGTCTCAGCAAGTATTGAGTACCGGCTAACTGCTTAGGTCGGCTACGCCTGTCTAGGTCTCAGCAAGTATTGAGTACCGGCTAACTGCTTAGGTCGGCTACGCCTGTCTAGGTCTCAGCAAGTATTGAGTACCGGCTAACTGCTTAGGTCGGCTACGCCTGTCTAGGTCTCTACAAGTATTGAGTACCGGCTAACTGCTTAGGTCGGCTACGCCTGTCTAGGTCTCTACAAGTATTGAGTACCGGCTAACTGCTTAGGTCGGCTACGCCTGTCTAGGTCTCAGCAAGTATTGAGTACCGGCTAACTGCTTAGGTCGGCTACGCCTGTCTAGGTCTCAGCAAGTATTGAGTACCGGCTAACTGCTTAGGTCGGCTACGCCTGTCTATGTCTCAGCAAGTATTGAGTACCGGCTAACTGCTTAGGTCGGCTACGCCTGTCTAGGTCTCAGCAAGTATTGAGTACCGGCTAACTGCTTAGGTCGGCTACGCCTGTCTATGTCTCTACAAGTCTTTAGTACCGGCTAACTGCTTAGGTCGGCTACGCCTGTCTAGGTCTCAGCAAGTATTGAGTACCGGCTAACTGCTTAGGTCGGATACGCCTGTCTAGGTCTCAGCAAGTATTGAGTACCGGCTAACTGCTTAGGTCGGCTACGCCTGTCTAGGTCTCAGCAAGTATTGAGTACCGGCTAACTGCTTAGGTCGGCTACGCCTGTCTATGTCTCAGCAAGTATTGAGTACCGGCTAACTGCTTAGGTCGGCTATGCCTGTCTAGGTCTCAGCAAGTATTGAGTACCGGCTAACTGCTTAGGTCGGCTACGCCTGTCTATGTCTCTACAAGTCTTTAGTACCGGCTAACTGCTTAGGTCGGCTACGCCTGTCTATGTCTCAGCAAGTATTGAGTACGGCTAACTGCTTAGGCGGCTATGCCTCTCTAGGTCTCTACAAGTGTTTGTACCGGCTAACTGCTTAGGTCGGATACGCCTGTCTAGGTCTCAGCAAGTATTGAGTACCGGCTAACTGCTTAGGTCGGCTACGCCTGTCTATGTCTCTACAAGTCTTTAGTACCGGCTAACTGCTTAGGTCGGCTACGCCTGTCTAGGTCTCAGCAAGTATTGAGTACCGGCTAACTGCTTAGGTCGGCTACGCCTGTCTAGGTCTCAGCAAGTATTGAGTACCGACTAACTGCTTAGGTCGGCTACGCCTGTCTATGTCTCTACAAGTCTTTAGTACCGGCTAACTGCTTAGGTCGGCCACGCCTGTCTATGTCTCTACAAGTGTTTGTACCGGCTAACTGCTTAGGTCGGATACGCCTGTCTAGGTCTCAGCAAGTATTGAGTACCGGCTAACTGCTTAGGTCGGCTACGCCTGTCTAGGTCTCAGCAAGTATTGAGTACCGGCTAACTGCTTAGGTCGGCTACGCCTGTCTATGTCTCTACAAGTCTTTAGTACCGGCTAACTGCTTAGGTCGGCTACGCCTGTCTAGGTCTCAGCAAGTATTGAGTACCGGCTAACTGCTTAAGTCGGCTACGCCTGTCTATGTCTCAGCAAGTATTGAGTACCGGCTAACTGCTTAGGTCGGCTACGCCTGTCTAGGTCTCAGCAAGTAGTGGGTACCGGCTAACTGCTTATGTCGGCTATGCCTGTCTAGGTCTCAGCAAATATTGAGTACCGGCTAACTGCTTAGGTCGGCCACACCTGTCTAGGCCTCTACACGTATTGAGTACCGGCTAACTGCTTAGGTTGGCTACGCCTATCTAGGTCTCAACAAGTATTGAGTACCGGCTAACTGCTTAGGTCGGCCACGCCTGTCTAGGTCTCTACACGTATTGGGTACCGGCTAACTGCTTAGGTCGGCTATGCCTGTCTAGGTCTCAGCAAGTATTGAGTACCGGCTAACTGCTTAGGTCGGCCACGCCTGTCTAGTCTCTACACGTATTGAGTACCGGCTAACTGCTTAGTTCGGCTACGCCTTTTTATGTCTCATCACGTATTGAGTACCGGCTAACTGCTTAAGTCGGCTACTCCTGTCTATGTCTCAGCAAGTATTGAGTACCGACTAACTGCTTAGGTCGGCTACGCCTGTCTAGGTCTCAGCAAGTATTGAGTACCGGCTAACTGGTTAGGTCGGCTACGCCTGTCTACGTCTCTACAAGTGTTTGTACCGGCTAACTGCTTAGGTCGGATACGCCTGTCTAGGTCTCAGCAAGTATTGAGTACCGGCTAACTGCTTAGGTCGGCTACGCCTGTCTAGGTCTCAGCAAGTATTGAGTACCGGCTAACTGCTTAGGTCGGCTACGCCTGTCTATGTCTCTACAAGTCTTTAGTACCTGCTAACTGCTTAGGTCGGCTAGCCTCTCTAGCTCAGCAATATTGAGTACCGGCTAACTGCTTAGTCGGCTACGCCTCTCTATGTCTCAGCAAGTATTGAGTACCGGCTAACTGCTTAAGTCGGCTACGCCTGTCTATGTCTCAGCAAGTATTGAGTACCGGCTAACTGCTTAGGCGGCTACGCCTCTCTAGGTCTCAGCAAGTATTTAGTACCGGCTAACTGCTTAGGTCGGCTACGCCTGTCTATGTCTCTACAAGTCTTTAGTACCTGCTAACTGCTTAGGTCGGCTACGCCTCTCTAGGTCTCAGCAATATTGAGTACCGGCTAACTGCTTAAGTCGGCTACGCCTCTCTATGTCTCAGCAAGTATTGAGTACCGGCTAACTGCTTAAGTCGGCTACGCCTGTCTATGTCTCAGCAAGTATTGAGTACCGGCTAACTGCTTAGGCGGCTACGCCTCTCTAGGTCTCAACAAGTGTTTGTACCGGCTAACTGCTTAGGTCGGATACGCCTGTCTAGGTCTCAGCAAGTATTGAGTACCGGTTAACTGCTTAGGTCGGCTACGCCTGTGTCTCAGCAAGTATTGAGTACCGGCTAACTGCTTAGGTCGGCTACGCCTGTCTATGTCTCTACAAGTGTTTGTACCGGCTAACTGCTTAGGTCGGCTACGCCTGTCTAGGTCTCAGCAAGTATTGAGTACCGGCTAACTGCTTAGGTCGGCTACGCCTGTCTAGGTCTCTACAAGTGTTTGTACCGGCTAACTGCTTAGGTCGGATACGCCTGTCTAGGTCTCAGCAAGTATTGAGTACCGGCTAACTGCTTAGGTCGGCTACGCCTGTCTAGGTCTCAGCAAGTATTGAGTACCGGCTAACTGCTTAGGTCGGCTACGCCTGTCTATGTCTCAGCAAGTATTGAGTACCGGCTAACTGCTTAAGTCGGCTACGCCTGTCTATGTCTCAGCAAGTATTGAGTACCGGCTAACTGCTTAGGCGGCTACGCCTGTCTAGGT
This sequence comes from Archivesica marissinica, assembly GCA_014843695.1. Lineage (NCBI taxonomy): Eukaryota > Metazoa > Mollusca > Bivalvia > Venerida > Vesicomyidae > Archivesica > Archivesica marissinica. The sequence goes on along the minus strand of CM026402.1, from coordinate 50,993,556 downwards.
CTCTACAAGTGTTTGTACCGGCTAACTGCTTAGGTCGGATACGCCTGTCTAGGTCTCAGCAAGTATTGAGTACCGGCTAACTGCTTAGGTCGGCTACGCCTGTCTATGTCTCTACAAGTCTTTAGTACCGGCTAGCTGCTTAGGTCGGCTACGCCTGTCTATGTCTCAGCAAGTATTGAGTACCAGCTAACTGCTTAGGTCGGCTACGCCTGTCTAGGTCTCTACAAGTGTTTGTACCGGCTAACTGCTTAGGTCGGATACGCCTGTCTAGGTCTCAGCAAGTATTGAGTACCGGCTAACTGCTTAGGTCGGCTACGCCTGTCTAGGTCTCAGCAAGTATTGAGTACCGGCTAACTGCTTAGGTCGGCTACGCCTGTCTATGTCTCTACAAGTCTTTAGTACCGGCTAACTGCTTAGGTCGGCTACGCCTGTCTAGGTCTCAGCAAGTATTGAGTACCGGCTAACTGCTTAGGTCGGCTACGCCTGTCTATGTCTCAGCAAGTATTGAGTACCGGCTAACTGCTTAGGTCGGCTACGCCTGTCTAGGTCTCAGCAAGTATTGAGTACCGGCTAACTGCTTAGGTCGGCTACGCCTGTCTAGGTCTCAGCAAGTATTGAGTACCGGCTAACTGCTTAGGTCGGCCACGCCTGTCTAGGCCTCTACACGTATTGAGTACCGGCTAACTGCTTAGGTTGGCTACGCCTATCTAGGTCTCAACAAGTATTGAGTACCGGCTAACTGCTTAGGTCGGCCACGCCTGTCTAGGTCTCTACACGTATTGGTACCGGCTAACTGCTTAGGTCGGCTACGCCTGTCTAGGTCTCAGCAAGTATTGAGTACCGGCTAACTGCTTAGGTCGGCTACGCCTGTCTATCCTCTACACGTATTGAGTACCGGCTAACTGCTTAGTTCGGCTACGCCTTTATGTCTCAGCAAGTATTGAGTACCGGCTAACTGCTTAAGTCGGCTACGCCTGTCTATGTCTCAGCAAGTATTGAGTACCGGCTAACTGCTTAGGTCGGCTACGCCTGTCTAGGTCTCAGCAAGTATTGAGTACCGGCTAACTGGTTAGGTCGGCTACGCCTGTCTACGTCTCTACAAGTGTTTGTACCGGCTAACTGCTTAGGTCGGATACGCCTGTCTAGGTCTCAGCAAGTATTGAGTACCGGCTAACTGCTTAGGTCGGCTACGCCTGTCTAGGTCTCAGCAAGTATTGAGTACCGGCTAACTGCTTAGGTCGGCTACGCCTGTCTATGTCTCTACAAGTCTTTAGTACCTGCTAACTGCTTAGGTCGGCTACGCCTCTCTAGGTCTCAGCAATATTGAGTACCGGCTAACTGCTTAAGTCGGCTACGCCTCTCTATGTCTCAGCAAGTATTGAGTACCGGCTAACTGCTTAGGTCGGCTACGCCTGTCTATGTCTCAGCAAGTATTGAGTACCGGCTAACTGCTTAGGTCGGCTACGCCTGTCTAGGTCTCAGCAAGTATTGAGTACCGGCTAACTGCTTAGGTCGGCTACGCCTGTCTATGTCTCTACAAGTCTTTAGTACCGGCTAACTGCTTAGGTCGGCTACGCCTGTCTAGGTCTCAGCAAGTATTGAGTACCGGCTAACTGCTTAAGTCGGCTACGCCTCTCTATGTCTCAGCAAGTATTGAGTACCGGCTAACTGCTTAAGTCGGCTACGCCTGTCTATGTCTCAGCAAGTATTGAGTACCGGCTAACTGCTTAGGCGGCTACGCCTCTCTAGGTCTCAACAAGTGTTTGTACCGGCTAACTGCTTAGGTCGGATACGCCTGTCTAGGTCTCAGCAAGTATTGAGTACCGGTTAACTGCTTAGGTCGGCTACGCCTGTCTAGGTCTCAGCAAGTATTGAGTACCGGCTAACTGCTTAGGTCGGCTACGCCTGTCTATGTCTCTACAAGTCTTTAGTACCGGCTAACTGATTAGGTCGGCTACGCCTGTCTATGTCTCAGCAAATATTGAGTACCGGCTAACTGCTTAGGTCGGCTACGCCTGTCTACGTCTCTACAAGTGTTTGTACCGGCTAACTGCTTAGGTCGGATACGCCTGTCTAGGTCTCAGCAAGTATTGAGTACCGGCTAACTGCTTAGGTCTGCTACGCCTGTCTATGTCTCTACAAGTCTTTAGTACCTGCTAACTGCTTAGGTCGGCTACGCCTCTCTAGGTCTCAGCACGTATTGAGTACCGGCTAACTGCTTAAGTCGGCTACGCCTGTCTATGTCTCAGCAAGTATTGAGTACCGGCTAACTGCTTAGGCGGCTACGCCTGTCTAGGTCTCCAAGTTTATACCGGCTAACTGCTTAGGCGGCTACGCCTGTCTAGGTCTCAGCAAGTATTGAGTACCGGCTAACTGCTTAGGTCGGCTACGCCTGTCTATGTCTCTACAAGTCTTTAGTACCGGCTAACTGCTTAGGTCGGCTACGCCTGTCTATGTCTCAGCAAGTGTTAGTACCGTTAACTGCTTAGGTCGGCTACGCCTGTCTAGGTCTCAGCAAGTATTGTACCGGCTAACTGCTTAAGTCGGCTACGCCTGTCTATGTCTCAGCAAGTATTGAGTACCGGCTAACTGCTTAGGCGGCTACGCCTGTCTAGGTCTCTACAAGTGTTTTTACCGGCTAACTGCTTAGGTCGGATACGCCTGTCTAGGTCTCAGCAAGTATTGAGTACCGGCTAACTGCTTAGGTCGGCTACGCCTGTCTATGTCTCTACAAGTCTTTAGTACCGGCTAACTTCTTAGGTCGGCTACGCCTGTCTAGGTCTCAGCAAGTATTGAGTACCGGCTAAATGCTTAAGTCGGCTACGCCTCTCTGTGTCTCAGCAAGTATTGAGTACCGGCTAACTGCTTAAGTCGGCTACGCCTGTCTATGTCTCAGCAAGTATTGAGTACCGGCTAACTGCTTAGGTCGGCTACGCCTGTCTAGGTCTCAGCAAGTTTTGAGTACCGGCTAACTGCTTAGGTCGGCTACGCCTGTCTAGGTCTCAGCAAGTATTGAGTACCGGCTAACTGCTTAGGTCGGCTACGCCTGTCTAGGTCTCAGCAAGTATTGAGTACCGGCTAACTGCTTAGGTCGGCTACGCCTGTCTATGTCTCTACAAGTCTTTAGTACCGGCTAACTGCTTAGGTCGGCTACGCCTGTCTATGTCTCAGCAAGTATTGAGTACCGGCTAACTGCTTAGGTCGGCTACGCCTGTCTACGTCTCTACAAGTGTTTGTACCGGCTAACTGCTTAGGTCGGATACGCCTGTCTAGGTCTCAGCAAGTATTGAGTACGGGCTAACTGCTTAGGTCGGCTACGCCTGTCTAGGTCTCAGCAAGTATTGAGTACCGGCTAACTGCTTAGGTCGGCTACGCCTGTCTATGTCTCTACAAGTCTTTAGTACCGGCTAACTGCTTAGGTCGGCTACGCCTCTCTAGGTCTCAGCAAGTATTGTGTACCGGCTAACTGCTTAAGTCGGCTAAGCCTCTCTATGTCTCAGCAAGTATTGAATACCGGCTAACTGCTTAGGCAGCTACGCCTCTCTAGGTCTCAACAAGTGTTTGTACCGGCTAACTGCTTAGGTCGGATACGCCTGTCTATGTCTCAGCAAGTATTGAGTACCGGCTAACTGCTTTGGTCGGCTATGCCTGTCTATGTCTCTACAAGTCTTTAGTACCGGCTAACTGATTAGGTCGGCTACGCCTGTCTATGTCTCAGCAAATATTGAGTACCGGCTAACTGCTTAGGTCGGCTACGCCTGTCTACGTCTCTACAAGTGTTTGTACCGGCTAACTGCTTAGGTCGGATACGCCTGTCTAGGTCTCAGCAAGTATTGAATACCGGCTAACTGCTTAGGTCCGCTACGCCTGTCTATGTCTCTACAAGTCTTTAGTACCTGCTAACTGCTTAGGTCGGCTACGCCTCTCCAAGTCTCAGCACGTATTGAGTACCGGCTAACTGCTTAAGTCGGCTACGCCTCTCTATGTCTCAGCAAGTATTGAGTACCGGCAAACTGCTTAGGTCGGCTACGCCTGTCTAGGTCTCAGCAAGTATTGAGTACCGGCTAACTGCTTAGGTCGGCTACGCCTGTCTATGTCTCAGCAAGTATTGGGTACCGGCTAACTGCTTAGGTCGGCTATGCCTGTCTAGGTCTCAGCAATTATTGAGTACCGGCTAACTGCTTAGGTCGGCCACGCCTGTCTAGGTCTCTACACGTATTGAGTACCGGCTAACTGCTTAGGTCGGCTACGCCTGTCTAGGTCTCAGCAAGTATTGAGTACCGGCTAACTGCTTAGGTCGGCCACGCCTGTATATGCCTCTACAAGTGTTTGTACCGGCTAACTGCTTAGGTCGGATACTCCTGTCTAGGTCTCAGCAAGTATTGAGTACCGGCTAACTGCTTAGGTCGGCTATGCCTATCTAGATCTCAGCAAGTATTGAGTACCGGCTAACTGCTTAGGTCGGCCACGCCTGTCTATGCCTCTACAAGTGTTTGTACCGGCTAACTGCTTACGTCGGATACTCCTGTCTAGGTCTCAGCAAGTATTGAGTACAGGCTAACTGCTTAGGTCGGCTACGCCTGTCTAGGTCTCAGCAAGTATTGAGTACCTGCTAACTGCTTAGGTCGGCCACGCCTGATTAGTCCTCTACACGTATTGAGTACCGGCTAACTGCTTAGTTCGGCCACGCCTTTCTAGGTCTCATCACGTATTGAGTACCGGCTAACTGCTTAAGTCGGCTACGCCTGTCTATGTCTCAGCAAGTATTGAGTACCGGCTAACTGCTTAGGTCGGCTACGCCTATCAAGGCCTCAGAAAGTCTTTAGTACCGGCTAACTGCTTATGTCGGCTACGCCTGTCTAGGTCTCAGCAAGTATTGAGTACCGGCTAACTGCTTAAGTCGGCTACGCCTGTCTATGTTTCAGCAAGTATTGAGTACCGGCTAACTGCTTAAGTCGGCTACGCCTGTCTATGTCTAGGCAAGTATTGAGTACCGGCTAACTGTTTAGGTCGGCTACGCCTGTCTAGGTCTCAGCAAGTATTTAGTACCGGCTAACTGCTTAGGTTGGCTACGCCTGTCTAGGTCTCAGCAAGTATTGTGTACCGGCTAACTGCTTAGATCGGCTATGCCTGTCTAGGTCTCAGCCAGTATTGAGTACCGGCTAACTGCTTAGGTCGGCCACGCCTGTCTATGTCTCTACACGTATTGAGTACCAGCTAACTGCTTAGGTCGGCTACGCCTGTCTAGGTCTCAGCAAGTATTGAGTACCGGCTAACTGCTTAGGTCGGCCACGCCTGTCTAGTCCTCTACACGTATTGAGTACCAGCTAACTGCTTAGTTCGGCTACGCCTTTCTAGGTCTCAGCAAGTATTGAGTACCGGCTAACTGCTTAAGTCGGCTTCGCCTGTCTATGTCTAGGCAAGTATTGAGTACCGGCTAACTGCTTAAGTCGGCTACGCCTGTCTATGTCTCAGCAAGTATTTAGTACCGGCTAACTGCTTAGGTCGGCTACGCCTATCTAGGTCTCAGAAAGTATTGAGTACCGGCTAACTGCTTAGGTCGGCTACGCCTGTCTAGGTCTCAGCAAGTATTGAGTACCGGCTAACTGCTTAAGTCGGCTACGCCTGTCTATGTCTAGGCAAGTATTGAGTACCGGCTAACTGCTTAAGTCGGCTACGCCTGTCTATGTCTCAGCAAGTATTTAGTACCGGCTAACTGCTTAGGTCGGCTACGCCTATCTAGGTCTCAGAAAGTATTGAGTACCGGCTAACTGCTTAGGTCGGCTACGCCTGTCTAGGTCTCAGCAAGTATTGAGTACCGGCTAACTGCTTAAGTCGGCTACGCCTGTCTATGTCTAGGCAAGTATTGAGTACCGGCTAACTGCTTAGGTCGGTTACGCCTCTCTAGGTCTCAGCAAGTATTTAGTACCGGCTAACTGCTTAGGTCGGCTACGCCTGTCTAGGTCTCAGCAAGTAGTGGGTACCGGCTAACTGCTTAGGTCGGCTATGCCTGTCTAGGTCTCAGCCAGTATTGAGTACCGGCTAACTGCTTAGGTCGGCCACGCCTGTCTATGTCTCTACACGTATTGAGTACCAGCTAACTGCTTAGGTCGGCTACGCCTGTCTAGGTCTCAACAAGTATTGAGTACCGGCTAACTGCTTAGGTCTGCCACGCCTGTCTAGTCCTCTACACGTATTGATTACCGGCTAACTGCTTAGTTCGGCTACGCCTTTCTAGGTCTCAGCAAGTATTGAGTACCGGCTAACTACTTAAGTCGGCTACGCCTGTCTATGTCTCAGCAAGTATTGAGTACCGGCTAACTGCTTAGGTCGGCTACGCCTATCTAGGTCTCAGAAAGTATTGAGTACCGGCTAACTGCTTAGGTCGGCTACGCCTGTCTAGGTCTCTACAAGTCTTTAGTACCGGTTAACTGCTTATGTCGGCTACGCCTGTCTAGGTCTCAGCAAGTATTGAGTACCGGCTAACTGCTTAAGTCGGCTACGCCTGTCTATGTCTAGGCAAGTATTGAGTACCGGCTAACTGCTTAAGTCGGCTACGCCTGTCTATGTCTCAGCAAGTATTGAGTACCGGCTAACTGCTTAGGTCGGCTACGCCTGTCTAGGTCTCAGCAAGTATTTAGTACCGGCTAACTGCTTAGGTCGGCTACGCCTGTCTAGGTCTCAGCAAGTAGTGGGTACCGGCTAACTGCTTAGGTCGGCTATGCCTGTCTAGGTCTCAGCCAGTATTGAGTACCGGCTAACTGCTTAGGTCGGCCACGCCTGTCTATGTCTCTACACGTATTGAGTACCAGCTAACTGCTTAGGTCGGCTACGCCTGTCTAGGTCTCAGCAAGTATTGAGTACCGGCTAACTGCTTAGGTCGGCCACGCCTGTCTATGTCTTTACAAGTGTTTGTACCGGCTAACTGCTTAGGTCGGCTACGCCTGTCTAGGTCTCAGCAAGTATTGAGTACCGGCTAACTGCTTAGGTCGGCTACGCCTATCTAGGTCTCAGCAAGTATTGAGTACCGGCTAACTGCTTAGGTCGGCTACGCCTGTCTATGTCTATACACGTGTTTAGTACCGGCTAACTGCTAAGGTCGGCTACGCCTGTTTAGGTCTCTACAAGTATTGAGTACCGGCTAACTGCTTAGGTCGGCTACGCCTGTCTATGTCTATACACGTGTTTAGTACCGGCTAACTGCTTAGGTCGGCTACGCCTGTTTAGGTCTCTACAAGTATTGAGTACCGGCTAACTGCTTAGGTCGGCTACGCCTGTCTAGGTCTCAACAAGTATTGAGTACCGGCTAACTGCTTAGGTCGGCTACGCATGTCTAGGTCTCAACAAGTATTGAGTACCGGCTAACTGCTAAGGTCGGCTACGCCTGTCTAGGTCTCTACAAGTATTGAGTATCGGCTAACTGCTTAGGTCTGCTACGCCTGTCTAGGTCTCTACAAGTATTGAGTACCGGCTAACTGCTTAGGTCGGCTACGCCTGTCTAGGTCTCTACAAGTATTGAGTACCGGCTAACTGCTTAGGTCGGCTACGCCTGTCTAGGTCTCTACAGGTATTGAGTACCGGCTAACTGCTTAGGTCGGCTACGCCTGTCTAGGTCTCAGCAAGTATTGAGTACCGGCTAACTGCTTAGGTCGGCTACGCCTGTCTATGTCTCAACACGTATTGAGTACCGGCTAACTGCTTAGGTCGGCCACGTAGTGGTAGCACGCTGGACTGGTAATCCAGGGATCGAAGGTTCGATCCCCCGTCTGACCCTAATAAAATTAACAGTCTTTCAGATGGGACATTAAACCGAGGTCTCGTGTCGGTGCTTTACACTGTGCACGTAAAATGACCAGAGGAGACCCTGGAATGGGTCTCTGTCTGTATCATTGCACTATCCTCCAAAAATCTAAAATGACTAATCTCTTCAGGAGGCGTCGCTCATGTGGGCAACATATAGCGACGATAAATAAACGTAAAATCACACAATGCTATAAAAATGCAGTTTCCGAATGAACCACCTCCGTAGTCGAGTGGTTAAGGTCGCTAACTTGTATCCACAGTAACCTAGCATCTCTGATGGTCACTGGTTCGAGCCCCGCTCATACCGTGTCTCATTTATATGAAAAAGTTGGCAGTTTCTTACGGAGGTTGGTGTACCAAGTACTGGTTAACCGCAGGAGCCTGCCCAGGAAAGGTGTTGTTAGGTAAACTGCCCATCGCTCAAATGGGAAACCGGTAGCGACGTTAAATGAACTTAAAATAAAAGTGTATATATGTCTCCGTGGCCGTGTGGTTAAAGCTTCAGCCTACGGAGCGGGAGGAGGTTCGAACCTCGTTAGGGGTTCGTTCTGATATGTTCGGTTGGTGAGGCGTCAGCTAGCAGACCGGCACGGATACAATGATAGGATTCGGGGTGCGGCGTCAGCTAGTTAAATGAGTGTGACAGATTTCGGTAGTCTCTGTGTATTTGTACTTATTCCGGTAGTCTCTGTGTATTTGTACATTATTCCGGTAGTCTCTGTGTATTTGTACTTATTCCGGTAGTCTCTGTGTATTTGTACTTATTCCGGTAGTCTCTGTGTATTTGTACTTATTCCGGTAGTCTCTGTGTATTTGTACTTATTCCGGTAGTCTCTGTGTATTTGTACATTATTCCGGTAGTCTCTGTGTATTTGTACTTATTCCGGTAGTCTCTGTGTATTTGTACTTATTCCGGTAGTCTCTGTGTATTTGTACTTATTCCGGTAGTCTCTGTGTATTTGTACTTATTCCGGTAGTCTCTGTGTATTTGTACTTATTCCGGTAGTCTCTGTGTATTTGTACATATTCCGGTAGTCTCTGTGTATTTGTACTTATTCCGGTAGTCTCTTTGTATTTGTACATTATTCCGGTAGTCTCTGTGTATTTGTACTTATTCCGGTAGTCTCTGTGTATTTGTACATTATTCCGGTAGTCTCTGTGTATTTGTACTTATTCCGGTAGTCCCTGTGTATTTGTACATTATTCCGGTAGTCTCTGTGTATTTGTACATTATTCCGGTAGTCCCTGTGTATTTGTACATTATTCCGGTAGTCTCTGTGTATTTGTACTTATTCCGTAGTCTCTGTGTATTTGTACTTATTCCGGTAGTCTCTGTGTATTTGTACATTATTCCGGTAGTCTCTGTGTATTTGTACTTATTCCGGTAGTCTCTGTGTATTTGTACTTATTCCGGTAGTCTCTGTGTATTTGTACTTATTCCGGTAGTCTCTGTGTATTTGTACTTATTCCGGTAGTCTCTGTGTATTTGTACTTATTACGGTAGTCTCTGTGTATTTGTACATTATTCCGGTAGTCTCTGTGTATTTGTACTTATTCCGGTAGTCTCTTTGTATTTGTACATTATTCCGGTAGTCTCTGTGTATTTGTACTTATTCCGGTAGTCTCTGTGTATTTGTACATTATTCCGGTAGTCTCTGTGTATTTGTACTTATTCCGGTAGTCCCTGTGTATTTGTACATTATTCCGGTAGTCTCTGTGTATTTGTACATTATTCCGGTAGTCCCTGTGTATTTGTACATTATTCCGGTAGTCTCTGTGTATTTGTACATTATTCCGGTAGTCTCTGTGTATTTGTACATTATTCCGGTAGTCTCTGTGTATTTGTACTTATTCCGGTAGTCTCTGTGTATTTGTACTTATTCCGGTAGTCTCTGTGTATTTGTACATTATTCCGGTAGTCTCTGTGTATTTGTACTTATTCCGGTAGTCTCTGTGTATTTGTACTTATTCCGGTAGTCTCTGTGTATTTGTACATTATTCCGGTAGTCTCTGTGTATTTGTACTTATTCCGGTAGTCTCTGTGTATTTGTACTTATTACGGTATTCTCTGTGTATTTGTACTTATTCCGGTAGTCTCTGTGTATTTTTACAAGCTTTGATTATACGGCACATCAGTACAATCTAGGATACATTGAGCCAAATAGGCTTTACAATTTCGGTTTCCCGTCTCATTTACTAAAACATGTGTTATCGAACGAAATATTTCACACCTGCTGGAATTCTATCTATCTATCTTCCTTTAATGTCGAACCCCTCGCGGGGATGTAGACATGTATGCGGGAATTGCAGAGATGCAGCCAAACCTAGCGTGACCAGATCCAGATATAATCCTCGGAATGATTGGTACTATGTGAGGTGCGAATAGTTCCTCACACAGACCGATACTTGTGGAAGTCATGATAGCGCTATGGATGCGTGTTCACTTCAGATGTGAAAGGTCCGGAGTTTGAGCTCCGCTGGAGCCATTACGATTGTGCCCTTAGGCAAGGCATTTAATTTCCAGGTTGCCTCTTCTCTCTCCCTCGTGGCGATGGAATCCATCAGGAATGAGGTCTCGAGAGTGATTAATATAAGTTGTAAGAACTTGTTTCGTAATCGAGCTAAAATAATTTGTATAAACTACAGACCGATATTTTACATATTGGATCGTTTTAGATTTCTATCCTATACTTGCTAGCTGATGAACCCTGATATATTGAGAGATATTAGCAATAATAACTGTGCATTTAGATATAACAGAATTGTCTTCCCTTTGACTAGTTGTACACATTTATTTGAGCTCGATTGCGAAACAAGTTCTTTAACGCTCGAGACCTCATTTCTGATGGAATCCATCGCCACGAGAGAGAAGAAGCATGTGGAATATAAATGCCTTGCCTAAGGACACAATCATAACGGATCCAGTGGGGCTCGAACCTGAAGCGAACGTGCTACCACTGCGATATCACGACTTCCACCTGATATGTACAGTATTACAGTATGTGTGTCTCTCCGGCAGCAATCTTGTTTCAATGTCACAAAATGACAGGGGGTATGGCTGTATCCACAAGTGTCCTCTCGCGTGACATTATTACATTGCTTTGCCTTGTTGATGCTATCACAGGAACTTGAAATTGTATCCATAAGCCACGAAAGGTCTCGTAACTCTATCCATTTTTTAATAGAGGGGGTTGTCCTAGGATAGAGCACAGGGATTCGGCACGTTTGGGGGTACTAGTATATATATTTAAGTACCTAAATATATATACTAGTACCCCCAAACGTGCCGAATCCCTGTCAGATACATCGCACAGGCGGGAGTAACATCAGCCGGTTTTGGAATAATGCATTGAGATCCATCTCACAGGCGGGAGTAACAACAGCCGTTTTTGGAATAATGCATTGAGATCCATCTCACTGGCGGGAGTAACAACAGCCGATTTTGGAATAATGCATTGAGATCCATCTCACAGGCGGGAGTAACAACAGCCGGTTTTGGAATAATGCATTGAGATTCATCATACAGGCGGGAGTAACAGCAGCCGATTTTGGAATAATGCATTGAGATTCATCATACAGGCGGGAGTAACAGCAGTCGGATTTGGAATAATGCATTGAGATCCATCTCACGGGCTGATACAATATGCACTAGACAATATATAATATGCACTATACAATATACACTGTACACTATACAATATGCAATATACACTGTGCACTATACACAATACACTATGCACTATACAATATGCACTATACAATATACACAATGCAATATACACTATACACTATGCACTATACAATATGCACTATACACAATGCAATATACACTGTGCACTATACACAATGCAATATACACTATGCACTATACAATATGCACTATACAATATACACTAGGTCTCCAGGGGAAATGTGCAAGCCCCGGGCATTGTGGCATAAAGGCAGCTACCCCACTCCAGCCTCTCGTGCAATGAACATGATGTCCGTCTCGTAACTGATGGGTTATTAGTCGCCAGTACTACTTTGGGAATCCACATTGCATCCCCGTTCATCCCTACCGACGGGTCAGTCATTATCCCATTGTACTTCTGGAGGCGTCGCCCCCGATTTATCAGGGGACAACTTTATATAGACGTACACAGTTTCGCCCTGGTTGGAAATTATTTACCCGCGACTCATTATTTATATTTACATTAATTATTCATTTCAATGCAACATAGCAAATAATATCTCACTTTGTACTTGAGATGAAGACATTAGAAAGGAATATATCTAGTGGTAACACGCTGGACTGGTAATCCAGGGATCACAGGTTCGATCCCCCGTCTGACCCTAATAAAATTAACAGTCTTTCAGATGGGACGTTACACCGAGTTCTCGTGTCGGTGCTTCACCGTGCACGTAAAAGAACCAGAGGAGACTCTGGAATGGGTCTCTGTCTGTATCATGCACTGTCCTCCAACATCTAAAATGACTAATCTCTTAAGGAGGCGTCGCTCATATGGGCAACCGGTAGCGACGATAAATAAACGTAAGGCACACAAGGAATATATCAACATATACCAGCAGTACCGTACATCTATGTTCAGATTTATTGAACTGATAACTTCAAACAAACAAAACGGTTGTATTAAGCCTTGCGAAACATATAAAAGAAGCCAATGCATTATTGTAAATACACGGCAATAGCAAAGGAACACGGCCCAACATTGAATGCGCATGCCCGTAACTTCGAGTGCGCATGTCAGCTGCATATCATTAGTGAGGAAATTCATACGAAAATGGATACAAACAGGGCATATACGTTCATCGAAGGAAATGCAATAACGATATCAATATACAATTTTAATGAAATTGAGTTACTCTTCAAAAATGAAGGTCCACATGCAGGTAGGCGAGGCAGACTATTTTATACTCCCTTGCTGTGATGTGAACACTTGTTGGATGGTAGTATTAGTGTGTAGCAAATGTTTCCAATTATTTGCCCCTCAACCTTAGCAAATGACAGCCAGCTGATTCCGTCAAATCGCAAGAACCCTTGGACTTGTAAAACTCTACTGCTTGTCTGTCCCAACCGTGGCACATCAAATCCAATCGGTTACAACCCCTACAAATAGCTGCCTTGGCAACTGCCTTCCACAACTGTGTACCAACTCCGGCTTTTCTGTATTATTGTTTTACATACAAATCTTCCAAGAACACGTTAACCCCTTCCCAAGCTGAGTAATACAAATAATACATGGCATGTCCCACAAGAGTGTCTCCATCTTCGGCTACGAAACATCTGAATAGTTTATCCGCTCCAAAACCGTCTTTACGAAGTCTGTCGGCGTCAAGTTTTGCCGGTCCATCGGGTTCTTTTAGATAATCTGCCAGCTCCTGTGCGAAAGAACTGGTAAAAGTTAGGTCTCGAGAATGAATAAAAGTACGGTGATAAGAACCTGTTTCCGAATGGAGCTACGAGAAAAAGTGTATAAACTAAGCTAACCACATTTATTTGTTGGTTTAAACATATTTATATTCCATCATGTACATGATTATTGACAACAATTGAAATAAGGAATTGGACAGAGTGCTATACAGCTTACGGTTGTCCTCTTTATTTGTTAATGCGTGTATATGTAATACCGGAACCAGGCCCGTAGCCACACTGAGACACACCGAGGCAGCTTCCTCGGTTAAAATTTCCAAAGCCAAAAAAATATAATGGCAAAAATGTTGACTGATAGAGAGCTGAAAAGTCAATACGTCTAAACTCTTTCAATCAGAAAATCGCTTCTATACCCCAACCATTGTAAGGGGGAACATGCCCCCGGAATCCCTAGATTTCCTCGGTTGAAATGTGCCTCTGGCTACGGTACTGGGAACGTTTATGCATGTCGTTACAATATATTAATTGATATGTTTACCTGAATAGAGTCGGCTAACTGTTCACAGTCATTTATAATTGCTTCCCGAATGATCACTCTCGTTGCGTCCATGTATAACAATTAGTTTTGCTATGTAAGATATGTGTATTTTGTTATGCACATGTGTTGTGTTGTACTGTACCTCATGTGTGTATATATGTATGTGTATATACTCACACGAAAAATAACGTGTGCACTTGGCTTGGTTAGAGGGAGAATGTTATACTTATATAGATCTATGGAAGCAAAATATAGGCACATTTGGTATCAAAATGTGCACAAATTAGTGATAAACCGATTATCGCTAAGTCGCCGACAATCGTTTGCCGGCATGAACATCGGCGATAATCGATTGTGAAAATGTGTAATCGATTATAATCAACGAGTCTTTATTATTTGTTTTATTTTTTTTGAACCACGTTTAAGGCCCGTTTATTTTCCTCGTCATAGGTGACCTGTGGGTCGAGGGCATCCCACAAGCACCTTACAATAATGTACATTTTTTAACGAGTAGAATAAACAAACGGCATGAATAATAGTGTATATAAATATATCAAGTCATTATCATGTTGGCCTTAAAGTGCTGAAAAAATGTTCAGTTACACTTAGGAAAAAAAAGAAGAGAAAAGTGGTCTGCAGCCTACATTCTACCAAGTGATTGATGACAATTATTTTCAATATAATTTTAAATTAAAACTTTTTAGCATATTGCTTCCATATTTCGTCAAATTCAAATAATTTGTTCTGTATTGAAGCTGTCTCAAGTTCAGTATCATATAATAGTTTTAATCGACACATCAGATGTTGAACGGATGGTTTTGTGTCTTTATTTTTGTCTCTTACTTTTATGTTTGTTTATACCTCAAATAAAACTACGATTTACTATTGGCTGTATTTTATTAGCATTGCACGTTTGCAACAACAATTCTAACTGTATCTAGTACTAGACTTTTCACTAGTATGTCACTAAGTGTTCTGTCCTCTATTAACTTAAAAACTAATTTTATATCAGGTGGCAGTCCAGTAACTTAAAGTCTAGTACTCAGATGTAACTGAGTAACTAATTTGTCGAAACTAGTAACTTGTAAGTAATTTATTAGTACTAAATAGATTGTTAAACTCACAAATTAGATGGAATGATTTTGATTTATAACTATATCAATTGTCCGATTAATAATCAATTATCTAATCGCTTTACCCGTCCGATTATTCCGATTAATCGATTATGGATTTTGAAACCGATGCACATCACTAGCAAAAATGTATTGGCTACACGATGTTTTACTTTTCATTTAAAAATGATAATTATCAGAACATTGTTTTACGTGTGAATATAGGCCTAATTATGTTCTCTTTAACATAGTGCATATTTTCTTTTTCGTGTGAGTATATAGTATATAGTTGACCTAAATATATTAATACTGTTACAGACAGCACAGTAAATATGGTATTACGAAGGTGACCGACATGTGTATGTGTATGTAAAGTGTTTGTTTATTATAGTGTCACCCCCTATTTAAAGGGCCAGCCATATCTGACTTATGAGCCACCTCTTTTTTATGAACATCAGTACTTCCCGAATCATATGCTTGTATGCCAGGCTGGTAGGCAATGGTAACCATTATTTAACTAGCTGGCGGCTCACCAACCGGCCATATCAGAACGGACCCCAGACGAGATTCGAACCTTAACCCTCCCGCTCCGTATGCGGTCGCCTTAACCACTAGGCCACGGAGACGGTATATTTCGAAGTTAGATGGGTCTCTTTTTTACTTTGAATGAGGTAAATTTTGATGACAGGAGCTGTGTACTTAATGTCTATGGTTGATAATTTTCATTACAAAATGATTGTGCCGTTGGTTAATGAAGCAGTTAGATATGTCTTAGCCTGACAACAGGCGTCGATGTATTTTGCCTGGTCAGTCAAATAAATATATATTTAACACCGAGACAATCATTTGGACCGTATTGAGTTTCTGATCATATCAACGCCTGGGGAAACTGGCGGGGATACCCGTGAAATGATCAATTCTATTTTAATCGACACATCAGATTGACCACAGGAACTTGAAATTATATCCATAAGCCACCAACGGTCTCGTACCTCTATCCTAGGATACCCCCCTCTATTAAAAACAGAGGTGTCCTAGGATAGGGGTACTAGACCGTTGGTGGCTTATGGATACAATTTCCTGTGTATTGTCGAATGATACATCACTGGCAGACTTGTTCACGTGCAGGCACTTAGTCAATGGTCCATTAGCATCTGTGCCAATTAACATTTTTGGAATGCTTACATTTTGTAAAATGTTCGACACACATCTTCATTCCAACAGCACTTTATATGCAACAATTCAAAACGTCGATTTCTCCTACTACATTTCCTACTATGAACGTATGTTTCCTGTTTGTAGCCAATTTCGTATGAATTTCTTCACTAACGATTTGCAGCTGACATGCGTATTCGAAGCGACGGTCATGCGCATTGGGTAGCGTTACTCGCAAGAAAATTCGTTTCGTACAGATTACACTTTTCCAAGGATGATCTATTCACCAGATCGGACACACGGCAAGTCGCAAATCTGGACTACAATTTAAATGCGGGCTAGATGTTTCTTTGTGCCATTGAAACGAGTGACGGTTAATAGTTTCCATCGGGGTATGAACTACATTGTGTGTGTTTAAAGTTATCGTGAATGTATTGTGTCTCCAAACACATTAACCACACCCAATGTAGTTCATACCCCAATGGAAACTATAAACCTTCAATGTCCTCCTTTTCGTTCTTCCTCTTGCTTGAGCCTTGGTCTTGGGGTGCACTTCTTGGGAAACTGGACAATGGATTATATAGACTAGTACCTTTCTTTGAAAAGTCAAAAAACTAATACGACATAATTATAATCATGCTCTATAAAGTGTGTACATGTTTTCAGCTTTGATTTTTATCTAAAATGAATAATCTCTTCAGGAGGCGTCGCTCATAAGGGCAACAGGTAGCGACGATAAATAAACGTAAAACACACACACACACAGCTTTGGTTGCGTAATAACGCCACTTTCATTCTGTAGTGTTCAAATCGTGTCTATGGGGAGGGAGGGGGGCCAATCACTAATATTATCAGAACTTGTCGCCCAACCCATTTGCTAATTATTTATCGGTTATATGATTGTTATTGTTGCATACATGTATATAGAGTCTACGTCCGTTATGTCAAAGTCGGTTATGTCGAATAACAGCAACAACCAATAAAACTTGATTTTATTTGAATGTTGTATGTGTCTACAGGCCTGTAGCCACACTGAGGTAAATGAGGCACAGGCATGTAGCCACACTGAGGAAAATGAGGCACAGGCATGTAGCCACACTGAGGAAAATGAGGCACAGGCATGTAGCCACACTGAGGAAAATGAGGCACAGGCATGTAGCCACACTGAGGAAAATGAGGCACAGGCATGTAGCCACACTGAGGAAAATGAGGCACAGGCATGTAGCCACACTGAGGAAAATGAGGCACA
>CM026402.1:50945692-50975328 GCA_014843695.1 Archivesica marissinica | reverse complement strand
ACCGGCTAACTGCAATGCTTATGTCAGCTAATCCTATATATGTATCTGCAATTGTCATTCAATAGAAAATAAATAAACTGAGAACTAGAAATGTACTTACTTAAGCACACTGGGACAACTCTGTGTGAATGCCGCTTCAAACAACGTCACTGTTAAAAGGAAACAACGTAAAATAGTTTGTGAACACGCCATGGTTGGTTGTGTTATGGTAAATGAGTCCGAGAAAAACTTTCTTTTATAGCCCGTTTTCTGACGTTTTTTTACTCATACACGAATGACGTCAATTAATTCCACTGAAATGTTTACTTTTAGCGCAAACGGGTCTAATTTGAGAGAAAAACAAGTGTTGATTGTTTTTCCCCCAGTTTACTTGGTATTAACTTGTACATGTAGCTGTTTTTAAGCGTTAACCTTAGTTTTGTTTGATAGAGTACGCGGGCCTGTCAATATTGTGAAACAATAAAACATAACAATGAACGTGAACATTGTTACGCCTGTTAGCCAGATTCATTGGCCTTGTAACTTTCTTATTATGTTTACGTTATCAAGTTTTTTTATCATCAAAGTACAAGTAACAAAAACACATGTGTTGTTGTTTTTGGCCAATAACAGTCATACTAGGAAAGGAACAAGAGACAGGTAATGTTCTTACATACACGAGTAGGCTACATCATTCTTTAAAACAGACGGATCTGTAGTCCAGTGGTAACACGCTGGACTGGTAATCCAGGGATCGAAGGTTCGATCTCCCGTCTGACCCTAATAAAATTAACAGTCTTTCAGATGGGACATTAAACCGAGGTCTCGTGTCGGTGCTTTACACTGTGCACGTAAAAGGACCAAAGGAGACCCTGGAATGGGTCTCTGTCTGTATCATTGCACTATCCTCCAAAAATCTAAAATGACTAATCTCTTCAGGAGGCGTCGCTCATGTGGGCAACCGATAGCGACGATAAATAAACGTAAAATCACACAATGCTATAAAAATGCAGTTTCCGAATGAACCACCTCCGTAGTCGAGTGGTTAAGGTCGCTGACTTGTATCCACAGTAACCTAGCATCTCTGATGGTCACTGGTTCGAGCCCCGCTCATACCGTGTCTCATTTATATGAAAAAGTTGGCAGTTTCTTACGGAGGTTGGTGCACCAAGTACTGGTTAACCGCAGGAGCCTGCCCAGGAAAGGTGTTGTTAGGTAAACTGCCCATCGCTCAAATGGGAAACCGGTAGCGACGTTAAATGAACTTAAAATAAAAGTGTATATATGTCTCCGTGGCCGTGTGGTTAAAGCGTCAGCCTACGGAGCGGGAGGAGGTTCGAACCTCGTTAGGGGTTCGTTCTGATATGTCCGGTTGGTGAGGCGTCAGCTAGCAGACCGGCACGGATACAATGATAGGATTCGGATGCGGCGTCAGCTAGTTAAATAAGTGTGACAGATTTCGGTAGTCTCTGTGTATTTGTACTTATTCCGGTAGTCTCAGTGTATGTGTACATTATTCCGGTAGTCTCTGTGTATTTGTACTTATTCCGGTAGTCTCTGTGTATTTGTACTTATTCCGGTAGTCTCTGTGTATTTGTACTTATTCCGGTAGTCTCTGTGTATTTGTACTTATTCCGGTAGTCTCTGTGTATTTTTACATGCTTTGATTTTACGGCACATCAGTACAATCTAGGATCTATTGAGCCAAACAGGCTTTAAAATTTCGGTTTCCCGTCTCATTTACTAAAACATGTGTTATCGAACGAAATATTTCACACCTGCTGGAATTCTATCTATCTATCTTCCTTTAATGTCGAACCCCTCGCGGGGATGTAGACATGTATGCGGGAATTGCAGCCAAACAAACCTAGAGTGACCAGATCCAGATACAATCCTCGGAATGATTGGCACTATGTGAGGTGCTAATAGTTCCTCACACAGACCGATAATAGTGGAAGTCGTGATAGCGCTATGGATGCGCGTTCGCTTCAGGTGCGAAAGGTCCGGAGTTCGAGCCCGGCTGGAGCCGTTACGAGTGTGCCCGAGTGATTAATATAAGTTGTAAGAACTTGTTTCGCAATCGAGCTAAAATAAATTTGTATAAACTACAGACCGATATTTTACATATTGGATCGTTTTAGATTTCTATCCTATACTTGCTGGCTGATGAAACCTGATATATTGAGAGATATTAGCAATAATAACTGCATTTAAATATAACAGAATTGTCTTCCCTTTGACTATAGTACACATTTATTTGAGCTCGATTGCGAAACAAGTTCTTTAACGCTCGAGACCTCATTTCTGATGGAATCCATCGCCACGAGAGAGAAGAAACATGTGGAATATAAATGCCTTGCCGAAGGACACAATCATAACGGATCCAGTGGGGCTCGAACCTGAAGCGAACGTGCTACCACTGGGATATCACGACTTCCACCTGATATGTACAGTATTACAGTGTGTGTCTCTCCGGCAGCAATCTTGTTTCAATGTCACAAAGTGGCAGTGGGGTATGGCTTTATCCACAAGTGTCCTCTCGCGTGACATTATTACATTGCTTTGCCTTGTTGCATCAACAGGAACTTGAAATTTTATCCATTAGCCACGAAAGGTCTCGTAACTCTATCCTAGGACAGCCCACTCTATCTTTTTTTTAATAGAGGGGGGTGTCCTGGGATAGAGGTACAAGGCATTTGGTGGCTTATGGATAAAATTTCAAGTTCCTGTGATGCTATTTTATTTTCTATTATTAGTTACTGTTGCTGCCTAAATTGTTACGTAATCATTATTCCAAAATAAAACATTATAATATTAGCTCGCCTGATTTTGGAATAATGCATTGAGATCCATCTCACAGGCGGGAGTAACAGCAGCCGGATTGGAATAATACATTGAGATCCATCTCATGGGCGGGAGTAACAGCAGCCGGATTGGAATAATGCATTGAGATCCATCTCACGGGCGGGAGTAACAGCAGCCGGATTGGAATAATGCATTGAGATCCATCTCACAGGCGGGAGTAACAGCAGCCGGTTTTGGAATAATGCATTGAGATCCATCTCACGGGCGGGAGTAACAGCAGCCGGATTGGAATAATACATTGATATCCATCTCACAGGCGGGAGTAACAGCAGCCGGATTGGAATAATGCATTGAGATCCACGCACAGGCGGGAGTAACAGCAGCCGGATTGGAATAATGCATTGAGATTCATCTCATGGGCGGGAGTAGCAGCAGCCGATTTTGGAATAATGCATTGAGATCCATCTCACAGGCGGGAGTAACAGCAGCCGATTTTGGAATAATGCATTGAGATCCACGCACAGGCGGGAGTAACAGCAGCCGGATTGGAATAATGCATTGAGATTCATCTCATGGGCGGGAGTAACAGCAGTCGATTTTGGAATAATGCATTGAGATCCATGCACAGGCGGGAGTAACAGCAGTTGGATTGGAATAATGCATTGAGATCCATCTCACGGGCGGGAGTAACAGCAGCGGATTTTGGAATAATGCATTGAGATCCACGCACAGGCGGGAGTAACAGCAGCCGGATTGGAATAATGCATTGAGATTCATCTCATGGGCGGGAGTAACAGCAGTCGATTTTGGAATAATGCATTGAGATCCATGCACAGGCGGGAGTAACAGCAGTTGGATTGGAATAATGCATTGAGATACATCTCACGGGCGGGAGTAACAGCAGCCGGATTGGAATAATGCATTGAGATCCATCTCACGGGCGGGAGTAACAGCAGCCGGATTGGAATAATACATTGATATCCATCTCACAGGCGGGAGTAACAGCAGCCGGATTGGAATAATGCATTGAGATCCACGCACAGGCGGGAGTAACAGCAGCCGGATTGGAATAATGCATTGAGATTCATCTCATGGGCGGGAGTAGCAGCAGCCGATTTTGGAATAATGCATTGAGATCCATCTCACAGGCGGGAGTAACAGCAGCCGATTTTGGAATAATGCATTGAGATCCACGCACAGGCGGGAGTAACAGCAGCCGGATTGGAATAATGCATTGAGATTCATCTCATGGGCGGGAGTAACAGCAGCGATTACAGCAGCCGGATTGGAATAATGCATTGAGATTCATCTCATGGGCGGGAGTAACAGCAGTCGATTTTGGAATAATGCATTGAGATCCATGCACAGGCGGGAGTAACAGCAGCCGGATTGGAATAATGCATTGAGATTCATCTCACGGGCGGGAGTAACAGCAGTCGATTTTGGAATAATGCATTGAGATCCATGCACAGGCGGGAGTAACAGCAGTTGGATTGGAATAATGCATTGAGATACATCTCACGGGCGGGAGTAACAGCAGCCGGATTGGAATAATGCATTGAGATCCATCTCACGGGCGGGAGTAACAGCAGCCGGATTGGAATAATGCATTGAGATTCATCGCACAGGGGGGAGTAACAGCAGCCGGATTGGAATAATACATTGAGATTCATCTCATGGACGGGAATAACAGCAGCCGATTTTGGAATAATGCATTGAGATCCATCTCACAGGCGGGAGTAACAGCAGCCGGTTTTGGAATAATGCATTGAGATCCATCTCACAGGCGGAAGTAACAGCAGCCGATTTTGGATAATGCATTGAGATCCACGCACAGGCGGGAGTAACAGCAGCCGGATTGGAATAATGCATTGAGATTCATCTCATGGGCGGGAGTAACAGCAGCCGATTTTGGAATAATGCATTGAGATCCATCTCACAGGCGGGAATAACAGCAGCCGATTTTGGAATAATGCATTGAGATCCACGCACAGGCGGGAGTAACAGCAGCCGGATTGGAAAAATGCATTGAGATTCATCTCATGGGCGGGAGTAACAGCAGTCGATTTTGGAATAATGCATTGAGATCCATGCACAGGCGGGAGTAACAGCAGTTGGATTGGAATAATGCATTGAGGTCCATCTCACTGGCGGGAGTAACAGCAGCGGATTTTGGAATAATGCATTGAGATCCACGCACAGGCGGGAGTAACAGCAGCCGGATTGGAATAATGCATTGAGATTCATCTCATGGGCGGGAGTAACAGCAGTCGATTTTGGAATAATGCATTGAGATCCATGCACAGGCGGGAGTAACAGCAGTTGGATTGGAATAATGCATTGAGATCCATCTCACGGGCGGGAGTAACAGCAGCCGGTTTTGGAATAATGCATTGAGATTCATCGCACAGGGGGGAGTAACAGCAGCCGGATTGGAATAATACATTGAGATTCATCTCATGGGCTGGAGTAACAGCAGTCGATTTTGGAATAATGCATTGAGATCCACGCACAGGCGGGAGTAACAGCAGCCGATTTTGGAATAATGCATTGAGATCCACGCACAGGCGGGAGTAACAGCATCCGGATTGGAATAATGCATTGAGATCCATCTCACAGGCGGGAGTAACAGCAGCCGATTTTGGAATAATGCATTGAGATCCATCTCATGGGCGGGAGTAACAGCAGCCGATTTTGGAGTAATGCAATCAGATCCATCTCATGGGCGGGCGTAACAGCAGCCGATTTTGTAATAATGCATTGAGATCCATCTCATTGGCGGGAGTAACAACAGCCGGATTTGGAATACTGCATTTAGATTCATTTCATGGGCGGGAGTAAAAGCAGCCGATTTTGGAATAATGCATTGAGATCCATCTCATGGGCGGGAGTAACAGCAGCCGGATTGGAATAATGCATTGAGATTCATCTCATGGGCGGGAGTAACAGCAGCCGGTTTTGGAATAATGCATTGAGATCCATCTCATGGGCGGGAGTAACAGCAGCCGGATTGGAATAATGCATTGAGATCCATCTCACAGGCGGGAGTAACAGCAGCCGGTTTTGGAATAATGCATTGAGATTCATCTCACAGGCGGGAGTAACAGCGCTTTGATAGTTTAATTGGTGCTGAAACAAATCAAATTAAAATTGATAAAAGAAAAAGTGTATGTATGTCTGTAACATACTTTATAAAACTTCCTTTCCGCACCAATACATACTTCTCATGTGACGTCATCATTCCTACTGTGGCTGCCATTTTGTTTGGCCAACCTGACCATATACTATATGTATTGTATATTAGCGTACTTTTTGTTGTCTAAATGGACATGTCCGCCTCCGTGGTCGAGTGGTAAAGGTATCTGACTTGTATACCACTGTCACCTATCATCTCTTATGGTCACGGGTTCGAGCCCCGCTCAGACCGTGTCTCATTTATATGAAAAAGTTGGCAGTTTCTTACGGAGGTTGGTGCACCAAGTACTGGTTAACCGTTGGAGCCTACCCAGGAAAGGTGTTGTTAGGTAAACTGCCCGTCGCTCAAATGGGAAACCGGTAGCGACGTTAAATAAACTTAAATAAATAAAAATGACTTGCAATACTTGCATGAATTATACACATATGTAGTTTGCTCCTGCTGCCATGCACTATACACTATACAATATGCACTATACAATATACACAATGCACTCTACAATATACACTATGCACTATACACTATGCACTATACACTATGCACTATACAATATACACTATACACTATACAATATACACTATGCACTATGCAATATACACTATGCACTATACACTATGCACTATGCACTATACAATATGCACTATACAATATACACTATCCACTATACAATATACACTATACACTATACAATATGCACTATACAATATACACTATAAAATGTGCACTATACACTATGCACCATACACTATACACTGTGCACTATGCACTGTGCACTATACAATATGCACTGTGCACTATACACTCTACAATATGCACTGTGCACTATACACTATACAATGTGCACTATACACTATACAATATGCAATATACCCTATGCACTATACAATATGCACTGTGCACTATACACAATGCAATCTACACTGTGCACTATACAATATGCACTATACAATATACACTGTGCACTATACAATATGCCTATACACAATGCAATATACACTATACAATATGCACTCTACAATATGCACTATACAATATACACTGTGCACTATACAATATGCACTATAGTGCACAATACACAATGCAATATACACTGTGCACTATACAATATACACTATACAATATGCACTATACCATATGCACTATACAATATACACTGTGCACTATACAATATGCACTATACATAATGCAATATACACAATGCACTATACAATATGCACTATACAATATACACTATGCAATATTAACTATACACTATACCATTTGTACTATACACTATGCAATATACACTATGCACTATACATAATGCAATATACACTATGCACTATACACTATGTCTCCAGGGGAAATGTGCAAGCACCTGACATTGTGGCATAAAGGCAGCTACCCCACTCCAGCCTCTCGTGCAATGAATATGATGTCCGTCTCGTAACCGATGGGTTATTAGTCGCCTGTACCACGTTGGTGAAGTCCTTTGGGAATCCACATTGCATCTCCGTTCTCCCTACAGACGGGTCAGTGGTTATCCCATTGTACTTCTGGATGCGTCGCCCCCGATTTATCAGGGAACAACTTTAAATAGATGTACACAGTTTCGCCCTGGTTGGAAATTATTTACCCGCGATGCATTACTTATATTTATATTAATTATTCATTTCATTGAAACATAGCAATTAATATCTCACTTTGTACTTGAGATGAAGACATTAGAAAGAAATATATCTAGTGGTAACACGCTGGACTGGTAATCCAGGGATCACAGGTTCGATCCCCCGTCTGACCCTAATAAAATTAACAGTCTTTCAGATGGGACATTAAACCGAGGTCTCGTTGCGAAATATATAAAAGAAGCCAATGTATTATTGTAAATACACGACAATAGCAAAGGAACACGGCCCAACATTGAATGCGCATGCCCGTAACTTCGAGTGCGCATGTCAGCTGCATATCATTAGTGAGGAAATTCATACGAAAATGGATACAAACAGGGCATATACGTTCATCGAAGGAAATGCAATAACGATATCAATATACAATTTTAATGAAGGCGAGGCAGAACATTTTATACTCCCTTGCTGTGATGTGAACACTTGGTAGTATTAGTTTGTAGCAAATGTTTCCAATTCTTTGCCGCTCAACCTTAGCAAATGCCAGCCAGCTGATTCCGTCAAATCGCAAGAACCCTTGGACTTGTAAAACTCTACAGCTTGTCTGTCCCAACCGTGGCACATCAAATCCAATCGGTTACAACCCCTACAAATAGCTGCCTTGGCAACTGTCTTCCACAACTGTGTACCAAGTCCGGCTTTTCTGTATGATTGTTTTACATACAAATCTTCCAAGAACACGTTAACTCCTTCCCAAGCTGAGTAATACAAATAATACATGGCATGTCCCACAAGAGTGTCTCCATCTTCGGCTACGAAACATCTGAATAGTTTATCCGCTCCAAAACCGTCTTTACGAAGTCTGTCGGCGTCAAGTTTTGCCGGTCCATCGGGTTCTTTTAGGTAATCTGCCAGCTCCTGTGCGAAAGAACCAGTAAAAGTTAGGTCTCGAGAATGAATAAAATTACTGTGATAAGAACCTGTTTCCGAATGGAGCTACGAGAAAAAGTGTATAAACTAAGCTAACCACATTTATTTGTTGGTTTAAACATATTTATATTCCATCATGTACATGATTATTGACAACAATTGAAATAAGGAATTGGACAGAAAGCTATACAGCTTACGGTTGTCCTCTTTATTTGTTAATGCGTGTATATGTAATACCGGAACCAGGCCCGTAGCCACACTGAGACACACCGAGGCAGCTTCCTCGGTTAAAATATCCAAAGCAAAACAAATATAATGGAAACAAATGTTGACTGATAGAGAGCTGAAAAGTCAATACCTCTAAACTCTTTCAATCAGAAAATCGCTTCTATACCCCAACCATTTTAAGGGGGAACATGCCCCCGGACCCCCTAGATTTCCTCGGTTGAAATGTGCCTCTGGCTACGGTACTGGGAACGTTTATGCATGTCGTTACAATATATTAATTGATATGTTTACCTGAATAGAGTCGGCTAACTGTTCACAGTCATTTATAATTGCTTCCCGAATGATCACTCTCGTTGCGTCCATGTATAACAATTAGTTTTGCTATGTAAGATATGTGTATTTTGTTATGCACATGTGTTGTGTTGTACTGTACCTCATGTGTGTATATATGTATGTGTATATACTCACACGAAAAATAACGTGTGCACTTGGCTTGGTTAGAGGGAGAATGTTATACTTATATAGATCTATGGAAGCAAAATATAGGCACATTTGGTATCAAAATGTGCACAAATTAGTGATAAACCGATTATCGCTAAGTCGCCGACAATCGTTCGCCGGCATGGACATCGGCGATAATCGATTGTGAAAATGTGTAATCGATTATAATCAACGAGTCTTTATTATTGTTTTTATTTTTTTGGAACCACGTTTAAGGCCCGTTTATTTTCCTCCTCATAGGTGACCTGTGGGTCGAGGGCATCCCACAAGCACCTTACAATAATGTACATTTTTTAACGAGTAGAATAAACAAACGGCATGAATAATAGATTAATAGTGTATATAAATATATCAAGTCATTATCATGTTGGCCTTAAAGTGCTGAAAAAATGTTCAGAAAGAAAAAAAAGAGAAAAGTGGTCTGCAGCCTACATTCTACCAAGTGATTGATGACAATTATTTTCAATATAATTTTAAATTAAAACTTTTTAGCATATTGCTTCCATATTTCGTCAAATTCAAATAATTTGTTCTGTATTGAAGCTGTCTCAAGTTCAGTATCATATAATAGTTTTAATCGACACATCAGATGTTGAACGGATGGTTTTGTGTCTTTATTTTTGTCTCTTACTTTTATGTTTGTTTATACCTCAAATAAAACTACGATTTACTATTGGCTGTATTTTATTAGCATTGCACGTTTGCAACAACAATTCTAACTGTAGCTAGTACTAGACTTTTCACTAGTATGTCACTAAGTGTTCTGTCCTCTATTAACTTAAAAACTAATTTTATATCAGGTGGCAGTCCAGTAACTTAAAGAACTAATTTGTCGAAACTAGTAACTTGTAAGTAATTTATTAGTACTAAATAGATTGTTAAACTCACAAATTAGATGGAATGATTTTGATTTATAACTATATCAATTGTCCGATTAATAATCAATTATCTAATCGCTTTACCCGTCCGATTATTCCGATTAATCGATTATGGATTTTGAAACCGATGCACATCACTAGCAAAAATGTATTGGCTACACGATGTTTTACTTTTCATTTAAAAATGATAATTATCAGAACATTGTTTTACGTGTGAATATAGGCCTAATTATGTTCTCTTTAACATAGTGCATATTTTCTTTTTCGTGTGAGTATATAGTATATAGTTGACCTTGTGCTGTTCCACATTCACTTTTCTGTACGGAACGAACCACTCTGATATTGGTGTCCGGTCGGGACGGGATTTAGTCACGCAGTAGTTATCGGCCTTTGTTGAATAACACCATTTGTAGTCGAAAAAGGTCGAAATCAGCGCAAGGCGGCATTTTACACTATGCAAAATGCTGTAACAAAAATATAGGTCCTCCTAATGTCCCCACAGTGTAAGTTATTATGTTGGCTTGTTGTTTAATATGTGTACTTTGTAATATAAATGTACTGGTACCAAATATTCTGTACAAATTGTTATATTCGATTTCTTAGGATGTAATGACGTCACCAAAATGTCATGTTTAGAGAAATTGACATTTCTTATGTATTTCAATTTATTTTTGAGAGGCAGGTAGCTTGTTATTATGATTAGGACAGTGCACTTGTACTGTTTTAGGATTTAGGCCAAAGTCATTGTTTGACTGGGTTCTCGGGTTCAGTTGTATGTGGTTATTAGATATACATGTATAGACACTGTTCAATTAGGAATCTATAGATTATTGTGCATGTATTGTTTAATTTCTTGGATGGTAACTGAGGTATTGTATGTTATATACTTTCAGTCTTTTACCTTGGTCCTCCGGAGCGATGTGCTTGAACAATAAAACATAGAAAACAGATCAGGCGTTAATTCAGTACAGACCTAAATATATTAATACTGTTACAGACAGCACAGTAAATATGGTATTACGAAGGTGACCGACATGTGTATGTAAAGTGTTTGTTTATTATAGTGTCACCCCCTATTTAAAGGGCCAGCCATATCTGACTTATGAGCCACCTCTTTTTTATGAACATCAGTACTTCCCGAATCATATGCTTGTATGCCAGGCTGGTAGGCAATCGGTAACCATTATTTAACTAGCTGGCGGCTCACCAACCGGCCATATCAGAACGGACCCCTGACGAGATTCGAACTTTAGCCCTCCCGCTCCGTATGCGGTCGTCTTAACCACTAGGCCACGGAGACGGTATATTTCGAAGTTAGATGGGTCTCTTTTTTACTTTGAATGAGGTAAATTTTGATGACAGGAGCTGTGTACTTAATGTCTCTGGTTGATAATTTTCATTACAAAATGATTGTACCGTTGGTTAATGAAGCAGTTGGATATGTCTTAGCCTGGCAACAGGTGTCGATGTATTTTGCCTGGTCAGTCAAATAAATATATATTTAACACCGAGACAATCATTTGGACCGTATTGAGTTTCTGATCATATCAACGCCTGGGGAAACTGGCGGGGTTACCCGTGAAATGATCAATTCTATTAATATGCCTATTAGCAAGTGACTCAATTACTACCGTACTTGAATCGAATTGGCCGCCATTGTTTACTGGTCAACAGAACGATAAATAGTTTTTAAAAGTACAAATGTTGCCAGAAGTTAAAAAGTGACAAATCGACAGACTGGAACCCAAACTAGATATGTCTCCAACTGTTATTGGTGGAGGAAGACCGTATGCATGCCCAATCGAGCAGTATTTCGGGCGTGATCAACTACCTTCGGAAGTCCGCAAGCCTGTTGGAGAGTTTCCTCACACCAGAATACGAATTCGACACCCCAAGTATGATTCGAACCTACATCGGTGAGTGGTTTTGATTTGAAGTAAACGGTCGTAGCAACTCCACAGAGCTAGCATATTGACAGAGCGATCCTATTGTTTTCGATACGGCACATATTGACCACAGGAACTTGAAATTCTATCCATAAGCCACCAACGGTCTCGTACCTCTATCCAAGGACACCCCCTCTATTAAAAAAAGAGGTGTCCTAGGATAGAGGTACGAGACCGTTGGTGGCTTATGGATAACATTTCAAGTTCCTGTGTATTGACGAATGATACATCGGTGGCAGAGTTGTTCACGTGCAGGCACTTGGTCAATGGTCCATTAGCATCTGTGCCAATTAACATTTTTGGAATGCTTACATTTTGTAAAATGTTCGACACATCTTAACTCCAACAGCACTTTATATGCAACAATTCAAAACGTCGATTTCTCCTACTACAGTTCCTACTATGAACGTATGTGTCTTGTTTGTAGCCAATTTCGTATGAATTTCTTCACTAACGATTTGCAGCTGACATGCGTATTCGAAGCAACGGTCATGCGCATTGGGTAGCGTTACTCGCAAGAAAATTCGTTTCGTACAGATTACACTTTTCCAAGGATGATCTATTCACCAGATCGGACACACGGCAAGTCGCAAATCTGGACTACAATTTAAATGCGGGCTAGATATTTCTTTGTGTCATTGAAACGAGTGAAGGTTAATAGTTTCCATCGGGGTATGAACTACATTGTGTGTGTTTAAAGTTATCGTGAATGTATTGTGTCTCCAAACACATTAACCACACCCAATGTAGTTCATACCCCAATGGAAACTATAAACCTTCAATGTCCTCCTTTTCATTCTTCCTTTTACTTGAGCCTTGGTCTTGGGGTGCACTTCTTGGGAAACTGGACAATGAATTATATAGACTAGTACCTTTCTTTGAATAGTCAAAAAACTAATACGACATATAATCATGCTCTATAAAGTGTGTACATGTTTTCAGCTTTGATTTTATCTAAAATGACTAATCTCTTCAGGAGGCGTCGCTCATATGGGCAACAGGTAGCGACGATAAATAAACGTAAAACACACACACACAGCTTTGGTTGCGTAATAACGCCACTTTCATTATGTAGTGTTCAAATCGTGTCTATGGGGAGGGAGGGCCAATCACTAATGTTGTCAGAACTTGTCGCCCAACCCATTTGCTAGTTATGTATCGGTTATATGATTGTTATTGTTGCATACATGTATATAGAGTGTCTACGTCCGTTATGTCAAAGTCGGTTATGTCGAATAACAGCGAAAACCAATAAAACTTGATTTGATTTGAATGTTGTATGTGTCTACAGGCCTGTAGCCACACTGAGGAAAATGAGGCACAGGCATGTAGCCACACTGAGGCAAATGAGGCACGGGCCTGTAGCCACACTGAGGTAAATGAGGCACAGGCATGTAGCCACACTGAGGAAAATGAGGCACAGGCCTGTAGCCACACTGAGGAAAATGAGGCACAGGCCTGTAGCCACACTGAGGAAAATGAGGCACAGGCATGTAGCCACACTGAGAAAAATGAGGCACAGGCCTGTAGCCACACTGAAGATAATGAGGCACAGGCATGTAGCCACACTGAGGAAAATGAGGCACAGGCATGTAGCCAAACTGAGGGAAATGAGGCACAGGTATGTAGCCACACTGAGGTAAATGAGGCACAGGCCTGTAGCCACACTGAGGTAAATGAGGTACAGGCCTGTAGCCACACTGAGGAAAATGAGACACAGGTCTCGGTTAGAATTTGGCAAGTAACGACAGGTATAGGAAACATATACACAAACAATTCTGGGGGTCGCCTCGGTTATTTTCAGATTCAGGGTACGGCACTGGTCTGTGAACAACGCTGCCACGGATGTACTCTTCGCCCCATATATGTCTAATTTTCTTTTTCTGTCAAACACAGTGTTTGGAACGGTTTGTATTATGGGTATTATTGGCACCGGCATATTATGCCCCTCCGATGAGTATTTCAGACACAGTCGGGCAGGGCATCCGGGTAGACATAACGACCTTTTTACAGGCCAGCTGGATAGCTTGCGCATACATGACCATGCAATAATTCGAATTTCCGAGCCTGATTCGAACGAACAGCATACGCACATATACAATCGAGCTCCTGTATATACATGCATGTAAACAAGATATGTGTTTCAGTGTGATACTGGTACAATGTGGCTTGTATAACACATCAATGATTATCATATTGTACTTTTTTTTTATTATAAACTCCTTTGAAAGATGGATATTACAGTATGAATCTCAACAATTTTTATATTCATAGAGTGGTGGAACCTATGCTCGGCGTAAATCCTACATATAGAGTGGTGGAACCTATGCTCGGCGTAAATCCTACATATAGAGTGGTGGAACCTATGCTCGGCGTAAATCCTACATATAGAGTGGTGGAACCTATGCTCGGCGTAAATCCTACATAGCATGGCCTATAAAAAGTTAAATGCACTTGCCGTATATTATTATTTTCTTAAGTCGTGAACACAACTTTCATAAAATTGTTGTTGACAAGTTTAGCTTCATTACGTAACCATGCGCCTAAATACAGCTATCGCAACGGCACCTGTTTCCATGGGGAACTAGATACTTTAGGGCATGACTTTTTTTATTTATGCATGGGTAAATGTTGAATATAATATTTTGACTTAGTAACATCAATAACTAACAATATTACAACTCATAAGAAACTTTTTTCTGGTTATTTGTACATTTTTCCCCAATCCGGATAGCCACCTGAAATGCTCATAAACCGCACATTTCGGTGGAAAAAAATGTCCCTACAAGTTGTCTGTTTATATTCGGCTACTGAACCAGTCAGGTGACAGTTGCATTAGGCTACCGGTCAGCGAAAATAGGTTAAAACTATTTAAATATTTTAAATACGAATGTAAATGGAAAAAATACGCTGAGCATAGGAATACGCCGAGCATAGGAATAGAGCATCGGAATACGCCGAGCATAGGAATAGAGCATAGGAATACGCCGAGCATAGGAATAGAGCATAGGAATACGCCGAGCATAGGAATAGAGCATAGGAATACGCCGAGCATAGGAATACGCCGAGCATAGGAATAGAGCATAGGAATACGCAGAGCATAGGAATAGAGCATAGGAATACGCCGAGCATAGGAATAGAGCATAGGAATACGCCGAGCATAGGAATACGCCGAGCACAGGAATACGCCGAACATAGGAATACGCCGAGCATAGGAATACGCCGAGCATAGGAATAGAGCATAGGAATACGCCGAGCATAGGAATAGAGCATAGGAATACGCCGAGCATAGGAATAGAGCATAGGAATACGCCGAGCATAGGAATAGAGCATAGGAATACGCCGAGCATAGGAATAGAGCATAGGAATACGCCGAGCATAGGAATACGCCGAGCATAGAAACACGATAAAAACAGAGGAAACAATATACTGTTAGGGAGTATCTATGTGCATATCCAACATTAGTTACAGTGCAGTGTTAATAAAAATAGCCATAAAGTCCGCTCTACCATACATGTCTCTTTGCCAAAGATTAACTGAGTTGATTTTTGAATACAAAAATTGTGGATATGTTGCGTGTGTGTCGAAATTACACAAATCAGCGGTGTGGTTGTTGATGACAACAATATGTCCCAAATCTTTAGCACAGCCTCCATACGACCGATTGACGAAGAAACGGCGATCGTAACGACCTTTGCTCAAACGTCCATCGATTGAAAAGTAGTTGTATGCTTCTGTCGATGTGAGATCCGAGTAACTAGACGAGATGACGTTGCCCTTGGCGAACCAGCTTTTAATATCACTCTTTCTACCATTGAAGATAATGTGGGCAACTTGCCGGTCTTGTTCATAGAATGCGAATTTGACATACTCGATTCCTAGTGTGGCCCAGTTAGCAACGATGCCATTTCTGTAGTGCAGGCCATGTGATCGTTCCATTGTCATAGGCTTATCTGCATTTGTCCCTAGACCTGTTTTAAACAATATAGAATTTGATTATTGTTTTAGATTTGTCCACATATATATCATGGTCATACTGGTTTTCGTACCCCATATATATCATGGTCATAATGGTTTTTGTACCACATATATATCATGGTCATACTGGTTTTTGCACCTGTCAGTCTCTTTTATAATAGATGAAATAATATTACTACATAAAGTTATCATTCTTACAGTTACAGTTTATGGTCTACAAACAAATGAATATAATAATAATACATATTAATCAATCAATCAATCAATCAATCAATCAATCAATCTTGTATTAAATCAAAACATTTACACTTCTCTGACATACATTGCCCCATATAATGTATTGCAATATGTGTGCTTACTAATGAGAGACATCGGTCAGTTATTGCCCCTGATTACTCCTTAAAAGTAGATAGGTCCTATTAAGTGTTGTCCTCTTTTTTTATCGTTGTTTCCTTTGCACAACACGCAACATTTGCTAGAAATTGTATTCCACTATCGCTTTATATGATTATTAAATTACGATATCTCGACATATCTCATACAGTATATGCAATGGGTACTTATTTGTAAACGAATGCTATCAGTTAATTAACACGATTTTGATAAAATCACAATTATCACACCGCAACATCTGGTTAGATATTAGAGGGCTGAGTGCAATACTACCGTAAGGGCTTCGCTAAATCATTGTAGCTCACAAGTTCTATATAGTTACACCAGTTTTGCACTAAGAACCCTATATGTCTAGTTCTAAACATGGGATCATCCGGATGGGTCATAAATATAATATGCTATTTAAATATTCGTATAACACAACGAAAGGTCAATCAGCAGTAACTATGCCTGCCAATTTGTTTGCTAGAAGGAGGTAGAACAGACCTACCGTTTATTTGTTTGCTAGAAGGAAGTAGAACAGACGTACCGTTTATTTGTTTGCTAGAAGGAAGTAGAACAGACGTACAGTTTATTTGTTTGCTAGAATGAAGTAGAACAGACATACCGTTTAACCACGCGTCGTGGACAGCGTGCCCATTCCCGGAAGTTCCTCTAAATACCATCTGCCAACCACCGGACTCCAGATCCTCCGTCTTTAACGCACGTCCAGGTCCCTCACTAAAAGTATTTTATCAGACGTTATTGCCTTTTCCAAATGATAACGATATTAATAGTCATAGTAAATTCCCGCCCGCTAGCCTAGCGAGCGAGCGAGCTTTACTGTAACACGAGAAAATAGTGTAGTTATTTTTTAAATTAAAATATCGTACCGGAAATATGCATTATGGGAAGTACTGGTGGAAACAGGAATTTGATTTCCGGAAAACGCCTGTCTATGTCTCTGCATGTGTTTAGTTCCGACTAACTGCTTATGTCGGCTACGCCTGTCCATGTCTCTGTAAGGGTTTAGTACCGGATACGCCTGTCTAGGTCTCTAAGTATTTAGTACCGGCTAACTGCTTAGGTCGGCTACGCCTCTCTAGGTCTCTACAAGTGTTTGTACCGGCTAACTGCTTAGGTCGGCTACGCCTGTCTAGGTCTCTACAAGTGTTTGTACCGGCTAACTGCTTAGGTCGGCGACGCCTGTCTAGGTCTCTACTAGTGTTTGTACCGGCTAACTGCTTAGGTCGGCTACGCATGTCTAGGTCTCTACAAGTGTTTGTACCGGCTAACTGCTTAGGTCGGCTACGCCTGTCTAGGTCTCTACAAGTGTTTGTACAGGCTAACTGCTTAGGTCGGCTACGCCTGTCTAGGTCTCTACAAGTGTTTGTACCGGCTAACTGCTTAGGTCGGCTACGCCTGTCTAGGTCTCTACAAGTGTTTAGTATCGGCTAACTGCTTAGGTCGGCTACGCCTGTCTAGGTCTCTACAAGTGTTTGTACCGGCTAACTGCTTAAGTCGGCTATGCCTGTCTAGATCTCAGCAAGTATTGAGTACCGGCTAACTGCTTAGGTCGGCTACGCCTGTCTATGTCTCTACAAGTCTTTAGTACAGGCTAACTGCTTAGGTCGGCTACGCCTGTCTCTGCCTCAGCAAGTATTGAGTACCGGCTAACTGCTTAGGTAGGCTACGCCTGTCTAGGTCTCTACAAGTGTTTGTACCTGCTAACTGCTTAAGTCGGATACGCCTGTCTAGGTCTCAGCAAGTATTGAGTACCGGCTAACTGTTTAGGTCGGCTACGCCTGTCTAGGTCTCAGCAAGTATTGAGTACAGGCTAACTGCTTAGGTCGGCTACGCCTGTCTATGTCTCTACAAGTCTTTAGTACCGGTTAACTGCTTAGGTCGGCTACGCCTGTCTAGGTCTCAGCAAGTATTGAGTACCGGCTAACTGCTCAAGTCGGCTACGCCTCTCTATGTCTCAGCAATTATTGAGTACCGGCTAACTGCTTAAGTCGGCTACGCCTGTCTATGTCTCAACAAGTATTGGGTACCGGCTAACTGCTTAGGTCGGCTATGCCTGTCTAGGTCTCAGCAAGTATTGAGTACCGGCTAACTGCTTAGGTCGGCCACGCCTGTCTAGGTCTCTACACGTATTGAGTACCGGCTAACTGCTTAGGTCGGCCAAGCCTGTCTATGCCTCTACAAATGTTTGTACTGGCTAACTGCTTTGGTCGGATACTCCTGTCTAGGTCTCAGCAAGTCTTTAGTACCGGCTAACTGCTTATGTCGGCTACGCCTGTCTAGGTCTCAGTAAGTATTGAGTACCGGCTAACTGCTTAAGTCGGCTACGCCTGTCTATGTCTCAGCAAGTATTGAGTACCGGCTAACTGCTTAAGTCGGCTACGCCTGTCTATTTCTCAGCAAGTATTGAGTACCGGCTAACTGCTTAAGTCGGCTACGCCTGTCTAGATCTCAGCAAGTATTGAGTACCGGCTAACTGCTTAGGTCGGCTATGCCTGTCTATGTCTCAGCAAGTATTGAGTACCGGCTAACTGCTTAGGCGGCTACGCCTGTCTAGGTCTCTACAAGTGTTTGTACCGGCTAACTGCTTAGGTCGGATACGCCTGTCTAGGTCTCCGCAAGTATTGAGTACCGGCTAACTGCTTAGGTAGGCTACACCTGTCTAGGTCTCAGCAAGTATTGAGTACCTGCTAACTGCTTAGGTCGGCTACGCCTGTCTATGTCTCTACAAGTCTTTAGTACCGGCTAACTGCTTAGGTCGGCTACGCCTGTCTATGTCTCAGCAAGTATTGAGTACCGGCTAACTGCTCAAGTCGGCTACGCCTCTCTATGTCTCAGCAAGTATTGAGTACCGGCTAACTGCTTAAGTCGGCTACACCTGTCTATGTCTCAACAAGTAGTGGGTACCGGCTAACTGCTTAGGTCTGCTATGCCTGTCTAGGTCTCAGCAAGTATTGAGTACCGGCTAACTGCTTAGGTCGGCCACGCCTCTCTAGGTCTCTACACGTATTGAGTACCGGCTAACTGCTTAGGTCGGCTACGCCTGTCTAGGTCTCAGCAAGTATTGAGTATCGGCTAACTGCTTAGGTCAGCCAGGCCTGTCTATGCCTCTACAAGTGTTTGTACTGGCTAACTGCTTAGGTCGGATACTCCTGTCTAGGTCTCAGCAAGTATTGAGTACCGGCTAACTGCTTAGGTCGGCTACGTCTATCTAGGTCTCAGCAAGTATTGAGTACCGGCTAACTGTTTAGGTCGGCTACACCTGTCTATGTCTCTACAAGTCTTTAGTACCGGCTAACTGCTTATGTCGGCTACGCCTGTCTAGGTCTCAGCAAGTATTGAGTACCGGCTAACTGCTTAAGTCGGCTACGCCTGTCTATTTCTCAGCAAGTATTGAGTACCGGCTAACTGCTTAAGTCGGCTACGCCTGTCTAGATCTCAGCAAGTATTGAGTACCGGCTAACTGCTTAGGTCGGCTATGCCTGTCTAGGTCTCAGCAAGTATTGAGTACCGGCTAACTGCTTAGGCGGCTACGCCTGTCTAGGTCTCTACAAGTGTTTGTACCGGCTAACTGCTTAGGTCGGTTACGCCTGTCTAGGTCTCCGCAAGTATTGAGTACCGGCTAACTGCTTAGGTAGGCTACGCCTGTCTATGTCTCAACAAGTATTGAGTACCGGCTAACTGCTTAGGTCGGCTACGCCTGTCTATGTCTCTACAAGTCTTTAGTACCGGCTAACTGCTTAGGTCGGCTACGCCTGTCTATGTCTCAGCAAGTATTGAGTACCGGCTAACTGCTTAGGTCGGCTACGCCTGTCTAGGTCTCAGCAAGTATTGAGTACCGGCTAACTGCTTAGGTCGGCTACGCCTGTCTATGTCTCAGCAAGTATTGGGTACCGGTTAACTGCTTAGGTCAGCCACGCCTGGCGATGCCTCTACAAATGTTTGTACCGGCTAACTGCTTAGGTCGGATACTCCTGTCTAGGTCTCAGCAAGTATTGAGTACCGGCTAACTGCTTAGGTCGGCTACGCCTATCTAGGTCTCAGCAAGTATTGAGTACAGGCTAACTGCTTAGGTCGGCTACGCCTGTCTATGTCTCTACAAGTCTTTAGTACCGGCTAACTGCTTATGTCGGCTACGCTTGTCTAGGTCTCAGCAAGTATTGAGTACCAGCTAACTGCTTAAGTCGGCTATGCCTGTCTAGATCTCAGTAAGTATTGAGTACCGGCTAACTGCTTAGGTCGGCTACGCCTGTCTATGTCTCTACAAGTCTTTAGTACCGGCTAACTGCTTAGGTCGGCTACGCATGTCTATGTCTCAGCAAGTATTGAGTACCGGGTAACTGCTTAGGTCGGCTACGCCTGTCTAGGTCTCAGCAAGTATTGAGTACCGGTTAACTGCTTAGGTCGGCTACGCCTGTCTAGGTCTCTACAAGTGTTCGTACCGGCTAACTGCTTAGGTCGGATACGCCTGTCTATGTCTCAACAAGTATTGATTACCGGCTAACTGCTTAGGTCGGCTACCCCTGTCTATGTCTCTACAAGTAATGAGTACCGGCTCACTGCTTAGGTCGGGTACGCCTGTCTAGGTCTCTACAAGTAATGAGTACCGGCTAACTGCTTAGGTCGGCTGCGCCTGTCTATGTCTCTACAAGTCTTTAGTACCGGCTCACTGCTTAGGTCGGCTACGCCTGTCTAGGTCTCAGCAAGTATTGAGTACCGGCTAACTGCTTAGGTCGGCTACGCCTGTCTAGGTCTCAGCAAGTATTGAGTACCGGCTAACTGCTTAGGTCGGCTACGCCTGTCTAGGTCTCTACAAGTGTTTGTACCTGCTAACTGCTTAGGTCGGATACGCCTGTCTAGGTCTAAGCAAGTATTGAGTACCGGCTAACTGCTTAGGCCGGCTACGCCTGTCTAGGTCTCAGCAAGTATTGAGTACAGGCTGACTGCTTAGGTCGGCTACGCCTGTCTATGTCTCCACAAGTCTTTAGTACCGGCTAACTGCTTAGGTCGGCTACGCCTGTCTATGTCTCAACAAGTATTGGGTACCGGCTAACTGCTTAGGTCGGCTATGCCTGTCTAGGTCTCAGCAAGTATTGAGTACCGGCTAACTGCTTAGGTCGGCTACGCCTGTCTAGGTCTCTACAAGTGTTTAGTACCGACTAACTGCTTAGGTCGGCTACGCCTGTCTAGGTCTCAGCAAGTATTGAATATCGGCTAACTGCTTAGGTCGGCTACGCCTGTCTATGTCTCTACAAGTCTTTAGTACCGGCTAACTGCTTAGGTCGGCTACGCCTGTCTAGGTCTCTACAAGTGTTTAGTACCGACTAACTGTTTAGGTCGGCTACGCCTGTCTAGGTCTCAGCAAGTATTGAGTACCGGCTAACTGCTTAGGTCGGCCACGCCTGTCTAGGTTTCTACAAGTGTTTAGTACCGGCTAACTGCTTAGGTCGGCCACGCCTGTCTAGGTCTCTACAAGTGTTTAGTACCGGCTAACTGCAATGCTTATGTCAGCTAATCCTATATATGTATCTGCAAGTGCCATTCAATAGAAAATAAATAAACTGAGAACTAGAAATGTACTTACTTAAGCACACTGGGACAACTCTGCGTGAATGCCGCTTCAAACAACGAAACTGTTAAAAGGAAACAACGTAAAATAGTTTGTGAACACGCCATGGTTGGTTGTGTTATGGTAAATGAGTCCTAGAGAAACTTTCTTTTATAGCCCGTTTTCTGACGTTTTTTTAATCATACACGAATGACGTCAATTAATTCCACTGAAATGTTTACTTTTAGAGCAAACGGATCTAATTTGAGAGAAAAACAAGTTTACTTGGTATTAACTTGTACATGTAGCTGTTTTTAAGCGTTAACCTTAGTTTTGTTTGATAGAGTACGCGGACCTGTCAACATTGTGAAACAATAAAACATAACAATGAACGTGAACATTGTTACGCCTGTTAGACAGATTCATTGGCCTTGTAACTTTCTTATTATGTTTACGTTATCAAGTTTTTTTATCATCAAAGTACGTAACAAAAACAAATGTGTTGTTGTTTTTGGCCAATAACAGTCATACTAGGAAAGGAACAAGAAACAGGTAATGTACTTACATACACGAGTAGGCTACATCATGCTTTAAAACAGACGGATCTGTAGTCCAGTGGTAACACGCTGGACTGGTAATCCAGGGATCGCAGGTTCGACCCCCCGTCTGACCCTAATAAAATTAACAGTCTTTCAGATGGGACATTAAACCGAGGTCTCGTGTCGGTGCTTTACACCGTGTACGTAAAAGAACCAGAGGAGACCCTGGAATGGGTCTCTGTCTGTATCATTGCACTATCCTCCAACAATCTAAAATGACTAATCTCTTCAGGAGGCGTCGCTCATGTGGGCAACCGGTAGCGACGATAAATAAACGTAAAATCACACAATGCTATAAAAATGCAGTTTCCGAATGAACCACCTCCGTAGTCGAGTGGTTAAGGTCGCTGACTTGTATCCACAGTAACCTAGCATCTCTGATGGTCACGGGTTCGAGCCCCGCTCATACCGTGTCTCATTTATATGAAAAAGTTGGCAGTTTCTTACAGAGGTTGGTGCACCAAGTACTGGTTAACCGCAGGAGCCTGCCCAGGAAAGGTGTTGTTAGGTAAACTACCCATCGCTCAAATGGGAAACCGGTAGCGAAGTTAAATATACTTAAAATAAAAAAGTGTATATATGCCTCCGTGGCCGTGTGGTTAAAGCTTCAGCCTACGGAGCGGGAGGAGGTTCGAACCTCTGATATGTCCGGTTGGTGAGGCGTCAGCTAGCAGACCGGCACGGATACAATGATAGGATTCGGGTGCGGCGTCAGCTAGTTAAATAAGTGTGACAGATTTCGGTAGTCTCTGTGTATTTGTACTTATTCCGGTAGTCTCTGTGTATTTGTACTTATTCCGGTAGTCTCTGTGTATTTGTACTTATTCCGGTAGTCTCTGTGTATTTGTACTTATTCCGGTAGTCTCTGTGTATTTGTACATTATTCCGGTAGTCTCTGTGTATTTGTACTTATTCCGGTAGTCTCTGTGTATTTGTACTTATTCCGGTAGTCTCTGTGTATTTGTACATTATTCCGGTAGTCTCTGTGTATTTGTACTTATTCCGGTAGTCTCTGTGTATTTGTACTTATTCCGGTAGTCTCTGTGTATTTGTACTTATTCCGGTAGTCTCTGTGTATTTGTACATTATTCCGGTAGTCTCTGTGTATTTGTACTTATTCCGGTAGTCTCTGTGTATTTGTACTTATTCCGGTAGTCTCTGTGTATTTGTACTTATTCCGGTAGTCTCTGTGTATTTGTACTTATTTCGATAGTCTCTGTGTATTTGTACTTATTCCGGTAGTCTCTGTGTATTTTTACATGCTTTGATTTTACGGCACATCAGTACAATCTAGGATATATTGAGCCAAACAGGCTTTAAAATTTCGGTTTCCCGTCTCATTTACTAAAACACGTGTTATCGAACGAAATATTTCACACCTGCTGGAATTCTATCTATCTATCTTCCTTTAATGTCGAACCCCTCGCGGGGATGTAGACATGTATGCGGGAATTGCAGAGATGCAGCCAAACCTAGCGCGACCAGATCCAGATATAATCCTCGGAATGATTGGCACTATGTGAGGTGCGAATAGTTCCTCACACAGACCGATACTAGTGGAAGTCGTGATACCAACCCCAAAAGGTCCGGAGTTCGAGCCCCGCTGGAGCCGCTACGATTGTGCCCTTAGGCAAGGCATTTAACTTCCACGTTGCCTCTTCTCTCTCCCTCGTGGCGATGGAATCCATCAGGAATGAGGTCTCGAGAGTGATTAATATAAGTTGTAAGAACTTGTTTCGCAATCGAGCTAAAATAAATTTGTATAAACTACAGACCGATATTTTACATATTGGATCGTTTTAGATTTCTATCCTATACTTGCTGGCTGATGAACCCTGATATATTGAGAGATATTAGCAATAATAACTGTGCATTTAAATATAACAGAATTGTCTTCCCTTTGACTATAGTACAAATTTATTTGAGCTCGATTGCGAAACAAGTTCTTTAACGCTCGAGACCTCATTTCTGATGGAATCCATCGCCACGAGATAGAAGAAGCATGTGGAATATAAATGCCTTGCCTAAGGACACAATCATAACGGATCCAGTGGGGCTCGAACCTGAAGCGAACGTGCTACCACTGCGATATCACGACTCCCACCTCATATGTACAGTATTACAGTGCAGCCATCTTATTTCAATGTCACAAAATGGCAGGGGGTATGGTATGGCTGTATCCACAAGTGTCCTCTCGTGTGACATTATTACATTGCTTTGCCTTGTTGATGCTATTTTATTTACTATTATTAGTTACTATTGCTGCCTAAATTGTTGCGTGATCTTTATTCCAAAATAAAACATTATAATATTAGCTTGCGGGAGTAACAGCAGTCGATTTTGGAATAATGCACGGAGATCTATCTCACTGGTGGGAATAACAGCAGCCGGTTTGGAATAATGCATTGATATTCATCTCACGGGCGGGAGTAACAGCAGCCGATTTTGGAATAATGCATTGCGATCCATCTCACAGGCGGGAGTAACAGCAGCCGATTTTGGAATAATGCATTGAGATCCACCTCACAGGCGGGAGTAACAGCAGCCGATTTTGGAATAATGCATTGAGATCCACGCACAGGCGGGAGTAACAGCAGCCGATTTTGGAATAATGCATTGAGATCCATCTCACAGGCGGAAGTAACAGCAGCCGATTTTGGAATAATGCATTGAGATCCATCTCATGGGCGGGAGTAACAGCAGCCGATTTTGGAATAATGCATTGAGATCCATCTCACAGGCGGAAGTAACAGCAGCCGATTTTGGAATAATGCATTGAGATCCATCTCACAGGCGGGAGTAACAGCAGCCGATTTTGGAATAATGCATTGAGATCCACGCACAGGCGGGAGTAACAGCAGCCGATTTTGGAATAATGCATTGAGATCCATCTCACAGGCGGAAGTAACAGCAGCCGATTTTGGAATAATGCATTGAGATCCATCTCATGGGCGGGAGTAACAGCAGCCGATTTTGGAATAATGCATTGAGATCCATCTCACAGGCGGAAGTAACAGCAGCCGATTTTGGAATAATGCATTGAGATCCATC
The DNA here is from genome assembly GCA_014843695.1 of Archivesica marissinica. Taxonomy (NCBI): domain Eukaryota; kingdom Metazoa; phylum Mollusca; class Bivalvia; order Venerida; family Vesicomyidae; genus Archivesica; species Archivesica marissinica. The sequence goes on along the minus strand of CM026402.1, from coordinate 50,949,689 downwards.
TCACAGGCGGGAGTAACAGCAGCCGATTTTGGAATAATGCATTGAGATCCATCTCACAGGCGGAAGTAACAGCAGCCGATTTTGGAATAATGCATTGAGATCCATCTCACAGGCGGGAGTAACAGCAGCCGATTTTGGAATAATGCATTGAGATCCATCTCACAGGCGGGAGTAACAGCAGCCGATTTTGGAATAATGCATTGAGATCCATCTCATGGGCGGGAGTAACAGCAGCCGGTTTTGGAATAATGCACTGAGATCCATCTCACAGGGGGGAGTAACAGCAGCCGAAAGACAAAGTGTATGTATGTCTGTAACATACTTTATAAAACTTTCTTTCCGCACCAATACATACTTCTCATGTGATTTCATCATTCCTACTGTGGCTGCCATTTTGTTTGGCCAACCTGACCATAATTATACTTTTTTGTAATGAAAATTATCAACCAGAGACATTAATTACACAGCTCCTGTCATCAAAATTGACCTCATTCAAAGTAAAAAAGAGACCCATCTAACTTCGAAATATACCGTCTCCGTGGCCCAGTGGTTAAAGCGTCCGCCTACGGAGCGGGAGGTCGAAGGTTCGAATCTCGTCAGGGGTTCGTTCTGATATGGCCGGTTGGTGAGCCGCCAGCTAGTTAAATAATGGTTACCGATTGCCTACCAGCCTGGCGCCTGGCATACAAGCATAGGATTCGGGAAGTACTGATGTTCATAAAAAGAGGTGTCTCATAAGTCAGAAATGACTGGCCCTTTAAATAGGGGTGACACTATAATAAACAAAACACTTATACTAGCGTAATTTTTGTTTTTTCATACAATATTTTATTTTTCATCCCATCACCATGGTTCAAATGTTGTTGGAAAGCTCTCAGTGAACAAGTTTGTTTTGGTATCATTTCACAAATTTCGGTTCACTAACGAATAAAAAATAATTTGCCTGTATATTAATATTTCAACTGTGAAAATAGACTTTTAGGTACAAGTTAAGTTCTTATATATTATCATACATCATTGTCAAAAATATAAATTAATATTTAAAAAGTCCATTTCAATACATTTAAACTGATACCAAAGTTTATATTACCAAACAAAAATTAACTATGTTATTGCAATTAAAGAATTACTAAGAATATCCTGATATTATATGTATTACACAGGCCATGGGAACTATGTATTACACAGACCGTGGGAACTATGTATTACACAGAACGTGGGAACTGTATTACACAGGCCGTGGGAACTATGTATTACACAGGCCGTGGGAACTATGTATTACACAGACCGTGGGAACTATGTATTACACAGACCGTGGGAACTATGTATTACACAGACCGTGGGAACTATGTATTACACAGACCGTGGGAACTATGTATTACACAGGCCGTGGGAACTATGTATTACACAGACCGTGGGAACTATGTATTACACAGACCGTGGGAACTATGTATTACACAGGCCGTGGGAACTATGTATTACACAGACCGTGGGAACTATGTATTACACAGACCGTGGGAACTATGTATTACACAGGCCGTGGGAACTATGTATTACACAGACGGTGGGAACTATGTATTACACAGGTCGTGGGAACTATGTATTACACAGGCCGTGGGAACTATGTATTACACAGGCCGTGGGAACTATGTATTACACAGGCCGTGGGAACTATGTATTACACAGGCCATGGGAACTATGTATTACACAGACCGTGGGAACTATGTATTACACAGACCGTGGGAACTATGTATTACACAGACCGTGGGAACTATGTATTACACAGGCCGTGGGAACTATGTATTACACAGACCGTGGGAACTATGTATTACACAGGCCGTGGGAACTATGTATTACACAGGCCGTGGGAACTATGTATTACACAGGCCGTGGGAACTATGTATTACACAGACCGTGGGAACTATGTATTACACAGGCCGTGGGAACTATGTATTACACAGGCCGTGGGAACTATGTATTACACAGGCCGTGGGAACTATGTATTACACAGACCGTGGGAACTATATATTACACAGGCCGTGGGAACTATGTATTACACAGGCCGTGGGAACTATGTATTACACAGGCCGTGGGAACTATGTATTACACAGGCCGTGGGAACTATATATTACACAGGCCGTGGGAACTATGTATTACACAGGCCGTGGGAACTATATATTACACAGACCGTGGGAACTATATATTACACAGGCCGTGGGAACTATGTATTACACAGGCCGTGGGAACTATGTATTACACTTTGAAAGTCTGTGTTTCATCTAGGGAAAATGTGGATGATATTCCCACTCAATACTCTAGTCGATCCGTGTTTATGCTCGTGATTGTTATGGCAAAAAGGTGTGTTGTCCGTCCGTCTGTGTTATCCACCGGGGCCGGATGGTTACGGTCACTGACTTCAAATCACTTGCACCTAACCTCTGTAGTTTTGAATCCCACTGGGGGGGTATGAAATTCTTTCATGTGATGAAGCTATCCAGGTGTGGAGGTTGGTGGTTCTACCCAGGTGCCTGCTCGGGGGTGCACCAAGGGTCTTCTTCCACCAATAGTAGGTAGCGAGTCGCCATATGACCTAAGATGTTTAGGCGAATTTAACCCCCCCCCCCAAAAACTATTCACAATATGAAAGTTTTGAGTAAATATCACTACTAATTCAATTGGTCATGTGTATGGGCCCTTATGAAGATTGGCCTAGTCAAATATGTGTCCTCGTTAACTAAAGTCTTTATTATTATTATTATTATTATACGTTAGTGAGTAGTCGTCTCTAGCAAGTCATGACGCCTCCAGTGGCATAGCTTGTCCTCAATTGATGTGCTAAGTCCAGTAGTGTGGGTTCTTTGACCATTTCCTCTCCTCCCCAGTGATTTTGTTGATTTTAGAACGCATCTTGTGAGCTCTAGTGTATTTTCCAAAGTAACATTTTGAGCTATACATTTTTGAAAATAATTTCTTATGTTTCTAGAATATGTCCAGAATTGATGACTATCAATACTTGCATGAATTATACACATATGTAGTTTGCTCCTGCTGCCATGCACTATACACTACAATATGCACTATACAATATACACTGTGCACTATACACTATGCACTATACAATATGCACTATACACGGTGCACTATACACAATGCAATATACACTATGCACTATACAATATACACGGTGCACTATACACAATGCAATATATACTATGCACTATACAATATGCACTATACAATATACACGGTGCACTATACACAATACAATATACACTATGTACTATACAATATGCACTATACAATATACACGGTGCACTATACACAATGCAATATACACAATACACTATACACTATGCACTATAAAATATGCACTATACAATATACACGGTGCACTATACACAATGCAATATGCACTATACAATATACACGGTGCACTATACACAATACAATATACACTATGCACTATACAATATACAATGTGCACTATAATACAATATACATTACGCAATATACAATATGCACTATACACAATGCAATATACACTATACAATATACACTGTGCACTATACACAATGCAATATACACACACTATACAATATGCACTATACAATATACACTGTGCACTATACACAATGCAATATACACTATGCACTATAAAATATGCACTATACAATAACACCACAACACAATGCAATATACACAATGCAATATACAATATGCACTATAGAATATACACTGTGCACTATACAATATGCACTCTACAATATACACTATACAATATACACTGTGCACTATGCACAATGCAATATACGCTATGCAAAACAATATACACTATACAATATACACTGCACTATACAATATGCACTATACACAATGCAATATACACTATACAATATGCACTATACAATATACACTGTGCACTATACAAAATGCAATATACACAATGCAATATAAAATATACAATATACAATATGCACTATACAAAATGCAATATACA
>CM026402.1:50872648-50944692 GCA_014843695.1 Archivesica marissinica | reverse complement strand
TATTTATTTATTTATTTAATGGATATCTTGACGATATCTTATTTACCGACGCCTCAACCTAATAAGGTCATGTGGCGTCGAAAACATTTGTAAAAATAAAAATTGTTTAAAAAAACGTGATCTATGTTAAAAGGTTACATTTTAAATAATATATATACTTGATAATCACAATAAGTTGCATTATAATCTATTTATAAGGTGAGTTTATTTTAAAAAACCTAATATTGTACTTGGCAGTACTGAATCGAATAATTCTTGTATACTATTTGTATTAAAGTATGCATTCCTTGTAAAGATGAGGTCGGCACAGTGGAGCAAAAAGTGCTTCACTGTGAATATCTCATCACACGGAATACATATGGGTTGTTCTTCTGCATTTAAAATATAAGAATGTGTAATCCAAGTGTGTCCAATACGACACCGAGTCAAACGAACTTGTTCTTTTCGGTTAGTTTTGTACGATATGTACTTGAAAATATGGGTTTAATTTCATGTAATTTATTTCCAACTTGTTTGTCCCAATTTATTTGACATTTACTATCGACATATTTCCTAATATTGGATTTTAAATCCGTATGCGGTATTTTAGAGTTTGTTATTGGCAAGTCTAAAGCAGACTTTGCTAGAAAATCAGCTTCATCATTTCCTCGTATGTTTATATGACTGGGAATCCAACAAAAAACAACAGTTTTTGAGGAGCTAATAGATATGTATCTTCTAAAAATTTGTTGAATTAGGAGGTTGGAATGGTTTGGTTGTTTGAGAGATGTTAAAACCGACAAAGAGTCGGAAAATATAATAAATTTGTCGTTTTCGTTAACAGTTATAAGGGAAAGAGCTAGGTCGATAGCTTGTGTTTCTGCAGAGAAAAATTGAACTGTCATCAGGTAATCTTACAGTACTTGATTTAGTATGGGTAACTGCTGCACATGCAACCTTTTCAAGTCTTTTTGAGCCATCTGTGTAGATGGATATATAATCTTTATATTTAGATTTTATTTCTAAAAAGTTTGTTTTAAAAATATCTGGACTAGTTTCACTTTTCTTATTCTCATACAAATGAAGATCTAAAATAATGTTTGGGGTAGTCAAAGTCCACGGTTCTTTATTTAACAACTTGTTTTCTTGTATAAATGTTGTATCTATTTTTGCTTCTACTAATAATGGTTTAATACGGAGACCTAGTGGTTTTATGGCGGATGGAGAGTTTCCGTAAACTATTTTGTTTTTAGGCTCGAAAACGCAATTGAATGCAGGATTTTGGGATTTGCAGCTAGTTTGGTTGTATATTGTAACGAGAGTTTCTCTCTCCGTATGTATAAAGAGGGTTCATTTGTTTCAGCATATAAGCTTTCTACGGGAGATGTGCGAAAAGCTCCTAGAGCCAGTCGTAGACCTTGATGATGTATTGTATCTAACTTTTTCAAGTAGGATTTTCTCGCCGATCCATACACAATGGATCCGTAATCCAGTTTGGAACGGATAAGTGATCTGTATAGATTTATAAGAACTGGACAATCGCTTCCCCAATTTGTATTTGAGAGCACCTTCAAAATATTTAGAGCTTTTAGACATTTCGTCCGTAGATAATTTATATGAGGTATGAATGTTAATTTTTTGTCAAATATAAGTCCTAGGAATTTTACTTCTTCTACTACAGGAATTTGTGAACCGTAAATTTTTAAATTTGGATCTGGATGTAATCCTCTCAATTGACAGAAATGTACGCATTGAGTTTTAATTTTAGAGAATTTGAAACCATTTTTGTTTGCCCAATCTTCAAGTTTATTTAGACATTGTTGGAGTTTTTGTTCAATGGTTTCAATATTTTTAGATTTGTAGAACATTACAAAATCATCTACATATAAGGAGCAATCTGTTTCGTTTAAACATTTCACAATGCTATTTATTTTAATATTAAAAAGTGTTGGGGATAAAATACTCCCTTGAGGCACCCCTTGCTCTTGTTTGTATGTATCGGAGAGCGTTGAGCCAATTCTTACTTTAAAATTTCTATTTGATAAAAAATTGGCAATAAAATTTGGCAAGTGGCCTTTCAGACCAAAATCGTGTAAATCTTTGAGAATACCATATTTACATGTGGTATCATATGCCTTTTCTAAATCGAAAAAAACTGCTACCAAATGTTCTTTTTTGATGAAGGCATTACGAAGATAAGTTTCTAGTCTTACTAGATGATCAGTTGTACATTTATTTTTCCGAAAACCCGTTTGGTAACTCGTAATCAAACTGTTTGATTCCAAGAACCAAACAAGTCTATCGTTAATCATTCTCTCCATGGTTTTACATAGACAACTAGTTAGTGCGATGGGACGATCATTTGTGGGATTTGTATGATCTTTTCCTGGTTTGGGAATAGGAATGATTATGGCTTCACTCCATTCTTTGGGAAAGTTCTCACTTTCCCACGTCATATTAAAAATATCTAAAAGAGTTATCATTGCTTTATTTGGTAAATGTTTTATAATTTGATAATGGATTTGATCTGGACCTGTGGCCGTTTCTTTTGTTCTTTGTAGAGCAGTTTCGAGTTCTGACATATTGAATGGTAGATTATATTTTTCTTCATTTCTAGAATGAAAATAAATTTTTTCTTTCTCTTTCTCAGTTTTAAATTTCTGAAACTTCTCATTATAGTTTGATGTTGAAAAGTTGTTTTGAAAGTTTTCACCTAAAACATTGGATATTTCTTTTTTTGTTAAATGGGTTCTATTATTAGATGTATTTAGATGAACAATTTTTGAGCTTTTCCTCTTGCCATTTATTTTTGCTACCATATTACAAACCCTTTTCATTGATGTATTAGAGTTTATAGTAGATACATATTTTTGCCATGAAGTGCGTTTTGCATTTTTTATAGTTCTTCGAGCTTTTGCTCGTGTAATTTGTGTGTTTAAGAGATTTGCTTTTGTGGGAGTTTTATTAAATTTACGCAATGCATTCTTTCGTTTATTTATAACATTTTTACAATCGTCATTAAACCATGGTCTAATTCTTTTAGAAGATGTAGAGGATTTCGGAATGCATTCCGTTGAAATTTTTAAAAGTGAATTCGAAAACGAGGTGATTGGATCCTCGTTCCCAATCTTTTCCAATATCAAATGTTCTCTGCATAAAATTTGGAATTTGTCCCAATTAGCTTTTTGTAGATTCCATTGTGGGTAAAATTCATCTTTTGATTTGTTTATTTCTGTGATTACAATTGGGAAGTGGTCACTTCCATGTAGGTCATCATGTACGGACCATTCAAAATCTAAGAACATGTTTGGATGACATATACATAAATCTAAAGCAGAAAAATGTCCTGTGGCAGGATGAAGGTATGTCGATTTGTTATCATTTAATAGACAAAGATCATTTTCAGTTATAAAGTCTTCTATTATTTTTCCTTTATTATTGATATTTGTACATCCCCATAGTTTACTATGTCCATTGAAATCTCCAACTAACATAAAAGGGTGAGGTAATTGTTCAACAAGATTCTCTAAATCATTTTGTTTTAATGGCGAGTTTGGAGATATATAAATGGAACAAATTGTAAATGTTTTTGAAAGTGTAACCTTGGCAGCAATGGCCTGTAAATTTGTAGTCAAGTCTATTTTACTATGTGGAACAGTCTTTTTTATGAGAATGGATGATCCACCAGATGCCTTTTGACAATCATTATTTATAAAATTAAACATGATAAAATCTTTAAAATATATATTGTCAGTCGATTTTAGGAAAGTTTCTTGCAAACAAAGGATATTTGGTGAAAGCAGAGATATAAGTATTAAAATCTCATTATAGTTTGCTTTTAGTCCCCGACAGTTCCATTGTATTATTGTATTATTCTTATCCATTATTTACGGAGAAGATTAAAAAATGGTACATAAAAAGATTACATTTTAGTGTTTGGAGGTGGATCTGGTACCAGCTCCATGTCTTAATGAAGAGAATTTATTCGATTGTTTTATGGGATCCACTGATCCCTTCGGTGGTCTATCTGAGTTTTGTTTCAGGTTGCTAGGTCCATTTGGTTTATTTGGTTTTTTTTGTTGGTTCGTTTTACTCTGTGACGAGTTTGATTTAATAACAGATGTTGATCGGGATTTACGAGATGTTGATTGGGATGAGGATTGAGAAGATAAGTGAGTTTTTGTTTTGTCATTGGAACTGTTTTTGGCTTCGGATTTTTTGGTAATAATTTCAGTTTGAGTGTATGCATTTTTCATTATTGGCTTATTTATTGCTGATTGAACTATTTTAGAGTATGATATATCTGGTTTATTTTCCTGAATTTTCCTTGCTTCGAAGTAAGAGATATTTTGTGAGCACTTTATTTTCATTTCTTTTTCTTTTATCCAAGTTTCGCATTTGTTCGATTTTGAGATGTGATCTTTTTTACAGTTTACGCATTTTGATTGATTGGGGCAATCTGCGGTAAGGTGATCGTTTTCACCCATACCACAATTTTCACAAATGGAGTATTTTGTAATTTTACAGTTGTCTTCATGGTGGCCAAATTTTTGGCAGTTGAATCATCGAAGTGGATTTGGTATATATAATTCGACATTTATATTTCTATAAAAGATTCAGATTTGGTGGAATAACTGTGTTGTTGAAGGTTAATAAAATTGTATTAGTTTCAAAAAATTGGCCGTCTTTTTTGTACATGAATCTTTTAGCTTGAGTGACGCCTTGTGGAGTTAAATTTTTAACAATATCTTCGTTCGAGACTCCTTTTAAAATGTGATCTTTGATTATACCTTTGGAACTGTTTAGAGATCTGTGTTCCGTTATAGTAAACATCAATGTCGTATATTTGTTTTATTTTTAAAATATTTTCAGTTTGTGATCTGGATTTAGTTTCAATAAGTAACGTTTGGTTTCTTAGTTTTTTTACAGATTTTGGTGATCCAATTAAACTTTCCAATGATTTTTCGATAACAAATGGAGATAGTGAGCCAATTTTTTTTTCATGCATTTCTGATTCAATAATGAAGAATTTTGGATACGCTTTAAGTGGTATTTCTGAATCGTCTGATGGTCGTGGTCGTTTTAGGGAATTTTGGGAAGCCATGGTTATTGTTTTTATGTTCAACAGAAGAGGGCACCACCCGCCTCGGAGTCCTACCAGGGAACGCAGTTTAGAGGTGGTATTCCTACCTCTAGCGTTAATGCTACTCTTCTGTCATACTCTACTGATAGTAGAGGAAACTGTGATCCTGCCAGTAACTGGACAGTCACACAGATCCCCTATTTATCCATCGATTAATCCGTTAAGCCGCCGCTCATAAGAATCTACTTTAAGAAAGGAAAAAAGGTAGTCAACACACGGTTTGTATCTGACGATACATATATAGTAAGAAAGATAGGCAGATAAGTTTTTCGATTCCAGAGCAAGGCACGACTAGCCGATTGTCTAGGCCCGGGCCCAACCCAGACGCCACGTCTATTCGAAGCCAGGGTCGAAGTAGTGTGTTAGGAGCTGGAGATCCCTGAGCCCCCTCAACTACCAGAATCCCTATTTCCGGTTTACGGGTCGCCACCTACGGCAAACTGGTGGCGTCTGTTTTATCAGGGGATTTCACCCCAACCATCACAGACGTAAAATGATCTATATATTGTATCCCTACAGACAAGGGGTTAATCGATTTGTTTCAAAATGTTTCGTAAGCTAGGTGAAGGCCTAAACATACTACTAGTTAGATGATACATTGGAGTACGGTTAGATGATACAGTGGAGTACTGAACTATTTGGAAGATGTTACGTGGATATTCCGTGTGAAAAATATTTCAAATAATCAAACAGTGGGATAAAATTTGTTCCCAATTTTGTATAAATTGTGCATAGTGATACGAGAATAGAAAAAGTGAAACGTACACAACACAAATGGTATTAAATACAGATGAATGTTACAATCTTCGTCCCGTGCGCTACCCACAGGCACAAATGGTAAACAAATGAGCATTGTTAATATATGATATAGCAAGGATAGAGAGAAAAGACATACATGCAGGGTTTGGGAAGGGAAAAATATTTACCTAAAGAGATTTAATTTATTTAAAATAATTTATTTATATTTTTGTTAAACCTAGTTTGTTTTGTTCGTTTGTTTTGTTCATTTGTTTTTGTTTAGTTTTATTGTTCGTGTGTTTGAAATCCTAACAGTATAGTATTACGATATTTTAAACATAAGTTTAATAACTTAGAAAGTTTTTTTTTTGTATTTAATTTCTCAGTTTTAATGGTTATATTTTTATATTTTCTAACGCGTTTTACATTTCAGTTCTGTGGTATATTTATTTTTCAAGACTATTTAGTTTTAGGATATGTATTTGAATTTAAATTTTAGAATATGTTTTTGGTGGAACGCGGTCGGCTGGTTTCGTGGGAGTTTTACCCAATCAATTAGGCACATTTGTATTGCAATATAGTCATGCCATTTCATACTACATGTTGATCAATTGGACAGGTAGACATTTCTTATTTATATAAATCACACCAACAGCCTAGGAGCCTAGACATGTGGCAACTCCAGCCAAGCGATGGAGGAAGATCCCAGGGCAACTCCAGCCAAGCGATGGAGGAAGATCCCAGGGCAACTCCAGCCAAGCGATGGAGGAAGATCCCAGGGCAACTCCAGCCAAGCGATGGAGGAAGATCCCAGGGCAACTCCAGCCAAGCGATGGAGGAAGATCCCAGGGCAACTCCAGCCAAGCGATGGAGGAAGATCCCAGGGCAACTCCAGCCAAGCGATGGAGGAAGATCCCAGGGCAACTCCAGCCAAGCGATGGAGGAAGATCCCAGGGCAACTCCAGCCAAGCGATGGAGGAAGATCCCAGGGCAACTCCAGCCAAGCGATGGAGGAAGATCCCAGGGCAACTCCAGCCAAGCGATGGAGGAAGATCCCAGAGCAGGAGGAAGATCCCAGGGCAACTCCAGCCAAGCGATGGAGGAATATCCCAGATGACATCGAAGCAGCATTGCAGACACGGTCGGGCACTCGGGTAGAACCACCGACAGCCCAAGCAAGGTCAATAGCTTTCTCACATGAAAGAATTTAAAACACTCGGTGGGATTCGAACCTACAGAGACATGATTTGAACGACATTAGCCACTCGGCCCTGGCAGTTTTAACTGTTGTACAGAACTAAATCCTCCCAATTTTCTCAGAAGATCAGAGATACTGTGTGAAGTTACAACAACATGACCAACCTAGATCGTGGATGCTATAGAGTACAGGGTGGTACATGGCAGAAGCAGTTATGACGTCTGTATCCACACTGTAGTTAGAAAACACGTGACCCGTATACTTCTCAACAACAAGCACACGGTTACTGCTCGCTATATACAGATGGTCAGTCAGCAACGACAGGCTCGGACTGGTGAACTTGCCGCTGATAACGTCCTAAAGAGCGAAATATAAATGAGGAAAATTAAACATTTTATCTGGCTGTCCGATTAGCGCGCTCGCTTCTCACAAATGCGACCCGGGTTCGATCCTCGGACAGGGAAGTATGCGAGACGGTACGATGTCGCCAGATCGGACAGGTGGGTTTTCTCCGGGTACTCCGGTTTCCTCCCACATGAATGACCACATATACGCTTACATCCGAGCCAACGAGAGTGATTAAGTTGTTCAAACTTGCTTCGCAATCGAATACTTTTTAGTTATCTTAAAATTACATTTCTGTTAATTTCTCCTCCATATGTCATAATGCATAAATGATGCGACATTTAAACAGACATTTAAGCATAAATGATGCGACATTTAAACAGACATTTAAACATTAACTCATTCCTTCATAGAGATTTAGCTTAGTTTATACAAATTTATTTTAGCTCGATTGCGAAATAAGTTCTTTCAACTTATATTAATCACTCTCGAGACCTCATCATTATGGAATCGATCGCCACGAGGAAGAGAGAAGATGCAACGTGGAATTTAAATGCCTTGCCTAAGGACACAATCGTAACAGCTCCAGCGTGGCTCAAACTCCGGACCTTTCGCACCTGAAGCAAACGCGTATCCACTGCGCTATCACGACTTCCACATACATTGAGATTTAGGTTAATATACTATTATATCTCCATACAAACGACAAGCCATTTAGCTATCATGAAGTAGTCGCCATATCGATCCCACCTCCATAGATATTACTGGGACTACACGAGATTCTGGCCTTTATTATGAACATTGGTTTGGCTACTACCTTGTCAATCTATATCATATTGATAATGGCGTGCTAATGAGGGAAAGGGTTAATGAAGCATAAATTATTAATAACTGAATTTCTGCTAATTAACATAATATATTCATATTACTTAATTATTCCAAATTAACAATAGTACTAATTATATAATTGTTAGAAGACACGCCCCCGACCTACTTTACTTCTATGTATGGCATTTATAATTATATCGTTACTTCTATGTACAAGATTATAATTATACCATTACTTCTATGTACAAGATTATAATTATACCGTTACTTCTATGTATGGCATTTATAATTATACCGTTACTTCTATGTATGGCATTTATAATTATACCGTTACTTCTATGTATAGCATTTATAATTATACCGTTACTTCTATGTATGGCATTTATAATTATACCGTTACTTCTATGTACGGCATTTATAACTATACCGTTACTTCTATGTATGGCATTTATAACTATACCGTTACTTCTATGTATGGCATTTATAATTATACCGTTACTTCTATTTATTTATTTATAACTATACCGTTACTTCTATGTTTGGCATTTATAACTATACCGTTACTTCTATGTATAGCATCTATAACTATACCGTTACTTCTATGTATAGCATCTATAACTATACCGTTACTTCTATGTTTGGCATTTATAACTATACCGTTACTTCTATGTACGGCATTTATAACTATATCGTTACTTCTATGTATAGCATTTATAACTATACCGTTACTTCTATGTACGGCATTTATAACTATATCGTTACTTCTATGTATAGCATTTATAACTATACCGTTACTTATATGTACGGCATTTATAACTATACCGTTACTTCTATGTACGGCATTTATAACTATACCATTACTTCTATGTATGGCATTTATAACTATACCGTTACTTCTATGTATAGCATTTATAATTATACCATTACTTCTATGTACGGCATTTATAACTATACCGTTACTTATATGTACGGCATCTATAACTATACCGTTACTTCTATGTATAGCATCTATAACTATACCGTTACTTCTATGTATAGCATCTATAACTATACCGTTACTTCTATGTATAGCATCTATAACTATACCGTTACTTCTATGTACGGCATTTATAACTATATCGTTACTTCTATGTATGGCATTTATAACTATACCGTTACTTCTATGTATAGGTTTAACTGTAAACAAAATGTAAACAATGGACTGAATGGATGTGCTTTGTTTTCATGCAAAAAAATATTACATAACACCCCATTCCAAAATATTACATAACACCCCATTCCAAAATATTACAAACACCCCATTCCAAAATATTACATAACACCCCATTCCAAAATATTACATAACACCCCATTCCACCTATCTCTATCATATCTTTAATTAACTCGATAATTTGCATAATTTGATGATCTTTACTAATCAATTAAGTATTAAAGCTTAGTGTTCCATCTTGGTACATATTACCTTTCTGACATGACCAATTAGTGTGGCAGATTGAACGACATATACACCGCTGCCATCACTAGCAGCTGCCAACCAGAACAAGACATTGACTGTAACATCCAGAACAAGATCACGGGGCCCACTAAGCTTGTCCATAAATAGAAACTGTTGGGAAACATCCAAGCTTGCGAAGTGTATGGAACCAGTCTGATCTCCAGTACCCCACTGTGACCAGAGTATGGATCTGTAACAGAAACATTTAATATTATAACAAGTTTATTTCCAATTGATTTTACCGAAGACGAGTACATTTATTAAACAAGAGGGCCTGGCCTTGTATTGCTCCCCCGACTCGTATTTTACCTCGGGATCAACTTTGAACGAGCATTGTTCCAAATGTTGCCAAAATCCAACGGGTGGGACACGAGAATATGTTTGAAAAATATGCGTTTTCTTATAGACGAGAACCTCCATTATAACAAATCTAACAAGGCTACACCCATGGAATATAACCTCCATTATAACAATTCTAACAAGGCTACACCCATGGAATATAACTGAAATTTTGCTACCATTGGCCAAGCAGCTTAGATGAAGAATTTTGAAATTTATAATGAAATTCATATTTTTACCTGTCGGCAGCCATCTTGGATGACAGTCATCAGATTTGTATAACAATTGTATCGGTGATCGCCGCATTGATACGACATAACGATATTCGCTCAAAAATAAAATTTGACCCCAATATGACTTCTCGGGCCCCGCAACGCGGATTGTTGATCCCAGGATCAGCATTTGAACAATTTTGAAAGAGCATTCTACATAAATCATTCCTACAAAAACTCTGGGTCAAAATTATGCGAGAAGATTTTTTAAGTTGTGCTATTTTTTAGACAGCATCCATCTTGGATTTCAGGGGAATTTTATTTTAAAGTTTTTTTGAAAGGCTTCACCTAAGGATCATACAAGTAGAGTTTTTGTAACATTGCCTGATCAGTTCGCGAGTAGAGTACTTTTGAAATCTCCCATCTTTTGACGGCATAATCGTCCCATAATAATGAAAATTGCAAGACAGTGATCAGCTCGTTGATACCTTTGATTTGATATATGATCTGACCATATTCGCTCATACACGATATTTGACCCCTATCCGATTATTTGGGGGGATAATGTAAGATGCAGATGTACCTGGATGGTGCATCACGCAGATACGTGGGTCCTCTGTCTAAATGTGCCGTGTATGTATTTACCTGGATGGTGCATCACGCAGATACGTGGGTCCTCTGTCTAAATGTGCCGTGTATGTATTTACCTGGATGGTGCATCACGCAGATACGTGGGTCCTCTGTCTAAATGTGCCGTGTATGTATTTACCTGGATGGTGCATCACGCAGATACGTGGGTCCTCTGTCTAAATGTGCCGTGTATGTATTTACCTGGATGGTGCATCACGCAGATACGTGGGTCCTCTGTCTAAATGTGCCGTGTATGTATTTACCTGGATGGTGCATCACGCAGATACGTGGGTCCTCTGTCTAAATGTGCCGTGTATGTATTTACCTGGCTTGTACATCCAGCACAATGGAGTAGGGATGATCCAAATCTCGAAGAATGACTGCGCAGTTGTCCCCCTTCATTGTACAAACAATTATCGTACCTGCGTCGTGGTCAACAAGATAAATATTGGAGGTAACCAAGTCTATGGCGATGCCCGTAACACGTTGTAGACCTGAAACATAGCATGCGATACAGGTATGTAAAGCAAATGCAGAAATAACTCGTGAACGAATATCTCGTCCATTTTGTGGTCAACTATTGCGACAATTCTGTTGATAAAATGGGAAACAACTCTTGTAATTCAAGTATCTGGTCAAAAGGGCGACAACTTTACAGACTTTTTAAAAGTGTACACAATGCCTAATACACTACACAGCTTTGACATTTTGTTCAACGTGTGCCTAATACACGACACAGCTCTGTTGACACTTTGTTCAACATGTGCCTAATACACGACACAGCTCTGTTGACACTTTGTTCAACATGTGCCTAATACACGACACAGCTCTGTTGACACTTTGTTCAACATGTGCCTAATACACGACACAGCTCTGTTGAAATTTTATTCAACGTTGTGTCTAATACACGACACAGCTCTGTTGACACTTTGTTCAACGTGTGCCTAATACACGACACAGCTCTGTTGACACTTTGTTCAACGTGTGCCTAATACACGACACAGCTCTGTTGACACTTTATTCAACGTTGTGTCCAATACACGGCACAGCTCTGTTGACACTTTATTCAACGTTGTGTCTAATACACGACACAGCTCTGTTGACACTTTGTTCAACGTGTGCCTAATACACGACACAGCTCTGTTGACACTTTGTTCAACGTTGTGCCTAATACACGACACAGCTCTGTTGACACTTTGTTCAACGTGTGCCTAATACACGACACAGCTCTGTTTACAATTTATTCAACGTGTGTCTAATACACGACACAGCTCTGTTGACACTTTGTTCAACGTGTGCATTGGGCACTGGAAATATCCTAGCTTAGTATCAGTTGGCAGATAAAGCTAATTACCTGTTGCCTGTATACTAGGAGCCTTATTACATTGTACGGAGCATCCGTATGCCGTAGTAAGTAGTCCCTGATAACAACTCTACGCAGAGAAAAAAAAGCATGAAAACAAAGTTAAAGCAAACTATGACAATTGTGTCAAAAGCAAGCTATATGACAATTATGTTATTATGTTATATTTCGGGTTTTACGCCTGAATCAGCACCATTTTGGGCTAATATCGCTGACTGGCAGTTTACCCAACACCTTTCCTGGGCAGGCTCCAGCGGTTAACCAGTACTTGGGTGCACCAACCTCCGTAAGAAACTGCCAACTTTTTCATATAAATGAGACACGGCCTGAGTAACTATATGACAAATGTGTCACAAGCAAGCTATCATGCGTGACCAATCAGAATCCTTCCAGGTTATATTACATGTATATATACATAGGAACTAATACCCCAGGTTATATTACATGTATATATACATAGGAACTAATACACAGGTTATATTACATGTATATATACATAGGAACTAATACCCCAGGTTATATTACATGTATATATACATAGGAACTAATACCCCCGGTTATATTACATGTCTATATACATAGGAACTAATACCCCAGGTTATATTACATGTATATATACATAGGAACTAATACCCCAGGTTATATTACATGTCTATATACATAGGAACTAATACCCCCGGTTATATTACATGTATATATACATAGGAACTAATACCCCAGGTTATATTACATGTATATATACATAGGAACTAATACACAGGTTATATTACATGTATATATACATAGGAACTAATACCCCCGGTTATATTACATGTATATATACATAGGAACTAATACGAGTGGTGATTTCATACAATATTTTATGAAATCAGTTTTGAAATTTTGCTATCAAGTGAGTTTTTTGGCATGAATGGTCCTTGGTCTCACACATTATACTGCCATAGACGATGCACTCGCCCAGTCAGAGCAACAGCCAGGACATTTAGCTGGGTTTTTGACCCCTTGCACTGTGTATTGGAGAGAATTTGTACGACCACCACACTCGAGCTAGTACATGTACGTATGTCAATATTACTAGAGTCAATGAGACCCGTCTGAATATCTCATGTTATTTGAATTCTCTACGACGGCCCTATATACAACTGTTACCTGCATAAAACGGACTCGTAGACCAGTATTACCTGCATCAATGATAGGAACTGGATCGCTGGCACTGTCTGCGTTACTTGTACCTTCTATGACAGCCCTATATACAACTGTTCCATTGTTGGCAACAAGTAACAAACTGTTGTCTGGACCAAAATCTGTACAAGAAATAAAAGTAAAATTTATGCAGGTAAATGTGTTGCCCGTTCAAATGTATCTTCAATATGATTCAAACGTTAGTTCAAATGACATCAGTCAATTACTGCCACTGAAAGTATGTAGGTCCTTTGTTTTTTCCTCCGTTTTTATCGTCGTTTCCTTGGGCAGGCTCCAGCGGTTAATCAGTACTTGGGTGCACCAACCTCCGTAAGAAACTGCCAACATTTTCATATAAATGAGACACGGCCTGAGCGGGGCCCTTAATTAATACCTACATGTACTACATATACATTTTTTTATATAGAGAGATCCATTTGAAAACTAAAAATGAATGTACCAATATCTACGACTGGAGTGGCTGGCAACTGCAGCAATGTTTTGAGGCCATGTGAATCGGTATAAAGCCCACTGACCACGCTTCCAGACGCTAGCACCAGCTTTGCCTCTTCCCCTGTAAACACAAAGATACCACAGTATGATTATTTACACATCAGAAATACAAATTTCATGTTTACCTTCTCTGTATATATAGTAGACAAAACATAGGGCACGCAGCGCTACATGAACAGAGGGCGCGCAGCGCTACATGAACAGAGGGCGCGCAGCGCTACATGAACAGAGGGCGCGCAGCGCTACATGAACAGAGGGCGCGCAGCGCTACATGAACAGAGGGCGCGCAGCGCTACATGAACAGAGGGTGCGCAGCGCTACATGAACAGAGGGCGCGCAGCGCTACATGAACAGAGGGCGCGCAGCGCTACATGAACAGAGGGCGCGCAGCGCTACATGAACAGATGGCACGCACCGCTACATGAACAGAGGGCGCGCAGCGCTACATGAACAGAGGGCGCGCAGCGCTACATGAACAGAGGGCACGCAGCGCTACATGAACAGAGGGCGCGCAGCGCTACATGAACAGAGGGCGCGCAGCGCTACATGAACAGATGGCACGCACCGCTACATGAACAGAGGGCGCGCAGCACTACATGAACAAAGGGCACGCACCGCTACATGAACAGATGGCACGCACCGCTATACGATCATGGGGCACATACTGTTTCCCTGTGATGTGTACAATGTCTATAACAACTGTTTCCCTGTGATGTGTACAATGTCAATAACAACTGTTTCCATGTGATGTGTACAATGTATATAACAACTGTTTCCATGTGATGTGTACAATGTCTATAACAACTGTTTCCATGTGATGTGTACAATGTCTATAACAACCGTTTCCCTGTGATGTTTACAATGTCTATAACAACTGTTTCCCTGTGATGTTTACAATGTCTATAACAACTGTTTCCCTGTGATGTTTACAATGTCTATAACAACTGTTTCCATATGATGTGTACAATGTCTATAACAACTGTTTCCCTGTGATGTTTACAATGTCTATAACAACTGTTTCAATGTTATGTTTACAATGTCAATAACAACTGTTTCCCTGTGATGTTTACAATGTCAATAACAACTGTTTCCATGTGATGATTACAATGTATATAACAACTGTTTCCATGTGATGTTTACAATGTATATAACAACTGTTTCCTGTGATGTTTACAATGTCTATAACAACTGTTTCCCTGTGATGTGTACAATGTCAATAACAACTGTTTCCCTGTGATGTGTACAATGTCTATAACAACTGTTTCCCTGTGATGTGTACAATGTCAATAACAACTGTTTCCCTGTGATGTGTACAATGTCAATAACAACTGTTTCCCTGTGATGTGTACAATATCAATAACAACTGTTTCCCTGTGATGTGTACAATGTCTATAACAACTGTTTCCATGTGATGTGTACAATGTCTATAACAACTGTTTCCCTGCGATGTTTACAATGTCAATAACAACTGTTTCCATGTGATGTTTACAATGTCAATAACAACTGTGTCCCTGTGATGTTTACAATGTCAATAACAACTGTGTCCATGCAATGTTTACAATGTCTATAACAACTGTTTCCATGTGATGTGTACAATGTCTATAACAACTGTTTCCCTGTGATGTGTACACTGTCTATAACAACTGTTTCCATGTGCTGTTTACAATGTCAATAACAACTGTTTCCCTGTGATGTGTACAATGTCAATAACAACTGTTTCCCTGTGATGTGTACAATGTCAATAACAACTGTTTCCCTGTGATGTGTACAATGTCTATAACAACTGTTTCCCTGTGATGTGTACAATATCAATAACAACTGTTTCCCTGTGATGTGTACAATGTCTATAACAACTGTTTCCATGCGATGTTTACAATGTCTATAACAACTGTTTCCCTGTGATGTGTACAATGTCTATAACAACTGTTTCCCTGTGATGTGTACAATGTCTATAACAACTGTTTCCCTGTGATGTTTACAATGTCTATAACAACTGTTTCCCTGTGATGTTTACAATGTCTATAACAACTGTTTCCCTGTGATGTGTACAATGTCTATAACAACTGTTTCCCTGTGATGTTTACAATGTCTATAACAACTGTTTTCCTGTGATGTGTACAATCATGTATATAACAACTGTTTCCCTGAGATGTGTACACTGTCTATAACAACTGTTTCCCCATGATGTATACAATGTCTATAACAACTGTTTCCCTGTGATGTGTACAATGTCTATAACAACTGTTTCCCTGCGAGGTGTACAATGTCTATAACAACTGTTTCCCTGTGATGTTTACAATGTCTATAACAACTGTTTCCCTGTGATGTGTACAATGTCTATAACAACTGTTTCCATGTGATGTGTACAATGTCTATAACTACTGTTTCCCTGTGATGTTTAGAATCATGTATATAACAACTGTTTCCCTGTGATGTGTACACTGTCTATAACAACTGTTTCCCTATGTCTATAACAACTGTTTCCCTGTGATGTGTACAATGTCTATAACAACTGTTTCCCTGTGATGTGTACAATGTCTATAACAACTGTTTCCCTGTGATGTTTACAATGTCTATAACAACTGTTTCCCTGTGATGTGTACAATGTCTATAACAACTGTTTCCCTATGTCTATAAAAAATGTTCCTGTGATGTGTACCAATGTCCTATAACAACGGTTCCCGGTGATGTTACAATGTCATAAAACAACTGTTCCCTGTGATGTTTCCAAGGTTATAACAAACTGTTTCCCTTGATATTTACAATGTTATTAACAACTGTTTTCCCGTGATGTGTACAATGTCTATAAAACTGTTTCCCTTGATGTTTTAATTGTGTTGTAAATGTGTATCTTTATTTATTTATTTAATGGATATCTTGACGATATCTTATTTACCGACGCCTCAACCTAATAAGGTCATGTGGCGTCGAAAACATTTGTAAAAATAAAAATTGTTTAAAAAACGTGATCTATGTTAAAAGTTTACATTTTAAATAATATATATACTTGATAATCACAATAAGTTGCATTATAATCTATTTATAAGGTGAGTTTCTTTTAAAAAACCTAATATTGTACTTGGCAGTACTGAATCGAATAATTCTTGTATACTATTTGTATTAAAGTATGCATTCCTTGTAAAGATGAGGTCGGCACAGTGGAGCAAAAAGTGCTTCACTGTGACTATCTCATCACAAGGAATACATATGGGTTGTTCTTCTGCATTTAAAATATAAGAATGTGTAATCCAAGTGTGTCCAATACGACACCGAGTCAAACGAACTTGTTCTTTTCGGTTTAGTTTTGTACGATATGTACTTGAAAATATGGTTTTAATTTCATGTAACTTATTTCCAACTTGTTTGTCCCAATTTATTTGACATTTACTATCGACATATTTCCTAATATTGGATTTTAAATCCGTATGCGGTATTTTAGAGTTTGTTATTGGCAAGTCTAAAGCAGACTTTGCTAGAAAATCAGCTTCATCATTTCATCGTATGTTTATATGACTGGGAATCCAACAAAAAACAACAGTTTTTGAGGAGCTAATAGATATGTATCTTTTAAAGATTTGTTGAATTAGGGGGTTGGAATGGTTTGGTTGTTGGAGAGATGTTAAAACCGACAAAGAGTCGGAAAATATAATAAATTTGTCGTTTTCGTTAACAGTTATAAGGGAAAGAGCTAGGTCGATAGCTTGTGTTTCTGCAGAGAAAATTGAACTGTCATCAGGTAATCTTACAGTACTTGATTTATTATGGGTAACTGCTGCACATGCAACCTTTTCAAGTCTTTTTGAGCCATCTGTGTAGATGGATATATAATCTTTATATTTAGATTTTATTTCTAAAAATTTTGTTTTAAAAATATCTGGACTAGTTTCACTTTTCTTAGTCTCATACAAATGAAGATCTAAAATAATGTTTGGGGTAGTCAAAGTCCACGGTTCTTTATTTAACAACTTGTTTTCTTGTATAATTGTTGTATCTATTTTTGCTTCTACTAATAATGGTTTAATACGGAGACCTAGTGGTTTTATGGCGGATGGAGAGTTTCCGTAAACTATTTTGTTTTTAGGCTCGAAAACGCAATTGAATGCAGGATTTTTGGGATTTGCAGCTAGTTTGGTTGTATATTGTAACGAGAGTTTCTCTCTCCGTATGTATAAAGAGGGTTCATTTGTTTCAGCATATAAGCTTTCTACGGGAGATGTGCGAAAAGCTCCTAAAGCCAGTCGTAGACCTTGATGATGTATTGTATCTAACTTTTTCAAGTAGGATTTTCTCGCCGATCCATACACAATGGATCCGTAATCCAGTTTGGAACGGATAAGTGATCTGTATAGATTTATAAGAACTGGACAATCGCTTCCCCAATTTGTATTGGAGAGCACCGTCAAAATATTTAGAGCTTTTAGACATTTCGTCCGTAGATAATTTATATGAGGTATGAATGTTAATTTTTTGTCAAATATAAGTCCTAGGAATTTTACTTCTTCTACTACAGGAATTTGTGAACCGTAAATTTTTAAATTTGGATCTGGATGTAATCCTCTCAATTGACAGAAATGTACGCATTGAGTTTTAATTTTAGAGAATTTGAAACCATTTTCGTTTGCCCAATCTTCAAGTTTATTTAGACATTGTTGGAGTTTTTGTTCAATGGTTTCCATATTTTTAGATTTGTAGAACATTACAAAATCATCTACATTATAAGGAGCAATCTGTTTCGTTTAAACATTTCACAATGCTATTAATTTTAATATTAAAAAGTGTTGGGGATAAAATACTACCTTGAGGCACCCCTTGCTCTTGTTTGTATGTATCGGAGAGCGTTGAGCCAATTCTTACTTTAAAATTTCTATTTGATAAAAAATTGGCAATAAAATTTGGCAAGTGGCCTTTCAGACCAAAATCGTGTAAATCTTTGAGAATACCATATTTCAATGTGGTATCATATGCCTTTTCTAAATCGAAAAAAACTGCTACCAAATGTTCTTTTTTGATGAAGGCATTACGAATATAAGTTTCTAGTCTTACTAGATGATCAGTTGTACATTTATTTTTCCGAAAAACCGTTTGGTAACTCGTAATCAAACTGTTTGATTCCAAGAACCAAACAAGTCTATCGTTAATCATTCTCTCCATGGTTTTACATAGACAACTAGTTAGTGCGATGGGACGATAATTTGTGGGATTTGTATGATCTTTTCCTGGTGTGGGAATAGGAATGATTATGGCTTCACTCCATTCTTTGGGAAAGTTCTCACTTTCCCACGTCATATTAAAAATATCTAAAAGAGTTATCATTGCATTATTTGGTAAATGTTTTATAATTTGATAATGGATTTGATCTGGACCTGTGGCCGTTTCTTTTGTTCTTTGTAGAGCAGTTTCGAGTTCTGACATATTGAATGGTAGATTATATTTTTCTTCATTTCTAGAATGAACATCAATTTTTTCTTTCTCTTTCTCAGTTTTAAATTTCTGAAACTTCTCATTATAGTTCGATGTTGAAAAGTTGTTTTGAAAGTTTTCACCTAAAACATTGGATATGTCTTTTTTTGTTAAATGGGTTCTATTATTAGATGTATTTAGATGAACAATTTTTGAGCTTTTCCTCTTGCCATTTATTTTTGCTACCATATTCCAAACCCTTTTCATTGATGTATTAGAGTTTATAGTAGATACATATTTTTGTCATGAAGTGCGTTTTGCATTTTTTATAGTTCTTCGAGCTTTTGCTCGTGTAATTTGTGTGTTTAAGAGATTTGCTTTTGTGGGAGTTTTATTAAATTTACGCAATGCATTCTGTCGTTTATTTATAACATTTTTACAATCGTCATTAAACCATGGTCTAATTCTTTTAGAAGATGTAGAGGATTTCGGAATGCATTCCGTTGAAATTTTTAAAAGTGAATTCGAAAACGAGGTGATTGGATCCTCGTTCCCAATCTTTTCCAATATCAAATGTTCTCTGCATAAAATTTGGAATTTTTCCCAATTAGCTTTTGGTAGATTCCATTGTGGGTAAAATTCATCTTTTGATTTGTTTATTTCTGTGATTACAATTGGGAAGTGGTCACTTCCATGTAGGTCATCATGTACGGACCATTCAAAATCTAAGAAAATGTTTGGATGACATATACATAAATCTAAAGCAGAAAAATGTCCTGTGGCAGGATGAAGGTATGTCGATTTGTTATCATTTAATAGACAAAGATCATTTTCAGTTATAAAGTCTTCTATTATTTTTCCTTTATTATTGATATTTGTACATCCCCATAGTTTACTATGTCCATTGAAATCTCCAACTAACATAAAATGGTGAGGTAATTGTTCAACAAGATTCTCTAAATCATTTTGTTTTAATGGCGAGTTTGGAGGTATATAAATGGAACAAATTGTAAATGTTTTTGAAAGTGTAACCTTGGCAGCAATGGCCTGTAAATTTGTAGTAAAGTCTATTTTACTATGTGGAACAGTCTTTTTTATGAGAATGGATGATCCACCAGATGCCTTTTGACAATCATTATTTATAAAATTAAACATGATAAAATCTTTAAAATATATATTGTCAGTCGATTTTAGGAAAGTTTCTTGCAAACAAAGGATATTTGGTGAAAGCAGAGATATAAGTATTAAAATCTCATTATAGTTTGCTTTTAGTCCCCGACAGTTCCATTGTATTATTGTATTATTCTTATCAATTATTTACGGAGAGAAGATTAAAAAATGGTACATAAAAAGATTACATTTTAGTGTTTGGAGGTGGATCTGGTACCAGCTCCATGTCTTCATGTTCTAATGAAGAGAATGTATTCGATTGTTTTATGGGATCCACTGATCCCTTCGGTGGTCTATCTTGAGTTTTGTTTCAGGTTGCTAGGTCCATTTGGTTTATTTGGTTTTTTTTGTTGGTTCGTTTTACTCTGTGACGAGTTTGATTTAATAACAGATGTTGATCGGGATTTACGAGATGTTGATTGGGATGAGGATTGAGAAGATAAGTGAGTTTTTGTTTTGTCATTGGAACTGTTTTTGGCTTCGGATTTTTCGGTAATAATTTCAGTAATAATTTCAGTTTGAGTGTATGCATTTTTCATTATTGGCTTATTTATTGCTGATTGAACTATTTTAGAGTATGATATATCTGGTTTATTTTCCTGAATTTTCCTTGCTTCGAAGTAAGAGATATTTTGTGAGCACTTTATTTTCATGAGTTCTTTTTCTTTTATCCAAGTTTCGCATTTGTTTGATTTTGAGATGTGATCTTTTTTACAGTTTACGCATTTTGATTGATTGGGGCAATTTGCGGTAAGGTGATCGTTTTCACCCATACCACAATTTTCACAAATGGAGTATTTTGTAATTTTACAGTTGTCTTCATGGTGGCCAAATTTTTGGCATTTGAAACATCGAAGTGGATTTGGTATATATAATTCGACATTTATAATTCTCTAAAAGATTTTCAGATTTGGTGGAATAACTGTGTTGTTGAAGGTTAATAAAATTGTATTAGTTTCAAAAAATTGGCCGTCTTTTTTGTACATGAATCTTTTAGCTTGAGTGACGCCTTGTGGAGTTAAATTTTTAACAATATCTTCGTTCGAGACTCCTTTTAAAATGTGATCTTTGATTATACCTTTGGAACTGTTTAGAGATCTGTGTTCCGTTATAGTAACATCAATGTCGTATATTTGATTTATTTTTAAAATATTTTCAGTTTGTGATCTGGATTTAGTTTCAACAAGTAACGTTTGGTTTCTTAGTTTTTTTACAGATTTTGGTGATCCAATTAAACTTTCCAATGATTTTTCGATAACAAATGGAGATAGCGAGCCAATTTTTTTTTCATGCATTTCTGATTCAATAATGAAGAATTTTGGATACGCTTTAAGTGGTATTTCTGAATCGTCTGATGGTCGTGGTCGTTTTAGGGAATTTTGGGAAGCCATGGTTATTTTTTTGATGTTCAACAGAAGAGGGCACCACCCGCCTCGGAGTCCTACCAGGGAACGCAGTTTAGAGGTGGTATTCCTACCTCTAGCGTTAATGCTACTCTTCTGTCATACTCTACTGATAGTAGAGGAAACTGTGATCCTGCCAGTAACTGGACAGTCACACAGATCCCCTATTTATCCATCGATTAACCCGTTAAGCCGCCGCTCATAAGAATCTACTTTAAGAAAGGAAAAAAGGTAGTCAACACACGGTTTGTATCTGACGATATACATATATAGTAAGAAAGATAGGCAGATAAGTTTTTCGATTCCAGAGCAAGGCACGACTAGCCGATTGTCTAGGCCCGGGCCCAACCCAGACGCCACGTCTATCCGAAGCCAGGGTAGAAGTAGTGTGTTAGGAGCTGGAGATCCCTGAGCCCCCTCAACTACCAGAATCCCTATTTCCGGTTTACGGGTCGCCACCTACGGCAAACTGGTGGCGTCTGTTTTATCAGGGGATTTCACCCCAACCATCACAGACGTAAAATGATCTATATATTGTCTCCCTACAGACAAGGGGTTAATCGATTTGTTTCAAAATGTTTCGTAAGCTAGGTGAAGGCCTAAACATACTACTAGTTAGATGATACATTGGAGTACGGTTAGATGATACATTGGAGTACTGAACTATATGGAAGATGTTACGTGGATATTCCATGTGAAAAATATTTCAAATAATCAAACAGTGGGATAAAATTTGTTCCCAATTTTGTATAAATTGTGCATAGTGATACGAGAATAGAAAATGTGAAACGTACACAACACAAATGGTGATAAATACAGATGAATGTTACAATCTTCGTCCCGTGCGCTACCCACAGGCACAAATGGTAAACAAATGAGCATGTTAATATATGATATAGCAAGGATAGAGAGAAAAGACATACATGCAGGGTTTGGGAAGGGAAAAATATTTACCTAAAGAGATTTAATTTATTTAAAATCATTTATTTATATTTTTGTTGAACCTAGTTTGTTTTGTTCGTTTGTTTTGTTCATTTGTTTTTGTTTAGTTTTATTGTTCGCGTGTTTGAAATCCTAACAGTATAGTATTACGATATTTTAAACATAAGTTTAATAAATTAGAAAGTTTTGTAATGTTTATAACATCCGTTTCCCTGTGATGTGTACAATGTCTATAACAACTGTTTCCCTGTGATGTTTACAATGTTTATAACAACTGTTTCCCTGTGATGTGTACAATGTCTATAACAACTGTTTCCCTGTGATGTTTACAATGTTTATAACAACTGTTTCCCCGTGATGTTTACAATGTCTATAACAACTGTTTCCCTGTGATGTGTACAATGTCTATAACAACTGTTTCCCTGTGATGTTTATAATGTTTATAACATCCGTTTCCCTGTGATGTTTACAATGTTTATAACAACTGTTTCCCTGTGATGTTTACAATGTTTATAACAACTGTTTCCCTGTGATATTTGTCAACGTTTATGATTACACAATTCCAGTCAACAATTGAGTTAACTTACCAGTCAATGCGCATGTCCGTTTGTCATCGGACAACACATACCCAGGCAAGCAGGCACACTGGATCTTGCCAGCCCCTTCTTCACACCGCTGACTACACACAGGGATACCATTCTGGTCTGCTATGCAACTACCATCATCTGTTGAAATTGTGAAAATTATATGACAACATTTATTCAACTTTAGTATTCTATAGAAATACTTGTGCCGGAGAAAATGTGCCAGACAGGGGATAAACAGCAGATTTATACAAGTGAGACTAGTATACTGTGTTGAAACTATTGTTGTATTGGCACAATGTTATCTAGTCGAGTAGTAGACATATCATACAGACTGGTCAAAATAGCTCACTACCTGCTCAGACAAGCATTACATTACTTAGTTCATATATACAGAGTTGTATCAGTTACACACTTCCATTGCATGTATACAGAGTTGTATCCGTTACACACTTCCATTGCATGTATACAGTGTTGTATCCGTTACACACTTCCATTGCATGTATACAGAGTTGTATCCGTTACACACTTCCATTGCATGTATACAGAGTTGTATCCGTTACACACTTCCATTGCACGTATACAGAGTTGTATCCGTTACACACTTCCATTGCACGTATACAGAGTTGTATCTGTTACACACTTCCATTACATGTATAGAGTTGTATCTGTTACACACTTCCATTACATGTATAGAGTTGTATCTGTTACACACTTCCATTGCACGTATACAGTTGTATCCATTTACACACTTCCATTACACGTATACAGAGTTGTATCCGTTACACACTTCCATTGCATGTATACAGAGTTGTATCCATTTACACACTTCCATTGCATGTATACAGTGTTGTATCCGTTACACACTTCCATTGCATGTATACAGAGTTGTATCCATTTACACTTCCATTGCATGTATACAGAGTTGTATCTGTTTACACACTTCCATTGCATGTATACAAGTTGTATCCATTTACACTTCCATTGCATATATACAAAGTTGTATCCGTAGTCGGTTTGATACTCTGTCAGGCCACGTATGTAGTGTCATTGCGTATTGCACATCACACACATTGCTTAGTATTGGTTAACCACTTAGGTCGGATAAGCCTGCCCAGGAAAACATGTCTAGGTCCCGGCAAGGGGTTTGACATTAATGGAACATACATACATATAAAACACTCAATACAGAGTATGACTGGGAGGAACTTGGTCTGGGAGTATTATTACAATAAACACTAGTTATCCTATCCACCATGAGACAGACAGACACTCGGGACAGACACTGCCAAAAACAATACATTTTAGTAATGGTCCTTGATGAAATTTTCATAGTAAACATCATAAAAGCTTATTATTCTGGATACATTTAAAGGCTTTTGCAAACATAGATCCAGATCAGCCGCGCCGCAGCGTGACGCTGCATGCTGATCAGGATCTATGTTGTTTGCTGCATAGCCAAGTGTCTTAGCAAAGGGGGTTGATCTGGCTCTATGTTCTTTGCAGATACCGTTTGAACGGTATCCAGAATGAAATGGGTTAAATACTACATTGCATCAGGAACCTACATATATATCAAATAACAGCGCACAAAGCACCTCCATTCAGATTAAAATTCAGATGTGTATGTATGTATTAACAGTATGTTCCTTTAATGTATGTTCCTTTAATGCTTTAATGTATGTTCCTTTAATGTATGTTCCTTTAATGTCATACCCCTTGCGGAGACGTAGTAGACATGTTTTCCTGGATAAGCTTAGTCGACCAAAGTGGTTAATCAGTACTAAGCGATGTGTGTGAGGTGTCTTGCTCAATGACACTACATACGTGGCCTGACCCGAGTATCGAACCCGGAACGATCGATTCCAAATCCAATGCACTACCACTGGACCACAGATGCTACACTATGCGAGGCTCAAACCCATGTCCTTTTGGTACTACTGATCTATCTTCCTTTAATGTCGAACCCCTCGCGGGGATGTAGACATGTGGAGGATAGAGCAAACCATGCACTATGCATGTACAAACCACACCGAATCACCAGATATTATAAATATAACACATCAGATGGAATAGTTGAACAAAACATGTCCGCATGTAATTGTGTACGAAGTACATTTAGTACGAATTGGCCAGCTTCGGTTTTATACATACATGTATGCCGGATATCTGGCAAAAACGAACCTACTATATCAAATTACAATAAAAACATATTGCATACTGTAGCCCAAATATTGCAACAAAATACATAGAGCGTCGAACTTTGTAAAATTGCCAAAAGTTTGCCGGGGAAAAGTTTGCGGGAAAACGTTTGCGAGGAAAATCTCGAAAAATAATCAATGACGAATGAACTGCACATATTCATCCTCATCGACAATTCATTTATGAAATAGTACGTACCAGTAGAAATATTGTGCACAGCGTACATCAGACAAATAAACACTGTTACAAACGTCATCTTCATCCCTGCGTGTAATACCCGACTGCTGCCAGTGAAGAGACCGGGAGAACAGTGAAGCACCGGCATAGCCGTGTGTGTAGAAAAATACGATGTTCACGGAAATCCCGTGCAAATGTGTTACCATCATAACTCACGAGGCCCGTACTGATGTATTACACATTCTCTGTGTATACGTTTGTACCAGGCGCGTATAGTTGACGCGTGAACGATGACTGATCAGCTGCGCGTGTTATTATATACAGATAGTAATTGCAAATGTGTATACACGCTATGAGTGGCTCTATTAGTTTATAGACATACATATTTATTTTAGCTCGATTGAGAAACATATACTTACAACATATTTAGGTATCCGCGTGGAGTAAATTGCATAGCCTACAACAGTATGTGTGGCGTCCGTAGTCCAGTGGTAGAGCATCGGATGTGGACTCGGAACGGTCCCGGATTCGATACTAGGTCAGGCAACGTATACATATTATGTAATGTCATTGAGCAAGGCACATCACACACATTGCTATGTACTGGTTAACAGCATAAGTCGGCTAAGCATGTCCATGAAAACATGTCTAGGTCCCCGCAAGGGGTTTGACATTAATGGAACATACACACATAATACATACATACATTAGTGTAATCGCCCTTGAAATCAAATTCCTGATGGAGACAATAGCCACTTATGTATCTATAGGGTATGTGAGAAGCGACTATTTTAGAAGGACGTCGATCGCGACGGTTTTTCTGTCCGTGCTCAAGTTCACAACCCCATCAAACATAAGGCGGGCATCGTATCCATTACACTACATAGGCTTGAGCACACATGCGCATTAGTGGGAACCATGTGAAGTACTCAGGTGAGGGGGGGGGGGTACTAGCCTGAGCACAGGCGTCGATATATTTTGCCTGGTCATTCAAATGAATATTGTTTAACACCGAGACTATTAATTGGGCCGTATTGAGTTTCTGGTCATATCAACTGTCATTTTGCCAGAGGTTAAACAGTGAAAAATCGACAGACTCAGTGGCACCCAGGCTAAGGGGGTAGGCTACATGCGTAGGCTATATTCACTCGCAGTTGTTTAATGCATGTGGTTTAATTACATGTCATATTGTCGAACTTCATAACATGCATGTATGTGTACTTTGGTTCATTTAACGAATTTTTCATTTCTAATGTTAGCTTGGTTGCAAAACGGTACACGCATACAATACATCGCAGTCCATGCCAGGTAGGGGTTCTGGTAGCTAATTGATTAATTAATGCGTGGGACATAGAACAAGCGAGTTCAGATATTTCAGATTTCGAAATAATTTTTTTATAAAATCTGCGTTTAGCTTCCTGCTTGATCCTTTGCATTATGTATGGCGTTGTATGTTATATGTGATTTATATTTTTTGCAATAAATACTGTTTAATCCAAGCGATTTCAGATAGGGATGTACTGCGCAAACCCACCCAAGCTCTTCCCGCCAATCCCCGCCACATTCGTACCCCGCCCCCATAAAATAGACACACAAGGTGCTCTCTCCTGGCAATATGTAAGATGCGCCAACAAAATGAAACAAAATGCAAAATCGTCCATGCAAATGATTTCGGTGATGAACGATGGGGACTTGCAGTTTACTAATCTTTGAACGGCCCCGGTGTTAGAACATGGACGACGAAATGGGTGTGCAGTTTTATATCATTATTATTATTATTATTATTATTATTATTATTATTATTAGTTAGGACAATATAACTCATAATGACATCCCGTCTAAATAGTGATCTTGCTATTAAGTACATTCATTAAGTACATTCATTGTACATTCAAGTACATATAAACGTGTATTGCGATTGCTATATTTATTAGAATCGTAAATATGACTGTCTTTAAGTTGATTTCATACATATTTTGAAGATACCACTACAAGTCAAATCTGCATATTGTTAGATAAGATCTAGCATCATAAATTGTCTCATTCCCATTTTCTACTCTGCTAGCCAAGTCCATATATCATCATTTTCCATTACATATTAAATATAGTTTCTCTATTTTTCAGCTTTTACATTACTATATTATTCCAATGTGCAGTTCTCACTTATAGTGCTATGTTTTGATTGCATTTGATTGTATATATGTTGAGGGCCTCATGGTAGATTAACTTTTGTTAAATGAGTACTCTCGTTAAATAAAGTCTTTATTATTATTATTATTATTATTATTATTATTATTATTATTATTTCGGACTTCATTAACTTATGTAATGTATTTAATGAGATATCATGTCACGTGTCAGATACATGATATCTCTAATTTTATATTATCTCCCTTGGCAGATAAAGTCTGATTTATTCCAATATGCGAATAGGTCATTTTAGTTAGAATCCTTTGTTTTTACTGTTGTTCCCTAACAAGTTGTTGCGGTATAATAAATGTCATGTTATCCAAATCGTGTTAATTAACTGATAACATTCCTTTACAAATAAGTACCATTGTATATACTGTATGAGATAAGTCGAAATATAGTAATATAATAATCACAAGAAGCGATAGTAGAATACAATTGTTAGCATGTTGTGCAAAGGAAACAACGATAAAAACAGAGGAAAACACGTAACATGACCTTTCTACTTTTAGGGAGTAATCAGGGGCAGTAACTGACCGATGTCCCTCATTGCTAGAGGCAGGGACGGTGTTGGTATATTCTGGATAGTTATAGGATGTGTATATGTATGTTGTTTATTTAATAAAACTAAATATAGATCAATGCGCAGTACTACCTGGATATTGAGACAATCAATATATAGGATACCACGATCCTCGGGTCACCTTGTGACATATTAAATAACACATTGTAGGCAACCACTGTAACCTATCATCACTGATGGTCGCGGATTCGAGCCCCCAGGGGTCGCAGGTTCGATCCCACGTCTGACCCTAATAAAATTAACAGTCTTTCAGATGGGACGTTAAACCGAGGTCTCGTGTCGGTGCTTTACACCGTGCACGTAAAAGAACCAGAGGAGACTCTGGAATGGGTCTCTGTCTGTATCACTGCACTATCCTCCAACAATCTAAAATGACTAATATCTTCAGGAGGCGTCGCTCATATGGGCAACCGGTAGCGACGATAAATAAACGTAAAACACACACACGATTCGAGCCACGCTCAGGCCGTGTCTCATTTATATGAAAAAGTTGGCAGTTTCTTACGGAGGTTGGTGCACCCATGTACTGGTTAACCGCTGGAGCCTGTCCATGAAAGGTGTTGTTAGGTAAACTGCCCGTCGGCGATATAGCCCAAAATGGTGCTGATGCAGGCGTAAAACCCGAAATATAACATTGTAGGCAGAACACATTTATGTTCAAAGTTCACGTATACTGCAATCACTAGGTCAATCGGTGAAACTTGAATATGACTAAATTTGTATAATTATACACATAAATAGAATCAAACCATGCACATATATGAACACCGTTTCAATATTTGTTCACCAGAGTTGAAGATATTAGCTACCCAGATTCTGACATGTTATGTTCTGTTAATACTATCTCCCGTACGACCTGCTGGAACTGGTGGAAAATAAACACAGTGGTATTCATGTATGTCAATGTCGATGTTCTTTTCTGCAGAATCGTTACCATGTATTGCACATGCGCCGTTCGTACTGTCTTCTGATTGGCGGTTTGCGTTTTCAACGTGTTTGTAAATATGTTCGATGTTAGGAACGCTCGCTGGAACTTCGTAGATATTGTTAGGAGGCCTTTGTTTCCTCTGTAACCTGAAGTAAAATGTTGAAACGAGCGTTCTGATTGGATTATTAGAATGTAACAAAAAAAAAATTATATATGAAGAATAATCATAATCCAATCAGAACGCTCGTTTCAACGCTCGTTTCAACGCGAATTGCGCCGCTTTAGAATTTTTCAAAACAAATTGAAAATGCTACGAAATCTCTTTTTGACGTACATTTTTGCCGAATAAACCTACACGTTAGTGGACACACATTTTATTGATAATGTTATTCACAGTTAAAACTCTCCCGACGAAGATTTTTTTTTGTTGCTGACAGAACCCGTGTCCTAGTACGGAAATGTGACCTGCTATGGCCAATGTTTGTGGCAATTGTTTGCAAAGTATACATGCATGCAGCTTAAAGTTGTGTTTTATTTGAAGAACACTATATAGGCGTTATATTTGGACAGCTTTGTACAAAATTGTTTCAGATAGGGCCATTTTACTGATCGATGCGAAATCTGACAGCCCACAGAGTAGAATCCCTGTACTTAAATATATATACTAGTACCCCCAAATGTGCCGAATCCCTGTGGATTTAATAATAATGACTGCAAGTACAAACGTATGACGTCACGATAGTGTTTTAATATAAGTAAATTACTTAAGAATTATATGACATGTCCGCCTCCGTGGTCGAGTGGTTAAGGTCGCTGACTTGAATACCACTGTAACCTATCATCTCTGATGGTCATGGGTTCAAGCCCCGCTCAGACCGTGTCTCATTTATATGAAAAAGTTGGCAGTTTCTTACGGAGGTTGGTGCACCAATTACTGGTTAACCGCTGGACCCTGCCCAGGAAAGGTCCTTAGGTAAACTGCTCGTAGCTCAAATGGGAAACCGGTAGCGACGTTAAATAAACTTAAAAATAAATAAATTGTATGACATGTTTTTATAGGAGATGACATGTTTTATTTTGTTTATTTGTTTGTTCTTGGGGTTTAAAGTCGCACAGCTTAGGTAATATGGTACTCGGAAATTACAAGTGTGGAAGGAGACCGGGGTCCCCCGTCCGAGCAGCATTCCGGACAGGTCAGTGGTTCTACCAGAGTGCGGTTTGTGTCTAAAATACTGCTCGGAGCGGCATCCGGAATCTTCATCCACCAATAATAGCCGGTAAATCGCAATAGGACCTAAACGGTTGCTGCAATTTTAAACCGAAACCCAAACATTAGATCCAGTATGTATTTAAATGCCTGACATTTACTGGACTCACTGTAATGAGACAAAAGCAAATATTCACACAATCACGAGTGAGTTCCACTTTGTAATTAAGCTACCTAATATATAATATAGCGCCAGCCAGCACCATAGCGATTAACACGACGCCTGCTACCAGGCACACCAGTGCTATTGCCGTAGATTGGACGTCAGCTTCATTCACGTTATTCGAGAATGGCGTTGAAATGGATGATTCTGATGTCACTCTCGTTGATGATTCTGGTGTCACTCTCGTTGATGATTCTGATGTCACTCTCGTTGATGATTCTGGTGTCACTCTCGTTGATGATTCTGATGTCACTCTCGTTGATGATTCTGATGTCACTCTCGTTGATGATTCTGGTGTCACTCTCGTTGATGATTCTGATGTCACTCTCGTTGATGATTCTGGCACTGCAAAATAAAATATAAAATAAGCATTGTATATGACAGTTTGAAACATATGTGGTAGCGAGTTCGCTTCGGGTGTGGGATGTACGCAGCTCGCACCCATCTGTAGCCGTTACGACTGTGCTCGTAGGCAAGGCACTTAAATCTCGCGTTTCCTCTTCTCCCCCCCCCCCCTTTGCGATGGATTCCATCAGAAATGAGGTCGCGAGAGCGATTAATCTAACGCTGTAAAAACTTGTTTCGCAATCGAGCTAAAATCGCTTTGTATAAGATGATAAAACTATGTAAACGTCTATCATTTGACAGATTTCTAACATATAGATATTACAATTTAGATTGAGATATCGTAGTTTTATTAGATTTCGAAATGATTGAAATGCATTTGTGTCCCTTTACTAGACATGTACAGCAAATCAGTAGCCACCATTATATCCTTTAAGAGCCTCCAAGCCGAGTGTTCATGCATGGAACTCGCAAATCAGCGCTATCACCAGGGCTGTGAGTTCGCGTCCTATCAAGAACATGTGTTCCTTTTCACATATTATACGACATCTGACCTGGAGAAAACATACGTTAGGCCTCGTTAAAGCAGCATTACATCGTAATAAAGGATGTTTTGGGTAAAATATAAATACTAATGTGTGTGTGTTTACAAAAATCGAAATAGTCGCTCAGAAACGATAAAATTCCAATAAATTTAAACCATCGTATAGGCGAATTTGTTTATCAACACACGAAATGTCAACACGCACAGCGCGCATGCGTGAAACAACAGAGGATGTAGAAAACAACGTATATATGTTGAACATGAAAGACTATCTATCTATCTTCCTCTAATGTCGAACCCCTCGCGGGGATGTAGAAATGTCCCTAAACGACTTAGCTAACAGAGGTATGAATCAACATATCAAGTAATTTAATTAAAAAAGACAACGTGGGACAAATGGGGACGATGCATTCCGAATGTAAACAAGTGCGGACGATGCGTTCCGGTTGTAAACAAGTGCGTGACCGATCGACTCGGAAAGTCCTACTTTCTATTTCGAGTTTGTTTTATCGCCAAAAAATACTGTTTACCAAATGAACATAAGCATATAAAGTATAATGTTAGAATGTGTAGCAGCATTGTTACCCATACGTAATTATTGAATTTTTCAAATATCTTTTATTTCATACGATGTAATGCTGCTTTAAGAACTCAGGCCCATACTATTGCTGTGCTTGGTGTATGATACATTACCTACTGCCATTTTGCATATAAATGCATTCTTCGCATGGCATTCATAATCATCAAGGTGTCCCCGTGCATCTGCACGTTTTAGATATATCTCCACACAATCTTGTATGTGGCCTATCAGCCACCGAGGCACACCACCATTATTCGGGTTACCTGTGGGAGTAGATGTGTAGAACATATTTATTTTGATAAAATGAAGGAAATTAGTATAGTAGTAGAACTGTTATGAACACATTGAAATAGTGAGGCTAATAATAAGATACGAGATATATTAGACGGAATACACTGAAGGCTAAATGATACGAGAAATCATGAATAAATGTTATAGATTTGAAATAAAGTTGAGATTGTTGTGGATGATATTATACAAAGGAAAATGAAAGACTGTGTTGAGTTATAGTATTTGAAGGACCGTAGAGAAACCCCCTAGACAACTCGAGTGAGTCTACGATAGGGTAGACCCTGGTTAGAGCATTGATATCGGAAAATAGACATAAGAGGAAATAGAGGGTCGTGACAATGTGTAGAACATATTTATTTTGTGCCGACTATTGGATTTGATTTGATAATATTTTATTGCTGTATATACATGTATGTAACAACTACAATCAAATTACAAATACATAATTAGCAAATGGCTTGGGCCACAAGTTCTAACAACATTAGTGATTGGCCCTCCCCCATAGAAGCGATTTGAACATTATATAAATTAAATGGCTTATTTAAAGCTGAAACATGTTTCAAAAGGTTTCAAAAGTTTTATTTGTTTAAATCCAGAAGGTCTCGGACCCATGTGGCATACATGTACATATACACAAATATGGCGACAGCAATTCATTATGTCAATATATCTAATTAATTATGTAACACTACAGCAAATATTTATATGTAATAATATGTGATAATATAGAAGAAGAATGTTTTAATAGCATATGCATGCCATGTTAACTTATTTTAAATGCTTTTATTTTTTATAAGTAACACACCAAACACCTTTCATGCAATTATTAACATGTATATAACGAAATTTACAAGATATATAATATATGAAGTATTAGTCTTTGTCCTTTTCAAAGAAATGCATGTACTATCTGCACAATTCACTGTCCAGTTTCCCCACGAAGTGCACCCCAGGACCAAGACTTACGCAAAGAAATGTATGTATTAGTCTGCACAATCCACTGTCCAGTTTCCCCACGAAGTGCACCCCAGGACCAGGAAATACGCAAAGAAATGTATGTACTAGTCTGCACAATCCACTGTCCAGTTTCCCCGCGAAGTGCACCCCAGGACCAAGAAATACGCAAAGAAATGTATGTACTAGCCTGCACAACCCACTGTCCAGTTTCCACGAAGTGCACCACAGGACCAAGAAATACGCAATGAAATGTATGTACTAGTTTGCACAACCCACTGTCCAGTTTCCAAGAAGTGCACCCAAGGACCAAGAAATACGCAAAGAAATGTATGTACTAGTCTGCACAATCCACTGTCCATTCCCCACGAAGTGCACCCCAGGACCAAAAATACGCAAAGAAATGTATGTATAGTCTGCACAATCCACTGTCCAGTTTCCACGAAGTGCACCCCAGGACCAAGAAATACGCAAAGAAATGTATGTACTAGCCTGCACAATCCACTGTCCAGTTTCCAAGAAGTGCACCCCAGGACCAAGAAATACGCAAAGAAATGTATGTACTAGTCTGCACAACCCACTGTCCAGTTTCCAAGAAGTGCACCCAAGGACCAAGAAATACGCAAGAAATGTATGTACTAGTTTGCACAACCACTGTCCAGTTCCAAGAAGGCACCCAGGACCAAGAAATACGCAAGAAAGTATGTACTGTCTAGTCTGCACACTCACTACCAGTTTCCCACGAAGTGCACCCCAGGACCAAGACTTACGCAAAGAAATGTATGTATTAGTCTGCACAATCCACTGTCCAGTTTCCCCACGAAGTGCACCCCAGGACCAAGAAATACGCAAAGAAATGTATGTACTAGCCTGCACAGTCCACTGTCCAGTTTCCAAGAAGTGCACCCCAGGACCAAGAAATACGCAAAGAAATGTATGTACTAGTCTGCACAGTCCACTGTCCAGTTTCCAAGAAGTGCACCCAAGGACCAAGAAATACGCAAAGAAATGTATGTACTAGTCTGCACAATCAACTGTCCAGTTTCCAAGAAGTGCACCACAGGACCAAGAAATACGCAAAGAAATGTATGTACTAGTCTGCACAATCCACTGTCCAGTTTCCAAGAAGTGCACCCAAGGACCAAGAAATACGCAAAGAAATGAATGTACTAGTCTGCACAATCCACTGTCCAGTTTCCAAGAAGTGCACCCCAGGACCAAGAAATACGCAAAGAAATGAATGTACTAGTCTGCATAATCCACTGTCCAGTTTCCCCACGAAGTGCACCCCAGGACCAAGAAATACGCAAAGAAATATATGTACTAGCCTGCACAACCCACTGTCCAGTTTCCAAGAAGTGCACCCCAGGACCAAGAAATACGCAAAGAAATGTATGTACTAGCCTGCACAGTCCACTGTCCAGTTTCCAAGAAGTGCACCCCAGGACCAAGAAATACGCAAAGAAATGTATGTACTAGTCTGCACAGTCCACTGTCCAGTTTCCAAGAAGTGCACCCAAGGACCAAGAAATACGCAAAGAAATGAATGTACTAGTCTGCACAATCCACTGTCCAGTTTCCAAGAAGTGCACCCCAGGACCAAGAAATACGCAAAGAAATGAATGTACTAGTCTGCACAATCCACTGTCCAGTTTCCCCACGAAGTGCACCCCAGGACCAAGAAATACGCAAAGAAATATATGTACTAGCCTGCACAACCCACTGTCCAGTTTCCAAGAAGTGCACCCCAGGACCAAGAAATACGCAAAGAAATGTATGTACTAGTCTGCACAATCCACTGTCCAGTTTCCCCGCGAAGTGCACCCCAGGACCAAGAAATACGCAAAGAAATGTATGTACTGGTCTGCACAATCCACTGTCCAGTTTCCAAGAAGTGCACCCCAGGACCAAGAAATACGCAAAGAAATGTATGTACTAGCCTGCACAACCCACTGTCCAGTTTCCAAGAAGTGCACCCCAGAACCAAGAAATACGCAAAGAAATGTATGTACTAGTTTGCACAATCCACTGTCCAGTTTCCAAGAAGTGCACCCCAGGACCAAGAAATACGCAAAGAAATGTATGTACTGGTCTGCACAGTCCACTGTCCAGTTTCCAAGAAGTGCACCACAGGACCAAGAAATACGCAAAGAAATGTATGTACTAGTCTGCACAATCCACTGTCCAGTTTCCAAGAAGTACACCACAGGACCAAAACTTACGCAAGCGAAGAAACGGGTTGGAGGGTTGCTAACCCAAAGAGCAGACACACAAAATTAATATAAAGGAATTATTTAAATGTTAAATCGATTTGT
Organism: Archivesica marissinica; assembly: GCA_014843695.1. NCBI lineage: Eukaryota > Metazoa > Mollusca > Bivalvia > Venerida > Vesicomyidae > Archivesica > Archivesica marissinica. The sequence continues at coordinate 50,908,689 of CM026402.1, read as the reverse complement.
TTGTTTAATAAATTGCATGTACTGCTGTGAAAATTACAATGTTGTCTTCGTATTTCAAAGACTCTTTACTTAATAATTGGTCACGGGTTCGAGCCACGCTCAGGCCGTGTCTCATTTATATGAAAACGTTGGCAGTTTCTTACGGGGGTTGGTGTACCCAAGTACTGGTTATCCGCTGGAGCCTGCCCAGGAAAGGTGTTGTTAGGTAAACTGCTCGCCGGCGATATAGCCCGAAATGGTGCTGGTGAAGGCGTAACACCCGAAATATATATATATATATATCATACCTAATAATTATATTAACATTAAGTGGTGTCGCAAACTCATTGTCGCAAACTCTCCTTTTTCTTCTTGTATGTATATTGACTCAGTTGCTTCGGCTCTTACCAGGGTCTATCCTATTGTAGACTCGCTGGAGTTGTCTAGGGGGTTTCTTCTTCGATATATGTATTAATGATAACTCAACACAGTCTTACATTTCTTCTATATAATATCTTGTCTAAATTGGCATCAGAGATCTTCATATATATAGAATCAGTGATTTATATATATATACATCGTATCATTAAACGCTTATTTAACAATCCAATTGTGTGAGCCGACTATGCGCTACACAGTATAATTAACTCCAGTCTCTCTAATCCGTCATTACTCAATATCACTATAATCTAATCAAGGTTTCTAATTTATTAACTTTTAATCACCTTCGATATGGTTCGCCGAAACTCTCTGTTTCTTCTATGGCTGAACGATTTTATTTAATTATTCGACAAATCTTTATAAGTTATAATTCTTATAATGTCCATAATATCTAAGTATCATAGAAACAGTTTATCTGTTCTATATAATAGAATGAGATCACGCCACTCTCTCTCCTGGAGGTAGGCTTTAGTGTTCTGATTTTAGTTCCTAAAATCCATTTCTTATATACACGATTGAATCAGTGTCTATATGATATAACAATTCCTAAAACATCTGTTATTCCTAAAACATCTGTTATGTTATCTAATATTACACCATCAAACCAGTTCGTCGCCTTTATATTACATAACTGGACACCTGCAACCACGGCCTCGATAAACTGAGATTAGGCCTAAAATCTTAAGTCATTTCCCGCGCGAAGCGAGACTGATAATTTTAGGCGCGAAAATAATAGCAGACGATTATGCATAAAACAAATATATATATTACATGGTAAACACTTGGCCATATATAGAAACAGTTTAATGTATTTATATAATACATTACTATTTATATATAACAATAATAAACATTTCGTGCAAATAATTGTGGTTTTGCACAGTGGATGATAAACTCTTGGCGCATCATATTTATTACATTGAAAGAAAAAGTGTTCGGCATTTTCAATTGGAAATTCACATTCACATCTACAGTTTTCTCTTACATGGTTTTTATATAAATCATCATTTAAATTGCTACATTTATTTCTTAAACGGACGTGGAGTGATAATTCAATGATACTAATCTAGTGGCAAATAGAAAATGCCGCGGTACCGTTGGTACTTTAAACATTTCTTTTAATCTCGATTTAAATATACTTAGAGAAGTGGAGTTGCGTAAATCAACATTAAGTTGGTTCCATAGTGCAGTAGCTGAGGGTATAGAAATGAGTTACTGTATACTTGGGTTCGACGCGCAATTGTAAAACAATTGTAGTTGTTTCGCAGATGACAATCCGTAGTTTCGGCTATAGTGCGCGGAAATAGAGTGTGTGAATATTCAGAGAGAATGTCATTCTTAGCTTTGTATACTATTACAAGTTTTTGAATTGTCCCTCGGTCTGATAATGATACCCAACCTATTTCTTGTATTAGAGATTCTATGAATACAGACCTAGTTAACCCGGTGACTATACGTGCTGCTTCATATTGTCCATGATGCATATGCCAAGATTGGTCGCATATAAGATATGTAAATCTGATTAAGAGTGGATCTATTGCGTATATTTAAGAGCTCGCATTGAACGTACATAATACTTTAGACGCTGAAAGAGTTAGGTTACTGATGTGTTCGTGCCATTTAAGATCGGATGAAAATGTGATACTAAATGTTTATGATGATCGACAAATTCAAGTTGAATGTCATTAAAGGACATAGAGGGTTTATCAATATGATTAGATGCGAATAAGTCAGTTTTATTAGGGTTAAAATTGACGAACCACCCCTTAGACCAATCACTAATGTTTCTAAGATCGCGGTTCAGTACAGCTTCAATATAAGTCATATCGTTAGACGAAATGGCAAGTGAACTGTCGTCTGCGAATAGTCTTGTTACACTAAGTAGATTTTCTGCTATGTCGTTAACGTATACTAGAACTAACAGGGGACCAAGGGCGGGGCCCTGGGGAACACCCACAGTGATATTACATATACATGTATTAGAAGTTTCAGATCCTACACAGACAAACTGTTTCCGATTAGACAAATAGTGGCTTAACCAGTAGTGAAGTTCGTTGTTAATTCTATATTGCTTCAGTGCCAAACTCTGTCGAAAGCCTTAGATATATCACACACAAAATATACATGTTTGTATGTTGTCGAAATATTCACATAGTTATTTAATAATGTCTAACAGTTGGTATACGGTCGAGTGTCCTGGTAAAAACCCTGATTGTAATGAATATATCAAATTGTTGGTGAACAAGTGATTATAAATGTGTTTAAATATTATTTTTTCCATACCATTACCCACATAGCTAATTAAAGCAGCATTACATCATAATAAAGGATGTTTTGGGTAAAATATAAATACTAATGTGTGTGTGTTTACAAAAATCGAAATAGTCGCTCAGAAACGATAAAAATTCCAATAAATTTAAACCGTCGTATACGCGAATTTGTTTATAAACACACGAACTATAAACACGCACAGCGCGCATGCGTGAAACAACAGAGGATGTAGAATATTTTTACGTATATATTTTGAACATGAAAGACTATCTATCTATCTTCCTCTAATGTCGAACTCCTCGCGGGGATATAGAAATGTCCCTAAAAGACTTAGCTAACAGAGGTATGAATCAACATATCAAGTAATTAATTAAAAAAGACAACGTGGGGCAAATGGGGACGATGCATTCCGAATGTAAACAAGTACGGACGATGCGTTCCGGTTGTAAACAAGTGCGTGACCTATCGACTCGGAAAGTCCTACTTTCGGTTTCGAGTTTGTTTTATTGCAAAAAACACTGTTTACCAAAGGAACATAAGCATACAAAGTATAATGTTAGAATGTGTAGCAGCATTGCTACCCATACGTAAAAATTGAATTTTTCAAATATCTTTTATTTCATATGATGTAATGCTGCTTTAAAGAAATTGGTCTGTAGTTAGATGGGGTGTTCCTACTACCTTTTTTAAAAAGAGGCATAACCATTGCATATTGGTATTTTTGGGCTATGTTTTGGTAGCTATATAGTACTTTTGTTATGTACTGTGTAGTATTGCACGGGAAAAGCTGGGAGTGATATATAAGATTTAGCGGGAAAGGTAAACGTCACTCGATCAATTGGTAGCAAGGAATTTCAAGTGCTGTGCGTTACGTTAGTATAGCTCAGAACGTATGTTTTAACGATACTTGGCACAACATTGTGTGCGAATTATTAGTGCATATAAAGATGATCACGTGACTGTGAGTGCGTGTTTGGTCATGTGATCAGTTCTACGTTAGGTATAGGTCGTTTCGCAAGCAATTTCGCTATTCAAATTCGAATTGTTGCGGAAATGGGGTATATGAACAGGTTTCCATACTAATTTAAATAATTTAAATGTTAAAATCGAATTGAATTCAGATTCGTTATTATATTAAGTATCATGCAGTATCTCGTAAAACCGAGTACGAATAATTATGTTATCGTTTGGAAAACATTTTAATCTACAAACAATCAAAGATATGTTATTAGTAAAATATATGAAATATCCCCGAGGTACATTGGACATAGAATGGCGTTGACAAAATTCCGAACTTCATCCCATGATTTGGCTATCGAACGTGGAAGATATCAAAACATACCCAGAAATCAAAGAATATGTATATATTGCAATGCAGGCATGATAGAAAGTGAATATCATTTCCTTCTTATATGTCCGGAGTTCGAGCCCCGCTGGAGCAGTTACAAGTGTGCCCTTAGGCAAGGCATTTAATTTCCACGTTGCCTATTCTCTCTCCCTCTTGGAGATGGATTCCATCAGGAATGAGGTCTCGAGAGTGATTAATATAAGTTATAAGACCTTGTTTCGCAATCGAGCTAAAATAAATTTGTATAAACTAAACTTCTTATATGTCCGAAATTTAGAAATCTTAGACAGAAATATTTAAAACATTATTACTATACGTGGCCAACTATTAATAAATTCACTAATTTAATGTCACAAAAATCAAAAACTATACCTACATGTATACATGTACTTGCTATAGACATTGCATGCATGTTTAATGCAATAAAGGTATTGTTGTTGTTGTTGTTGTTGTTGTTGGATACAGTTTTCCAGAGTTATTTTTAGATCATCATTAATGATTTATTTACCTCTGGTTTATACCCTGGTCCCGTGTATCTCGGTGTGCGCCGAGGCTATGTCTCATGTATTCGACTATGTGTACTCGTAGAAGTCAAAGATATTTGAAAATATTTATTATGTATATGTGATTAACGTCGTCATTACAGTGAATAAACGATCGCAAGTATTGCCCATTGCAAACAGAGTTTGAGTTGTGTATGTGGTTCCGATAAGATATATGTGTAGGTGCACGCAGTCCCTCCCTCCGTGGTTCGAGTTTTAATTATCCCATTACGGTGGTTCGAGTTTTTCTGAAAACAGTTATCAGTTGCTATATTTATTCCCAATCACAGTTAATAGCATAGTTAAATATCCTTGGTTTGTCATCGTATAATATTCATATGCATGTAGACTGTGGACACAGACGGATTTGTAGTCCAGTGGTAACACACTGGACTGGTAATCCAGGGATCGCAGGTTCGATCCCCCGTCTGACCCTAATAAAATTAACAGTCTTTCAGATGGGACGTTAAACCTAGGTCTCGTGTCGGTGCTTTACATCGTGCACGTAAAAGAACCAGAGGAGATTCTGGAATTGGTCTCTGTCTGTATCATGCACTATCCTCCAAAATCTAAAATAATTAGTCTCTTCAGGAGGCGTCGCTCATATGTGCAACCGGTAGCGACGATAGATAAACGTAAAACATACACAATAGAGGTTATAAAACGTTTCTCTAATCGCAATGTCAGACTGAACCTTTCTCACTAGTTTATACAAGCCCATACACGGTATACCAATCAACCAACAGTAGCACTTGACCTTGGCGTTGAGAATAGGTTTTTAACATCCACACCTGGTATACTCGCGTCCCAATTGCTTACCTTTTCTCCACTTGAATGTATCGATATCCATTCTGGAATTGTCAACCCATCCCCAGCCACGATCCTGTTGTTTATACGAGGCACCAATCCAAATCCCGTGTCCGGTGACGTTTTTCAGTAATGTCTCTATAGTCAAAATAACAACTCGATGTGTCAGCTTGGTGGACAAACTTATAAATTGTAAATACCAGAATGTTCCAGACCAAACGTAATCAAATGCTATTAATTGGTTTTCAACATGCTGTTCTTCTTAATGTTTTACTCGTGGAAGTCGTGATAGCTCAGTGGATTCGCGTTCGCTTTATGTGCGAATCGTCCGGAGTTCATGCCCGGCTGGAGCCGTTACGATTGTGCTCTTAGGCAAGGCATTTAAATTCCACGTTGCCTCTTCTCTCTCCCTCGTGGCGATGGATTCCATCAGGAATGAAGTTCAAGAGTGATTAATATAAGTTGAAAGAACTTGTTTCGCAATAGAGCTAAAATAAATTTGTATAAACTAAACTTAATGTTTTACTAGTTTTAGAGTTTTTGGAGTTCGAGCCCCGCTGGAGCCGTTACGATTGTGTCCTTAGGCAAGGCATTTAAATTCCACGATGCCTCTTCTCTCTCCCTCGTGGCGATGGATTCCATCAGGAATGAGGTTCGAGCGTGATTAATATAAGCTGAAAGAACTTGTTTCGCAATAGAGCTAAAATAAATTTGTATAAACTAAACTTAATGTATTACTAGTTTTAGAAAGTTTTATATTAACTACAGGTAACCCATTTTAAAAATCTGGCGGAAATCAATGCTAAACTGTATCAGGTCATGCTTAATTCACTTCTGTGGAAGAGTTATAATTATTTGTTCTTTAATCTGACCTACTTACCAATATACAATGACGACGGATTGTCACAATTTGAACGCATTTAGAAGAGATTAATTATATCCATTGGTTTTGGAAGATGTAAGCGCGGTTTACCTAGTGTTCTTAATTTTACCTAGTGACCTAGTTTCGATGCGGATTGGCATACGTAAGCACAGCATGTGGATATCATTGTCACAGACGGCTCTGTAGTCCAGTGGTTAACACGCTGGAATGGTAATCCAGGGATCGCAGGTTCGATCCCCCGTCTGACCCTAATAAAATTAACAGTCTTTCAGATGGGACTTTAAACCGAGGTCTCGTGTCGGTGCTTTACATCGTGCACGTAAAAGAACTAGAGCATACTCTGGAATGGGTCTCTGTCTGTATCATTGTACTATCCCCCGAATATCTAAAATGACTAATCTCTTCAGGAGGCGTCGCTCATATGGGCAACCGGTAGCGACGATAAATAAACGTAAAACACACATATGTCATTATCAGGACATCTCAGATAAGACATTTAACGAACTGTATTAAATTCAATAAGCTTGCTAGAATTCCATGCTTTGATGCTTCTTGACCAGTTGATCTAGAGGTTTTGCAAAATTGTTTTTTAATCTGATCCAGTGACCTAAATATGTGATGGACTTACCATAATAGCACGCTTGACGTGTTAGTTTATAAACATCTTTTATTCCGTTCATACACTATATATAAACAGTATACAATACACAGGATATTTGAAATGGATTGGAAAACAAGCTGAGAGCGTATGCAAATCCCTTTCCATGATGATGTTACAAGATAACGTTGTTAGCACTGAGAGCGGTTAGTGAGACATGACGTGTGTGTTTTACGTTTATTTATCGTCGCTACCGGTTGCCCATATGAGCGACGCCTCCTGAAGAGATTAGTCATTTTAGATTTTGGAGGATAGTACAATGATACAGACAGATACCCATTCCTGAGTCTCCTCTGATTCTTTTACGTGCACGGTGTAAAGCACCGACACGAGATCTCGGTTTAACGTCCCATCTGAAAGACTGTTCATTTTATTAGGGTCAGACTGGGGATCGAACCTACGATTCCTAGATTACCAGTCCAGCGTATTACCACTGGACTACAGATCCGTCTGTATTGGATTGGTTTCGGTGGGCATTGTCTTAAATTATATAGCCCCGAGTGGTCATGGGTGTATGAGTGTATGCACGTGTACTTGTGTAATATGGGGCAATTAGGAGCATGTGTTTTATCATCATGTGTGCACTTGTTGGTGATGAACAGAATTGGAAGAAATGGAAAATTAGTAAATGGGATGAAATGAAATGGGTTGCTGTGACACGCGCAGGATATGAAGGATGGACCACCAGCTTACACAGCTCAGGTCAGGAATATAAGGCTTATACTACCGTATATAAATTGCTGTTCTGCGTAGTCATGCATATCTGTAAGTTGCCCATTTTGCTTCCAACAGAAATTCTTTGCGTCCGTCCAAATCAGCTGTGGCGTCGTGTACAGTTTATAGCAGATATTGAATCGGTCGTACCAAACCCAGCCGGGTTCACAGCAGGTGGACAGTTGTAACAGCAGTGCTGTAACAGTAATAAGTATTGCGTCATCTGCTTGCACGTGCATTCGGGGCATACGCAGGACCCCCCTCAGGTGACTATATCCCAGGTCAATGGTACAACCCAAAATGCATTGCGCATCAATCAAGTAACATTTCTAATCAAAAACACATATTTCTGAAAAACATTGTTTTGGATAATCCATAGCATAGATTTATCTATGGTACACGTATAGATTATCTATAGTACATGCATATATTATCTATAGTACATGTATATATTATCTATAGTACATGTATAGATTATCTATAGTACATGTATAGATTATCTATAGTACACGTATAGATTATCTATAGTACACATATAGATTATCTATAGTACACGTATATATTATCTATAGTACACGTATAGATTATCTATAGTACACGTATAGATTATCTATAGTACACGTATAGATTATCTATAGTACACATATAGATTATCTATAGTACACGTATAGATTATCTATAGTACACATATAGATTATCTATAGTACACATATAGATTATCTATAGTACACATATAGCTATAGTACACGTATATATTATCTATAGTACACGTATAGATTATCTATAGTACACGTATATATTATCTATAGTACATGTATAGAATATCTATAGTACACGTATAGATTATCTATAGTACACGTATAGATTATCTATAGTACACGTATATATTATCTATAGTACATGTATAGATTATCTATAGTACATGTATAGATTATCTATAGTACATGTATAGATTATCTATAGTACATGTATATATTATCTATAGTACATGTATAGATTATCTATAGTACATGTATAGATTATCTATAGTACATGCATAGATTATCTATAGTACATGTATATAGTATCTATAGTACATGCATATATTATCTATAGTACATGTATAGATTATCTATAGTACATGTATAGATTATCTATAGTACATGTATAGATTATCCCCCAAAATAAACATTATTTAAACAATTGTGTGTTTTGAACAAGAATTTATATTTGATTGCAACATGGACCTGGGATATAGTAACAACCCGTGTGTGTGTGGGGGGGGGGGGGCAGTGCGCGCGCCTAATGCCCGTGTCTGCGTGTAGAGTGTGTGTGTTTTACGTTTATTTATCGTCGCTACCGGTTGCCCATATGAGCGACGCCTCCTGAAGAGATTAGTCATTTTAGATTTTGGAGGATAGTGCAATGATACAAACAGAGACCTCGGCTTAACGTCCCATTGTGGCGTCCGTGGTCCAGTGGTAGAGCGTCGGATTTGGAATCGAACGGTCCGGGTTCGATACTCGGTCAGGCCACGTATGTAGTGTCATTGAGCAAGGCACCTCACACACATTGCTTAGTACTGGTTAATCGCTTAGATTGGCTAAGCATGCCCAGGAAAAATGTCTAGGTCCCCGAGAGGGGTTTGCCATTAATGGAACATACATACATACATACATACATCTGAAAGACTGTTAATTTTATTAGGGTCAGACGGGGGATCGAACCTGCTTGTAGAATAGTGTACGTACAGTGTATATGTAGCAGATACAACGGCGAAGAAGAAACTATTTGAATATCGGAGACACAAATAACAAATAGGCGTACGTGCATATATCGTCATCCTCCGCCGAGTAGTTTGTTTCATTTCCTTTATGTTATGTTAGATCCATTTACGGGTAGCAACGTCCTTTTATTTATATTCGTAGTTTGGCAAATGTTGCCGTACGTCAATGGTGGATGTTACTAGTATAACACGTTTCTCAGACCCCTATACTCCAGTGAGTTGATTGGTTGATTCCAAGATTTACTCTCAGCTAAGCAAATCAGAAGATTTAGACCGGGTTTGAGACTGGAGGAAAGTGGTATAACCTCCGGGGCCATGTCACACGTGACACGACGTACATATTTAATCGGTCGTATAAAAAGTCCGGGACGGATCTGTAGTCCAGTGGTAGCACGCTGGACTGGTAATCCAGGGATAGCAAGTTCGATCCCCCGTCTGACCCTAATAAAATTAACAGTCTTTCAGATGGGACGTTAAACCGAGGTCTCGTGTCGGTGCTTTACACCGAGCACGTAAAAGAACCAGAGGAGACTCTGGAATGGGTCTCTGTCTGTATCATTGCACTATCCTCCAACATCTAAAATTACTAATCTCTTCAGGAGGCGTCGCTCATATGGGCAACCGGTAGCGACGATAAATAAACGTAAAACACACACAGTCCGGGACAGACGGATATGTAGTCCAGTGGTAACACGCTGAACTGGTAACCCAGGGATCGCAGGTTCGATCCCCCGTCTGACCCTAATAAAATTAACAGTCTTTCAGATGGGACGTTAAACCGAGGTCTCGTGTCGGTGCTTTACACCGTGCACGTAAAAGAACCAGAGGAGACTCTGGAATGGGTCTCTCTGTGTATCATTGCACTATCCTCCAACATCTAAAATAACCAATCTCTTCAGGAGGCGTCGCTCATATGGGCAACCGGTAGCGACGATAAATAAACGTAAAACACACACACACACCGGTCTCATAGCAGTCGGACAGTTGTAAGAGTAAGCTGTAACAGTGAAAGGTTGTACTCAATATTATATAGCACATCGTAGACGTACCATTTACCCAGCCTGGGCGATTAACCAGTACTAGACATGTATTTGCTACATATCTTGCCCAATGGCAGTCGGTTTAGTTTAATCATAAGTTATTGATTTTATCAATTACCTGTGTAATACAACAGCAATAGTTACAATACATAAGTGGTGATACATGTACAATTATTGATAAAAACAAATGGTTTGGGCCACACGTTTTGCCAACATTAGTAATCGGCCCGCACCAGAATGTCACACAAACGTTTAATTAAACTAAATGACGGATTTTTTATTAGTATTAACGAACAAACAACTAATGAGAAGGGGAGAATGTGACATATAACCCGCTGTTCCCCACCGCCACGCCAAAACCCGAACTAAAGTCGTCAGCACATTGCGTCTTATTACTTCGTGAGGGCAGTACGCTAAAAGTTGGTCAGTGACAGAGTATTGAATCTGGACCCCAACGACATATCATCCCACACGCTTAAGTTTAAACTTTATTTATTTTACAACCATTGCGAAGCAAGTTTTAACAACTTATATTAATCACACTCATTGGTGCAGATGAAAGCGTAAATGTGGCCATTCGTGTGGGAGGAAACCGGAGTACCCTGAGAAAACCCACCTGTCCGAGCTGGCAACCACCGTACTATCTCACATACTTCCCGGTCCGAGGATCGAACCTGGGTTGCATTGGTGAGAAGCGAGCGCGCTAGACATCACGAACACAACACGCACAACGTTCAGTCTTTATATATGAAACCTGTGTTAGTGGTAACCACTATTAAGCAGCCAGTTTCCAGATTCTCAATATGTTGTTTTATTATACATGTGCCATATATTAAGCAGTCATTCGTGCTAAGCAGCCACTGTCTGTGATTCCCTTAGCTGACTGATTAACACAGATTTGACTGTATACATAATTTACGAACTATACGTGACTGAATTAATCGCTCGCATATAGCTCATTCCTAAGGATATTGCCAAATTAAGTGTATTGCCTAAGGATATTGCCAAATTAAGTGTATTGCTAAGGATACTGCCAAATTAAGTGTATTGCTAAGGATATTGCCACATTAAGTGTATTGCCTAAGGATATTGCCACATTAAGTGCATTGCCTTGTATTACCTAAGGATATTGCCACATTAAGTGCATTGCCTAAGGATATTGCCACATTAAGTGTATTGCCTAAGGATATTGCCACATTAAGTGCATTGCCTTGTATTACCTAAGGATATTGCCACATTAAGTGCATTGCCTTGTATTACCTAAGGATATTGCCACATTAAGTGCATTGCCTTGTATTACCTAAGGATATTGCCACATTAAGTGCATTGCCTTGTATTACCTAAGGATATTGCCACATTAAGTGCATTGCCTTGTATTACCTAAGGATATTGCCACATTAAGTGCATTGCCTTGTATTACCTAAGGATATTGCCACATTAAGTGCATTGCCTTGTATTACCTAAGGATATTGCCACATTAAGTGCATTGCCTTGTATTACCTAAGGATATTGCCACATTAAGTGCATTGCCTTGTATTACCTAAGGATATTGCCACATTAAGTGCATTGCCTTGTATTACCTAAGGATATTGCCACATTAAGTGCATTGCCTTGTATTACCTAAGGATATTGCCACATTAAGTGCATTGCCTTGTATTACCTAAGGATATTGCCACATTAAGTGCATTGCCTAAGGATATTGCCACATTAAGTGTATTGCTAAGGATATTGCCACATTAAGTGTATTGCTAAGGATATTGCCACATTAAGTGTATTGCCTAAGGATATTGCCACATTAAGTGTATTGCCTAAGGATATTGCCACATTAAGTGTATTGCCTAAGGATATTGCCACATTAAGTGTATTACCTAAGGATATTGCCACATTAAGTGTATTACCTAAGGATATTGCCACATTAAGTGTATTGCCTAAGGATATTGCCACATTAAGTGTATTGCTACCTAAGGATATTGCCACATTAAGTGTATTGCCTTGTTTACCTAAGGATATTGCCACATTAAGTGTATTGCTAAGGATATTGCCACATTAAGTGTATTGCTAAGGATATTGCCACATTAAGTGTATTGCCTAAGGATATTGCCACATTAAGTGTATTACCTAAGGATATTGCCACATTAAGTGTATTACCTAAGGATATTGCCACATTAAGTGTATTCCTTGTATTACCTAAGGATATTGCCACATTAAGTGTATTGCCTTGTATTACCTAAGGATATTGCCACATTAAGTGTATTGCCTAAGGATATTGCCACATTAAGTGTATTGCCTTGTATTACCTAAGGATATTGCCACATTAAGTGTATTACCTTGTATTACCTAAGGATATTGCCACATTAAGTGTATTGCCTTGTATTACCTAAGGATATTGCCACATTAAGTGTATTACCTAAGGATATTGCCACATTAAGTGTATTGCTAAGGATATTGCCACATTAAGTGTATTGCTAAGGATATTGCCACATTAAGTGTATTGCTAAGGATATTGCCACATTAAGTGTATTGCTAAGGATATTGCCACATTAAGTGTATTGCTAAGGATATTGCCACATTAAGTGTATTGCTAAGGATATTGCCACATTAAGTGTATTGCCTTGTATTACCTAAGGATATTGCCACATTAAGTGTATTGCCTAAGGATATTGCCACATTAAGTGTATTACCTAAGGATATTGCCACATTAAGTGTATTGCCTAAGGATATTGCCACATTAAGTGTATTGCTAAGGATATTGCCACATTAAGTGTATTGCTAAGGATATTGCCACATTAAGTGTATTGCCTAAGGATATTGCCACATTAAGTGTATTACCTAAGGATATTGCCACATTAAGTGTATTGCTAAGGATATTGCCACATTAAGTGTATTGCCTTGTATTACCTAAGGATACTGCCACATTAAGTGTATTACCTAAGGATATTGCCACATTAAGTGTATTGCCTTGTATTACCTAAGGATATTGCCACATTAAGTGTATTACCTAAGGATATTGCAACATTAAGTGTATTGCCTTGTATTACCTAAGGATATTGCCACATTAAGTGTATTACCTAAGGATATTGCCACATTAAGTGTATTACCTAAGGATATTGCAACATTAAGTGTATTGCCTAAGGATATTGCCACATTAAGTGTATTGCCTAAGGATATTGCAACATTAAGTGTATTACCTAAGGATATTGCCACATTAAGTGTATTACCTAAGGATATTGCAACATTAAGTGTATTGCCAAGGATATTGCCACATTAAGTGTATTACCTAAGGATATTGCCACATTAAGTGTATTGCCTTGTATTACCTAAGGATATTGCCACATTAAGTGTATTGCTAAGGATATTGCCACATTAAGTGTATTGCCTAAGGATATTGCAACATTAAGTGTATTACCTAAGGATATTGCCACATTAAGTGCATTGCCTTGTATTACCTAAGGATATTGCCACATTAAGTGTATTACCTAAGGATATTGCCACATTAAGTGTATTGCCTAAGGATATTGCAACATTAAGTGTATTACCTAAGGATATTGCCACATTAAGTGCATTGCCTTGTATTACCTAAGGATATTGCCACATTAAGTGTATTACCTAAGGATATTGCCACATTAAGTGTATTACCTAAGGATATTGCCACATTAAGTGTATTACCTAAGGATATTGCCACATTAAGTGTATTGCTAAGGATATTGCCACATTAAGTGTATTGCCTTGTATTACCTAAGGATATTGCCACATTAAGTGTATTGCCTTGTATTACCTAAGGATATTGCCACATTAAGTGTATTGCTAAGGATATTGCCACATTAAGTGTATTGCCTTGTATTACCTAAGGATATTGCCACATTAAGTGTATTACCTTGTATTACCTAAGGATATTGCCACATTAAGTGTATTGCCTTGTATTACCTAAGGATATTGCCACATTAAGTGTATTGCCTTGTATTACCTAAGGATATTGCCACATTAAGTGTATTGCTAAGGATATTGCCACATTAAGTGTATTGCCTTGTATTACCTAAGGATATTGCCACATTAAGTGTATTGCCTTGTATTACCTAAGGATATTGCCACATTAAGTGTATTACCTAAGGATATTGCCACATTAAGTGTATTGCCAAGGATATTGCCACATTAAGTGTATTGCTAAGGATATTGCCACATTAAGTGTATTGCTAAGGATATTGCCACATTAAGTGTATTGCTAAGGATATTGCCACATTAAGTGTATTACCTAAGGATATTGCCACATTAAGTGTATTACCTAAGGATATTGCCACATTAAGTGTATTGCTAAGGATATTGCCACATTAAGTGTATTACCTAAGGATATTGCCACATTAAGTGTATTACCTAAGGATATTGCCACATTAAGTGTATTGCTAAGGATATTGCCACATTAAGTGTATTGCCTAAGGATATTGCCACATTAAGTGTATTGCTAAGGATATTGCCACATTAAGTGTATTGCTAAGGATATTGCCACATTAAGTGTATTGCTAAGGATATTGCCACATTAAGTGTATTACCTAAGGATATTGCCACATTAAGTGTATTGCCTTGTATTACCTAAGGATATTGCCACATTAAGTGTATTGCTAAGGATATTGCCACATTAAGTGTATTGCCTTGTATTACCTAAGGATATTGCCACATTAAGTGTACTACCTAAGGATATTGCCACATTAAGTGTATTACCTAAGGATATTGCCACATTAAGTGTATTGCCTAAGGATATTGCCACATTAAGTGTATTACCTAAGGATATTGCCACATTAAGTGTATTGCCTAAGGATATTGCCACATTAAGTGTATTGCCTAAGGATATTGCCACATTAAGTGTATTACCTAAGGATATTGCCACATTAAGTGTATTGCCTAAGGATATTGCCACATTAAGTGTATTACCTAAGGATATTGCCACATTAAGTGTATTGCTAAGGATATTGCCACATTAAGTGTATTGCTAAGGATATTGCCACATTAAGTGTATTACCTAAGGATATTGCCACATTAAGTGTATTACCTAAGGATATTGCCACATTAAATGTATTACCTAAGGATATTGCCACATTAAGTGTATTACCTAAGGATACTGCCACATTAAGTGTATTGCCAAGGATATTGCCACATTAAGTGCATTGCCAAGGATATTGCCACATTAAGTGCATTGCCAAGGATATTGCCACATTAAGTGTATTGCTAAGGATATTGCCACATTAAGTGTATTGCTAAGGATATTGCCACATTAAGTGTATTGCTAAGGATATTGCCACATTAAGTGTATTACCTAAGGATATTGCCACATTAAGTGTATTGCCTAAGGATATTGCCACATTAAGTGTATTGCTAAGGATATTGCCACATTAAGTGTATTGCCTAAGGATATTGCCACATTAAGTGTATTACCTAAGGATATTGCCACATTAAGTGTATTACCTAAGGATACTGCCACATTAAGTGTATTGCCAAGGATATTGCCACATTAAGTGCATTGCCAAGGATATTGCCACATTAAGTGCATTGCCAAGGATACTGCCACATTAAGTGTATTGCCAAGGATATTGCCACATTAAATGTATTGCCAAGGATATTGCCACATTAAATGTATTGCCAAGGATATTGCCACATTAAGTGTATTGCCAAGGATATTGCCACATTAAGTGCATTGCCAAGGATACTGCCACATTAAGTGTATTGCCAAGGATATTGCCACATTAAATGTATTGCCAAGGATATTGCCACATTAAGTGTATTGCCAAGGATATTGCCACATTAAGTGCATTGCCTTGTATTGCTAAGGATATTGCCACATTAAATGTATTACCTAAGGATACTGCCACATTAAGTGTATTGCCAAGGATATTGCCACATTAAGTGCATTGCCTTGTATTACCTAAGGATATTGCCACATTAAGTGTATTACCTAAGGATACTGCCACATTAAGTGTATTGCCAAGGATATTGCCACATTAAGTGCATTGCCTTGTATTACCTAAGGATATTGCCACATTAAGTGTAAATGTATTACCTAAGGATATTGCCACATTAAGTGTATTACCTAAGGATATTGCCACATTAAGTGTATTACCTAAGGATATTGCCACATTAAGTGTATTGCTAAGGATATTGCCACATTAAGTGTATTACCTAAGGATACTGCCACATTAAGTGTATTGCCAAGGATATTGCCACATTAAGTGTATTACCTAAGGATATTGCCACATTAAATGTATTACCTAAGGATATTGCCACATTAAGTGTATTGCTAAGGATATTGCCACATTAAGTGCATTGCTAAGGATATTGCCACATTAAGTGCATTGCCTTGTATTACCTAAGGATATTGCCACATTAAGTGTATTGCTAAGGATATTGCCACATTAAGTGTATTGCTAAGGATATTGCCACATTAAGTGTATTGCTAAGGATATTGCCACATTAAGTGTATTGCTAAGGATATTGCCACATTAAGTGTATTACTAAGGATATTGCCACATTAAGTGTATTGCTAAGGATATTGCCACATTAAGTGTATTGCTAAGGATATTGCCACATTAAGTGTATTGCTAAGGATATTGCCACATTAAGTGTATTGCTAAGGATATTGCCACATTAAGTGTATTGCCAAGGATATTGCCACATTAAGTGCATTGCCTTGTATTACCTAAGGATATTGCCACATTAAGTGTATTACCTAAGGATACTGCCACATTAAATGTATTACCTAAGGATATTGCCACATTAAGTGTACTACCTAAGGATATTGCCACATTAAGTGTATTACCTAAGGATATTGCCACATTAAATGTATTACCTAAGGATATTGCCACATTAAGTGTATTGCTAAGGATATTGCCACATTAAGTGTATTACCTAAGGATATTGCCACATTAAATGTATTACCTAAGGATATTGCCACATTAAGTGCATTGCCTTGTATTGCCTAAGGATATTGCCACATTAAGTGTATTACCTAAGGATATTGCCACATTAAATGTATTACCTAAGGATATTGCCACATTAAGTGTATTGCTAAGGATATTGCCACATTAAGTGTATTACCTAAGGATATTGCCACATTAAGTGTATTACCTAAGGATATTGCCACATTAAGTGCATTGCCTTGTATTACCTAAGGATATTGCCACATTAAGTGTATTGCCTAAGGATATTGCCACATTAAGTGCATTGCCTTGTATTGCCTAAGGATATTGCCACATTAAGTGTATTACCTAAGGATATTGCCACATTAAGTGCATTGCCTAAGGATATTGCCACATTAAATGTATTACCTAAGGATATTGCCACATTAAGTGTATTACCTAAGGATATTGCCACATTAAGTGTATTACCTTGTATTACCTAAGGATATTGCCACATTAAGTGCATTGCCTTGTATTACCTAAGGATATTGCCACATTAAGTGTATTGCCTAAGGATATTGCCACATTAAATGTATTACCTAAGGATATTGCCACATTAAGTGTATTGCCTAAGGATACTGCCACATTAAATGTATTACCTAAGGATATTGCCACATTAATGTATTACCTAAGGATATTGCCACATTAAGTGTATTGCCTAAGGATATTGCCACATTAAGTGTATTACCTAAGGATATTGCCACATTAAATGTATTACCTAAGGATATTGCCACATTAAGTGTATTGCCTAAGGATATTGCCACATTAAGTGTATTACCTAAGGATATTGCCACATTAAAGGTATTACCTAAGGATATTGCCACATTAAGTGTATTGCCTAAGGATATTGCCACATTAAGTGTATTACCTAAGGATATTGCCACATTAAATGTATTACCTAAGGATATTGCCACATTAAATGTATTGCCTAAGGATATTGCCACATTAAGTGTATTACCTAAGGATATTGCCACATTAAGTGCATTGCCTTGTATTGCCTAAGGATATTGCCACATTAAGTGTATTACCTAAGGATACTGCCACATTAAATGTATTACCTAAGGATATTGCCACATTAAGTGTACTACCTAAGGATATTGCCACATTAAGTGCATTGCCTTGTATTACCTAAGGATATTGCCACATTAAGTGTATTGCCTAAGGATATTGCCACATTAAGTGCATTGCCTAAGGATATTGCCACATTAAGTGTATTACCTAAGGATATTGCCACATTAAGTGTATTACCTAAGGATATTGCCACATTAAATGTATTACCTAAGGATATTGCCACATTAAGTGCATTGCCTAAGGATACTGCCACATTAAATGTATTACCTAAGGATATTGCCACATTAAGTGTATTGCCTAAGGATACTGCCACATTAAATGTATTACCTAAGGATATTGCCACATTAAGTGTATTGCCTAAGGATATTGCCACATTAAGTGTATTACCTAAGGATATTGCCACATTAAATGTATTACCTAAGGATATTGCCACATTAAATGTATTACCTAAGGATATTGCCACATTAAGTGTATTACCTAAGGATATTGCCACATTAAATGTATTACCTAAGGATATTGCCACATTAAGTGTATTACCTAAGGATATTGCCACATTAAGTGTATTGCTAAGGATATTGCCACATTAAGTGTATTGCCTAAGGATATTGCCACATTAAGTGTATTGCCTAAGGATATTGCAACATTAAATGTATTGCTAAGGATATTGCCACATTAAGTGTATTGCTAAGGATATTGCCACATTAAGTGTATTGCCTAAGGATATTGCCACATTAAGTGTATTGCCTAAGGATATTGCCACATTAAATGTATTACCTAAGGATATTGCCACATTAAGTGTATTGCCTAAGGATACTGCCACATTAAATGTATTACCTAAGGATATTGCCACATTAAATGTATTACCTAAGGATATTGCCACATTAAGTGTATTGCCTAAGGATATTGCCACATTAAGTGTATTACCTAAGGATATTGCCACATTAAGTGCATTGCCTTGTATTGCCTAAGGATATTGCCACATTAAGTGTATTACCTAAGGATACTGCCACATTAAATGTATTACCTAAGGATATTGCCACATTAAGTGTACTACCTAAGGATATTGCCACATTAAGTGCATTGCCTTGTATTACCTAAGGATATTGCCACATTAAGTGTATTGCCTAAGGATATTGCCACATTAAGTGTATTACCTAAGGATATTGCCACATTAAGTGCATTGCCTTGTATTACCTAAGGATATTGCCACATTAAGTGTATTGCCTAAGGATATTGCCACATTAAGTGTATTACCAAGGATATTGCCACATTAAGTGTATTACCTAAGGATATTGCCACATTAAGTGCATTGCCTTGTATTGCCTAAGGATATTGCCACATTAAGTGTATTGCCTAAGGATACTGCCACATTAAGTGTATTACCTAAGGATACTGCCACATTAAATGTATTACCTAAGGATATTGCCACATTAAGTGTACTACCTAAGGATATTGCCACATTAAGTGCATTGCCTTGTATTACCTAAGGATATTGCCACATTAAGTGTATTGCCTTGTATTACCTAAGGATATTGCCACATTAAGTGTACTACCTAAGGATATTGCCACATTAAGTGTATTACCTAAGGATATTGCCACATTAAGTGCATTGCCTTGTATTACCTAAGGATATTGCCACATTAAGTGTATTGCCTAAGGATATTGCCACATTAAATGTATTACCTAAGGATATTGCCACATTAAGTGTATTGCCTAAGGATACTGCCACATTAAATGTATTACCTAAGGATATTGCCACATTAAATGTATTACCTAAGGATATTGCCACATTAAGTGTATTGCCTAAGGATATTGCCACATTAAGTGCATTGCCTAAGGATACTGCCACATTAAGTGCATTGCCTTGTATTACCTAAGGATACTGCCACATTAAGTGCATTGCCTAAGGATACTGCCACATTAAGTGCATTGCCTTGTATTGCCTAAGGATATTGCAACATTAAGTGCATTGCCTTGTATTACCTAAGGATATTGCCACATTAAGTGTATTGCTAAGGATATTGCCACATTAAGTGTATTGCCAAGGATATTGCCACATTAAATGTATTACCTAAGGATATTGCCACATTAAATGTATTACCTAAGGATATTGCCACATTAAGTGTATTGCTAAGGATATTGCCACATTAAGTGTATTACCTAAGGATATTGCCACATTAAGTGTATTACCAAGGATATTGCCACATTAAGTGTATTGCTAAGGATATTGCCACATTAAGTGTATTGCTAAGGATATTGCCACATTAAGTGTATTACCTAAGGATATTGCCACATTAAGTGTATTACCAAGGATATTGCCACATTAAGTGTATTGCTAAGGATATTGCCACATTAAGTGTATTGCTAAGGATATTGCCACATTAAGTGTATTACCTAAGGATATTGCCACATTAAGTGTATTACCAAGGATATTGCCACATTAAGTGTATTGCTAAGGATATTGCCACATTAAGTGTATTGCTAAGGATATTGCCACATTAAGTGTATTACCTAAGGATATTGCCACATTAAGTGTATTACCAAGGATATTGCCACATTAAGTGTATTGCTAAGGATATTGCCACATTAAGTGTATTGCTAAGGATATTGCCACATTAAGTGTATTACCTAAGGATATTGCCACATTAAGTGTATTGCCTAAGGATATTGCCACATTAAGTGTATTTCCTAAGGATATTGCCACATTAAGTGTATTACCTAAGGATATTGCCACATTAAGTGTATTGCCTAAGGATATTGCCACATTAAGTGTATTTCCTAAGGATATTGCCACATTAAGTGTATTTCCTAAGGATATTGCCACATTAAGTGTATTACCAAGGATATTGCCACATTAAGTGTATTGCTAAGGATATTGCCACATTAAGTGTATTGCTAAGGATATTGCCACATTAAGTGTATTGCTAAGGATATTGCCACATTAAGTGTATTGCTAAGGATATTGCCACATTAAGTGTATTACCTAAGGATATTGCCACATTAAGTGTATTTCCTAAGGATATTGCCACATTAAGTGTATTACCTAAGGATACTGCCACATTAAGTGTATTACCTAAGGATATTGCCACATTAAGTGTATTACCTAAGGATATTGCCACATTAAGTGTATTACCTAAGGATATTGCCACATTAAGTGTATTGCTAAGGATATTGCCACATTAAGTGTATTGCCAAGGATACTGCCACATTAAGTGTATTGCTAAGGATATTGCCACATTAAGTGTATTACCTAAGGATATTGCCACATTAAGTGCATTGCCTAAGGATATTGGCACATTAAGTGTATTGCTAAGGATATTGGCACATTAAGTGTATTGCTAAGGATACTGCCACATTAAGTGTATTGCTAAGGATATTGCCACATTAAGTGTATTGCTAAGGATATTGCAACATTAAGTGTATTGCTAAGGATATTGCCACATTAAGTGCATTGCTAAGGATATTGCAACATTAAGTGTATTGCTAAGGATATTGCAACATTAAGTGTATTGCTAAGGATATTGCAACATTAAGTGTATTGCTAAGGATACTGCAACATTGGTAGTGACGAAGTACGAACTCTTAAACACTTCCT
The DNA here is from genome assembly GCA_014843695.1 of Archivesica marissinica. Classification (NCBI taxonomy): domain Eukaryota; kingdom Metazoa; phylum Mollusca; class Bivalvia; order Venerida; family Vesicomyidae; genus Archivesica; species Archivesica marissinica. The sequence continues at coordinate 50,886,634 of CM026402.1, read as the reverse complement.
CACAAGGCGAACACTGTATCCCTACACCACAAGGCTTCCGAGTAACGCATTGAATGATGTCCCTTGACCAAAGTCAGCCGAGTTGAGTCTCTTAGCCAAACCAATGATCTCCGTACATACCTGACAAAGTAGTCCAGCTTAACAGACAACACATGTAATCCATTGCAAACATTTCGACGTAATATCACTTGATTCATAGCATGTCAGGTACGTTGTAATGTCGTACAGTGTAATGCATGACTGGTACTTGGTCACGACGTACAGTGTAATGCAATATAAATAGATTGCTTGTATCACAAATCGTAGGATGTTCAACCACTCATATCTTCGTTTCCGTTCATAATTACCGAAACCAATTAACAGCGGAAACCTTTCATATGTTACTGACCGTTGTATATAGGCGCCTTATTAGCGCATAGCTATATATACGTCGGTCAATGTACACTAGACGGATCTGTAGTCCAGTGGTAACACGCTGGACTGGTAATCCAGGGATCGCAAGGTTCGATTTCCCGTCTGACCCTAATACAATTAACAGTCTTTCAGATGGGACGTTAAACCGAGGTCTCGTGTCGGTGCTTTACACCGTGCACGTAAAAGAACCAGAGGAGATTCTGGAATGGGTATCTGTCTGTATCATTGCGCTATCCTCCAACAATCTAAAATAACTAATATCTTCAGGAGGTGTCGCTCATATGGGCAACCGGTAGCGACGATAAATAAACGTAAAACACACTAGACAGTCACTACAGCAAGCATTACAGTCGGACCTGTGTTGGTGATCACCTCCATTAAGCAGTTAACCTGTATTAAACAGCCCGTTTCAAGATTCCCAGTGTGTTGTCTTACTATTCATGTGCCGTCAATTAAGCAGCCACTTTCTGTGATTCCCTTGACTGGCTGCTTAAGACAGATTTGACTCTGTATTCATATCCTGACATTAAAACGTAACCCTTTTCAGGCAGTAAGAAATAAAACGTTTCGCAGACATAGTTATATAAAACTAATGTGCGAGGGGGCGAAATATTAAATAATTTGTCAGGCAATAAAAATTAAACAATTCTTCAGACAGCAAATGTAAGCCTTCCGAAGGCAAAAGGTAAACACTATTCCATGTAGCAAACACTAAATATCTGCCCAGGCAGTAAAATTAAAACCTTCCAAATATATAATAGACCATTTAAACACCCTCAGACAATCAAAATGTATTTCTTTCCAAGCAGTAAAAATTAAACCAGTTTCTGTGCTGTATAATATACTTATTTCAAAGCCAAAACACAATTACTTTCTACTCAGAATTGTATCAGATGAAGTGTACTCAAAGTACCATTAATGTGACGATTGCCATTAGGTCCGAGCCAAGATCATATACTGACAGGCAGGCGTTGCTATGCCCCTATAAACGGACACAGGTTCGGATAAAAGACAAGGCTGAGTAGAGTGGACATTGGTAAGGAGAGAAGACAATGGTGAGGAGAGGATATTGGTAAGGAGAGAAGACAAGTGTGAGGAGAGGACATTTGTAAGGAGAGAAGACAAGGGTGATGAGAGGACATTGGTAAGGAGAGAAGACAAGGGTGAGGAGAGGACATTGGTAAGGAGAGAAGACAATGGTGCGGAGAGGACATTGGTAAGGAGAGAAGACAATGGTGAGGAGAGGACAATGGTGAGGAGAGGAAATTGGTAAGGAGAGAAGACAAGGGCGAGGAGAGGACATTGTTAAAGAGAGAAGACAAGGGTGAGAGGATTGGTAAGGAGAGAAGACAAGGGCGAGAGGACATTGGTAAGGAGAAAAGACAATGGCGAGGAGAGGACATTGGTGAGGTGAGACGATAATGGTGAGGAGGGGACATTGGTAAGGAGAGAAGACAAGGATGAGGAGAGGACATTAGTAAGGAGAGAAGACAATGGCGAGGAGAGGACATTGGTAACGAGAGAAGACAAGTGTGAGGAGAGGACATTGGTAAGGAAGAAGACAATAGTGAGGAGAGGACATTGGTAAGGAGAGAACAAGGGCGAGGAGAAGACATTGGTAAGGAGAGAAGACAATGGTGAGGAGAGGACATTGGTAAGGAGAGAAGACAGGGCGAGGAGAGACATTGGTAGAGAGAAGACAAGGGTGAGGAGAGGACATTAGTAAGGAGATAAGACAAGGGTGAGGAGATGACATTGGTAAGGAGAGAAGACAAGGGCGAGGAGAGGACATTGGCAAGGAGAGAAGACAATGGTGAGGAGAGGACATTGGTAAGGAGAGAAGACATGGGCGAGGAGAGTGTAAGGAAGAAAACAAGGCGAGGAGAGAACATTGGTAACGAAAGAAGACATGGGTGAGGAGAGGACATTGGTAAGGACAGCAGACAAGTGTGAGGAGAGAACATTGGTAAGGAGAGAAGACAAGGGCGAGGAGAGGACATTGGTAAGGAGAGAAGACAATGGTGAGGAGAGGACAATGGTGAGGAGAGGACATTGGTAAGGAGAGAAGACAAGGGCGAGGAGACGACATTGTGAAAGAGCGAAGACAAGGGCGAGGAGAGGACATTGGTAAGGAGAAAAGACAATGGCGAGGAGAGGACATTGGTGAGGTGAGAAGACAATGGTGAGGAGGGGACATTGGTAAGGAGAGAAGACAAGGGTGAGGAGAGGACATTAGTAAGGAGAGAAGACAATGGTGAGGAGAGGACATTAGTAAGGAGAGAAGACAAGCGCGAGGAGAGGACATTAGTAAAGAGAGAAGACAAGGGTGAGGAGAGGACATTGGTAAGGAGAGAAGACAAAGGCGATGAGAGGACATTGGTAAGGAAAGAAGACAATAGTGAGGAGGGGACATTAGTAAGGAGAAAAGACAAGAGCGAGGAGAGGACATTGTTAAGGAGAGAAGACGAAAGATGATGAGAGAATAGCTATGGAGAACCGACAATGGTGGAATCTTACCAATTTCCTTTCCCGACACAGGCACACCCAACTATCTCTCCCCACCACCTAATCCTAAACCAGCGTATCCAACGATGGTTATATGTTCTTTCATGGATATCTCCAAAACCAATGACACCTTTCCTATTAACAGAGATGCGCCGATGCAATTTCTTGTATATCAAGTTTGATGGTTTCTGTCAGCATCAATGCAATAGAGCGAAGATTCTCATACGACAGAGTGATGTTCGTTGTAGAGTCACTAGTAGCGGGGTTACTAGCAACCGGATGACTGACATTACAAGCTGCCGTTTCTGCATATGATCTTGGTTTCTTCTGCTCACTAAAGTCTTCAGGAGATGACACTGGACGCTTTTTGTTGGTCGTTAGTGTTGAAAGGTTACTCATAGATGTAGTTGGTTAACCCATTCAACACCAAGTAACTCACATGGACTGGTCCATGATATTTTTAGACCAATAAATTAATAAGAAAATTACATGTGGACCAGTTCATTTATCAAAATGGGTAATATTTGTCTAAAAATAATAATATTACTGGCAAAAAGTGCAGATCCTGATGAGACGGCTCGTCACGAGCCGGCTCATCTGGATCTACACTTTTTGTAAGCCTATTTAGAGGTATGTGGTGTTGAAAGGGTTAAGTAACGCCATATGACACTATGTAGCGGTTTTAATTATGACCAGTATAGATGATTTATTTTTGAGCGTGGGTCACTCGAGGTTTCGAAAACATCTCTGTAGTTTCACTTTCCAATAAGAAGCCTAATTTTCAATGTCAATCATTTCAGAGTTATACCTCTAGATTACACGTGCTGAAATTCTCCCAGTTTTCTGACCTCTCTAAGCACTAAGAACAGTCATTTTTATCATAGCACGGTTTATGATTTGTTTACTCCACCATTGCTCACGTGATGTTTCATGCAGTGCATTTGTGTTGTCCATCCTCGCTGGTATATACAATGTACAGTCATGTCGTGTAAACTGGGAGATATCGTTTGCAGAATCTCAACTAAGACACACACAAAACTCATGTCATCCTAAAACCACATGGAAGCTGGTAGACTGGAACCCAGGCTAGGAAGTTGGACGCATTGTCTAATAGCGAGCAGGGCCGTCGCTGGAGCTATTTTGATGATACGCACGGCCAAATATGCTTGTTTGTCGAGTGAGCATAGCGAGCTAGTACGCTAGGGGGTCCGGGGGCATGCCCCCTTGAGATTTTTTGAAATGAGGATGCAATTTACTGCATTTCAATGCATTTTGTAACATACAATTGCAGGACTAAAGTTCTTACGACAATGTAATAATATATATATATATACATGTAATATACATAATATACATGATCTATCGCCCTTATCAATTAAACAAGCACGTAAAATAGCACACACTAAATTTCAAGATGCACCATATTTGCAATGGGCTCAATTGTTCCACCACTCCACACATCACGGCGCCTATGTATCTCTACTACCCCCTGTGGTTGTATGGCATTTTTGGACTTTTCATTTCCTGAGACCAATGATACGCACGTGCGTACTTGCGTATGCCCAGCGACGGGCCTGGCGAGTGATTGTTTCTGTCAAATTGGAACATATTATCCAATTTATAAAAATTGAATAAAACAAGGGAAATAACACCTAGCCCAGATGCATTGACCATTTCCAACATAAAGATATACGTTTATATGCTACTTTATTACGTTAGCCCAGATACATAAGTGTATTGACCATTTCCAACATAAAGATATACGTTTATATGCTACTTTATTACGTTAGCCCAGATGCATACACGTGTATTGACCATTTCCAACATAAAGATATACGAGTAGTATAGGGTGGCACTATGGGGGATTTTGAATATGGGGGATTTTATCGAGGTGGGTGGCAGTATGGGGGATTTTTTTTATGGCGCTATGGGGGATTTATACACATGCACATGTTTGACATGCCCCCATAGTGCCACCCCTAGTGACTACTAAAAATAACATAACACATAATAAATTTTCAATATAATAATTTTATTTTCCAATATTAACTATTAACTAATAACTAAAACAATAGTAACATACATGTTATATTAATTTGAATACATGTTAATTTAAAGTTTTTTCACATTTACAACATTGGTTATAATTAACATAAACAGTGTCTAGTTCCTTCATCAATATACCATGTTTATATAATTTTCCATAATGTTTATCAAACCAAGTTTTAATAATAATGTCATTTTTATACAAATATTCATTATTTGTATAGAGCATATTTTTTATAATTTGTTTTAAATCAATACCTCTAACTAACATATCAAGTACAAATAAACAAAATACACCACACATAACACTATATGTGCTTTGAATTCTAATACAATTTTGTGTCCATTTTTTACAATTTTTGTTCATAAAGTTCACAATTTCTTCTTTTATATGTTGTGTATTTCCATAAGAATCGAAATAAAATCCAATGTCCTCCATGAAATATATTAACACCCAATGTTTTCCTGGTTGGTTTGAATCATCTGTGTTCACAATATATGTTTTTTTTGTATATTGTTCCATAGCTAGTTCATCTTTTGCGCACACAATTCCATTTAAATGTTTTAATATAGTAGATTTGTCCAATAAATATTGTAGTGAATATGTATCCATTGTTAATAATCTATAATCACTTCTCTGATACTGTTAATTTCTATTTGATTATCATATTCAGCATATATAATAACGTTTATAGGATTTGCTAGTGCTTCACTAAAACCCAATTCAATTCGTAGGTTGCCTGTTTTTATAGGGTGTAGATGTCCTTCTTCACTTCCTTGATCGGCTGTTAAATCAAATCCCCACAATGTATGTCCATTTTCATATTCTTTTAGTGGAAATCCAAATGAATCATCATGCATATTAGCTCCCATAGCATTCAATAGTGTGAAATATGATCGTAAAGTTTTTTTATTTGTATCACTAGTAAAATCAGGTTCTAGTGTTTTATTATGAATACTTTTACCATCTAAACTAATATCTATTTTAGATATTTTAAAATGTTGAAAATTAAATGGGTTTGTGGTTGGATTTCCATTCATATCAGAATTTTTAACCATTCCTATAAAAATTCGTTTAGGCATTTGACCTAAAAAGGTATAATCATCAATTTTAGATTGTAAACCTGCTGTAATTGTAAATGTTTTTATTACAGCTCTTCTAATTGGTATTTTCATATTACTTTTGTGAATATTTTGATATAAATTATTAGCTACAGTAGGAGCTAGTGTAACAGTTCTACCCTTAGCATCTGACCCCATCAAACAAAAATCGGTAGTAGCTCTATTTAGTTTAAGTCTTATATCTATTCCATTAGGTAGATATTTTTCTTGTAAAAATAAATCAAGATGTATTTTCCCACACATTTCTAAATTTTTCTTAGTAATTTTTAGTTTTCTATCTAACCAACCCCCACCTCCATTAACTTTTGTATTTTTTGTAACATCGCCTGCTCTGTCTAATCTAAACAATTCTAAATCATTTAGTATGCTAATTTTATTTTGAGCTGATGTCCCTAGTAAATTTTCAAAATAAGCTTTGTACCCATAGTTATCTGTACATGGAATTAATTTATTATTCAAGTATAAATCAATACTGCTGAATAAACTATGAAAAAAATTGTTAATTGTAGATAAATTAGTATCATCCTCAATATCAGCCCCATCCTCTTTTGTAATTTTTAATCTTAATCTTAAATATGACTGATTAACATCAGTCCATTTTTGTGTTTGTGCAGGAATCATAAATTCTATAGGACCGTCATTATTTCTAGGGTTAACAATTGGATAATGTTCTGTCCATTGTCCTTCTACCATAGAAGCCATGGTAGGAGGTACACTATTAACATCTAATTCACTCTTACTACAACCACATGAACCATGTTCCATCATATTTAATCAAATATATCTAATGCTCTTTTATTAACCTTACTTCTTCGTTTCTTTTTTTTCAAATGAAATTTTTTCTTACCTCCATTTGATTTTATAGTTTTTTTCTTAGATGATTTTTTGTTTGTTTTTCTTCCTTGAATAGAATTATCTAAACCAGATAATAGATTTCTACTTATTTTTTTAATTGTTTGTAACCCTCTATCCCCTACAACCTGCTTTACATTTTTTCCATGAATAATATCTGTAAATGCTCCAATACTTTCATTTACCCCATCATCTTTAAGTGTATTTAAAATATTTTTACCTATTGGTTCTAATAGAGGTATTGTTTTTTTGGTTATACCTTTTATTATACTTCCTACTCCATATCCATATTGTTTACCTCGACCTCTATATACAGGCAACATTAGAATTTTTTAAAATGCAGCTTTACAATTGTAAGACCTTTCATAAAATGAACCTCTTCACCAGTGTCGCCTCTTATTAATATAGTAAGTTCATCAAAATTAGATTTACTTACAGGTAAATAATGGTAATTTTTAAATTCTAAATGATTATTATTATTAACAATAGATGTTTGATATTCAATAATTCTTAATAATTGACTTTCTGTATGGCCTACTATTGTGTGTTCTACTATATCACTATAAATGTACAAATTATTAAAATTTATATTTAAGTCTACATTATATTTAAAAATATCCTCTCTATTATTTTTAAAAAAAAGACCGTAGTTTGCTACAATAAGATTATCTAAACTTCCACCAAATTTTGCAATGATGTCTTTATGAAAAATTAATCCAATATCATTCGATTTTAAAAATATTCTTTTTGTAGTATGATCATAAACTAATTTTATAATAACACCTGTTTTAGTAGTTTTATAAACATCATAATCTAAAGTTAATAAAGCCTTTGCGAAATATTTGTCTATTTGACTATTAATTACCTCTAATAAATGGTCGATATGTGTATACCCGCCATGGGGTATATTACAATTAAATGAAAAAATATTATTAGAATATTTACCCAAAAATGGTTCTCGATCCTTCAAATATATACGCATGCTTGTTTTATTTAGTGCTTTTTCCATTAAAGATACATATTGAAAATCAGGACGAATTGTATCCTCTAGCCAGACAGTTTCATGTTTATAATTAACTGATTTTGTTTTAATATTTCTTACTGCTAAATAAAAGATATGATTCGTTTCATTTATGTTAATTACATGTGATGGTATAATTAGTTCAACTAATGCAACTTTCCATTCTTCTTTTTTAAAATTAATTGTTTTAGCTAATTTAGTTGTACAATCACTTTTATTTGTTGAACGTTCGGCTTTATCACTTAATAATGTTACATAAAAAGAATTTGCAGTATTCATATTTGTTTCCTTTGTCTAAAATGTAATGTTAATATTATTACCACTAACAAAGTTAATAGAGGTGCCTGATTCTCCTGTTATATATATTTTTATTTCATCAAAAATAGATTTTGATATTGATAAATAATGTTTGTGTACAAATTCTCTATGCACCTGAAATGATTTTCTTTTATTTTCAAATGGTACTATTCTTAAAATAGGACTTTCTAGACCTCCTAATAAACTATAATCTATTATATCGGAATAAATAAATAATTGATTTGAACCTATATTTAAATCAGATGCAAAAGGAAAAGAATCTAGATCATTATTATCATAAATAATACGATTATTGTTTTTATCTCCACCTAATTTTTCAAATAAAGAATCTGAAAATAAAAGACCTACATTAGCTAGAGGTCTGTCCTTAACATTTATAATATAATTAATTTCAGGTCTTTTACTAGATTTTGATAATGATATAGATAAACTTACTTCATTATTAGGAATACTATACTTTAAACATTTTTGTAAAGAATTATTAATTTCATATACAACATGACCAATTCCTGAATATACACCTGGTTTTATACTACATTTCATTTTATGAAGTCCATTATCATATGTATAATTAGAACTAGTAACTACGAATATAAAGTTTCCTAATATATCACTAGTAGTAACATAGTGAAAAACCGAATCTTCTTTATTTATGTTTATAATTTGTGATGGATGAATTAATTCAACTAAAGCTACTTCCCAATTTTCTTTTTTTATATTTATTGATTTAGGTAATTTTGTTGTAAAATTATGTAATGTATTATTTGGAAATGTTTCATATGAAGAATCACTAAGTAAAGTTACATAAAAAGAATTCATTTTTTCTTATCGAATTTTAAATTTGGAGATGGTAATATATATCCTAATGAACTACTTAATAATATTATCCATAAATCTTTGTTTGTATTTTGTAGACTTAATTGGATGATAGCTGCTATAATAATGAAATAAATCACAATGATTTGTGAAATAAATATTAATGTATTTTTTGGTTTTCTGTCACAAAATGGTATTGTAATATTTGATTCATCGGACGACATTATACTAAATTTGTTTCTGGAATCCAAGATTTAAATGTTTTTGGATACCCTTTCCAATGTACATTTATTTCTTTTATTTTCTTACCGTTTATTATCCGTGTACGTTTTCCAACAACTGAATCAATATCATAAATTTTATTGTCTTTTAGAGTTTGAATTTCTTGTAAATAAAATGACCCTTTTATTATATCATTATTTAAATCCTTTATTTTCACTGATACAGGATTTGAATTATTAATTTTATAAACTTTAAATAATTCAGTTGTCCAATTAGGTAAATAACCTTTATCAAATGTTTTTTTTAGTTTTATTAATTCTAACTAAATCGTTAATTTCTATTTTATTTGTTTTTATTTCTTTTTTAATATTATCACCAAATAAGATATCGGTTATTTCTGGTTCATTTTTTTCTGTAACAAGTACAGGAGATGTTTGAATACTTCTATGAAAGCTATGATTATAAGCATAAACTATATCATTTAATTTATTTATATATTTTCTAGTTTTATTATGTGTAAAAAACTTCCACATTCTATTCTTTAAAGTGCGCTGAAAACGTTCAACAATACTAGCCTTTGTTTCCGGGTTTTCAGTTGTAAAAAAATAAATGTTATTATTTTTTAAAAATGTTTGAAATATTTTATTTTTAAATTCCGAACCTTTATCTGTTTGTAATGATTTAGGAATTCTTTTAGATTTATTTAAAATAGTTTGAAATGCTTTAATCATTGTATCTCCACTTTTATTTTTAATAGGTATTACCCATGCATATTTAGAAAAAACATCTATAACACATAAAGATATATAGATATCTAAAATTATTATTAAATTTGCTATATTTTTGTAAATCTGCTAAATCAGCTTGCCATTGATAATCAATACCTCCTGAAATGGTTTTTCTTCTTTTAAAGTTTCTTATTATAGGTTTATGTAATGTATAAGTATTTTGTTTTTGTAACCAATTCTTTACTATATTTAACGAAACATATTTACCTATAGTTTTATATTTTTTAATTGTTTGATATAATTTATTTATACCTGAAAAACTTGAGGGGTGTTTAGGATTATAATAGATACTTTTTAAAGTATATTCAATTTTATTTAATAACCCTGCTTTTAATAGTTTTCCCATTTTTGTTTCCCTTTTTTATTTCTACCTTTTTTTTTTAATACCTGATGTTGAAGGTTTTATACCTGATGTTGAAGGTGTTGATGGTGTAGGTGGAAAAGAAAAACTTGAATCTACTATATTACTTGTGTCAAAAAATTCATCATCATCATCACTATCAAAACCTTTTTGCATTGATGTCCAGCGTTGTTTATTTCCTATATATTCTTTTGGTATATTAATATCTTTTAAAATTTTAGAAAAATAATTCCAACCAGTAGGAGGTTTGTATGATTGTTTTCTTTGTCTAATTACATCATTAACTAAATCTATTATATTTGAACCTGCAATTGTTTTACCATTAATTTCTAAAACCCCTTTTTCATCCCATTTTATATTTGGATCTTGTTTTAAACGTTCTAATAATAATGTACCTTTATGTTGCATAGTTTTAGGAATACTTTCAATAATATCATCATTAATTCCATGTACATGTTTTGGTTTAGTATTTTCAGAAATATTGGTCTGTGGTAATGATGATATAGCTTTAGAATGCGATAGTTTAAATTTATGTAATGTTTCACCAAATAATCTTGATTTATCTGATTCATTTAAATCATCTCGTTTTAAAATACTACCCATTTCAGATTGTAAATTTGATGTTTTACTAATATCAGGATTAACTGGTAAAGTAGGTCTATGCTGAGTTTTCCATTGATTCATTTCTTCTAATGTTTTCATCGGAACAATAACCATTTTTTTCATATTTCTTTTAAAATAGGTTTAATAATAGTTCCTAATAATGAAAGTAAATCACTATTATTTTTATTATTTAATATTTTTTTCTTTTGTTTAGTACTTATTTTATGGTCAGCTAATTTCCGTATGTGTTTACTATGAGCTTTCAACTGAGATGTATGACCATTTGACATGGCTACATTACCCTTTAAAACATTTTTACAACATTCACATATACTATTAATAAGTTCATTTGGTGCATGTACAATTATATTTCTTCTAAATTTCTGAGGTGAATTTGACAATGCTATTAACATTTCACCATTTTTTTTAATTAATGGTACTTTATTAGATTTAACCATTATAAAACTAAAGTTTATTAATTAAACCTCCAAGTGATTTTTCTATAACTGGAGCTAACATTGAACCTAGAATCAACAATGGCATAGCAGCACCACCACCAATTTGATTTCGCCCTCTTCTACTACGTCTACGACCTCTACCACCACCTCTTTGTACTCTTTTGATAGTAATATTATTACGCCTTCTTCTTTTAACTCTTCTCGATTTTCTTCCAGCCATACCTTTCAGTAGTTTAAGTGTAACTGATTTGATATAACAAAAATCCAATGTATTTATACCTTAATTAATATATTTTTTAAGCCATTGTTTCTTTTTATTGTTTTCTTTTACCGCTTTAGTTTTAAATTTTAATGTTTTTTCACTTATTTGTTTATTAGGTATTACAAATGATACTTTTTTCTTTTTTGGTGTTGTGTTTAATGGTTGAAAACGTGATATTATAGGGCTAGGAGATCTAGGATCATCATATACAAACGACATATCACTAATTGGTGTAGAAGTTCTACTTGGATGAAAAAATGATAAATCATCCGATATTTCAGGACTTCCTAATAAAGCCTTTGGATCTACTTTTGTAGCTGTAAATGGAAATGTACTAGTATCATTATTATCCATATATAACCCAGATATATGTGATATATTTGAAAAATCATTGTTTTGGAAGTTATTTATAGATGGTTCCCCAACAAGTTGATAATGTGGTGCTAAAGGTAAATGTATTGGAGTACTTTTAATACTATTATTAATACTGTTATTAATAAATGTATCGCTATCAGGTATATTGTTTTTTTCTATGGATGTTAATAATGTTGATACATTATTTGGAGATAATGAAGGTAATATAGGTGATGGAGTTCTAGATTTTAAATTTTGATTATCTAAAATAAATGAATTTTCTGATATTAAATCTGATAAATTTTTGGTTTGATTTTGATGATTTATATTTATAACCGGAGTACCTAATATTTTTCTAAGTAATGGATAACTAGTAGGGTTTTGTTTATTTAATATTTTATTTTTTAATCTTAGTTTTAAATTTGCTTTACGTTCACTATTTAAAATGGTTTTTCGTATAAGATCCATATTTGCACCTATTGGTTTTTTTGTCACTGGCGATTTTTTAGTTTGTTTCCTAGGTTGTTTTTTAACTGCTTGTTTTTGTTTACCCCCTGCTGGTTTTTTAGCCTGTTTTTTACGTCCATTATTTTTATTAGGAGGTTTTTTTTTAGGAGCCTTTAAACTTCTAATCATTTTATTACCATCCCATTTTATTAGTGTTTTTATTAAACCACCACCTAAAAAACCCATACCTCCAGGAGTTAAAATTAATTCTCTCTTTTTATCTAAACTTACATTATCATCAACAATTTGTTCAAGAATATGTTTATTTTTATCCATAAATTTTTGTGTAGGTTTAGGCAATTTAATTTTTTTATCTAAAATATTTTTGGAAGCTAATATAAACCATTTCATCATTTGGGCTAAACCCTTATTTAATAAAATAATTCTAGTGTCATGATTTCTTTCAGCCCCCAAATTTGTTAGCGCTCTAATTAATGAAATTGGAGTAGTCTCCATGATTGCTAAAATGTAAATGAAAAAATAACATCTAATGTGTATATATTATAGCTCCTCTATCATCCCCTGTTTGCCAATGATGAAAAATGTCTGTCCTAATTCTAAATTGTTCTGGAGTTGATGGATGAAAATCTAATAATAAATAACCATGAGGGTTAGTAGTTGCATCGTGGTATGCATGTAATAGGTGGGGTAATTGTGTTTGATTAGCTAATACTTTTATTTGACCTTTATCTCTACTATTTTGAAATAACACCATATAATGTGAATTTAAACTTATTGTTCTAGATGATTTAGATTGTTGGTACATATTTTGAGTTATATATATTATACTAGCATTACGATGATGCCCTTTACGTGTAAACCATAATTTGATTTTTTTCTTCATCAACATCACCTAACATATCGTCAAAAACTATTAAACTTGGAGTTGATATATCAGATGTAATATCTTCATCATTATCAGGTATTCCATCAATAAACTTAATCGAAGTACCCTCACTTTCTTGTAAATCTCCATAAATAGATTGCCATTCTTTATAACACCATATTATTCTGTCTGGAACAATATCAAATATATCTTTTTTATATTTGATTAATTGTTTAACAAATTGTGTTTTACCAGAACCACTCGGACCACAAATAAAAATATTACATGGATGATGAAAAACATACTACCCTCCATGGTGTACAAGTAATGACTAACATAAATAATGCTAAATATGATATTTAATAATATTCTCAATCAAAATCTAAAAATAGTTCAATATAGTTCATATATTGTATTGTCCATAGTTCATATATTGTCCAAAATGAATTACAATTCCATCATATATTGTAATTCTTTCATGCCATTATCCTCAAATAGTCTCCGTATAATA
>CM026402.1:50853223-50871648 GCA_014843695.1 Archivesica marissinica | reverse complement strand
ACCTTTATCAAGTATCACCTATAGCGCCCGCTTTTTCCCTACATGTTACATAGCGTCCGCATTTTCTCTCTATATATATAGCGCCCGCTTAACGCGTCCGCATTTTAGACAGCGCCCTCTTCCGAGTCATACAGTTTAAGCTCCTGTTTTACTTCCACATCGACAGGGCCGTTGCTGGAGCTATTTTGATGATACGCACGGCCAAAATATGCTTGTTTATCGAGTGAGCATAGCGAGCGAGTACGCTAGGGGGGTCCGAGGCCATGCCCCCCGGATTTTTTTTGAAATGAAGCAATTTCTTGCATTTTGTAACATACAATTGCAGGACTAAAGTTCTTACGACAATCCGAATAAAGGTATAAATTAAGGCTAGATGTATAATATACATGATATATCGCCCTTATCAATTAAACAAGCACGTAAAATAGCACAAACTAAATTTTGAGATGCACAATATTTGCAATGGGCTCAATTATTCCACCACTACACACATCCCGGCGCCTATGTATCCCTACAAGCCCACCCCCGGGGTTTTAATGCATTTTTGGAGTTTTCATTTTTTTCGTTTTCTGAGACCAATGATACGCACGTGCGTACTTGCGTATGCCCAGCGACGGGCCTGATCGATGTTCTTGTTTGACATAAACCTTCCTATTTCTTCAGAAATTCGTTTAGTTTTAACAATTTCGGGCTCCATACTCATCCCGGTGTAGCGTGAGCCCCGTAAGTCCGTGAGGATTGTAAGTTCGCTAGTTGCGGCTTACGGGGCTCACGCTACGGGTATAAGAAACGTAAGATGTGAGAATGGATAACTACCGATATTACAGGATGACCTCCCTTTTCAAGTTGCGTCCCTTAGACTCTGGGTAGTTCCGGTCAAATGTACATGAATTATAACATATCTTGGGAAATGAAGCGATAATCAAGCCATACGACCAGATATTGCATAGTACTTGTGTGCGTCGTCTACATATCAAACAAGTAAGTATATTATTGGATGCACACGGATCGATCTTTAAATTAAGCATACTGTAGCTTTCATTTAAAGTGGTTTTGTAATATTACCGTGTATATATTTCGGATATTCTATGCATCTATCTCAAATATGGTCCGCAAGTGTTACAGGCATGACAAGTTTCAATTAATTTACTTAGCCCCCGTTCAATAATGACTGAACAATATACCGTTTTATTACATGATATGCGTTATTAAATTCCATATTTACAAAAAACAAATGAATATCCTCTATATACCATGTTGATTATCAGTTGATTATTTACGATCACTAATTCACTATCTTAATATTGTTTACTTTCAGAATGGAGAATGACGTTCTAGATGAAGACGGTCTGTCAGCTTGGACAAAGAAGAAACTGGTGGCATGGCTTGTGGACCACAAGAAGAAGTCTGGAAACAAGAAGGTTCTAGTTGACAGGATTTTAAGGTCTGTACGCTTTGATGACTCAGATTCAGACTGGGGAAGCGACACTGATGAGGAATATACAGTTCCAAGTATTAGCAGCCTTGACAACAACTGGGAACCTGTGTCCTCCACTGAGAAGCAAAGACGTAGACAACTATTTCTTATTTAACAAGAACCCCGTCACTGGGAAAACACAGGGATGTCACAGGCAACTGAAGAAAGCAAAGAAATTTTGTAAGGAAAAGTACATTTATGATTTGGAGCATAATGAGATTGGGGACAGCCCATATTGTTACATTAGAGGAAAGTGCAAGCCGAGCATGAAGGAAGTCGTCAATGTAGGTGTCCATGGTCAACAAACACAGAATTATACACTGCATGTAGTGCTGATAAAAAGCACGGGTAAAATCGAGTCGGGGCACTGCAATTGTAAACCAGGATTGTCAGGCCTGTGCAGCCACATTGGTGGACTGTTACTGACCCTAGTCGAAATAAAGGAAGCCTGCACTTCAAAAGGCTGTGCGTGGTTAAAGCCTCAGACTGACCTGCAGATGAAACCTAAGCGCTTGGAAGACATCAGGTTTACAACAAATGGTGAGGCGACAACCAAACCATATCCAGACACATACCAGGCAGGCCTATGCAAGGACCCAGACACCTTCCTGTGTGACATCATGGCTGGACTCAAGGTTGCTAATCCAAACAGTGTCCTGTACCGAACAATGGATCCAGACATTACTGATCTATCTGATATAACTTCCAAATACCATCCTCCATTTATGTTCACTGATAGTGTGGACTTGAATTCAATGGTATGCCAATCAGAGTTTAGGACATTTGCTGCAGGTATTCATTTACAAAACACTGACATACAAAAGGTGACCGACTCAACGAGAGGTCAGAGTGCTAATCCTTTATGGAAAGAAGTTAGAACAAATATAATTACGGCTTCAAATTTTGGTGCCGTGTGTAAGAAGCGTGTTCAAACGGAACCAGACAACTTGATAGCAAGGTTGCGAGGCTATTCGGGAGATTTTGACTCTAAGCCGATGAAATATGGAAGAAAGAAAGCCAGGCAAGGCGGGATTACGCGAAAGGACATCTTAAGAGGTGTGGGAAAGTAAACGTTGAAACGACAGAGTTGATGATATCGAAAACTTTTCCATTCTTGGGTGCCAGTGTTGATGCAATGGTGAATTGTGAGAAGTGTGGTAAGGGTGTATTAGAAATTAAATGCCCTTATGTTGGACGGAATGTCACACCTCAAGAATGGTCAGCCATGAAATCTGCATGTGTTACTAAGACAGAAAGTGGTGAACTTCAGCTGAATGCCCAGCATAACTACATGTTTCAAATCATGGGCCAGATGAAGGTACTTGATCTGGATTGGTGTGACTTTGTTGTTTGGACCAAAAAGGGCATAAGTGTAGAAAGAATCAGGTTCAATCCAGATTTCTGGATGTATAATATGTTGTCTCAGCTGACATTGTTCTACAATTCGTGGTTCTTGGCCGAGAGATTTTCCGACCGAGTTAAGTGTGGCAAGAAATTATTTGGTCCGAGATCATACACTGGGATCCAAGTTTCTTTACACTTTATAATTTTCCATTGCCATTTATTAATGTATTTTCAGATCTGTTGTATTAACAATTAAACAAAATCTATATAAATATACTGTATGTTGAAAATTATTGTTTATCAAGTCTTTAAGAATAGTTGTGGCATTCACTAGATAGATACATGTATCTTTATAAGTGTAAAAAAAACTTTGGGATCCCAGTGTATATCGTAGGGCTCTAAACACAGCCTTATCTTGGTGGGTCGTGAAGAAGTTAACAAGATGTTTGTTTCTGCTTGTGAGATCTTATATATTATATGGAACAGAACCTGCCGTCTGATCAGGCTCTATGCTGTTTGCTTCTTTGCCAAACTTTATATCTTCACTATCCGAATAGCAAAGCATGTACTAGTATCAAACTATGCATTTAGCGAATATATATACTACACTGTATGTACGTTCAATTATCACTTTAAAGTGTGGTCACAAGCTGGCATTATTGATATTTGTACCATGCAAGTGTGTCTCTATGGCAGTGTTTTATAACTTTGTATATTCGCATTTCATGCTAGTATTAATTTGTTTATAAATCTATGAAACAATGGTCTTGTAATATTATGCGTGTATTAGTACATACATATAACTTAACTGGCATGATACGTGACATCATGCTATGCTACTGTCTAGTGGCATCCGTTAGGTGGAATTTTTGTATTAAAATTTGGAAACCACATTTTTTGGTACTGTTCGTTTAAAGGTTAACGATTTCCCACTCTAATGAATTTATTAGAGTGGAAAATCCTTTACCCTATACCAATTTATTTTAGCTTAATTGTGACGAAAGCCGATGGCTTAGTGTCAATATCCAGTATGCTTCCTGAGACTGTGTGACACCAGTACTAAGCTATTACTTCACTACATATGTCCTGTAGATAATCTGAGCTCAACCTCTATGATGGAATCAGGTGGATGCTTTTTGTGATTTGACCATACCGCAAAGATTGCGCAAATTTTCAGTTCTAAGTAACTCGTCTAAATCAAAATGTACCTTGAATGTGAAACAAGTTCCACAGACAGATATTAGTCACCGCCAAGTTTGCTTCCTTGGACCACCTGCACCCCAAATATGGATAGTTTCTTGCTCAAGGAAATTATCAATATTGATGAGCCATTAGTCATAACTTACATTGGGATCCTCACTCTATGTGACTGGGTACGAGCACTATATCAACTTAAAATGTAGTCTACAAGTCCTGACACAATATGGCACAAATAACACCATTGATTTAGGCAATAGGCAAATGGTTTGCTACAACCAACTATGGCTCAGTGGTCCAATGCGTGAACAGAGTAGTCACCAATGCGGACAGGGTTCTATTCCGGGCCGTCAGTATATGACTTGGAATGATCGTCTCCAAATCGGAAAGGTGGATTTTTTCCGGCTTCCATCCCACACAGAAGTTTGCCAAAACATCCAAGCCAACGAGATTTATTAATATAAGCTGTTGCTGTTATGCTTCTTTCAAAATCCTTGTAAAATAAATAAGTAACTAGACTTTACAACAAACTACAAAATAATGTTTAATCTTTTAATTTGCATGAAACATGTATGATCATCACTGTAATATATCTGGCATACACAGTATCATTATGCTTATCAAGGTCCCTCCGCCCATAGGGCACACTATTTACAAATATGAAATGTTATCAAAGTTTCCAAATGTGTTGTCACCTGAGAAACATCTAAAGGGGATACTGACCTGAAATTTTCCTCAAGTTAAATACAATGTGCGAGGAAGGTTTACATAAAATACCAATTAGTTTTGAATATATTAATTATTTGATAAAAAGTGTAATGTTGTGGACGTTCAGCAAAATGGCATAAAAATAACAAATTTTGTAAAAAAATTAAACTGAGGGAAAATGAAAGGTGATAATAACCGGTGCTATTGAGCCAACTGTTTTACCTTCACTATCCGAATAGCAAACAGCATAGAGTCTGATCAGACATGCTGTTTGCAAAAGTGATTTTAATCGCGCTCTGCAGGCTATGTGTTAATAGTACCTGGTTGATTTATTATTTGTTTTCATTCATGTTTCGCTACCAAAAAACATGTTGTTTGCTATTCTGGCAAGTCTTAGCTCCACTATATGAATAACAAACAGCACAGATCCTGATCAGACAGCACATTCTGTGCCATCTGATCTGGCTCTATGCTGTTTTTGAAAGGGTTAACTGATTAGTAACCCCTGTCATGCTATATAAGGCTGAACAGCATAGTGCCAGATCACTCTATGCTGTTAACTACTAGTATTCAGATAGTGGCGATAAAACATTTAGCAGAATAGTAAACAACATAGATCCTGATCAGACGCGGCATGCTAACCACCCAGGCATGATTATATGGTTACACATCTAGTCGGCTACAGTGTAACCAATTATATTAGACACCTAAATCAAACATTTGGCTCAGACTTACAGTGAATCTTTTATAGCCATGCAGGGCACATGGTTGGATGCTCACTCTATTGGGCGGAGGGACCTTGATAAGCATAAATCATCATCATCAGATGCGGCATTACGCTGCAGCTGATCTGGACCTATGTTGTTTGCACATTCATTCGGCAGGTTAAGTTAGTAATGATTTAATTAAGATGTGCACAAAAGTTGGGGAAAGTTACGACATCTGATCTGGCTCTGCATGCTGTTACTCTACTTCAGCAATGGTTCGTACAAATTTGTCATGGCAGTACAAATAACGATCATTTGCTCGGCAAGATGAGCTTCCGATAATGGTAACACTGTTTGTAACACACAAAAGTTTTTATCTGTTCCATTTTCATTTCTACTACAATTCTAGAAGAGGCTATTTGTTGCGTTTTGAAAAACTCATTTTTACTCATTTGTTTAGATTTTGACACAAACGGAGGCATGTTTAGTCCAATATTAGCTGGTAGGAGGTCTGCAACGGTAAACCCCTTATCAGCTAATATAATATCACCAGGTTCCAATCTAGGAATAAAGAGATGGCCATCCTCCTGCGTAATATGTCTATCTGACGTATGACCACCCCAAACCCGTGACACAAAAGTTACCAATCCATTTGGAGCAACACCGACTAAAATTTTAAACGTATTATGGTGTTTATATTCGCTCCAGGTGAGATTTTGGGCAGCCAGTGAGCTAGGTTTCTCACAGAAGAACTCGGTTGCGTCAATGACAATTCTGGAGTCGGGCATGTCCTGAAAACACTTGGGCAGGTTTGCCAATATTTGTACTTTTGTTGGCCAAGGAATGAGTCCCTTCATGTGGTCAAACATAAAGTTTATCCATGTGTTCATTATCCGTGACACTGTCATTACCGACACGCCAAATATATCCGCCAAATGTTCCTGCAGTAAGCCAAGTCTCAACCGGACACAAACCATAAAAAATTCATCTATTGTACGCAGTTTCCTTTTCCTTCCTGGTTATTTCTTTGAATTTGATGTGTTTTTTCGAAGAGGGATCTTTTCTGGCCTTCCCAATAGTTCAGCTTGTCTGCTCCATGTTTTAAAAGTTTGGGAAAAAAAGCATAAAAGTCAAATAATTAAAAGAATATCCCATATAAAAACGTGTTTTTTGATGTCTTCTGGTTTCAGGCTGCCTTGGCCAGTCTCAGTCTGAGTATATTGTTCCGATGAACGGGATGGTTTTGGCGGCAAGCTGTATCTATGATCGCTGTCCGTTTCTCTTTCTTGAATGCTATATTTCACCTCGAAATCCTCAATTTCAACCACATGTTCACAATTGCCTACATCATCCACAAAAAAGTCTGGCGCATCCAAAATCTTTGTTGCATAATAAAGTTCATCATCAACATTGGCACTATCATTAACACCAAGAACTCTGCGTGCTTTTGGACTGTCCAAAGTTTTTTCTAGGTTGTAGTACTTGGGGATCGATTCCCGTGGTACATATTGTTGCTTTTCAAAATGAAGCATACACACACGTGAATTTTCAGTCACTGGTAGATTTGGGCGGTGTAGTTTAAGGCCTCTCAACCACAGTTTCCTCCTTTCAATTTCAGATTTTGATTTTCCTCCTGGAATCCTGTGGAGTGTTACACGAACACCGTCTTCGTTTTCGTACCTCTTACACAGTACACAATACCGCTTGCCACCCGACATCGCCCGTTTAACATTTTCATCCATGACTTCTGCACTGCAGCATCAATCTGTAACTGAAAAATAAACGGTCATATACTACTGTGTATATATATATATATGAATAAGAAATAAATAATCAACAGCACAGGATAAGGCATGTAACGTCATTTTCTTTTCACTCTTTATATATATACTGTTAAAGAAAATACCTAATTTATACAAACAGGCGAATGAATTCAGAATAATGATTAATCAGAATAACAATCATAACAACAGTCGTAGTCATCGTGTAATAACAAGTCACCGACTTACCGTAAAGCAGTTTAACTCCTAGAATTGTAACTGGCACAAAATGACCATAAAACAATATAGCCATTATGAAGGAACAAACACAAATGAACAAAACTCAGTACCTATCAACCCGAGTGCAATACCATGCCCCTGAAAACTCCCGACGGTATGCAGAATGTCAACGTCTATGATAGATCTGCTTTAATCATTAATTTCCACATGATGATGGTCCACACACAATACAGGCTATGCAGCAGCAGTCTGGACACTGAAAGACACAAAACCTTTGATTTATCCCCAATGACCCTAATATCGGTGAATACTAATAAGCGGTGATATTAAGTATAAATCCAAATGAACCGCACATGTTCATTTTGTGCTTACTATTGACAATTTCCGTAGGATTTCGGCAACTGTCCATAGCAAACACTAGCTGAAATGTCATTTCTACGGGTAAATTTACCGTAATTTATTCAAAACTTGTTTTTTCCTCTTACACTCGTAAGTTTTTGTTCATGTTGTCAATATTTAGGTGAATTTCAATGGATTTGTTATCTATCGGCTGCATTTGACATTTGTAAGGTGCCCGCTACTCATGTGACGTCACATGATTGCCGTATATGGCATTTATTGCTACTGGTATAAACTTGTGAGGTGAAATTTACATCATCACCGGTTATTGGTATCACCGCGTAAATAAAAGATGGAGGCATGTGCTGTTGCTTTCACTTTGTTTTTGATTTAATTATGATTTATTTCTTACTAACTAATATTGCATACAATAAAATAAATATGAGTATGCTTAATTGAGAGTGAACATTATTTGCACAGCCTCGTTTTGGAACAAAAATACACAAGCTATTGCTTATGTCACCGGTTACCGGTATACCCCACAGGCACCAGACACAAAAAATTTTTTATTTTTGGCCTATGGTCATATAGTAAGTAATATATATTATATATTACTTACTATATTACTTACTATATGACCATAGGCCAAAAATAATAAAAAAATTTGTGTCTGGTGCCTGTGGTATACCCAGGATAATCAACAACTATTTATTATTAAAAACAAAAACATGAAGCATTGCCTACTTCCAATCATGTAAATACATTTTTATATTTTAAATAGTACAAATAGGGGTCTTCATCGTGTGTTTAAAAAGAAGGCAAAACATAATGTTACTGTAGACCTTCGTTAGTAATTTAATAATCATTTCAAGTGGGTGGGGTAAAATAACAAGTGTTTCCATTATTATTATTTTAACCTCACTGGTACTTTAATAGTTTGAAATAAGCGTACACTATGAATTTAATTCATGAAAATATACCTGCTAAAATGATTTATTTGTACACCAAGAGCCTCGAACATGTAGAATTTGTCGAAAATATTCAACGCCTACGATCGTTTCCACTGTTCATCAAACAACCGGAACTACCCAGATAGCAGGTGTGCGTTTTAATCTTAATATTTTAACGACTAAATACCGCGTTGTCGGACATATCGGTAGGACCCCAATTCAATAACAATATCTTTACTCCACTTTAGTTTAAAGATTTTATTTCTCAATTATTTACAGAGATAAATGATAGTAGATAAAGGCTACTAATGAGACTCCAATTTCCAGTGTATGAGGTTTAAAACGCTCGTGTTTGTGTATAACCATGACTTACAGAATACGCGGTCAATTGATGGAACAGCTTATTGTTATCGATCACGTCAATCAAACTATAATGGATAATCCAATCAGCTATCGATATTTCACACATCCTCAAGTAAGCTTGTGTATCCCAATACTGCAGTTTTAAGTTGATTGTAAGATTAGCCAGCTAATTTAAATGCCACTATGAAATCGATTATGGATTAATAATCTAGATTTTATCATACAATATGACTGCCGTTGTCATTACCGAAACTGTATTAGTTAGGACCTAAGCTGTTGATGCGACACCCCTACATGTTCTATTACAATGTGAATATATTAATAATTCACACAATTCTACCAACGGACATAAAATTATTGGGCTAAATCGTATCTGTATATTGTTTATGAGCCTTTTGACTGTCATAAATAATTTAAAGTTAGATAAATCAAGATATATTTTTGTAGTTTAGTTTATACAAATTTAACTTAACTAGATTGCAGAACAAGTGTTTACTACATTATATTAATCGTCCTCGAGGCCTCATTTCTGGTAGAATCCATCTCGATAAAGGAGAGAAGAAGCAATTTAAGTCGCTTGCTAAGGGACACAATCATAACAGCTACAGCTGGGCGCAAACTCGGGTCCTTTCGTACCTGAAGCGAATGCGCTACAACTGCACTATCACGACTTCCACAATGTCAATGCCACGAGATCAATATTTTAAATATAAAAGATAAACAAGGTCACTAGAAACTCGCTTTTACAGACGGATATGTAGTCTAGCGGTTAACACGCTGGACTGGTAATCCAGGGAGCGCAAGTTCGATCCCCCGTCTGACACTAATAAAATTATCTGTCTTTCAGATGGGACTTTAAACCGTGCACGTAAAAGAACCAGAAGAGACTCTGGAATGGGTCTCTGTCTGTATCATTGCACTATCCTCCAAAATTCTATAATGACTAATCTCTTCAGGAGGCGTCGCTCATATGGGCAACCGGTAACGACGATATATAAACGTACACCCCCCCCCCACCCGACTCGCTTTAAGTTTGAATAATGATCTTATATAAAGATAAGATTGTGTGTGTGCCTGCCTGTGGGTGTGGTTTTGTGCATGACTGTGTACATAAATACATACTGACTAGGTACTCGACACATGGACGGCTTGTCCCACGATTGCACGGTATAGAGGCCAGACAGGAATATGAATAAAATCCGAGCTCCTGCCCAAGCTACCATGCTAGAGAGTGTAGCGGGTCCAGTGTCTTTCGCTATGTTATATGTTTATAAATACTAACATGCATTACTTTTTGTAATCGTCGCTACTCAGGTTGCATAAGTGAGCGACACCTGAAGAGTCATTTTAGATTTTGGAGGATAGTGCAATGATACAGGCAGAGAGACCCATTCGTTAGTCTTTGAGGGACTGATGCATTGGCAGAGTGATTCACTTTGAGAATTGTTTTGTTATTTCATCGCTTTCAATCCCCACCCAATCCCCATGTTGTTAGTTTTTCACTTGATATAAAACTATATTTTCATACACGTATTATATATTTTGGTATTACTACATAATACGTTTATATCTTAATCGCCGATAGTGCACACATTTATATATTTAATGGAGATAATCTCAATAAGCTATAAGCTTTCGATTTAATCCATTTTCGTTTTGTATACAATATGTCACCGACTCGAGTTCACGGGGTTTGAACTTGTGTGCAGGTTAACTCTAAATGGGGAATTAGTGTGGTACATCAGAGTAGCGTACACAAAGTGGTGGCATATGAAGGGGTCAGTCCACGGTGTATGGTCAATTTGAATTAAACCAATGACGATTCCAGTTACTAATTTAATATATATATAATTGTCCAGCAATAACGATAATTAACACAGATTGAAGTTCACGTTAATTATGTGTGGTGTGGTGTGGTGTGGTGTGTATTTATCGTGGCTACCGGTTGCCCATATGAGCGACGCCTCCTGAAGAAATTAGTCCTCTTAGACATTTGGAGGATAGTGCAATGATACAGACAGAGACCCATTCCAGTCTCCTGTGGTTCTTTTACGTGCACGGTGTACAACACCGACACGAGACCTTAGTTTAAAGTCAGTCCCATCTGAAAGACTATTAATTATATTAGGGTCAGATGGGGGATAGAACCTGCGATACCTGGATTACCAGTCCAGCATGGGTTTTAATGGTGTCCATATATAGTTCATAGACTATTAGTTACAAATTAACATAAGTCCTGTAGCAGATTTAATGTGGCTAGCATTATGCCACTAAATGATACATTGTATTAACAGTGGCTGCTTTATGCTACTAAAGGTATTTATATCAAAGAAACCATAAATTCTAAATAATGTCAACTATGACAACTCTTCTAAGACATGTTATGGATAATAATATCAGATAACATCTGCTTAAGAAAATGCACCATTATACAAAGAAACTAAATGATTGAAATTATAGGAATGAAATAAAATAATAATTATGTAACTAATGAATTTTATTGAAATTCTGACCGTTACATATATATCGACGGTGCCAAATCAAAATGTCGTATAACTTGTTCCGTCTCAAAAAAAGATTTTTCAGAAAATACAAAAAATTCATTTTTTTGGTCAATAAATTAACAATCAAAACCAAATTAAGCAGGCACATCAATATCAGCAAATACGTTGACACGGAGGTATTGCTTTGGAAAATAGTAACGGTTTACAGCGAAAATTGGCAACATAAACATTATACGACATTTTGATTTGGTGAAAACAGTTTCCAATCTTACAATTTACGACAT
Source organism: Archivesica marissinica (assembly GCA_014843695.1). Classification (NCBI taxonomy): domain Eukaryota; kingdom Metazoa; phylum Mollusca; class Bivalvia; order Venerida; family Vesicomyidae; genus Archivesica; species Archivesica marissinica. The sequence continues at coordinate 50,859,775 of CM026402.1, read as the reverse complement.
TTTGCATTTGTATTGAAAACACAAACATATTAATTTGTTTAACCGTTTATTGAAAGAAAAGAACTGCAAAACAAAATTAATATTGAACAGTACTACACAGAGTTAACGCTACTTGCAACGTGAAACCGTGGAACACACTAAAACATTCTATAAAATTGAATATTATCCAGCTCTCAAACAATAGAACGATTAAATAAATTTGAATGCCAATAAGTCCATATCAGTATCAGCAATTGAGCCATTGACCAACTACGGTGTACTCGACGGTCAAGTAGGGTCAATTACGTTGAAAACTACCTTTACAATTGGGACCTGGGTTGTTCCAAGCTCACCGTAGAGATAGTTTGAACATGTTTAGGCTAAACACAGTCAGATCATGGGTTTCATGAAGTTCAAACTACGTTAAGTATAACTATATACATGTGCGTTGTACTACGGTTAACTGCACGGTTAACTCTTGTCAACTACGGTCTACTAGTAGTGACTACGGTCCAACACTTGCCTACGAGGCCATTACGCATATTTTAGGCTATCGTAATAACCATGGTAGTCTCTATGAATGACACTTTTGAGCTTCTGGAGGTGCTTGTACTTGCTACCTATAATTGGTAGTCTTCCTGTGTGCAGCCGTCCAACAGTATCCTCAGGCTTCGGACTATCTCGCTTGGCTCGTCGAGGTAAATCCTGTTCAACTTCATCGAAGTTCAGTTGTACTTGAATGCCTTCCCCTTTCAAATAATGAAGGCAACGAATGTCATATACCGTCGGATCGCCTGCCTTCGTTCCTGGTCTAATGCTGGTGTAGTAGTTCAACTTAGAAAAGTCTTTGAAAAAGTCATAGCCGAGGTATTTGACTCGTATGACTTTGTCAGCCTAGCAGCGATTATCTTGCTGACATAACACGCTGGACTATACATCGGCTGATCCTTAATTGTGCGTTCTATTGTGGCATGTACGCTGTCCACCTCCATTTGGGTATGACTCTTTTCTAACAACTTTTGCACGATTAGGATATTCCTATCTTTGGATAGTTTTAGTAAGGCGTTGGCCAACACTACGTTCCTATTTTGATAGTTACAGCCATCACTATACACAATAACCTTTTCGACAGATGTAGGCAGGTTATTAATATAGTCAGTCAAGCAACTGGCAAACGAATTTGCTGATAGGTCCCCGTCACTCTCAGTCCAAAAGTGACAACTTACATCTTTAGTCACGACGTCATATACCGTGTAGTTATGACACGCAAGCTTGGTCTTGTAATAAAGCGCACTGGCCTTTAGCATTGGCGCTAATAATACTGCCTGCATATCAACTGTAATAACTTTTACTGTTGGGTTATCTTCTGCATGTAGTTTATCCTTAGCCTTTGATTCTCGAGCTTTGTCTTTACGCTTTATATGTGCACTATATATATCTTCTGTTATAGTTCCAGCCTCGAAACAACATACGCAAGTGTCACATTAATCTTTGCGGGTCTTGAATAAGGACAGGTTCATATCATTGAACACCTCATAAAACGTTGTCTTGCTGACTGAACGCTTGTCATGTTCAGCACAATACTCTTTGTATACCATGTGAAGCTCGGCCATTGATCCAAAGACAGGTTCTATGTATTCCATTTTGCTTTCGGATATGCAGTAGTGAGATGGTACCTTTGGTAGGCTTTCTAGATATTCTCTAGCTGTGAGTTCATTTGCAGAAGGATGTTTCTTTTTCTTCTCGTTTTCGCTTCTAATTGGAATACCCGTTCTTCCATCTACCCTTTTCACCCATTGGTATACTGACTTCTCCCCTATACCTAGTGTAGACAGAAACATGTTCTTGCACACTCTCATGGACACTCCGTTATGCAGAAGACTGTATCTAAATGTTAAGTTTCTTTTGCTAGTGTCAGATTTCTTTGGACACTCTTGTTTGTCAGTATGTTCGCACACGTTCATTTTCTTCTCATCCCATGACATATTTCGCCAGAACGAATCAAACAGTAACGTCCTATCTTCTGCTGAGGACTCACCGCATTGATTGCGATGTTCACAACATTTTGAACAACCTCGTTCAGTGAGTATACGTTCCGGTTTAACTTTCTTGTTTCCATTAGTATCTTTCATTAAACTAACATACTGTTTGACTACCATTCTATAGGTTTTGTTCGTTGTGCGTTTGTTTATGCCTTTCTGTCTCTTATTCTGACCAACATCCATAACCTGATCTACTTCTTCCACATGATCAATGTTATCTATATTTCCATCGTCTGATTGTACTACATTGGGAGCATCTAGTAAATGGTCGACGTTGTCTAGGTCGCCATTATCAGTTATTACATCGGAATCGTTAACATTTCTTATTACAGGAACTTGATTCTAGTTGGTAAGTGCATCGACTGCATGTTCGCTTTGGGCAGTCCTGCTTTCGTATACATCAAGTTCATCAACTGTATGTACCATTACACTATCCGGATCTGTATAAGCACAGGATATTGCTACGGTTTCTAGACCTTCATTGTCACAATCTCGTGTAGTTTGTAGTGGTACATGAACAATAGTGCTGTTGGGGTTCTCAGTCGTAAGCTTTGTGCAGCTTGCTTGTACCATGGCAATCTGGTTACTTGTTTCTGGCACCTGCGCTTGGGAAGAGACAGTTTTGTTCTGAAGATGTTCGACCTTGTTTCTCTTGTTCCTTTCGACATCGATATTCTCCTGATATTCTTCTGTCCTCTTCCGGTCAATGTCAACTTTGTTACTTTGGTTAGTTACAGTTATCTCACCTGACCAGCATGAAAACATTATGTCAAGTCTAAATTTACTAATATTAGCTCGGTATTATGCATTTTCTGAGGTGACTTTCAATTCTCACGGCTTGGAGAAAAATGCTGAAGCTGTGAGAATTGAAAGTTCCAGTCAGGGACCTTTCTAAAGTGACCCACAGGCATCATATGAAGTGGTGAGATATCTATATCACCTGACCAGCATGAAAACATTATGCCAAGTCTAAATTTACTAATATTAGCTCGGTATTATGCATTTTCTGAGGTGACTTTCAATTCTCACGGCTTGGAGAAAAATTCTGAAGCTGTGAGAATTGAAAGTTCCAGTCAGGGACCTTTCTAAAGTGACCCACAGGCATCATATGAAGTGGTGGGATATCTATATCACCTGACCAGCATGAAAACATTATGCCAAGTCTAAATTTACCACTATTAGCTCAGTATTATGCATTTTCTGAGGTGACTTTCAATTCTCACGGCTTGGAGAAAAATGCTGAAGCTGTGAGAATTGAAAGTTCCAGTCAGGGACCTTTCTAAAGTGACCCACAGGCATCATATGAAGTGGTAATATATCTATCTCACCTGACCAGCATGAAAACATTATGCCAAGTCTAAATTTACCAATAATAGCTCAGTATTATGCATTTTCTGAGGTGACTTTCAATTCTCACAGCTTGGGGGAAAATTCTGAAGCTGTGAGAATTGAAAGTTCCCGTCAGGGACCTATCTAAAGTGATGCACAGGCATCATATGAAGTGGTTAGATATCTATCTCACCTGACCAGCATGAAAACATTATGCCAAGTCTAAATTTACCAATATTAGCTCAGTATTATGCATTTTCTAAGGTGACTTTCAATTCTCACGGCTTGGAGAAAAATGCTGAAGCTGTGAGAATTGAAAGTTCCAGTCAGGGACCTTTCTAAAGTGATCCACAGGCATCATATGAAGTGGTGAGATATCTATCTCACCTGACCAGCATGAAAACATTATGTCAAGTCTAAATTTACTAATATTAGCTTGGTATTATGCATTTACTGAGGTGACTTTCAATTCTCACGGCTTGGAGAAAAATGCTGAAGCTGTGAGAATTGAAAGTTCCCGTCAGGGACCTTTCTAAAGTGACCCACAGGCATCATATGAAGTGGTGAGATATCTATATCACCTGACCAGCATGAAAACATTATGCCAAGTCTAAATTTACCAATATTAGCTCAGTATTATGCATTTTCTGTGGTGACTTTCAATTCTCACGGCTTGGAGAAAAATGCTGAAGCTGTGAGAATTGAAAGTTCCAGTCAGGGATCTTTCTAAAGTGACCCACAGGAAACATATGAAGTGGTGAGCTATATATCTCACCTGACCAGCATGACAACATTATGTCAAGTCTAAATTTACTAATATTAGCTCGGTATTATGCATTTTCTGAGGTGACTTTCAATTCTCACGGCTTGGAGAAAAATGCTGAAGCTGTGAGAATTGGAAGTTCCCGTCAGGGACCTATCTAAAGTGACTCACAGGCATCATATGAAGTGGTGAGATATCTATATCACCTGACCAGCATGAAAACATTATGCCAAGTCTAAATTTACTAATATTAGCTCGGTATTATGCATTTTCTAAGGTGACTTTCAATTCTCACGGCTTGGAGAAAAATTCTGAAGCTGTGAGAATTGAAAGTTCCAGTCAGGGACCTTTCTAAAGTGACCCACAGGCATCATATGAAGTGGTAATATATCTATCTCACCTGACCAGCATGAAAACATTATGCCAAGTCTAAATTTACCAATATTAGCTCAGTATTATGCATTTTCTGAGGTGACTTTCAATTCTCACGGCCTGGGGAGAAATGTTGAAGCTGTGAGAATTGAAAGTCCCGGTAAGGGACCTATCTAAAGTGACCCACATGCATCATATGAAGTGGTGAGATATCTATCTCCATTGGCCCACAGGAAAACATTATGTATAGTCTAAATATATTAATATAAGCTTGGTATTATGAATTTTCTGGGAATTGGGGTGGGGGTCTAATAATTTGGTGCAAGAATAAATAATTAGGACAAAAATGTAACCTTTTTCAGTTGTCAATATCATTTTTTATAATTATATATCAAATTTTTCTGACCTTAGTTGTCTCCTAGTTAAGTTCCGTTTCACACCTGCCAGCAAATCCCATAATCCTGGAAAGGATGTTTAGTTTAATCATATTTTATTGCATTCTATATATACAATGTACAATACAAAACAAATGAACAAACATGTATATAACTATCCATAATGCATGATTTGTGGCATTGTTTGCTCAAGGATTGTCATTATATGTTGAAGCAAATGGGTTGGGCCACAAGTTTTAACAACATTAGTTACGGCCCTCCCCATAAGACTAGATTGTAATTAACAAAGAGACTGAATACAAGAGTTGTGCTAGTACTTTATTTAATGATACTAATAGAAAAAGGGTAAAATGATTAAGAGAATAAGCAGCATTTTAGGTAATAAGAATTTAGAAACAAAAAACAACAATAAACAAACCAAAAAAGTTTAGGAAATGTAACTGTAATAGCTACTACTTTCAAGTGTCCCACCATACAACGTTACCCAGCCAGCCACACCCGTCACCATACCCTAACATAGATCGTCACAAGAGAACAGCCTATGTATATATATACAGATCATGTGGTTATTTACTCGAAGCGTTTAGTCGTTTTAATATATGTTTGAACTTGTGTGAAAATATATTCGTTTTCATTGTCCGCTAAGTTTTCGAAGCCTAACAGTAGTTTTCTTGTATTTAAGGGATGATAAGTACGAGTGTTTACGAATAGTACGCGTCTGGAATTTACATAGAATAGACAGCGAAATAGATAGTGCTCCGCATCCTCATTTTCGTTAAGTTCACACAAGCATTTTGGACTATCGCGCAAATGATATTATAAAGATCTGAATGCAGGTTGCTACAAGAATTTCGAATGCGAGCATGAAATACTTGCTGACGTCGATTTCCAGATTTAAAAAATGATGGTACTATTGGTGGTTTGAAGATTTCTTTCAACCTCCCTTTAAATGACGACAATGTATTTATATTACGAATATTAATATCCAATTCATTCCACAGTTTTATTGACGATGGTAATACAGATTTTGAATAAATTTCAGTTCGCCTTGCTAAAGTAACAAAATCTGTATTGTTTCTTAAATTGTACGGATTTACTTCGTCAACAGTTGTTGGAAATAAGTCAGTTATGTAGCTTGGTACGTTATCGTGTATATGTTTATGAACTAAAATTAATTTTTGCATTTTTCTGCGATCAGAGAGTGAAACCCAGCCAATTTCTTGAAGAAGTTTCTCAATGGAAACTGATCTTGTAAGTCCCGTGACTATTCTAGCAGCTTCATATTGAATTTTATCTAGAGATTCTTTTTCATATAATGTACAACTATCCCAGACTATGGACGCATATTCTAAAATGGGTCGGAGATAGATATGTATATTTGATTAAGGGTTTGGCGTTTTAATTTAAATTTTAACATTCTCATTGATCCTAGTGTTTTTGAAGCGGAAGTAGTAATGTTTGATATATGCTTGTGCCACGTACCGTCTTCACTAAGTGTAACTCCGAGATGCTTGTGGTGATTTACGTAATCTAACTGCGTATTTTCGAAGAATAGCACTGGTCGATTAACGTTACCTAGTGATAAGAACATAACTTCTGTTTTTGCTGGATTGAATTGAACAAGCCATTGTTTAGACCATTTTGATATTATAATTAGATCATGATTCAGTGA
>CM026402.1:50796552-50852223 GCA_014843695.1 Archivesica marissinica | reverse complement strand
CGGCTGCTGTTACTCCCGCCCATGAGATGAACCTCAATGCATTATTCCAATCCAACTGCTGTTACTCCCGCCTGTGCATGGATCTCAATGCATTATTCCAAAATCGACTGCTGTTACTCCCGCCCATGAGATGAATCTCAATGCATTTTTCCAATCCGGCTGCTGTTACTCCCGCCTGTGCGTGGATCTCAATGCATTATTCCAAAATCGGCTGCTGTTATTCCCGCCTGTGAGATGGATCTCAATGCATTATTCCAAAATCGGCTGCTGTTACTCCCGCCCATGAGATGAATCTCAATGCATTATTCCAATCCGGCTGCTGTTACTCCCGCCTGTGCGTGGATCTCAATGCATTATTCCAAAATCGGCTGCTGTTACTCCCGCCTGTGAGATGGATCTCAATGCATTATTCCAAAATCGGCTGCTGTTACTCCCGCCCATGAGATGAATCTCAATGCATTATTCCAATCCGGCTGCTGTTACTCCCGCCTGTGCGTGAATCTCAATGCATTATTCCAATCCGGCTGCTGTTACTCCCGCCTGTGAGATGAATATCAATGTATTATTCCAATCCGGCTGCTGTTACTCCCGCCCGTGAGATGGATCTCAATGCATTATTCCAATCCGGCTGCTGTTACTCCCGCCCGTGAGATGTATCTCAATGCATTATTCCAATCCAACTGCTGTTACTCCCGCCTGTGCATGGATCTCAATGCATTATTCCAAAATCGACTGCTGTTACTCCCGCCCATGAGATGAATCTCAATGCATTATTCCAATCCGGCTGCTGTTACTCCCGCCTGTGCGTGGATCTCAATGCATTATTCCAAAATCCGCTGCTGTTACTCCCGCCCGTGAGATGGATCTCAATGCATTATTCCAATCCAACTGCTGTTACTCCCGCCTGTGCATGGATCTCAATGCATTATTCCAAAATCGACTGCTGTTACTCCCGCCCATGAGATGAATCTCAATGCATTATTCCAATCCGGCTGCTGTTACTCCCGCCTGTGCGTGGATCTCAATGCATTATTCCAAAATCGGCTGCTGTTACTCCCGCCTGTGAGATGGATCTCAATGCATTATTCCAAAATCGGCTGCTGCTACTCCCGCCCATGAGATGAATCTCAATGCATTATTCCAATCCGGCTGCTGTTACTCCCGCCTGTGCGTGGATCTCAATGCATTATTCCAATCCGGCTGCTGTTACTCCCGCCTGTGAGATGGATCTCAATGTATTATTCCAATCCGGCTGCTGTTACTCCCGCCCGTGAGATGGATCTCAATGCATTATTCCAAAACCGGCTGCTGTTACTCCCGCCTGTGAGATGGATCTCAATGCATTATTCCAATCCGGCTGCTGTTACTCCCGCCCGTGAGATGGATCTCAATGCATTATTCCAATCCGGCTGCTGTTACTCCCGCCTGTGAGATGAATCTCAATGCATTATTCCAAAACCGGCTGCTGTTACTCCCGCCCATGAGATGGATCTCAATGTATTATTCCAATCCGGCTGCTGTTACTCCCGCCTGTGAGATGGATCTCAATGCATTATTCCAAAATCAGGCGAGCTAATATTATAATGTTTTGTTTTGGAATAATGATTACGTAACAATTTAGGCAGTAACAGTAACTAATAATAGAAAATAAAATAGCATCACAGGAACTTGAAATGTTATCCATAAGCCACCAAATGCCTCGTACCTCTATCCCAGGACACCCCCCTCTATTAAAAAAAAGATAGAGTGGGCTGTCCTATGATAGAGTTGAATACATTGAAACAAGATTGTTGCCGGAGAGACACACACTGTAATACTGTACATATCAGGTGGAAGTCGTGATATCCCAGTGGTAGCACGTTCGCTTCAGGTTCGAGCCCCACTGGATCCGTTATGATTGTGTCCTTCGGCAAGGCATTTATATTCCACATGTTTCTTCTCTCTCGTGGATGGATTCCATCAGAAATGAGGTCTCGAGCGTTAAAGAACTTGTTTCGCAATCGAGCTCAAATAAATGTGTACTATAGTCAAAGGGAAGAGAATTCTGTTATATTTAAATGCAGTTATTATTGCTAATATCTCTCAATATATCAGGTTTCATCAGCCAGCAAGTATAGGATAGAAATCTAAAACGATCCAATATGTAAAATATCGGTCTGTAGTTTATACAAATTTATTTTAGCTCGATTGCGAAACAAGTTCTTACAACTTATATTAATCACTCGGGCACACTCGTAACGGCTCCAGCGGGGCTCGAACTCCGGACCTTTCGCACCTGAAGCGAACGCGCATCCATAGCGCTATCACGACTTCCACTATTATCGGTCTGTGTGAGGAACTATTAGCACCTCACATAGTGCCAATCATTCCGAGGATTGTATCTGGATCTGGTCACTCTAGGTTTGTTTGGCTGCAATTCCCGCATACATGTCTACATCCCCGCGAGGGGTTCGACATTAAAGGAAGATAGATAGATAGAATTCCAGCAGGTGTGAAATATTTCGTTCGATAACACATGTTTTAGTAAATGAGACGGGAAACCGAAATTTTAAAGCCTGTTTGGCTCAATAGATCCTAGATTGTACTGATGTGCCGTAAAATCAAAGCATGTAAAAATACACAGAGACTACCGGAATAAGTACAAATACACAGAGACTACCGGAATAAGTACAAATACACAGAGACTACCGGAATAAGTACAAATACACAGAGACTACCGGAATAAGTACAAATACACAGAGACTACCGGAATAAGTACAAATACACAGAGACTACCGGAATAATGTACAAATACACAGAGACTACCGGAATAAGTACAAATACACAGAGACTACCGAAATCTGTCACACTTATTTAACTAGCTGACGCCGCATCCGAATCCTATCATTGTATCCGTGCCGGTCTGCTAGCTGACGCCTCACCAACCGGACATATCAGAACGAACCCCTAACGAGGTTCGAACCTCCTCCCGCTCCGTAGGCTGACGCTTTAACCACACGGCCACGGAGACATATATACACTTTTATTTTAAGTTCATTTAACGTCGCTACCGGTTTCCCATTTGAGCGATGGGCAGTTTACCTAACAACACCTTTCCTGGGCAGGCTCCTGCGGTTAACCAGTACTTGGTGCACCAACCTCCGTAAGAAACTGCCAACTTTTTCATATAAATGAGACACGGTATGAGCGGGGCTCGAACCAGTGACCATCAGAGATGCTAGGTTACTGTGGATACAAGTCAGCGACCTTAACCACTCGACTACGGAGGTGGTTCATTCGGAAACTGCATTTTTATAGCATTGTGTGATTTTACGTTTATTTATCGTCGCTATCGGTTGCCCACATGAGCGACGCCTCCTGAAGAGATTAGTCATTTTAGATTTTTGGAGGATAGTGCAATGATACAGACAGAGACCCATTCCAGGGTCTCCTTTGGTCCTTTTACGTGCACAGTGTAAAGCACCGACACGAGACCTCGGTTTAATGTCCCATCTGAAAGACTGTTAATTTTATTAGGGTCAGACGGGAGATCGAACCTTCGATCCCTGGATTACCAGTCCAGCGTGTTACCACTGGACTACAGAACCGTCTGTTTTAAAGAATGATGTAGCCTACTCGTGTATGTAAGAACATTACCTGTCTCTTGTTCCTTTCCTAGTATGACTGTTATTGGCCAAAAACAACAACACATTTGTTTTTGTTACTTGTACTTTGATGATAAAAAAACTTGATAACGTAAACATAATAAGAAAGTTACAAGGCCAATGAATCTGGCTAACAGGCGTAACAATGTTCACGTTCATTTTTATGTTTTATTGTTTCACAATATTGACAGGCCCGCGTACTCTATCAAACAAAACTAAGGTTAACGCTTAAAAACAGCTACATGTACAAGTTAATACCAAGTAAACTGGGGGAAAAACAATCAACACTTGTTTTTCTCTCAAATTAGACCCGTTTGCGCTAAAAGTAAACATTTCAGTGGAATTAATTGACGTCATTCGTGTATGAGTAAAAAAACGTCAGAAAACGGGCTATAAAAGAAAGTTTTTCTCGGACTCATTTACCATAACACAACCAACCATGGCGTGTTCACAAACTATTTTACGTTGTTTCCTTTTAACAGTGACGTTGTTTGAAGCGGCATTCACACAGAGTTGTCCCAGTGTGCTTAAGTAAGTACATTTCTAGTTCTCAGTTTATTTATTTTCTATTGAATGACAATTGCAGATACATAGATCGGATTAGCTGACATAAGCATTGCAGTTAGCCGGTATAGCGTGAGCCCCATAAGTCCGTGAGGATCGTAAGTTCGCTAGTTGCTGCTTACGGGGCTCACGCTACGGGTATAAGAAACGTAAGTTGTGAGAATTGAAAGTCAATAACAATATCTTTCCTCCACTTTAGTTTAAAGATTTTATTTCTCAATTATTTACAGAGATAAATGATAGTAGATAAAGGCTACTAATGAGACTCCAATGTCCAGTGTATGAGGTTTAAAACGCTCGTGTATGTGTATAACCATGACTTACAGAATACGCGGTCAATTGATGGAACAGCTTATTGTTATCGATACGACACCTGTCAATCAATCTATAATGGATAATCCAATCAGCTATCGATATTTCACACATCCTCAAGTAAGCTTGTGTATCCCAATACTGCAGTTTTAAGTGTATTGTAAGATTAGCCAGCTAATTTAAATGCCACTATGATATCGATTATGGATTAATAATCTAGATTTTATCATACAACATGACTGCTGTTGTAATTACCGAAACTGTATTAGTTAGGCCACAACTACTAAGTAGAAATAGTGTGTTGTCGTAATATTGGTATGAAAGTCTGGAGTCTTATGACCTAAGCTGTTGATGCGACACCCCTACATGTTCTATTACAATGTGAATATATTAATAATTCACACAATTCTACCAACGGACATAAAATTATTGGGCAAAATCGTAACTGTATATTGTTTATGACCCTTTTGACTGTCATAAATAATTTAAAGTTAGATAAATCAAGATAGATATTTGTAGTTTAATTTATACAAATTTAACTTAACTAGATTGCAGAACAAGTGTTTACTACATTATATTAATCGTCCTCGAGGCCTCATTTCTGGTAGAATCCATCTCGATAAAGGGGAGAAGAAGCAATTTACGTCCCTTGCTAAGGGACACAATCATAACAGCTACAGCTGGGCGCGAACTCGGGTCCTTTCGTACCTGAAGCGAATGCGCTACAACTGCACTATCACGACTTCCACAATGTCAATGCCACGAGATCAATATTTTAAATATAAAAGATAGACAAGGCCACTAGAAACTCGCTTTTACAGATGGCTATGTAGTCTAGCGGTTAACACGCTGGACTGGTAATCCAGGGATCGCAAGTTCGATCCCCCGTCTGACACTAATAAAATTAACCGTCTTTCAGATGGGACTTTAAACCGTGCACGTAAATGAACCAGAAGAGACTCTGGAATGGGTCTCTGTCTGTATCATTGCACTATCCTCCAAAAATCTATAATGACTAATCTCTCTCTTCAGGAGGCGTCGCTCATATGGGCAACCGGTAACGACGATATATAAACGTACACCCCCCCCACCCGACTCGCTTTAAGTTTGAATAATTATCTTATATAAAGATAAGATTGTGTGTGTGCCTGCCTGTGGGTGTGGTTTTGTGCATGACTGTGTACATAAATACATACTGACTAGGTACTCGACACACGGACGGCTTGTCCCACGATTGCACGGTATAGAGGCCAGACAGGAATATGAATACAATCCGAGCTCCTGCCCAAGCTACCATGCTAGAGAGTGTAGCGGGTCCAGTGTCTTTCGCTATGTTATATGTTTATAAATACTAACATGCATTACTTTTTGTAATCGTCGCTACTCAGGTTGCATAAGTGAGCGACACCTGAAGAATCATTTTAGATTTTGGAGGATAATGCAATGATACAGGCAGAGAGACCCATTCAATAGTCTTTGAGGGACTGATGCATTGGCAGAGTGATTCACTTTGAGAATTGTTTTGTTATTTCTTCGCTTTCAATCCCCACCCAATCCCCATTTTGTTAGTTTTTCACTTGATATAAAACTATATTTTCATACACGTATTATATATTTTGGTATTACTACATAATACGTTTATCTCTTAATCGCCGATAGTGCACACATTTATATATTTAATGGAGATAATCTCAATAAGCTATAAGCTTTCGATTTAATCCATTTTCGTTTTGTATACAATATGTCACCGACTCGAGTTCACGGGGTTTGCACTTGTGTGCAGGTTAACTCTAAATGGGGAATTAGTGTGGTACAGCAGAGTAGCTTACACAAAGTGGTGGCATATGAAGGGGTCAGTCCACGGTGTATGGTCAATTTGAATTAAACCAATGACGATTCCAGTTACTAATTTAATATATATATAATTGTCCAGCAATAACGATAATTAACACAGATTGAAGTTCACGTTAATTATGTAGGTGGTTTTAATGTGTGTGTGTGTGTGTGTTTTATGTGTATTTATCGTGGCTACTGGTTGCCCATATGAGCGACGCCTCCTGAAGAAATTAGTCCTCTTAGACGTTTGGAGGATAGTGCAATGATACAGACAGAGACCCATTCCAGTCTCCTGTGGTTCTTTTACGTGCACGGTGTACAACACCGACACGAGACCTTAGTTTAAAGTCCCATCTGAAAGACTATTAATTTTATTAGGGTCAGATGGGGATAGAACCTGCGATACCTGGATTACCAGTCCAGCATGGGTTTTAATGGTGTCCATATATAATAGTTCATAGACTATTAGTTACAAATAAACATAAGTCCTGTAGCAGATTTAATGTGGCTAGCATTATGCCACTAAATGATACATTGTATTAACAGTAGCTGCTTTATGCTACTAAAGGTATTTATATCAAAGAAACCATAAATTCTAAATAATGTCAACTATGACAACTCTTCTAAGACATGTTATGGATAATAATATCAGATAACATCTGCTTAAGAAAATGCACCATTATACAAAGAAACTAAATGATTGAAATTATAGGAATGAAATAAAATAATAATTATGTAACTAATGAATTTTATTGAAATTCTGACCGTTACATATATATCGACGGTGCCGAATCAAAATGTCGTATAACTTGTTCCGTCTCAAAAAAAGATTTTTCAGAAAATACAAAAAATTCATTTTTTTCGTCAATAAATTAACAATCAATACCAAATTAAGCAGGCACATCAATATCAGCAAATGCGTTGACACGGAGGTATTGCTTTGGAAAATAGTAAAGGTTTACAGCGAAAATTGGCAACATAAACATTATACGACATTTTGATTTGGTGAAAACAGTTTCCAATCTTACAATTTACGACATTTTGCATTTGTATAAGTATTGAAAACACAAACATATTAATTTGTTTAATATTAACCGTTTATTGAAAGAAAAGAACTGCAAAACAAAATTAATATTGAACAGTACTACACAGAGTTAACGATATTATGGATAATAATATATGATAACATCTGCTTAAGAAATGCATTAGTGATGTCCTTTATATAAAATATAATGTAACCATTATACATTAGTGATGTCCTTTATATAAAATATAATGTAAAAGTAACCATTATGCATTAGTGATGTCCTTTATATAAAATATAATGTCAAAGTAACCATTATACAAAGAAACTAAATGATTGAAATTATAGGAATGAAATAAATTAATACGTCTTCGCTGGTTCTTTTAGTGTCCAGCTTAGGCACCGACACCAGACCTCGTCAGAAAGTCTATTAATATTATTAAGGTCAGACGTGGATCAAGCCTACAATATCTCACCAGGATCCTTTTGATTGATTATCTAACTTACCAGTTGATCATGGTACCCAGTTTATCCTGTGTTCTTCTATGAATGCATTGGACGCTTGCTTAGGATCGCTGTCCTGTTGAAAATTGTGTGCTGTAGGCAATACATACTAATATCAATGTTGTATTACATTCATATATACAGTGGGCCGTCACATTTACATTACATATTTGTAAAAGCGACATTTCCAGTCAAAGCAACATGGAGGACACCACATGGAGGACACCCATATGTAGCCACACTCATAAACACACATTCCAATATATATATATATACATTCCGATACATTCATATATACATTATGATACACACATATATATATATTCCGATACATATTTTCTGAAAATGTTAATCCTGTGATAAATGAAATTTCCAATGAGAGACCTATCAAAGTGACCCACAGGCAACATATGAAGTGGTGAGATATCTACAGTCAAACCTGTGTTAGTGGTCATCTCCATTAAGCAGCCAAACCTGTATTAAGCAGCAAGTTTCCAGGTTCCCAATCGGTTGTTTTATTATATAGTTTACCTCTATTAAGCAGCCACCTGTGTTAAGCAGCCACTTTCTCTGACTCCTTTGACTGGCTGCTTAAGACAGGTTTGACTGTACATTGTATATCAACAGACCAGCATGAAATCATATATGTGAAGTCTAAATTGACTAATATTAGTTTGGTATTAATTACCGGTATGCATTTTCGGATGAGACTTTCAATTCTCAGTGCTTGGGAAAAAATTGTTGAACAAGTGAGAATTAAAAGTTCCGGAGAGGGACGTATATAAAGTGACCCACAGGCATCAAATGAAGTGGTGAGATATCTATCTCACCTGACCAGCATGAAAACAATATGTCAAGTCTAAATTTACTAATATTAGCTCGGTATTATGCATTTTCTGAGGTGACTTTCAATTCTCACGGCTTGGGGGAAAATTCTGAAGCTGTGAGAATTGAAAGTTCCAGTCAGGGACCTATCTAAAGTGACCCACAGGCATCATATGAAGTGGTGAGATATCTATCTCACCTGACCAGCATGAAAACTTTATGTCAAGTCTAAATTTACTAATATTAGCTCGGTATTATGCATTTTCTGAGGTGACTTCAATTCTCCAGCTTGGGGAAAATGATGAAGCTGTGAGAATGAAGTTCCGGCCAGGGACCTTTATAAGTGACCCACAGGCATCATATGAAGTGGTGAGATATCTATCTCAACTGACCAGCATGAAAACATGTCAAGCTAAATTATAATATTAGCTCGGTATTATGCATTTTCTGAGGTGACTTTCAATTCTCACGGCTTGGAGAAAAATGCTGAAGCTGTGAGAATTGAAAGTTCCAGTCAGGGACCTTTCTAAAGTGACCCACAGGCATCATATGAAGTGGTGAGATATCTATCTCACCTGACCAGCATGAAAACATTATGCCAAGTCTAAATTTACCAATATTAGCTCAGTATTATGCATTTTCTGAGGTGACTTTCAATTCTCACGGCTTGGGGAAAAATTCTGAAGCTGTGAGAATTGAAAGTTCCCGTCAGGGACCTATCTAAAGTGATGCACAGGCATCATATGAAGTGGTGAGTATCTGTCTCAATGACCAGCATGAAACATTATGTCAAGTCTAAATTTACTAATATTAGCCGGTATTATGCTTTTCGAGGGACTTTCAATTCTCACGGCTTGGAGAAAAATGCGAAGCTGTGAGAATTGAAGTTCCAGTCAGGGACCTCTAAAGTGACACACAGGCATCATATGAAGTGGTGAGATATCTATCTCACCTGACCAGCATGAAAACATTATGCCAAGTCTAAATTTACCAATATTAGCTCAGTATTATGCATTTTCTGAGGTGACTTTCAATTCTCACGGCTTGGGGGAAAATGCTGAAGCTGTGAGAATTGAAAGTTCCAGTCAGGGACCTTTCTAAAGTGACCCACAGGCATCATATGAAGTGGTGAGATATCTATCTCACCTGACCAGCATGAAAACATTATGTCAAGTCTAAATTTACTAATATTAGCTCGGTATTATGCATTTTCTGAGGTGACTCAATTCTCACGGCTTGGAGAAAAATGCTGAAGCTGTGAGAATTGAAAGTTCCAGTCAGGGACCTTTCTAAAGTGACCCACAGGCATCATATGAAGTGGTGAGATATCTGTCTCAATTGACCAGCATGAAAACATTATGCCAATTCTAAATTTACCAATATTAGCTCAGTATTATGCATTTTCTGAGGTGACTTTCAATTCTCACGGCTTGGGGGAAAATTCTGAAGCTGTGAGAATTGAAAGTTCCAGTCAGGGACCTATCTAAAGTGATGCACAGGCATCATATGAAGTGGTGAGATATCTGTCTCAATTGACCAGCATGAAAACAATATGTCAAGTCTAAATTTACTAATATTAGCTCGGTATTATGCATTTTCTGAGGTGACTTTCAATTCTCACGGCTTGGAGAAAAATGCTGAAGCTGTGAGAATTGAAAGTTCCAGTCAGGGACCTTTCTAAAGTGACCCACAGGCATCATATGAAGTGGTTAGATATCTATCTCACCTGACCAGCATGAAAACATTATGCCAAGTCTAAATTTACCAATATTAGCTCAGTATTATGCATTTTCTGAGGTGACTTTCAATTCTCACGGCTTGGGGGGAAATTCTGAAGCTGTGAGAATTGACAGTTCCAGTCAGGGACCTTTCTAAAGTGACCCACAGGCATCATATGAAGGTGAGATATCTATATCACCTGACCAGCATGAAAACGTTATGCTAAGTCTAAATTTACTAATATTAGCTCGGTATTATGCATTTTCTGAGGTGGCTTTCAAATCTCACGGCTTGGAGAAAAATTCTGAAGCTGTGATAATTGAAAGTTCCAGTCAGGGACCTTTCTAAAGTGACCCACAGGCATCATATGAAGTGGTGAGATATCTATCTCACCAGACCAGCATGAAAACATTATGTCAAGTCTAAATTTACTATAATTAGCTCGGTATTATGCATTTTCTGTGGTGACTTTCAATTCTCACGGCTTGGAGAAAAATGCTGAAGCTGTGAGAATTGACAGTTCCCGTCAGGGACCTTTCTAAAGTGACCCACAGGCATCATATGAA
The DNA here is from genome assembly GCA_014843695.1 of Archivesica marissinica. NCBI lineage: Eukaryota > Metazoa > Mollusca > Bivalvia > Venerida > Vesicomyidae > Archivesica > Archivesica marissinica. Next base: position 50,841,229 of record CM026402.1, on the reverse strand, counting down.
GTGGTGAGATATCTATATCACCTGACCAGCATGAAAACATTATACCAAGTCTAAATTTACCAATATTAGCTCAGTATTATACATTTTCTGAGGTGACTTTCAATTCTCACGGCTTGGGGGAAAATTCTGAAGCTGTGAGAATTGAAAGTTCCCGTCAGGGACCTATCTAAAGTGATGCACAGGCATCATATGAAGTGGTTAGATATCTATCTCACCTGACCAGCATGAAAACATTATGCCAAGTCTAAATTTACTAATATTAGCTCGGTATTATGCATTTTCTGAGGTGACTTTCAATTCTCACGGCTTGGAGAAAAATTCTGAAGCTGTGAGAATTGAAAGTTCCAGTCAGGGACCTTTCTAAAGTGACCCACAGGCATCATATGAAGTGGTTAGATATCTATCTCACCTGACCAGCATGAAAACATTATGCCAAGTCTAAATTTACTAATAGTAGCTCGGTATTATGCATTTTCTGAGGTGATTTCAATTCTCACGGCTTGGAGAAAAATGCTGAAGCTGTGAGAATTGAAAGTTCCAGTCAGGGACCTTTCTAAAGTGACCCACAGGCATCATATGAAGTGGTTAGATATCTATCTCACCTGACCAGCATGAAAACATTATGTCAAGTCTAAATTTGCTAATATTAGCTCGGTATTACGCATTTTCTGAGGTGACTTTCAATTCTCACGGCTTGGGGGAAAATTCTGAAGCTGTGAGAATTGAAAGTTCCCGTCAGGGACCTATCTAAAGTGATGCACAGGCATCATATGAAGTGGTTAGATATCTATCTCACCTGACCAGCATGAAAACATTATGCCAAGTCTAAATTTACTAATATTAGCTCGGTATTATGCATTTTCTGAGGTGACTTTCAATTCTCACGGCTTGGGGAAAAATTCTGAAGCTGTGAGAATTGAAAGTTCCCGTCAGGAACCTATCCAAAGTGACCCACAGGCATCATATGAAGTGGTTAGATATCTATTTCACCTGACCAGCATGAAAACATTATGCCAAGTCTAAATTTACCAATATTAGCTCAGTATTATGCATTTTCTGAGGTGACTTTCAATTCTCACGGCTTGGGGGAAAATTCTGAAGCTGTGAGAATTGAAAGTTCCCGTCAGGGACCTATCTAAAGTGATGCACAGGCATCATATGAAGTGGTGAGATATCTGTCTCAATTGACCAGCATGAAAACAATATGTCAAGTCTAAATTTACCAATATTAGCTCAGTATTATGCATTTTCTGAGGTGACTTTCAATTCTCACGGCTTGGAGTAAAATGCTGAAGCTGTGAGAATTGAAAGTTCCAGTCAGGGACCTTTCTAAAGTGACCCACAGGCATCATATGAAGTGGTTAGATATCTATCTCACCTGACCAGCATGAAAACATTATGACAAGTCTAAATTTACCAATATTAGCTCAGTATTATGCATTTTCTGAGGTGACTTTCAATTCTCACAGCTTGGGGGGAAATTCTGAAGCTGTGAGAATTGAAAGTTCCCGTCAGGGACCTATCTAAAGTGATGCACAGGCATCATATGAAGTGGTTAGATATCTATCTCACCTGACCAGCATGAAAACATTATGCCAAGTCTAAATTTACCAATATTAGCTCAGTATTATGCATTTTCTGAGGTGACTTTCAATTCTCACGGCCTGGGGAAAAATGTTGAAGCTGTGAGAATTGAAAGTCCCGGTAAGGGACCTATCTAAAGTGACCCACAGGCATCATATGAAGTGGTGAGATATCTATCTCCATTGGCCCACAGGAAAACATTATGTATAGTCTAAATATATATTAATATAAACTTGGTATTATGCATTTTCTGGGAATTGGGGTGGGGAGTTAGGACAAAAATGTAACCTTTTTCAGTTGTCAATATCATTTATTATAATTATATATCCAATTTTTCTGATCTTAGTTGTCTCCTAGTTTCACACCTGCCAGCAAATCCCATAATCCTGGAAAGGATGTTAATTAGACTACACCTCACTGGTTATTGACCTGGAATATACAAGACAGTAATTCTTGGAGCATTGGCAGGTCATCACAGCTTTACATGGTGGTATTGTTTATGACATATGAGAATAAAGGTTTAGTGTGATATTTGAAATATGACAAATAGTGGTGTTCTAATAATAACAGCCAACTGCTGGCACAACGATTTTATGTCACTCATCATATTTTTGGAGAAATGAGAGGCATATTTCACCCATTTCATTTTGGATACATTTAAAGTTTTTGCAAACAACATAGATCTATGTTGTTTGCTACATAGCTAAGTGTCTTAGCAAGATCATCTGAATAGCAAACAGCATAGAGCCTGATCAGACGGCATGTTTCGTGGTGGCTGATATGGCTCTAAATTCTTTGCATATACTGTTTGAACGGTATCCAGAATCAAATGGGTTAAGAAAAGTTACTCTACAATTGAATAATTCTACAGACGGATATGTAGTCCAGTGGTAACAAGCTGGACTGTTAATCCAGGGATCGCAGGTTAGATCCCCCGTCTGACCCTAATAAAATTAACAGTCTTTCAGATGGGACGTTAAACCGAAGTCTTGTGTCGGTGCTGTACACATTGCATGTAAAAGAACCAGAGGAGACTCTGGAATGGGTCTCTGTTTGTCTGTATCATTGCACTATCCTTCACAAATCTAAAATGACTAATCTCTCCAGGAGGCGTCGCTAATAATTTGCATAATAAATTACGGCTTGTCCATTTTCAGAGGGGACAAGCTCTGTGTCTGTCTGTCAAAAATATTTTCCCTGAGTACTGGAATAATTAAATGTTTCATTATTATTAAAAGCTATTTAAAATTGACGTCACTGTTTTCAGTTAATATTTAGGTGATAGATTTGTTTACGTTCATTGTATACCGGTATGTATGTTCAGCTTATATTAAATTGCTTCACACCCCTATAACAGTAGAGAAAGATGTGGATATCCTGCATAATAATAACTTATAGTACATGACCATTATACTAATATTACTGAGTCAATTGCAAACAGATGGCAACAACTGTAATAGAACAGAGAATGGAGCAACACAATAAAATGTAAAAAGAAAACAAAATAAATGGGTTTGGGGGGGGGGGGTAGCCGGATCGGCAGGGGGGGGGGTAAAAAGTGGTGGCAATTTGATTTTCTCCAGTGGAAATCCTACAAGACCACTATATATAACCTGTACTAGTTTGTAAAAAAATATGCTAATAGCTAATCAGCAGGGTAGCTGCACATGAACATGGTTGTTGTGTAAGCTAATATATGTATATTGGAGAGAACTTACGTAGTTCTTGACATATTCAGTAAGGCCATACCACCAGTATCATAAGGTGATTGATGATATGGTCTTGGTGACACCACTGTGACCACCCAGTGGGCTGCCATGAAACTTCTTTATTTAAGATATTGGTGCGTCTCTCATAAGTCATATTAGGTTCGCAGTATCTCTCTTAAATAATACATTGCCTGAAATAAAGAACAAACTGTTGTCAAAATACATAGATAACAAATATAACTGTTAAGTTACAAAATGTGTCAGAGAACACAAATGCCGTTTTGTCAGTAAACAAAAGCAATTTTAGTGAAAGTCATGATAGCGCAATGGTAGCGCGTTCGCTTCAGGTGCGAAAGGCCTGGAGTTCGAGCCCCGCTGGAGCCGTTACGATTGTGTCCTTAGGCAAGGCATTTAAATTCCATGTTGCCTCTTCTCTCTCCCTCGTGGCGATGGATTCCATCAGGAATGAGGTCTCGCGAGTGATTAATATAAGTTATAAGAACTTGTTTCGCAATAGAGATAAAATAAATTTGTATAAACTAAAAGTAATTTATGGGTTTAAAGTAGGTCACAGTGCCTGGGTAAGGATTTGATGCAGTAAGGATGACTGACTAGTAAATTTATTTAATGTCGCCACCGCATAAATGCATTTGGGCGACTGAGTTTTCTAAGAAGATTAAAATACTCATCATCTAAAAGTGATGGTTTTGCCTATCGTAATTATTATAACTAGATGTTTAGTGGGCTATGAGGGCTGCTGTAATCTCAGTGTGTGTTCGGTTTTCATATCTCCGACTGTCGCTCACACAAGAATTTGTGTCAGCGATAGTCGGGGTAGACTGGATGAATAAAATACCCGGTACATGTATACTTCTAAGATGTCTAAGACTGCATATATATAAATATATGATTACCATTTCTACTATGATTATGTGACGAGAATACCTTGTTACACATGCAATGTCGCATCATAGTATAATACTGTGATCGACATACCACAAGACAATAAAGTCTTCCACCCATATCCGTCCAGCATCCGACATTTTACATTAAAATTACAAAGTTATGTACCAGGTAATAACGGATCTCCCATATACATGGGAAATTAAAATTTTGTTTATATATCACATTCATATTCTCAGCCCACTATGTCGTTTGGACATCTTTTTTAACATATTTAAGAAAGACCAAACTAATATGGGTTACCCTTAAAAACATAAATATATACTAAACCCATATTTCATTGCAGTAAGCTGCAATAAGTGAAAGTTCATTTTTACTTGAAACATAGTATGTTACAGAGGATGTGATTTTGTGTTCCCTCATATTCCCACCCCCCCATGTTTTATATTCCCCCGTGTACTGGGATCATTAATTATTATAAGATAACAACTATACCCCTGTGTGACAACATTTATGATCAGTACGTTAAAAAACACTTCCGTAGCAATTCCAACGGTCACCTTAAAATAGAGCCAGTAAAATTGTAATAATGTTTAAAATATACTTAAATATTTACATTAAAGAACAGTCATCCAGGGAATAGCCAAACAAATAATAACCGTAGATACTTGTTGTATCAAAAACCTGTATGGCAGTAATCCGGTTCCGTTGTTTATGTTCGGTTTTTCGGAGATAGACCGACAGCATGCATTGTTCGCAACAAGATTATTCCCATGGCTAGGGGGTTTGCTGTCATAATGTTCCTACATGTACTAATTTTACTAAACTAAACTGGACACTTGCATGGATCTTGAAGATTTACATAAAACGGTGACAAGAAATGATATCTGAAATTTCCTCTAATACCCTAGCATAATTCCAGGGATACATTATTAACCCATTTCATTCTGGATACCGTTCAAACAGTATTTGCAAAGATCATAGAGCCAGATCAAGCACCACGGAACGTTCCGTCTGATCAGGCTCTATGCTGTTTGCTATTCAGATGGTCTTGCTAAGACACTTGGCTATGTAGCAAACAATATAGATCCTGATCAGCAGGCAGCGCGACACTGCGGCTGATCTAGATCTATGTTGTTTGCAAAAGTCTTTAAATGTATCCAGAATGAAATGGGTTAAAGGAACATTTTTGCAAGAATCTTGAGACATATGGTGTTCATATTAGCATTCCCGGTCACTAATATTTACACTATTTAGAGAAAGTGACTTATTATGGGAATACATAATGAAGAAAGATAAGTTTGAAATACACAGAAAGTATGAACTTATATGAAGGTTGTTAAAAGGACATGTGTCTGTCGGAGAGATGTTGACAGCTCATAATGTGTTCTTCATATCTCCCAAGATCCTTGTTATTACATTATCAAACTGGGAGAATACCATGCGCGAGTCCAAATATATATTGTGTAGCAAATGAGCTGGGCAAGTTAGCCCGTGTTCATCATCACCACATTTCATATTGTTGTAAATCTACTTAAAATTAAATGATTATGACAGTCCTACCCATCCATGGGTATGTCCAATACAAAGATCTTCTGTATAAGTTTCAGCCGGATAAGTCACTTATATCATTTATGATATGAGTATTATAGACATACCCCTCATACAAAATTCCAGGTAATAACATAATCACTACATTCAGATTAGGGCCTGCCTTCACTCGGATAATCTACATTAAGGGTGTCATATTCTATGCATGGACCAGTTTCCTGCACATAGGGAGGCACACGTCATAAAACATAATGTTGTCTGTCCTTGCTCATACAATAATAAAATATTACTTATTTACGTTCAATTTATCGTCGCTACCGTTTGCCCATATGAGCGACAACTCCTGAAGAGATTAGACCTTTTAGATTTTTGGAGGATAGTTCAATGATACAGACAGAGCGTCTGCTCTGTTTGTTTTACGTGCACGGTGTAAAACAACGACACAAGACCTCGGTTTATCAGGGTCAGATGGGGGATTTAGAACCTGAGAACTTATAAACTCCGCCATGGACGGTCCTAAGCCCGACTGAGAAAGGAGGAAGGTTGTGCGTAGGGTCAGCACCCCTACCACGTAAAACAACAACTCACTACAGAAACTAACACCACAGCAACTACTACGGAGGATTTACGGTATCGACCAAGAGGAGAGCGTATGAAACAGAGCAATCTGTGGACAAATCTTCTCTCCCCTAAGAACGTCTCACGGATCGGATTTTGGAATGTAAGAACACTATACGAAACGGGAAAAGTGGCTCAGGTGTCCAGAGAGATGGATAGATATAAAATAGATATGTTAGGACTAAGTGAGGTACGTTGGACCACAGCAGGAAAGGTTACTTTGGCAACAGGACACACGCTTCTATACTCTGGACCAGCAAATGAGAACGATGCACATCGCAACGGAGTTGGACTCATGCTTACCAAGAAAGCGCACAAATGTCTTTTGGAATGGGAACCAATAAGTGACAGACTACTGACCGCCAGATTTCACTCTAAATTTCAAGAAGTTACCATCATCCAGTGCTACGCACCAACCAATGCTGCAGACATGGACACCAAAGAAGACTTCTACCAGCAGCTTCAAGGAGTGTTAGACAGGGTGCACAAGAGGGACATCACCATTGTTATGGGTGACATGAATGCGAAAGTTGGAGGAACCAACACTGGTAGAGAGACCGTCATGGGAAAGGAGGGACTCGGGACCATGAATGAAAATGGGGAACTCTTCGTCAACTTCTGTGGGCTAAATGATCTTGTCATCGGTGGAACTATCTTTAAGCACCGCATCATTCACAAGACCACATGGACATCACCCGACCAGGCAACAGCAAACCAGATCGACCATGTCACGATCTCAAGAAGATGGAGGAGGACCCTCACGGATGTCAGAGCGTATCGAGGAGCTGATGCAGGTTCCGACCATGAACTAGTCATCGCCAAACTACAAGTCAGAATTGCCAGTGCAAGAAAGACGGGCATCCAGCAGAACAAGCGATACGCCACATCCAAACTGAAGGCAGCAGAGCAAGAGTTCGCCATCGCCCTCGGCAACAGGTTTCAGGCCCTAGCCGACTTAGAAGACGGATCGTTGGAAAAGAAGTGGGACCGCGTCAAATGCTCTTTCACAACGACATGCGAAGAGAAGCTGGGATTTAGAACGAAGAAGTACAAGACCTGGCTCACAGACCACACCATCCAGATCATTGAAGAAAGAAGAGAAATTCGGTACCGACTGAAGCAGGCGAAAACCAGAGCACAGAAACAGAACATCCAGGGAGAATACAGCACCAAGAACAAAGAAGTCAAGAAGAGCGCACGACAAGACAAAAGGGATCAGGTAGACAAGCTGGCTGGACAAGCACAGGAAGCAGTATACCACAACGACATGAAGACCCTATACAGCATAACTAGACAACTTTCCGGCAGAAGGAGCAACCACAACAAACCAGTGAAGGACGTTGATGGTAACACCCTCTCCAAACCAGAAGACCAGATGACAAGGTGGAAGGACCATTTCCAGGAACTACTCAGCGGTACACCTGTGACCAACCCACCAGACGGACCAGAACTGGAAGTAGAGATGGGACAGATCACAAGGAATGAAGTGACAAGGGCCATCAACAAGATCAAAAATGGGAAAGCACCGGGGCCAGACAACATCCCACCAGAAGCACTGAAGGCATCGACTGAGACCACAGCAGCACTACTACTAGACCTTCTACAGCAAGTCTGGGATGAAGAAGTGGTTCCAGAAGAATGGAGAGTAGGGCACATCGTCAAGCTACCCAAGAAGGGTGACCTCAGCAACTGCCAGAATTGGAGGGGCATCCAGCTACTGTCCATCCCAAGTAAAGTCCTCACAAGACTCCTACTAGAAAGGATCAAGAATGCAGTGAACGCCAAGCTGAGGGAAGAACAGACAGGATTCAGGGCAGGAAGATCATGCACGGATCAGATAGCAACACTCCGCATCATCGTTGAACAGTCCATCGAATGGCAGTCTCCAATCTACATCAACTTCATCGATTTCAAGAAAGCGTTTGACACGATTGATAGAGACGTCATATGGAGCATCCTCGGGCACTACGGCATACCAGGAAAGATCATCAACATTATTCGGAGCCTGTACAACAACACCACTTGCCATGTGATCCATGACATGAACCTTTCACAGCCATTTCCCATCAGCACCGGCGTCCGTCAGGGCTGTATGCTCTCGCCTCTCATTTTCTCCGTCGTACTGGACTGGATAATGAGAACGACAGTAGACAGACCAAGAGGAATACAGTGGACACTTACAGAGAAGTTGGAGGACCTCGACTTTGCGGACAATATAGGCCTCCTGTCCCACACACACCAACACATGCAACAGAAGTCAGAACGCTTACACACAGTTGCAAAGACTACAGGGCTGGAGATCAACATTAAGAAGACCAAGTGCCTCAGGGTAAACGCGGCAAGGAACACACCCATTCAGATAGATGGCCATCCAATCGATAGTGTTGACTCCTTCACCTACCTCGGCAGTGTCATCAGCAAAACAGGGGGAACAGAAGAAGACATCCAAGCCCGTATTGGGAAAGCACGACATGCCTTTGTGACGTTGAAGCCAGTATGGAACAACAATAACATCCACCTCAAGACACAGCTCAAACTGTTTGAGACGAATGTTAAGACAGTCCTCTTGTACGGAGCTGAGACCTGGAGACGCACCAAGGGCCTTGACCACAAACTACAGGTATTCATCAACAACTGCCTCAGACAGATCCTACACATCAGATGGCCAGAAAAGATCACCAACCAGGAGTTGTGGCGGCAAACAAGACAGGACCCCATCACAGACTGTATCACACAGAGGAAGTGGCGGTGGATAGGGCACACTCTACGACGAGACCAGCCCAACATAGCACGCCAAGCACTGGATTGGAATCCACAGGGCACACGGAAAAGAGGTCGACCAGTTACGACATGGCGAAGGACTCTGGACAGTGAGCTGCGCCGAAGCAGGATGTCCTGGGGGGAAGCCAAAGCAGCAGCAACGGACCGGTCAAAGTGGAGAGCAGTGGTGAAGGCCCTATACCCCAACCGGGGTGAAGAGGATTGATGATGATGATGATGAACTTATAAATGATATAAAACATGTAACCAGTGTATTGGGAACACAGGAAGTGTCACTGTTGGTTGCAGATCCCTAAAAATAAGGTTTTATTGCTTTTCACACCTGTGGCAAACAGGATAAGGCTTAATTTGGTCCACAATAGTCAGAACTTGTGGTGGCACACGGCCTCAAGGGTGTTCAGGTAGCAGACTTCAGACCGGACCAGCGGACCTGGCACCGCACTGGATGCTACATCTTAGACTGTCAGATGTCCGACAAAATATAGAGGACCTGTGCAGTTATGGCTGGCTCAGACACAAGTTCCCATACTTTTGCAGCTTGTTAGTAGATCAATAAATCAGTTAGTAGTGCAGAAACTAGCCTCACTAGAGTCCTTTCCGAAAAGCAATTTTATTGCCGGTTTCTCATCATTTAAGTGGGAGATTTTTGACCCCAGGTGAAAGAGTTTACTTAAATTTCATCTTAGGGCTCTTTTAGGGCTACAGTCATCACTATAACTTAAATCAATATAAATTTGGGGAAAAAACGACCTGGAAAAAATTAATTTTATATATATATATATCAATACCCCCTTCGGACAGATCCCATGCTTATGCCTCTGTCCACACAGCCACGTTAATATATTATGAAAATAAATAACTACTTATCAGTTAATACAATAGTTTCAGTATTATAAGTAATTACTTATATGACCCCCCTACTTTTGTATTAATATCGCCTCTCCCCACTGTGACCAAATATGTACGAGACAAACATGTGTTCATCTCTTCATAAAATCGGCCCTAAACTAATATATTTAATCATATATATGGGAATAATATTGTCTGAGTCAGACCAGGTGAAATCCAGAGCCCCTGGTCCAATCCACCCAGAGTAGTAGGTAAGATAGCACGCAGAACAATTGATAAGTACAGCCAGGCTAGGTACCAAACCAATAATCAATTGTATCGGGATGCCAGGGGCTGCGGTTTTCGACCTTCTCATTTGGGCTAGTCCGAGGCGAGGAATACTCTCTACCTATTGGGTGTTCTATGTACCTAATAGGATGGTACACTTAGTGTACGATGGTACACTTAGTGTACCTGTCCCTGGTTATCCTGACCAGATCATGATAATAGAAATTTGAATATCCCTTATCAAAACTGACCAAACATAGAGATTTCTTCAAAAACAAATATTTAGTACAATTTTGAACCCAGTATTTTCTCAAATTTTCTGATTTATCCAGATTATTTGTATATTTTTCAGAAGCATTAACACGTTATTGACCCAAACTTATCAATTAAGGTAGCCTGATTATAGTAGGATCATAATTGAGGCCCATATGCTATGACATATGTGTAATGTTCAGTTTTTGGTCAATTACACAAAAGATTGAAAGTATAAAGGGATAAAAAAATCCCCATGTATACATAATAAAATATTATATACATAATTAAACAAACTAGAGTGAGGTTGGTAAAATTTCCAAGAAAATGCCCTTTGAGATTGTTGCCATTTAAAGTGAGAAATCTGTGTCATGCATACACCATAACCTAGTTTTTATGATCATTTATCTAATATCACCAGAATGTTTATGCCTTTCTATAAACACCAATATGATATGGACTTCAAACAATTAAATACGGTTACCTAACTGTATTATTACCACAGTTGAGGCCCTTATGCTATGACATATGGGCAATGTTGTCCAATTCTGACTTTTTGGGATTATATGCATACATAACCTAGTTTTTATGATCATTTATTTAATATCCACAGAATGTTTATGCTTTTCTATAAACACCAATATGATATTGACTTCAAATAATCAAATAAGGATACCTAACTGTATTATTACCACAGTTGAGGCCCTTATGCTATGACATATGGGCAATGTTGTCCAATTCTAACTTGTTGGGATTATATGCATACATAACCTAGTTTTTATGATCATTTATCTATTATCCACAGAATGTTTATGCTTTTCTATAAACACCAATATGATATTGACTTCAAATAATGATACCTAACTGTATTATTACCACAGTTGAGGCCCTTATGCTATGACATATGTGTAATGTCAAAACGTAGTGTTTTTGTTCAGTTTTTGGTCAATTACACAAAAGATTGAAACGTATAAAGGGATAAAAATCCCCATGTATACATAATAAAATAGTATATACATAATTAAACAAACTAGAGTGAGGTTGGTAAAATTTCCAAGAAAATGCCCGTGAGATTTTCTCCATATAAAGTGAGAAATCTGATTTATTATACCACATGTGTCATGCATACATAACCTAGTTTTTATGATCATTTATCTAATATCCACAGAATGTTTATGCCTTTCTATAAACATCAATATGATATTGACTTCAAACAATGAAATACGGTTACATAACTGTATTATTACCACAGTTGAGGCCCTTATGCTGTGACATATATATGGGCAATGTTGTCCAATTCTGACTTTTTGTTTTTGGATTATATGTGCTCAGTCAAACTATCCTGTGAGTGCTTCTTGGGATAAATATCCTAAAATGTATAGAATATAACACTATACTTATTGCAAGCTGTTATAATTTTCCATTACCTACCATAGCACCTGAAATAACCCTTTCTGGTCTGTATTTTGATCCCCACGCTAACAAAGGTCAACTCGGTACACATTCCTGAGGCAGAGGAATGATAATATGAACATATATCTCAAAATACTTGCAAAAATGATATTTTATCCCTGGAATTATACTAGGGTGTTCGAGGAAATTTCAATTATCATTTCAGGTCACCTTTTTATGTAATTCTTCATTGTCCAAATCCATGCAAGAATCCAGTTTAGTTTAATTTAGTAAACGAAGCATAGATAGGAACATTATGACAGCAAACCGCCTATCAATGGGAATAGTCTTGTGGCGAAAAATGCCTGCGTACTGTCGGTCTATCTCCAAGTAAGCATGAACAACCGAACCGGATTACTGCCATACAAGTTTTTTCATTCGACAAGGATCTACGGTTATTATTTGTTTGGCTATTCCCTATGTGACTGTCTTTTTAATGTAAATACTTGAGTATATTTCAAACATTATTACAATTTTACTGGCTCTACTAAGGAGACCGTTGGAATTGCTACGGAAGTGTTTTTTAACGTACTGATCATAAATGTTGTCACACAGGGGTATAGTTGTTATTTTATAACAATTAATGATCCCAGTACACGGGGGAATATAAAACATGGGAGCGGGAATATGAAGGAGGGAACACAAAATCACATCCATCAGTAACCTACTATGTTTCAAGTGAAAATGAACTTTCACTTATTGCAGCTTACTGCAAAGAAATATGGGTTTAGTTATATATTTATGTTTTTAGGGGTAACCCATATTAGTTTGATCTTTCTTAAAATGTTAAAAAAGATATCCAATCGACATAGTGGGCCGAGGACACAAATGTAATATATAAACACAATTTGAATTATAATTTCCCATGTATATGGGAGATTTGTTATTACCGGCTATATATCTGTATGACTGGTTATAATTATATGTACTCGGGGGATAAGTTATGAACTATCATAGTACAGATACATATTAAGACAGTCCACTTGCTCTTAATCTTCTTAGTACACATATTTTAAACTTCGTAGTCTTAACTAAAAGTATTTTAGTCCATAACTCTGTAATTTTAATGCATAATGTTGGATACTGGATCCATGGATATGGGTGCAAGACTTTATTGTCTTGTGACATGTAAATCACAGTATTACAGTATAACGCGATATTGCACATGTAACAAGGTATTCTCGTTGTATTAGAAATGGTAAACATATTTTTATATATATAGATATGCAATCTTAGACATCTTAGAAGTATATGTGCACCGGGTATTGTATTCACCCGGTCTACCCCTGACTGTCGCTGACACAAAGTCCTGTGTGAGTGACAGTTGGCGATATGAAAACCAAACACACATTGAGATTACAGCACAAGATTACAGCAGCCCTCATAGTCCACTAAACATCTAGTTATAATAATTGCGATAGGCAAAACCATCACTTAGATGATGGGCATTTTAATTATCTTAGAAAACTCGCCCAAATGCATTATGCGGGTGACTTTAAATAAACTTATTAGTCAGACATATTAATTAAATTTATTAAAGAAATATACATCAATTTCTGCTGAATAAGCATCCAACTAGCATTTTAACTTGATGTGTGTGTGCGTTTTACGTTTATTTATTGTCACTACAAGTTGCCAATATGAGCGACGTCACCTGAAGAGATTAGTCATTTTTGGATAGTGCAATGATACCGACAGAGACCCATTCCAGAATCTCCTCTGGTTCTTTTACATGCACGGTGTAAAGCACCGACACGAGACCTTGGTTTCAAGTCCCATCTGAAAGACTGTTAATTTTATTATGTCAGACGGGGGATCGAACATGCAATCCCTGGATTACCAGTCCAATAGTTAACCGCTGGACTACAGTCCACCTGTCACCCTAAATCATAGGGTAGTCATTAATCCATGGCATCGAAAAGTGACCCTCTCTCTCATACATGTATAGTCTACACATAGAGGGGTCATTATTCTACGGCATCGAAAAGTGACCTGCCCTCACTTGTTCAGTGTATACATAGGGGGTGGGGGTCATTGTTATTATTTGTTGTATGCTTGTCTGTGTAAATATTATGCATATACATTATGTGAATCTCCTAGTTATACAGCACCCACCATATCATCGTTAGAAATTGATAGAGACAAATTATCTGTGTACTTATATTTTCATATTCAATATATTTATGTTATTCTGTACATCATTGATTCAAAATAAATGTTGCTAGGCCTTAAACAGTGTTAATTAACATTTAATTATAATAAATTTAATATTTTCCCACTATATATTGCCATTCGCAAGGGGAGTAATTGTTCCGCAAGGGGGTCAATATTCCATGACCGACTAATAACCCGAGAGACATTATTTTGAGGGGGTCAATATTCTATACACCAGGTTCAATACTCGGTCAGGCCACATATGTAGTGTCATCGAGGTAGGCGTCTCACACACATTGCTTAGTACTGTTAACCGCTTAGGTCGGCTAAGACTGCCCAGTCAGGTCGGCTAAGACTGCCCAGTCAGGTCGGCTAAGCGTGTCCAGGAAAACAAGCGTAGTTCCTCGCAAGGGGTTTGACATTATTGGCAGATATTAAGTCAATAAGGTGTATTTAGCTTAATAAATAGTTAAACACAAGCTGCCTCGTTCTTATATTGTTGTTATATACTTTTTTCCGGTGTCTTTCGGTATTTCTATATGTTGGAGAACAGTCTATTTCTACAAAAAATGTAAGTGGCATACTTTCCGTCCTCGTTCGATATTTCGGATAAATGTGTAAAATATATATGATTTTTAACGTTTCTATTCATTAGATTATTGCTCGATCGAGTTATTATATCTTGATCGAGCTATTATAGCTTGTTCTGGACTGTTCTCCAACCTGTTCTAGGGACCGTGTCATTTGATCATCTTTGTAAACAAAATTAAAATACTTTTAAATAGTGTGCATTATTCAGTTATTTGTACAAAACAAAACTGAAAATGACATAATGTGTGTTAATTGTCACATTAATTTGGGATTCTTCTTCTTGTCGTTCGCGAATCACATGGACAAGCCGGCAGCAAACACGAAATGGGCCGTCCTCCTCAGATCCTCCCGGCAGCCATGTAACTTCGTCTGGAGAGAAGTATCTGTTGCCCAGGTTGTTTTCCTCAGCCCATGAAGATTGGGACACTCCTGGGGGATGTGTTCTGCAGTCTGGTCCCCTATTTTGCAGCTGCAGGCAGTTGATGGAGCTAGTCCAAGCTTCCGACACATATGGAAGTTCAGGCGGTTATGCCCTGTTCTAAGCCGGAATATCGTGACTTGCTCCTGTCTGGTGAGAAGGTGGTAGTCATCCTTCTCGACTGTTGGCTTTGATGCAGATTTGATTATGGTGCATTTCTCCTTGTAAGTCAAATCTTTGTATGGTTGCCTCTCGGTAGAACCTTGCTTGGCAAGCTGGTCAGCGGCTTCATTGCCAGGAATGCCTATGTGTGCAAGTACCCACTGGAGGACAGTTCTTTTAGTTACGCTGACTGTTCGAAGGGCTTCCATCAGGTGGGGTTCTTTGTTGTTAGACAGGGCATCCAGAACTGAGAGCGCATCAGTCAGGAAGACAACCTGGGCACACTCCACAGTGGTGTGTACTAGAGATGCTGCTGTTTCAAGGGCCTGTACTTCTGCCCCATAGTTGCTGCAGTGTACTCCAGTAGGTAGAGCAACTGACTGTGTGTGTCCATCTGGGTGTCGGACATACACGCCTGCTCCTCCGTTTGCTACTGCTTTTGTGGCTGAACCATCTGTGTAGACTTGTAGCCATGCTTCTCCAGGATAACTCTTGTCGATGTGTGATAGTGTGAGGGCACGTTTGACGTCATCATGTTGTCTATCTCTGGATGTCATGTATGGGATTGTACTGCAGATGGTAACCTTGGATTCATCGCTAGTCAACCATGGCTTGGATAGAAATGGCGTTGGAGGCAATGTCTTGGCTGGGAGATGGCTGGTGTGCTTTCGAGCAAGCTTCTTGGACTGGTGGATGAAGCTTTAGACGATTCTTCGTTAGTGCCTCAACTCTCTGCTTCATCGGTTGTTCTTCCTGACATCGAAACTTCTCTGTCTGTAGAAGAATTCTTGTGTCGCGACGTTCTTGCAGTGGCTGGATGGAAGTAATGTTCTCCATGGCCTTGATTGGAGTGCTCTTCATTGCACCTGTGATCAGCCTGAGAGCCTTGTTCTGAACCTTGTCGAGTGTCTGTTGGTTGGTCTTGGCTGATGATGTCCAGGCGGTGGATCCATATTCCAGGTGAGGCCTGACCACACCTTGGTATATAGTCTACAGGATGTGATCATTGGCACCCCATGTGGTGCCAGCAAGCTTCCGAAGGATTGCAAGCTTGCGCTTGGCTTTGGCCTCTGCTTTCTGGATATGTGGCTTCCATGTCTGCCGTCTGTCAAATGTCACCCCCAAGTATGTTGGCTCGTTGTCCGTCTTCAAGGCAGTTCCACCGACTTTGATGGTTCCAGTTTTCTGTTTGGTGGAAAGTGTGAAGAGTGTGGTTGACGACTTCTCCTTATTAATAGAGATGCAACAGTCTTCTGCCCATGCTGTGAGCTTGTCTGCGGCCATCTGCATTCTGTATGTGGCAGTCGTTGCATGTTCTTCAACACACCACATGACCAAGTCGTCAGCATAGAGTGCTGCTTTGATACCATGTGGCAGCTCTGCAAGCAAGTCATCGATGAAGATGAGGAACAGCGTAGGCGAGATCACTCCTCCTTGAGGAACACCATGTCGGATGAGGAATTTCTTGCTCTTCTGGTTGTCAACAAGTACTCTGGCTCTGCGATTGTGTAGGAAGGATTTGGTCCATCGGAGCATCTTGTCGGCAATTCCGCATCGTTGCATCCTGACCAGCAGCCCATCAGTCCAGACTTTGTCAAAAGCCTTCTGGAGGTCTATCCAGGTTGCAAAAACTACCTTCTGGCCTTGGAATGCATCCTCAACTTCCTGAGCAAGGTATGTTGCCTGGTCCTCTGTGCATCTGAACTGTCGGAATCCTGCTTGTTCCTTGGATAGGAGGTTTTCTGTCTCAAGGTACCACATGAGTCTCTTGTTAACTATCCTCTCCATTGTCTTGACCACACAGCTAGTGAGACTAATAGGGCGATAGCTGGAAGCTTTCTTTCTATCCGTGCCGTTCTTGTAGATTGGGATAACATTCGCTTCCTTCCAGATCTGCGGAACTATGCCTTCTTTCCAGTTAAGATTGAAGATGTCAAGAAGTTTCAGCATGGCTGAGCATCCAAGATGAGTTAGCATCTCATTGGAGATTCCATCTGGTCCAGGTGACTTCCTCTTTTTCAGTTGTCTGAGCGCTGTGTACAGTTCCTGGTATGTAGTGGAAGTTTCATGGAGTCTTGTTCCGTATGCGTTTTACTTCTATCCTTCTGTTCTTTCCGTGCCTCTCTTTGCTGTTGGCGTGTGACTTTGATGTTGCCCTCTTTCTGGTAGGCTTTGGCGAGACAGTCTGCAGTCTCTTTGCCGGTCAACAGTTTCCCATCCTCATCCAACGTGATTTTCTGTCTGTTATTTTCTTCATCATCTCGTGAGCCTCCACAACTTCCTCCCGTCCTTCTCAAGGTTCAGGGCAGCAGTTTTCTCCCTCCAACTTCGTCGTGTAGCTTCCAGTTTAGATTTTTGAAACTGTGCCTTTGCTTTCTGAAGTTGTTCATGGTTTTCTTGTGATGGCTGTTCTTCTGCCCTGTTCCTTGTTTCAGTGAGTTCATCTTGGAGGGTCTGCAATTGATTGGTCCAGTAGGGCTTGTATTCTCTTCTCGCACCTCTAGGTATGGTTTCATGGGCAGCTTTGAGTATGCAGCTGTTGAACTCTTTCACCACGTTGTTAACATCTCTTCCTTGTACCTGTATGCCTCGAGTAAGAGAATTGGACCGAATAGCATAGAGACTCCACTTGGCTTTCTTGTAGTTCCATCTAGGGTAGGGATGGTCTGTCTGTATCACTTCACTGCTGAGTGTGAGGAACACTGGTTTGTGGTCACTTCCACCAAGTTGATCGCCAACTTCTCTAACCGTACCTTTATGGATGTCCTCTGTGCAGAATGCTAGATCTGGAGAGGTAGTAGTGTGCCATCGCCTAGAGTAGAAGGTTGGTACATCATAGGGCTGGTTGACGAGAATCAAGTTGTGCTCATCCTGCCAGTCCTCCACTTCATCCCCACGCCTATCAGACTGTGCATATCCCCAACTCTGGGAATGACTATTGAAGTCACCAACAACCATGTATCGACTGTTTGAAACTCCAATAGTGTCACGGGCAAGGGCTTTGTCATTTGGGCAGTAGTAGTTGACGAGGTTCATCTCAGTTGATTTGATCTTGATCTTGAACTCCTGGTATTCTGCTCCTTCAAGGTAGGTTTTCACTTCGCTCACATTGATGTTGTTCCGGATTAGAGTGAGCACACCACCCTTGTGTCTGTCTTGTCGGTCTGCTCGGAGGCACTGGTAGCCTCGTACTTTGAACGTCTTGTCTTTGTTCAGGTGTGTTTCCTGTATGCAGCAAACACTTACCTCTTTGTCCTGTAGTACTTGATCAAGTTCAGTCTTTTTGTTAAAGACTCCTTCAGCATTCCACTGCATGAGCACAAGCGGTTTCTGCTTCACGTTTCGGCCAGTAGCTGTCCTTCGCCGTCCCCTGGCTCCACAGGGCGGCTTAGGGTGACCTCCAGTAGCTAAGGGTGGGTTCCTTCGAGGTATGGAACCCGGCACTGTACCTGCCTGGCGGGTCTTCACAGGTCCAGCACCATCTCGGTTTACTCTTTCTGTCATTGTGATTCATGTTGCGTTATGCGTATTAATTTGGGATAAAACTTTACCTGTACAAAGCTCATGTAGATTTGTGTTAAATTTGGTTGAAAAATGAGCCAGTGTGTGGTTTCGGAGTTTCGAAACATTTACAGTCAAATTACAACTGATAACACAGTGACAACCGTTACAAACAAGTCACTAACATCATTACTGAATAATGGAATGTGATAACTGCTTCAATTAATAAAACCAAACAGTAGATTTCTAATATAATTATTTACTTCATTTAGCTAGATCTATGTCAATAAAGTAGGCTGTTCCATCGAATTATGGTCATTTCGGACCATGGTCATTTCGGCCCATATTCGTGGGCCGAAATGACCATGGGCCGAAATGACCATGGTCATTTCGGCCCACCTCCATGGTAATTTCGGCCCACCTCCATGGTAATTTCGGCCCATATGTATGGTAATTTCGGCCCACCTCCATGGTAATTTCGGCCCACCTCCATGGTAATTTCGGCCCATATGTATGGTCATTTCGGCCCACCTCCATGGTCATTTCGGCCCATATGTATGGTCATTTCGGCCCACCTCCATGGTCATTTCGGCCCATATGTATGGTCATTTCGGCCCACCTCTATGGTCATTTCGGCCCATGTTAATGTCCACGAAATGACCAGCATAGATGGGCCGATATTAATTAATGAACATTAACTTGATCAAAGACATTGTTTAATTATCAATAAATGCAATAATCAGATGAACTTCTTTAACCACGTTAATCACTAATTACGGGTGAAAACTAGCTAATGATTTCGCAAAATAAACATACATGTATTACTGGACCGAAATGACCAGACTTAATATTATTGATGGGCCGAAATGACCAAAGAAGTGACTAGGTGGGCCGAAATGACCATGCAGATGGGCCGAAATGACCAGGCATGTGGGCCGAAATGACCACAAATATGGGCCGAAATGACCACAACAATATGGGCCGAAATGACCATGGTCCGAAATGACCATACACCGTTCCATCAATTGACCGCGTGTATTCGTATCCGGTAAGCAAGGATAACGCATACACCGGAGTAATCTATATAGAAATTGGAAAATCCCCTTCACAGACACACTTTATAAATATCTATAGGTTCATACATGTCACATAATACTGATAATTAGCACAACTATTGAAAATAAAGCGAATGTCTCTCATTCCTCACGGCCTGTAAGATGTATCATTATAGACCATTATGCGCATGCGCAACTTTCAGTTCTTATGGGGATGTCATTTGACCTTTCTGCCGATTTTGATTGACAGCTGACGTTAGCCAATCGCATCGCACCATTCGCGCACACCCCCGGCAACGGTTTATCGCCGCCATCTTGTTAGACAAACAATGCATATTAGACACACTAGTAACGAGTAGACAAATTTGAAAAGGCGTGAATTTGATCGAAAATACGGGTTTAAAATTGTTTTAATGATGTTGAAAATGTGTAGCTTTGGTGTGTGGGTTAGTTATAGTACAACATTAGTCGATATCCTGGTGATCGACGTTAAATTCAACCCATTTCAAAATCCTTGGACAAATCTAAAAGTGTGTATATGAACCACAAAATACCAGACAGCTGCTTTAAAAACAATGCATCTATAAAAACACCGACTGACCCCATATAGTCATTCTTTTCTCACAAACACAGCAATCAAATTTAAGCGTGTCACACTGTTTATTGGAAGTAATCAACAACAGACTAACGGTACATCACAGAGACCGCCGAGTTATAATACCCGATAGGGGCCACTGCTATCAAGATCAAAGTATTTCACATCGGAATTTAGCACTGATTGTGCTAATTGGTCAATTATAAAATGTGTGCACATAATTATATAATGATTACTACACCAAGTCATTGTTTTATTGTTCTGTTAGACAAACGAGTTATGTAGTAACATTTTAATCAAATCTGAGTGATCATGATCTGAAATTATTTTTTGAAAAATATTTAAAATTAATTAATGCTGTCTGTCATTTCTTTTGATGTCAAAGTTGACACGATGTGGTTGTTCACTCTTCCGTTGACTGCGCAAGCATTTACCACGAACACTTAACACGCCCTCATCCGTATATCTGTACTTTAGAGAAATAACCTTCACACCTACGTCTATTATGAGATGGGCTGTTGACAAATTATGCATGCTCTTAGCTGCGATAAGTGCCACCGTTGGAATCATCGAAAATGCGGAATGATTTATTTATTCTCCCCCATTCACTTTAATTAATCTTGATTAGTGGCCTGAAACCTAGATAGATAATCACTCCTGGTATGGCAAACACACGGCTACATAGTCCCATTCATAATTGTGTCTAATTACCTAAATAGCTAATAATAGCATTATTATAATGGGTCTGTATAGTGCAGTACTATATATATATAAAATTATAAAATACGAACCTGTGATTATACGAATGCACTAGTATACGAAACTACCATTAGACGAACAAGGGATTATACGAAATCACCTGAATTCACCTAAAACCCTTGTCTTCTTGCTTTCAACGAGATATTCTTATCTGGGTGAAATAAAACCGAGAAATTCGACGGAATTTTATCTAGATTAACTCGATACAGGACTGCGTTAGACGCCATTTTGTTAGATAGCTTGTCTCGCGTGGTTACAGCGAGCACCGGTAACTATGGGGGGCGTGCCTAAGTAGCGTTTGCAGAAAGGTCAAATTGACACCGTACGGTACGGAGAGGACGAAAGGGGATTAGATGCTGCAGAAGATGACGGGATTATTAACTTTAATAGAGCTGTGCTTTTAATCAAGGTGCATTATATAACATAAATCTAAAATTAACAACGAATGAACTGTTATGAAGTAAGCATAATAGTTTGTACAATGTTTGAAACTGATAAAGAAAATGGCGGCCATGTAGCCCCCCATTTTTCTTAAAATCTGCAAATAGAACTATTTAGTAGATCCTGTCTCTATACGGGATTTCTATTTGCAGATTTATAACATAAATTATGCTACATATTTTATATTTCCTTTCAGTTTATGCTACAGTACAGCTAAATATACATACATAGGGACATATCGTTTTAGGAGGATCTATTTTTAGATAATAAAATGGGAAACCTACTTTATATATATATAGAATTAGATCCTGCATGGTTTTCCCCGAATACTGATTTAGCTATTGAATTAGAATGGTTTTTCATTTTCTGATTATTAATGGGTGGTCAGTCAGCCGCATTTCCAATGTTTGATCTTAGTTCATTTATATCTTCATTGCAAATAATTCATTCTATTTTTACCAATGAACCTAAATTATGAACTTTATATACATTGTAATCGGGATTCCACTAATGACAAATGGTCAAAAATATGTGTAGGATCATAGGATGAATAGACATATATATTTAGTCAAAATGTAATATTACACAATACTTAGAATATATATATTTAGTCAAAATGTAATATTACACAATACTTAGAATTAGATGGATTTCTAGTGTACATTAATATTATAATAATGTTCATATAAGTGTTGCAACAACAGGGTAAATACTGTTATTTAAGAAAAGGATTAATGTTTTTGTACATGTGGTATAATATATCCATATAATAATTAATATATACTGTAAACAGCCTGTCAAGAACATAGGACTATATGTAAGTTCCAGGGCGTGTACAATAAGTTGCGAGACCTAGATATATCGGTAGGTAATGATGTGGACCCGTAATCAAATTGATATCGATAATTGAATCAAATCGGCCTAGTAATATCGATTAATAATCAGATATAATTTATTGTATGGATTCGGAAGCCATTTTTGAAATAGGAAACATTTTAAAGCAGCATTACATCATAATAAAGGATGTTTTGGGAAAATATAAATACTAATGTGTATGTTTACAAAAATTGAAATAGTCGCTCAGAAACGATAACATTCCAATAAATATAAACCGTCGTATACGCGAATTTGTTTATCAACACACGAAATGTAAACACGCACAGCGCGCGTGCATGAAACAACAGTATGTAGAAAACAACGTATATATTTTGAACATGAAATACTATCTACAGGGCTGTACAAATATTTTTCAAGGCCACTTGTCCAGGACAAGTGACTTTCAAAAAGCCACTTGTCCTGACCAGGATGCCACTTGTCCAATAATATTTTGCCAAAACAGCAATTAAAAATGTGATATCATATGTATCTTTACTTAAAGGCTAATTGAGACAGAGACAAGATCATGATTAAGATGATTTAATTCAGTTTTTACACTTATTTACATAAATTATCTAAATAAATAAAGAATCATTATTACACACAAACTAATAATAATTATTTACAAGAATCCCTTAATGTGCCGAAGCTGACTTGCGGAAGGTCAAAATTATTCACACACATTTCTTAACACTTATGCCCGTGGACATGACGACCGCCTTTGCCACAGGCAAGCCAGTGCCTGGTGGCCTTCTCAGCATCAAAGTCTTGCAGAGAAGGCCCAGTTCTCTTCAGTTCACTTAATGGCACTCGGGCTGGTCCTTACTCCTTAATAGTCTGGCGTACAGGCACCTCACTGCTCTGCTGCTGTTGCCTCATAAGCACCTTCAACTGCACATACTACGTCTGAATCTGGCTGTGACTAGCCTCAGGGAACACAGCCATCATATGGTTCAGGATGTCCTGTAGATCTTCTTTTCCGTGGCTGGCCAGCTGATGTCGCTCACTTGGGACGGACCTGTAGTCCAGTGCCTGGAAGGACTTCAGTGGTTTCTCGTTGAAGTTCTGGAACCTGCAAATATACATGCATATCACTACATAATTATGAATTCAAAATGGAATCATCAGTGAGTGTACTCATTCAATATTAAGTCTGTTCTTTTTAGCCTCCCCACTTTCATCTTCACTTTTCCGTTTAAAAATAAAGAATACTCATATTGATTTTAACACGGCAGCGCAGTTTAATAGAATAATTAATATGGACGAAATGTGCAGAGTCCGATAGTTATTTACAGTATATTTCTATAAAAAATTGAGTAAATCATATCGGTTGGCTGATCTTGAACTTTAATTGCTCTAATTATATCATGAAATTAAAAAACACAACTTATCTCTTTAAAAATAGTGGCAAAAAAGACAGAATTGACGCATGTATCGGCGAATATCAATCAGTGTTTGCAGTCTGTAATGATAATCAGGCCACATTAATTGCCCACGTTTGTAGCACGCGTCCATCATAAC
Organism: Archivesica marissinica; assembly: GCA_014843695.1. Classification (NCBI taxonomy): domain Eukaryota; kingdom Metazoa; phylum Mollusca; class Bivalvia; order Venerida; family Vesicomyidae; genus Archivesica; species Archivesica marissinica. The sequence goes on along the minus strand of CM026402.1, from coordinate 50,817,190 downwards.
AAATCAACCCAATCAGGCCTCATTCATCTATTATGTATGTCCACTCTTAATCTTTAAATTAGCGAGTGTTTTCACAGTTCATCGCATTGTTTACATTCGCAATCGGCATATGTGTGATCACATGATCTCACAACATGCGTACACGGTGTTTCATTGGATCTCACAACACGCGTACACAGTGTTTCATTGGATCTCACAACACGCGTACACAGTGTTTCATTGGATCTCACAACACGCGTCACGGTGTTTCATTGGATCTCACAACACGCGTACACGGTGTTTCATTGGATTTCTACCGGCACGCGTACACAGTGTTTCATTGGATTTCTACTGCGGTAATTCATCCGTTTTTTGGCGAAAGTAAATAGAGCCGTTTTTTTTTTAGATTTTCTGTGTTTTGTTAGATTTTTTGTCAAAAAAGATGATTATGATTTTTGAAAAAGGCACTTGTTCGGGACTAACGTTTTGAAATTAGCCACTTGTCCGCCGTAATTTTCGACTTGTCCCGGGCGTCGGGCGATAGGATTTGTACAGCCCTGATCTATCTATCTTCCTCTAATGTCGAACCCCTCTCGGGGATGTAGACATGTCCCTAAAAGACTTAGATAACAGAGGTATGAATCAACATCTCAAGTAATTTAATTTTAAAAGACAACTTGGGACAAATGGGGACGATGCATTCCGAATGTAAACAAGTGCGGACGATTCGTTCTGGTTGTAAACAAATGCGTAACTGATCGACTCGGAAAGTCCTACTTTCGGTTTCGAGTTTGTTTTATCCCCAAAAAAACACTGCTTACCAAATGAACATAAGCATACAAAGTATAATGTTAGAATGTGTAGCAGCATTGTTACCCATACTTAAAATTTGAATTTTTCAAATATATTTTATTTCATACGATGTAATGCTGCTTTAATATAATGTATACATTCCAAACTGATAGAATTTGTCAATATGATATGTAAATTGTTTGCTGTAGATAAGAATATCTCTTTTGCACTCAGTAACTAGTTACTATGTGTACATAATGGTTTGAACTGTCTTCCTCAACCTTTCGTGAGAACACAATAATTGGTTGTTTATTGATAGTTGGAAATTGTTTGGTTTTACCAGTACATGTACAAATGACAAAAGACGAAAATGTGATCATGTTTTCAGTTTCAGAATAGACTTATTGTGTTTTAGGAAATACAGTGTGACACATGGTCAAATTCACAGGGAGATTGATTTTGATTAACCAGACATTATAATGGCGAACAAGACTGGGCACCAACTTCAACAAGGCTATCCAAGAGAAATATTCAAGCCGGCTACAGTTGATGATAAATATCTGTGTAATTTCTGCACCTTAGTACTTCGCGATCCTGTACAAGCATTTTGTGGACACCGATTCTGTAAATCTTGCATTGCAGAAAATATTAGGTATAGTTATATTATTCATTAATATAGAAGGCTTTGTACATTGTACCTTTGCCGTAGCTTTCATGAAGTGGAAGTCGTGATGGCGTAGTGGTAGGGCATTCGCTTTAGGTGTGATAATGAGTGGAGTTTGCACCCAGCTTTAGCCGTTACGATTGTGCACTAGTGCTCTCCCTCGTGGCGGTGGATTCCACAGCGGCTATATTTGGGAAGTGATAACTTGGTTGTATGGTGTTTATGTTGGAAGTGATAACTTGGTTGTATGGTGTTTATGTTGGAAGTGATAACTTGGTTGTATGGTGTTTATGTGGGAAGGGATAACTTGGTTGTATGGTGTTTATGTGGGAAGGGATAATTGGTTGTATGGTGTTTATGTGGGAAGGGATAATTGGTTGTATGGTGTTTATGTGGGAAGGGATAATTGGTTGTATGGTGTTTATGTGGGAAGGGATAATTGGTTGTATGGTGTTTATGTGGGAAGGGATAATTGGTTGTATGGTGTTTATGTGGGAAGTGATAACTTGGTTGTATGGTGTTTATGTGGGAAGGGATAATTGGTTGTATGGTGTTTATGTGGGAAGTGATAACTTGGTTGTATGGTGTTTATGTGGGAAGGGATAATTGGTTGTATGGTGTTTATGTGGAGTACACTGTTAAAGAGAAAACTTAATTTATATAATATTACAACAATTGCGAAACAACCATTAACAACTTATATTAATCACTCTCGTTGGCGCGGATGAAAGCGTAAATGTGGTCATTCGAGTGGGAGGAAACCAGAGTACCCGGAGAAAACCCACCTGTCATATATGGAGACCACCGACCATCTCACAAACCACTTATTCTCGGGAACTGATTGTAGGAATGTTACCATAATTCAGGCCTCGACAAATGTTTAATTTCTTACTCGTCCTACTGGGCGAGTGATGCCACTGTCCCACTCGTCCAGATTGGACTATCACTTGTCCCATGTATTTTAGGAAAATTAAAAATCGTCAGAATTGCACTTTAATTTATTAATAAATGCAATTATGTTGCAGCATAAACACATTAAAATATCCTCGGTGATTTCCCATTATCACGCCTGGTAATCATTCCGAAGAAAGTAAAACGGATATTATTTTATTTTGTTCCTTCGATTTGTATTGGATATTTAGCTGAAATTTTCACTCGTCCGACTGGGCAAGCGACTTGGAATTTCTACTCGTCCAGATCGAAAAGTCACTCGTAAATACGAGCGGACGAGTGGATTTGTCGAGCCCTGTAATTGGTCTGTCAGCCTCTATTAGGTTTCTTTAAATAAACAATACAGGCAGAAATTGCAATTTGTCATACTAAAGTTTTATTTATTTTAAGATACTTAGCAATTTTTTGTCCAATTTATGTTAAAAACCTGTTTTTGTCTGGACGATAAAAAATGTTTTTTTTTGCCAGTGTTTTTTCTCCTTTTTCCACCTTGGCAAATACTGGCAACCATGGGGCTATGGTTTATCAATATATGCATGATTATGTTCCATATTGGCTACATGTATGGCTATACATGTATATAATAAAACTGTTGTACATGTATTTTCAAGATCTGGAGATCAGATTAAATGTACACAGTGTGAGGCAGAAGACCATGACTCGGACGAATTCAGTATCATTGACAAAGATCAGGTAAGCCAGTGTTGTATTACATGCCCCACCTGATATCCTTCATGCAAACATGCATGATTACTATGTTTTCAGTTACCAGTTTTCAACCTGAATTTCCTTCCTTGACCATTTACCCTACAGTTCATGTGCATGTTCTCTAACCGTTTGAAGCTGTTTTGTTGTATTTTAATTCATATATTAGATCTTATATGAGTCATGATTTCATACCATATTTTATGAAACAAGTTTTTGGAACATTAGGTTAATGTCACCCTATGTAAATAACGTCTTTCATTGAAACATGTGTATCCAGTCTTCTGGGTCACCCTATGTAAATAACGTCTTTCATTGAAACATGTGTATCCAGTCTTCTGGGTCACCCTATGTAAATAACGTCTTTCATTGAAACATGTGTATCCAGTCTTCTGGGTCACCCTATGTAAATAACGTCTTTCATTGAAACATGTGTATCCAGTCTTCTGGGTCACCCTATGTAAATAACGTCTTTCATTGAAACATGTGTATCCAGTCTTCTGGGTCACCCTATGTAAATAACGTCTTTCATTGAAACATGTGTATCCAGTCTTCTGGGTCACCCTATGTAAATAACGTCTTTCATTGAAACATGTGTATCCAGTCTTCTGGGTCACCCTATGTAAATAACGTCTTTCATTGAAACATGTGTATCCAGTCTTCTGGGTCACCCTATGTAAATAACGTCTTTCATTGAAACATGTGTATCCAGTCTTCTGGGTCACCCTATGTAAATAACGTCTTTCATTGAAACATGTGTATCCAGTCTTCTGGGTCACCCTATGTAAATAACGTCTTTCATTGAAACATGTGTATCCAGTCTTCTGGGTCACCCTATGTAAATAACGTCTTTCATTGAAACATGTGTATCCAGTCTTCTGGGTCACCCTATGTAAATAACGTCTTTCATTGAAACATGTGTATCCAGTCTTCTGGGTCACCCTATGTAAATACGTCTTTCATTCAAACACGTGTATCCAGTCTTAATATTTTATTAATTGGGATCAATGACTTGTCTGTGTATGAATACGTTACATGCAGTCAACCTGTATGATGAACAGGCTGCAGGTTTTGGGCAATAGTTCATCGTGTCGTCCACAACATCCCAGGGCAATAGTCATCGGTCGTCCACAACATCCCGGGCAATAGTTCATCATGTCGTCCACACATCTCGGGGCAATAGTTCATCAGGTCGTCCACAACATCCCGGGGCAATAGTTCATCAGGTCGTCCACAACATCCCGGGGCAAACACACCCACAACACCCAACACCCCACAACACCCCAAACACCACCACAACACCCAAACACACCCACAACACCCCAAACACACCCACAACACCCCAACAAACACCCCACAACATCCCGGGCAATATTCATCGGTCGTCCACACATCCCGGGGCAATAGTTCATCATGTCGTCCACAACATCCCGGGGCAATAGTTCATCATGTCGTCCACAACATCCCGGGGCAATAGTTCATCAGGTCGTCCACAACATCCCGGGGCAATAGTTCATCAGGTCGTCCACAACATCCCGGGGCAATAGTTCATCATGTCGTCCACAACATCCCGGGGCAATAGTTCATCAGGTCGTCCACAACATCCCGGGGCAATAGTTCATCAGGTCGTCCACAACATCCCGGGGCAATAGTTTTGACTGTTCCTAGCTGTTTTATTACCCAACATGTTCTAACAATACACTTTCATTCTGTAACACTAACACTTTTCAAAGCGCGACATTTTCTCCTTTTTGTAGACATTTTACAGTTCGGTTCAATACCAATGTTTACATCTCTCCGAATTCCATGAAATGGAACTGATGATTCGACCACTCAGCAGTCTTCCCGAAATCCGTAGGACCGCCTGACATGTCAGACAAAAAATCCTTGGGTCAGACAAAATATATTGAAAGTTTAAGTGCATTTTAATCATTTGTCTGACCGGTGTCAGACAAACTCTGGCAAAGTTTCGTGAAGACTGGGCCAGTCAATAGTAAGTTGAACAAATTACGGTAATATTGCCTGCACGTGAAACTGTTTCATATTTCATAGTCAACCGGCCCAATGTGAAAAATGAGGAACAGTTAAAACTAACGAATTACAATTGATATAGGATGTTGGGTGATAACAAATGTTGTTCAATGTCGTTTTGTACTGTAGATATTTCCAGACAATGCCATCAAGAGAGAGATGTCCAAAATAAAGGTGTCCTGTCCCAACATTGGCTGTAACTGGATAGGAATTTTCAGACAATATGAGGTAATTTTCTAGTTTCATTTCTGAATCGGGGCCTCCGTGGCCGAGTGGTTACGGTCGTTGACGTCAAATCACTTACCCCTCATCTCTGTAGGTTCGAATCCCACTGTGGGTGTCGAATTATTTTCATATACGGAAGCTATCCAGCTGGCTTGCGGTAGATCAGTGGTTCTACCCAGGTGCCCATCCGTGCCTGCAATACTGCTCGGAGGAGCACCCAGGGTCTGCGATTGTTACTGGGTCTAAATAAAATATGTACAATGGATATGTAAAACTAATCGTGCAATAAAATATGTACAATGGATATGTAAAACTAATCGTGCAATAAAATATGTACAGTATGGGTCATGATAGTCAGTCAATATGGGTCGTAATAGTTGGTCAATATGGGTCGTGATAGTCAGTCAATATGGGTCGTGATAGTCAGTCAATATGGGTCGTGATAGTCAGTCAATATGGGTCGTGATAGTCAATATGGGTCGTGATAGTCAGTCAATATGGGATGTGATAGTCAATATGGGTCGTGATAAGTCGTGATAGTCAATATGGGTCGTGATAGTCAATATGGGTCGTGATTGTCAATATGGGTCATGCTAGTCAATATGGGTTGTGATAGTCAATATGGGTTAATATGGGTTGTGATAGTCAATATGGGTTAATATGGGTCGTGATAGTCAATATGGGTCATGCTAGTCAATATGGGTTGTGATAGTCAATATGGGTCATGCTAGTCAATATGGGTCGTGATAGGTCGTGTTAGTCAATATGGGTCGTGATAGTCAATATGGGTCGTGATAGTCAATATGGGTCGTGTTAGTCAATATGGGTCGTGATAGTCAATATGGGTCGTGATAGTCATTATGTGGCGTGATAGTCAATATGTGTCGTGATAGTCAATATGGGCCGTGATAGGTCGTGTTAGTCAATATGGGTCGTGATAGTCAATATGGGTCATGCTAGTCAATATGTGTCGTGATAGTCAATATGGGTCGCAAGGATCATTCTAGTGGGCGAATTTGTCGTCCTAGGGACCCTGACTTCACCCCACTTCTCCATAAAATAAAAAAAAAAGTTTGGTTTTTACGATTTTCAAACAAAATGTTATCTAGTAAGATACACTGGCCCATTATAAATTATAAAGCACTCCTTCTATTCAAATGTTGTATTTAATGGTTTTACTGTGCATTTTAACCCTATTTTGCAGAAGTATATTAAAGAACACCATTTTAGGAAACGATCACGCGCTTTCTCACTTCTCCCAAAAATTCTGACCTAGAATGAACCCTGGGTCATGCTAGTCAATATGGGCTACGATAGTCGGCCCTAGTAAACAGAAACATTAATTAGCTTGTGTGTGTTTCAGGAGCATCACACGAGTTGTGAGTACAGACAGGTTTTGTGTCCACATTGTGACAAGCCAGTCAGTAAGATACATTACGAGGAACACGAGGCCAAGCAATGTCAGGTGATGTGTGGAAAGTGTGGACAGATCGTTCTATATGACTACCTGAAGGTAAGGCAATGTCAGGTGATGTGTGGAAAGTGTGGACAGATCGTTCTATTTAACTACCTGAAGGTAAGGCAATGTCAGGTGATGTGTGGAAAGTGTGGACAGATCGTTCTATTTAACTACCTGAAGGTACGGCAATGTCAGGTGATGTGTGGAAAGTGTGGACAGATCGTTCTATTTAACTACCTGAAGGTAACGCAATGTCAGGTGATGTGTGGACAGTGTGGACAGATTGTTCTATTTAACTACCTGAAGGTAAGGCAATGTCAGGTGATGTGTGGACAGATCATTCTATATAACTACATGAAGGTAAGGCAATGTCAGGTGATGTGTGGACAGTGTGGACAGATCATTCTATATAACTACATGAAGGTAAGGCAATGTCAGGTGATGTGTGGACAGATCGTTCTATATAACTACATGAAGGTAAGGCAATGTCAGGTGATGTGTGGACAGATCGTTCTATATAACTACATGAAGGTAAGGCAATGTCAGGTGATGTGTGGACAGATCATTCTATATAACTACATGAAGGTAAGGCAATGTCATGTGATGTGTGGACAGATCGTTCTATATAACTACATGAAGGTAAGGCAATGTCATGTGATGTGTGGACAGATCGTTCTATATAACTACATGAAGGTAAGGCAATGTCAGGTGATGTGTGGACAGATCGTTCTATATAACTACATGAAGGTAAGGCAATGTCAGGTGATGTGTGGACAGATCGTTCTATATAACTACATGAAGGTAAGGCAATGTCAGGTGATGTGTGGACAGATCGTTCTATATAACTACCTGAAGGTAAGGCAATGTCAGGTGATATGTGGACAGATCATTCTATATAACTACACGAAGGTAAGCAGGGCTTCGAAAATTTTCAAAACCAAATCGGTCCGGGCCGAAATCGAGTCAGTACCCCCCCCCCCCCATCATGTCCTGCCAATATTTTTGCACCCCCCACCCCCCCATAAAATCGTAAGTAAGTAAACCCAATTTGCTTTTTTTGCTTTATTTCCATGCTGTCACCAGTCAATTATATTTAAAAATCGCATGTATGTTCAGGACAAACTGTACTTTACCCGTTACTATAGGTCTGGTAAATTTTCATTTTGTCTAATAATAGTTTTAAGTGTACGGCATTTAAAAATAAATGAATGGTAGGACATTTTGATAGAGGTAAATTTGATCTAGTCACCTGTATCACCGGTGGAAGCGGGTGAACTCGGCCCAAATCGAACTCGGTACAATAAAAATACTAAACATTATATACCCGTCGTATATTTTGAGTACATTCCGAGTCATAATGGATTTTCGGATTTCTATTTAAAATATTAATTATTATTTAATTGCAAATTAATCCTAGCACACTTCTTTAATTTAATGCAAACATTTTAAAAACAAATTCTTTATAAAATTCTAAAATAATCGACTGTCAATCATTCAGTCCACTTCAAAGAAACTAACAAATGTCGGTAGTTTTGCTGTAAACATCAAACGATTACCGCACTAATTTCATGTAATTGACATGACATGCATTGATCGTCTGATCACCATGGAGACATGGGACCTCAGGTGGCAATTATCCAGTTCGATCGTAAATTGGAAACGTGTGAAATGTGTCAACGGATTATACTTACCAAATTAGGTTCGTTATAGACAGATTTCTTGACTTTTTCAACAATATTTTGGACCGATTTTTAAAGGTATTTTGACTGTTAGAATCGGTCTGAAATGATAAAAATCGGTCAAAAACCGACAAACTGGTAATTTTCGAAGCCCTGAAGGTAAGGCAATATCAGGTGATGTGTGGACAGTGTGGACAGATCGTTCTATATAACTACCTGAAGGTAAGGCAATGTCAGGTGATGTGTGGACAGATCGTTCTATATAACTACATGAAGGTAAGGCAATGTCAGGTGATGTGTGGACAGATCATTCTATATAACTACATATAGGTATATCAGTGTCAGGATGTATCAGGCTGCAGGTTTGGATGTATAAGGCCGCAGGTTTGTATGTATCAGGCTGCAGGTTTGGATGTATCAGGCTGCAGGTTTGGATGTATCAGGTAGCATGTTTGTATGTATCAGGCCGCAGGTTTGGATGTATCAGGCCGCAGGTTTGTATGTATCGGGCAGCAGGTTTGGATGTATCAGGCCGCAGGTTTGTATGTATAAGGCTGCAGGTTTGGATGTATCAGGCTGCAGGTTTGTATGTATCAGGCTGCAGGTTTGGATGTATCAGGCTGCAGGTTTGGATGTATCAGGCCATAGATTTGGATGTATCGGGTAGCAGGTTTGTATCAGGCCGCAGGTTTGGATGTATTAGGCTGCAGGTTTGGATGTATCAGGCCACCTGTTTGGATGTATTAGACTGCAGGTTCTATGTTCTATTTTTTCTTGGAATTATTTCGTCTTTAATTCTATTTGTTACTATAACATATAATGGATGCGGTGCGGCTTGTAGCCATCCGTGAGGTTAAGCTGGAGCCTCGTCACAATCACGTTGGTCATGTACTTAGGCTGGAGCCCCGTCACAATCACGTTGGTCATGTACTTAGGCTGGAGCCCCGTCACAATCACGTTGGTCATGTACTTAGGCTGGAGCCGCGTCACAATCACGTTGGTCATGTACTTAGGCTGGAGCCTCGTCACAATCATGTTGGTCATGTACTTAGGCTGGAGCCCCGTCACAATCACGTTGGTCGTGTACTTAGGCTGGAGCCGCGTCACAATCACGTTGGTCATGTACTTAGGCTGGAGCCGCGTCACAATCACGTTGGTCGTGTACTTAGGCTGGAGCCCCGTCACAATCATGTTGGTCGTGTACTTGAGGCTTGAATCCTATCACTTGGCTGCTTGTGTATGTCTGTGTTGTAGCATGATAACTCAATTAGTTGTGGATGAACTTTGATGAATCTGTGTTAATATATAGAGGGCTGATCTAGGAGGAAGTGGTTCAGGTTTGGGAGAAATCAGTCCTGGAACTTGGTCATGGAACTTGGTCATGGCGGTCATCTAAGCGACTACTCCCATTGACTATATATACCACCAGCATTAGTTCTTGTGTGATATATCAGTATGTGGGTTTGCATCTCTCCTGGTGCTATTCTCCTGGTGCTATTCTCCTGGTGCTATTCTCCTGGTGCTATTCTCCTAGTGCTATTCTCCTAGTGCTATTCTCCTGGTGCTATTCTCCTGGTGCTATTCTCCTAGTGCTATTCTTCTAGTGCTATTCTCCTAGTGCTATTCTCCTGGTGTTATTCTCCTAGTGCTATTCTCCTAGGTGCTATTCTCCTAGTGCTATTCTCCTAGTGCTATTCTCCTAGTGCTATTCTCCTAGTGCTATTCTCCTAGTGCTATTCTCCTGGTGCTATTCTCCTAGTGCTATTCTCCTAGTGCTATTCTCCTGGTGCTATTCTCCTGGTGCTATTCTCCTAGTGCTATTCTCCTAGTGCTATTCTTCTAGTGCTATTCTCCTAGTGCTATTCTCCTGGTGCTATTCTCCTGGTGCTATTCTAGTGCTGTTCTTCTAGTGCTGTTCTCCTAGTGCTATTCTCTAGTTGCGATTGTATGGTACATCATGAGTTATATTCTAATCTCTATTTTTTGTCAGAACCATGAGGAGCAAGCCTGTTCTAAAGGAATGGTAACATGCGATCAATGCGAGAAACAGGGGATAACTAGAGAAATGGTAGGTCGCCATGCATTTATTGTACTACATTCAAGTAACGTGCCTATGTGGTCAATACCATTACGGTCATTCAAGTAACGTGCCTATGTGGTCAATACCATTACGGTCATTCAAGTAACGTGCCTATGTGGTCAATACCATTACGGTCATTCAAGTAACGTGCCTATGTGGTCAATACCATTACGGTCATTCAAGTAACGTGCCTATGTGGTCAATACCATTACGGTCATTCAAGTAACGTGCCTATGTGGTCAATACCATCACGGTCATTCACTTCAATTCAATTCATCTCACTTGCCCTGGGTTCCCTCTGTCTGAATGTTTTTCTGCTTCTGTCGCCAATTGAGAAAAACTGGAGCCAGTTTGAAAATCTTACAGCCAACTAAGAGCCATATAGTTTTCAGATAAATATTGAAGCCATATATTTGATAAAATTAAATTTTTTTTTAAGTTCCGCCAAATAGTTTCGCAAATAGTTTTTTGTCGCAATTTCCGCCATTGACGACCGACAGTTGGAAACCTGTTGCACTGTTAAATTCTGTCATGCGACATGACAAAGCTATCCACCTGGCTTGCGAAGGTTCTACTATCCATGTACTGTGCCTGAAGCGCTGCTCCAAGGGTACCTGGATGTCCTCCACCAACAGCTGACGAGTCGCCATATCACCTAACATGTCTGTGTGATATTAAATCCCCAAAACATGCAAACGGAAGTTTAACGTTTTAAACATTTTAAGTTTGGTTTACAAATGAACTATTAATGAATGTTAGGGGGGGGGTTACTAATTGTAAATTACCTCCAATTTCATATATTTAAACGATAGTTCACAGTAGGATAAATATATAGTTTTACAGCAACAAATAACATATAAATAAAAGTATAAAAATGAAAGCCCTTCCTTTGGCTGCCTTGCATGTATTTGCACTGTATTTTGTCTGTTGAGAAAGTGTAACCTGATAGTCGTGCATGCAACGTTAACAGGGATGCCACCAGCATGCAACGTTACCAGGGATGCCATCAGCATGCAACGTTACCAGGAATGCCACCAGCATGCAACGTTACCAGGAATGCCACCAGCATGCAACGTTACCAGGAATGCCATCAGCATGCAATGTTACAAGGGATGCCACCAGCATGCAACGTTACCAGGGATGCCACCAGCATGCAACGTTACCAGGAATGCCACCAGCATGCAACGTTACAAGGAATGCCACCAGCATGCAACGTTACCAGGAATGCCACCAGCATGCAACGTTACCAGGAATGCCACCAGCATGCAACGTTACCAGGAATGCCACCAGCATGCAACATTACAAACACACACAAACAACCACCACACAAACCAAACCACACACAACAGGATGCCACAGCATGCAATGTTACAAGAATGCCACCAGCATGCACGTTACAAGGAATGCCACAGCATGCAATGTTCAAGAAGCCACCAGCATGCAAAAATGCCACCAGCATGCAATTTACAAGGAATGCCACCAGCATGCAACATTACAAGGAATGCCATCACATGCAATGTTACAAGGAATGCCACCAGCATGCAACGTTACAAGGAATGCCACCAGCATGCAATGTTACAAGGATCCACCAGCATGCAACTTACCAGGAATGCCCTCAGCATGCATGTTACCAGGAATGCCACCATCATGCAACATTACCAGGGGAATGCCACCAGCATGCAACGTTACCAGGAATGCCATCAGCATGCAATGTTACAAGGGATGCCACCAGCATGCAACGTTACCAGGAATGCCATCAGCATGCAATGTTACCAGGAATGCCATCAGCATGCAACGTTACCAGGAATGCCACCAGCATGCAACTTTACCAGGAATGCCATCAGCATGCAATGTTACAAGGGATGCCACCAGCATGCAACGTTACCAGGAATGCCATCAGCATGCAATGTTACAAGGGATACCACCAGCATGCAATGTTACAAGGGATACCATCAGCATGCAACGTTACCAGGGATGCCATCGGTTCCTCAACGTTACGTTGCATATTAGCTCAATGTGGAGATGAGGCATAATGATATAAGATATATTATTGTATGTTTGTAGTTGTCAACCCATCAGCAATCAGCAGAGTGCCAGGTGGTTCAGCAGATACAATGTCCTGTCGGGTGCGGACTCGTAAGTTCTATGCAATATTACATTTTGAAGAACAATTTTTTTATCTATTAGAATATGTTTGTAATCTGGCCTCATGAGCGTCGATAATTTGCTTCAAATTAGCATCCTCCGAAATGACCTGATCAATTTTGAAGGTAGCCGAGTGATTGACGTGGTAAACTTCAAATCACCCACCTGTAGATTCGAATCCCACTGGGGGTGTCAAAATCTTTCATATGGGGAAGCTATCCAACTGGCTTGCAGAAGGTCAGTGGTTCTACCCAGGTACACGTCCATGATGAAAACCAAAAATAGAGGGAAAGTCGCCATAATATCGTAAGCTGTCGGTGCGACCTTAAATCAAAAACAAACATCAATGTTTATGAAACTTGGTATTGAGGATCGGGCAGCTTGTAGATCTAACAGAGATAAAGGTGGTCCAGTCCAAAGTTCATGAAGGTTTTACAACGGTCTGGGTATCCGTCCCATCTGTTTTTCTAAAGCTTCATATTAAACCTGCCATGTGCGCTGGTCTACTTCCCCACTAGATACCCCACGCAACCCATGTGCGCTGGTCTACTTCCCCACTAGATACCCCACGCAACCCATGTGCGCTGGTCTACTTCCCCACTAGATACCCCACGCAACCCATGTGCGCTGGTCTACTTCCCCACTAGATACCCCACGCAACCCATGTGCGCTGTCTACTTCCCACTAGATACCCAACCATGTGCGCTGGTCTACTTCCCCACTAGATACCCCACGCAATCCATGTGCGATGGTATACTTAACCACTAGATACCCCACGAACCCATGTGCGCGGTATACTTCCCCACTAGATACCCCACGCAACCATGTGCGATGGCTACTCCCCAATAGATACCAACCCATGTGCGCTGGTCTACTTCAACACAGATAACCCCACGCAATCCATGTGCGCTGGTCTACTTCCCCACTAGATACCCCACGCAACCCATGTGCGCTGTCAACTCCCCAATAGATACCCACGCAACCCATGTGCGCTGTATACTTCACCACTAGATACCCCACGCAAACCATGTGCGCTGGTCTACTTCCACACTAGATACCCAACAAAAACCATGTGCGCTGGTCTACCCCCCAATAGATACCCCACGCAACCATGTGCGCTGGTCACTCCCCACTAGATACCCCACGCAAACCATGTGCGATGGGTACTTCCCCACTAGATAACCCACCAACCCACCAACCCCAAAAAACCCACGCAACCCATGTGCGCTGGTCTACTTCCCCACTAGATACCCCACGCAACCCATGTGCGCTGGTCTACTTCCCCACTAGATACCCCACGCAACCCATGTGCGCTGGTCTACTTCCCCACTAGATACCCCATGCAACCCATGTGCGCTGGTCTACTTCCCCACTAGATACCCCATGCAACCCATGTGCGCTGGTCTACTTCCCCACTAGATACCCCACGCAATCCATTTTTGTTAAGTTGACATAGCCAGACAACCCAATATTCTAAAATATACATAAACAATTCAATCCTCTATTGCCATCCTGACATTTATATACAAGCTATATATAGAAGGATATAAAGAATTGCCCACATACCTACCTGTTCTCTGCAAATGTTTTTGTCTCACCAACTTTAGTGGAAATCGAGACAAAGCCGTTACCTTTCCGGCGGTGACTGCGTAGTCAACAATTACATTATAGCATATAATTAAAAAAACGTGCAATATGATGCTTTGATAACTTGCACACAGTTTCTAGGGGTTGTTCCTCTCCCTATCAAGTCCACCCCCAAGACTGACCTTGAACTTGTAAATTGGCAAAGAATGGAATAATACACTTAACAGTAAGTTTCCACTGCCAAGACTGACCTTGAACTTGTAAATTTGCAAAGAATGGAATAATACACTAACAGTAAGTTTCCACTGCCAAGACTGACCTTGAACTAGAAGTTTGGCCAGAAATTATTTATGCTTATATAAAAACTTGCATCATATCCCCAAAACAGTCTAGTTCTAACGTCCGCACAAGATGCTCAATTTAGAGGGAGTGTCATATCATGAAGTCTCCATGGTCGAGTTGTTACTGTCGCTGACTTGTATGCCACTAACCGATCATCACCGATGGTCACTGGTGCTAGCCCCGCTCAGGCCGTGTCTCATTTATATGAAAAATGTTGGCAGTTTTATACGGAGATTGGTGCACCAAGTACTGGTTAACCGCTGGAGCCTGCCCGGGAAAGTTGTTGTTAGGGAAACTGCCCGCTGGCGATATAGCCAAAATGGTGCTGATGCAGGCGTAAAACCCAAACAAACATATCACGAAGAACAAGAAGAATTAATTTTCAATTTGAATGTATTTGATACAGATTGATCGGAGAGATTTCCCAGATCATTTTCACAAGAAGAAGCACATTAGCTGGATGGTACAGGAGATGGACGGGATAAAATATAAGGTGATTGAGCTACAGAATGGTTCCGGGACTGTTCACACACTTTCCCAGAACATACAGACGAAAACTGATGAAATCGATGGCAGAATTGCTGTCGTTGAACGCCAGTTAGCGGAGGTCATCGTCCACCGAAACGAGGCCGGAAGTGTTACTGGTCAACAGGGAGTGGGAAATATAGATTTAAAAATTCGGCAAGCTATGGAAATGCAGCTACAGTCAACAAATGAGAGACTAGATGTGAAAACTGGGACGTTCGAAGGAATTGCAAGCTCATTACATAGAGAATTGGAAAAAACGATCGGAGCCGTGGAAAAACTGGAGAAACATCGTCGCGAGATGGAAACAACCATGGAAGTGAATGAGAACAAGATTCGCTCACTTGAGAGAAGTCTGGCAGTGAAAGACATAACGATGGCGGAATTGGAGCTGAAGTTCCAGTCTATGGAAGCTGCAAGTTATGACGGCTCATTCATGTGGAGAATTGCAGATTTTCATAAGAAGCACCAAGATGCTGTAAACGGGCGCACAATCAGCATCTATTCTCCACCATTCTATACTAGCCGTAGAGGATACAAGATGTGTGCTCGACTCTACCCTAATGGAGATGGCATGGGGAAGGGTTCCCATCTCTCTCTGTTCTTCGTGGTGATGAAAGGCAACATTGACCCACTTCTAAAGTGGCCGTACAGCCAGCGTGTTACTTTCTGCATGATAAACCAAAATGGGGGTGAGCATGTTATAGACTCCTTCCGACCCGACCCACAGAGCTCGTCCTTCAAAAGACCAACTTCCGATATGAACATCGCGTCGGGGTGCCCGCTCTTCATACGGCTGGAGATGATGATGAATGCGAACAATGGATTTGTGAAGGACGATACTTTGTTTCTCAAGATTGGTGTGGATACATCTGACATTTCGGATCCGCTAACAAGTCTGGAAGAAAGAATAAAACCTCAGTCTTAGGGATGTTCACTTCTCTCGTTTTGGTGGGTGGTGTCAAGGTGCATACTATGCATACAAAATGCTTATAGAAATAGATTAGGAAGGTGAAACAAGAAATTGAAAAAATATTAGATGAATCCAATGATAGCCATGCATAATTTATTATGTCATCCTTACTTGATTAATGACCTTGCATACAGGTAATGTGCATGTGTCTAGTTGTTACATTGTAGATAAGCAACACAGGCAAAATGAATTGTAATATTCGGGCATAACATGCATTTGCTGAATGGTATTAAAATTGTGCAGGTCTAAGAGCATTAGTTAAATAAGCAACACAGAATATGAATTATAATATTCGGATATAACATGCATATTTGGACTTGGTCTATCTTTAGGTTTTGCTCTAATTAGCAATTCACAATGGCAATGTGTTTATTTATATTTTCTTTCATTGGCTGGTATAGTTTTTTCAAAATCTAAAACGAAACAATGAACACAATATGCAAATAGTGTTGCATATTATTATATAGGCACTGAGACACTGAGTTTGTAATTTTCTAAGAAATGTCTCATGTTCCAGATACTATTCATATATACATAATATAATATAAAGAGAAATGAACGTCTTTAGTCATGTCAGAAACAATTCTTAGGAGGAGATCATTCCTGGATATTTAAAGAGACGAAGGATTATCACAGTTTTGTTATTACATGTACAAATGTATGTTCAGCACAACACAACGCTGAACTGGCGAGTACTGGATCTGTGCGTGAGGAAACTGGCGAGTACTGGATCTGTGCGTGAGGAAGCATATTGGTGGAACACAATAATCGAGTTTCGAATATATTAAAACAGTGACGTAAGTATATTTTAATGTGAGTATTTTACAATGCTGTATATATGTATTAGTAATTTACTTTCTATTTTGTCTGTATACAGTGAAACCTGTCTTAAGCAGCCAACCAAGGGAATCACAGAAAGTGGCTGCATAGCACAGGTGGCTGCTTAATAGAGGTTAAATGTATAATAAAATGACATATTGGGAATCTGGATACTGGCTGCTTAATAGAGGTTAAATGTATACTAAAATGACATATTGGGAATCTGGCAACTGGCGGCTTGCTTAATAGAGGTTAAATGTATAATAAAACGACATATTGGGAATCTGGATAATGGCTGCTTAATACAGGTTGGCTGCTTAATGGAGGTGACCACTAACACAGGTTTGATTGTATACACAGAGCTTGATTGTGTTTGATTGACACAGCCATCCAGGATTCCATGTGCTCTACCACACATAGGCTTGTACAAACTATGTTCCCTGTGCCTCACTACAAATACATTGCATATTATTTTTGTTATAAGTGCACTTGTACAATCTCTAGTTGTCAATGAAAATATTAAGTTTTCTGACAGTCTGTAATATTCGAAGTAGTTTGAATGGAGTTGGACGGAATGCGTATACAAGTAAATAAAAACAAACAGTTGGATAATGTTATATTCTATAGCTCGAGATATAGGCTAGTCAATCGCTGTCTGTCTGTTTGTCCGTTCATCCTTCCACAATTTCCTCTGCTGAATCATTTTGTCATATTGTATAACATCTGATATGGATCATTGTGGCAGGGACCTGATGATCAACCAGCTGTAATAATTGCCCCACTTCCTCTCCCTCCCCACTTCCTCTCCCACTCCCCTACTTCTTCCCCCTCCCTCACTTCCCCATCCTCACTTCCTCCTCTCCCCCACTTCCTCCCCCTATCCCACTTTGAAAGATTGTCCGTATTAATGGCCCTCTTGTATAATATTGGAACTTCATGTTTATCCAGTGTTTTAATAATTATTGTTAAATTTTGTTCATCCTCCAATATTTCAAAAACACAGTTTTCAGCCGCATGGGTGTGATTTTGACCTGATGCAATTAAATTTAGTATGCATGTAAGTACGGTATGAATATATAAACAATATTTACTTTTCATTCACAATATTCAGTGTTTAAAAATAAGTCTGCAGAAAGACGCGATAATTTTCTAAGTTTTAAGTTTTTATCTCAGTTCTGCATGTTATGTCCGAATATTATGATTCATTTTGCCGACTTATTTTAGTGCTATTCTTAGTCATTATGATTCACTTAATGCCAACACGTCTAGATCTAGTTGTTGGCATTTACCATGTTCTGATGGTGATATATGAGCTTATTTACCCTCGCCTCCATCTAACCATGTTGGGTAATACATATTTTCATGTCATGTTCACATTCATGGTATGTATATGTATGCACGTAGAGTCTCCGTGGAGTAACGTACGTAATATCCCTACGCAATACCCACAATTCCATGTATCTTCTCTCAGTCGTGGATTGTGTTTCGAGAGCCATTTAGTCTATAGTATGTGTATGCACATGTTAACGTCACCGCACCATTTACCAAAATAAGAGGAGTAAACATACTTAAGGTTGAGGTTTTATTTAACTCATTGAATTCAATGCAATATTGTTTTTTTTTACCCTATTTTTTAAAAATTTATTACCGTAAATAATATCAGTAATGGGCGCAATCACGGGCACTCTCACTTCTACCAACATTTCTGACCTAGGATGAGCCCGGCAATGTACTGAAATTTGGGCTTCAAAGCAAACTGTTGTTTGTATCCATGTTTCTACCATGTTGTTGAACTGTCTGTGTACGGTATTTTTGTCTGTGCAAGCAGGATGCCATTGACAATGTGTCGTTTGAGAACCAGGCTAATCCGTCCGTGGTACAGGTTTCTCGATGGACACAGGTCCAGTCCTCCCTGGAGTTGTCATGTTATGCTAAATGGGCTAACTAGGGAAGAGTCAAACTGGTACTAAATATTTTGAGTCTTATTCTGTAGCAGAATTAGGTCAAAAATCACACCTGTAGGAAAATGTGTTTTTGAAAAACAATGGCGATGAAGGTCTTATTTGAAAATACAGCTTCTATAGATACATAATTACATATACAGCATCTCAGTTATGAAATGGTTAGATTGGGTTGTACGAGTACATATTGTATTTTGTTTTTGATTCCGACCCGAACCAACCCCTGGGAGGTAGGTATTGTTTGGACCGTCTGTGCATCAGTCTTGTGGCATAGTCTTCAGTTCTCCTTGAAATATCAGTGATATCACAAACATCATTGTGTTATATTATATTGGGGATATCACAAACATCATTGTGTTATATTATATTGGGGATATCACAAACATCATTGTGTTATATTATATTGGGGATATCACAAACATCATTGTGTTATATTATATCGAAATGCTCCATGAGACGCTCGGAGAGGCGTGCATGTGTGGTTACATACGGACATGCTGCACGAGACACTCAAAGAGGCGTGCATGTATGGTTACATACAGACATGCTCCATGAGACGCTGGGAGCAGCGTGCATGTTTGGTTACATACGGACATGCTCCATGAGACGCTCGGAGAGGCGTGCATGTGTGGTTACATACGGACATGCTCCATGAGACGCTCGGAGAGGTGTGCATGTGTGGTTACATGCGGATATGTTCAGAGAGGCGTGCATGTGTGGTTACATACGGACATACTCCACGAGATGCTCGGAGAGGCGTGCATGTGTGGTTACATACGGACATACTCCACGAGATGCTCGTAGAGGCGTGCATGTGTGGTTACATACGGACATGCTCCATGAGACGCTCGGAGAGGCGTGCATGTGTGGTTACATACGGACATGCTTCATGAGACGCTCGGAGAGGCGTGCATGTGTGGTTACATACGGACATGCTCCATGAGACGCTCAGAGAGGCGTGCATGTGTGGTTACATACGGACATGCTTCATCATTTATGTAAGCACCCACCACAACAAATGTACACACATGTAATATAAACAAATATTAATTGTCCTGATATCATTTCCAGTGTTGAGGAAAAATACAAATCAAAATTTGCATTAGCGTATCTGCCAAACATGACTGCCATGTGGTTGCAAGCTAAGTATTTGATGATGTGTAAGTATATACTGGTGTATGTTGGAACATACTAGCATTACCATTATAGTGTTTCAACATTACCCAAATTAATCACAAGCAGGAACAAAATGTCATACGCACTCACTCGCACGCACGATTTTAGTTATGTAGTGTGTTTATTTACTGTAATTAGTGTAATAGCAACTCTTAATACTAAAATTAATTGTATAAACCTGTTTACATGTTGTTTATTTATGTGATTATATACAGTAAAACTTGGAATATCCCTAGTACGTTTCAGCGTTTTACTTGTGACCATGTATATTAGCCATGGTGCCCTCACACGCTGGTGTATGCATTGCTGATATTCCTCTACCTATCTTGTCTGTCCATCCATCTATACTGAGTCAAAAAAGTAACGATACCAAACTAAAAATGCATATATACGTATATCTTTATGTTGGAAATGGTCAATACACTTGTATGCATCTGGGCTAACGTAATAATGTAGCATATAAACGTATATCTTTATGTTGGAAATGGTCAATGCACTTTTATCATCTGGGCTAACGTAATAAAGTAGCATATAAACGTTTATAA
>CM026402.1:50783546-50795552 GCA_014843695.1 Archivesica marissinica | reverse complement strand
ATTACCATGCATCATCAACCACATTACCATGCATCACCATGCATCACCAACCGCATTACCATGCATCACCAACAGCATTACCATGCATCATCAACAGCATTACCATGCATCACCATGCATCATCAACAGCATTACCATGCATCATCAACCACATTACCATGCATCACCATGCATCATCAACAGCATTACCATGCATCACCAACAGCATTACCATGCATCATCAACCACATTACCATGCATCATCAACCACATTACCATGCATCATCAACCACATTACCATGCATCACCAACCACATTACCATGCATCACCAACCACATTACCATGCATCACCAACCACATTACCATGCATCATCAACCACATAACCATGCATCACCAACCACATAACCATGCATCACCAACCACATTACCATGCATCACCAACCGCATTACCATGCATCACCAACAGCATTACCATGCATCATCAACCACATTACCATGCATCATCAACCACATTACCATGCATTACCATGCATCACCAACCACATTACCATGCATCATCAACTGCATTACCATGCATCATCAACCACATTACCATGCATCATCAACCACATTACCATGCATCACCAACCACATTACCATGCATTACCATGCATCATCAACCACATTACCATGCATTACCATGCATCATCAACCACATTACCATGCATTACCATGCATCATCAACCACATTACCATGCATCATCAACCACATTACCATGCATCATCAACCACATTACCATGCATCACCAACCACATCACCATGCATCACCAACCACATTACCATGCATCATCAACCACATTACCATGCATTACCATGCATCATCAACCACATTACCATGCATTACCATGCATCATCAACTGCATTACCATGCATCACCAACCACATTACCATGCATCACCAACCGCATTACCATGCATCACCAACCACATTACCATGCATCACCAACCACATTACCATGCATCACCAACAGCATTACCATGCATCACCAACCACATTACCATGCATCACCAACCACATTACCATGCATCACCAACCACATTACCATGCATCACCAACAGCATTACCATGCATCACCAACCACATTACCATGCATCACCAACCACATTACCATGCATCACCAACCGCATACCAACCACATTACCATGCATCACCAACTGCATTACCATGCATCACCAACCGCATTACCAACCACATTACCATGCATCACCAACCACATTACCATGCATCACCAACCGCATTACCAACCACATTACCATGCATCACCAACTGCATTACCATGCATCACCAACTGCATTACCATGCATCACCAACTGCATTACATGCATACCACCGCATTACCATGCATCACCAACCATTACCATGCATCACCAACCGCATTACCATGCATCACACCACATTACCATGCATCACCAACCACATTACCAACCGCATTACCATGCATCACCAACAGCATTACCATGCATCACCAACCAGCATTACCATGCATCACCACAGCATTACCATGCATCACCAACCGCATTACCATGCATCACCAACAGCATTACCATGCATCATCAACCACATTACCATGCATCACCAACCACATTACCATGCATCACCAACAGCATTACCATGCATCACCAACCACATTACCATGCATTACCAACCGCATTACCATGCATCACCAACAGCATTACCATGCATTACCAACAGCATTACCAACAGCATTACCATGCATTACCAACAGCATTACCATGCATTACCAACAGCATTACCATGCATCACCAACCACATTACCATGCATCACCAACAGCATTACCATGCATTACCAACAGCATTACCATGCATTACCAACAGCATTACCAACCGCATTACCATGCATTACCAACAGCATTACCATGCATCACCAACCGCATTACCATGCATCACCAACAGCATTACCATGCATCACCAACTGCATCACCATGCATCACCAACGCATTACCATGCATTACCATACCATGCATCACCAACAGCATTACCATGCATCACCAACAGCATTACCATGCATCACCAACCACATTACCATGCATCACCAACCACATTACCATGCATCACCAACAGCATTACCATGCATCACCAACCACATTACCATGCATCACCAACCACATTACCATGCATCACCAACTGCATTACTATGCATCACCAACCGCATTACAGCTATGACAAATATCGAAACATGATTCTCCGCAATTCTAACCCATGATCATTCGCAGGCATGTTAAAATAAAAGCGCCCTATTTGTGGCTAGTTTAATTTAAACATTTTCAAACAATAATATAGCATATACAAATATACAGTTTACATGGATCAAGGGTTATACGGTAAAATTCATATCCTTAAACCTTTCCCTCATAGAAGCACCTCTTGATGCCATTATCAATACGACATACATTGACATTGTAGTAGCCACACCAATGTTCATAATAAAGGCCAGAATCTCATGTAGTCCAACTGTTTTGTTGTCAAGTTACTGAAAGCATCCCTATGTTGTTGTCAGGTAACTTGACATCACTTCCAGTACTGTTGCCAGGCAACTGAAAGCATTCCTATGTTGTTGTCAGGTAACTTGACATCACTTCCAGTACTGTTGCCAGGCAACTGAAAGCATTCCTATGTTGTTGTCAGGTAACTTGACATCACTTCCAGTACTGTTGCCAGGCAACTGAAAGCATTCATATGTTGTTGTCAGGTAACTTGACATCACTTCCAGTACTGTTGCCAGGCAACTGAAAGTATTCCTATGTTGTTGTCAGGTAACTTGACATCGCTTCCAGTACTGTTGCCAGGTAACTGAAAGCATTCCTATGTTGTTGTCAGGTAACTTGACATCACTTCCAGTACTGTTGCCAGGCAACTATCATTCTAACATAATTGTCAGGCAACTAAACATTTTAGCAAAGTTATCAGTAAAGCAAACATTCCAGCATAGTAATTCGGCTACTAAACATATAATACAGTTGCCAGGCAACCCAGTATGGCAATAGTTGTCAGGTAACAACCAAAATGTCCATAAATATTGTAAGCCACGCGGCACTATTGTCTGATGGACACCTATTATTTTTGTTTTGAAGTTTACAATAATTCTAGACAACATATTAACATTTATCCGCTGTAGGCTAATAAGAACACAGGGATTCGGCATGTTTGGGGGTACTGGTATATATATTTATATTATACTAGTACCCCCAAATGTGCCGAATCCCTGTGAATAAGAAGAAAGCAAATGTGCAATACATTAAATTTTGTATAAAAGTAAAGTGTTTGTTTATTATAGTGTCACCCCTATTTAAAGGGCCAGTCATTTCTGACATATGAGACACCTCTTTTTATGAACATCCTTATATTTTTCAGTATCAGTGTATTTCATATTTTTCTTAGAAAGTTGGGTTTGACATTTCAATCAAATCGTCTGGATGGGAAATATTACATATTTGTTATCTGTTCATTTCGCCGACAGCGTGCTAAAAGTTAAAGAGACATTACATCAAAAAATGCAAACAATTGTTTATACGACGTATAAATAGCATTGCTACTGAACATTCTTTCGAAATAATTTGAATAATTAATTTTCATCACAAATTTACGAACTAGCAAAAATTAAAATTAGGAATTTCCGAAAAAGTCAACACGACAGGGAAGGGGTATTTGCTCTATATACGATCCTATATATAGTGGATATAATCGTGTTATCCTGTCGCTTAGATGTAGAATAATTCTGATTTCTCTGAAAATAATTATGTGCAGGTGCAAAGGATGATATAAAATATAATGATAAATTCTTTGTGATCATTGATAACACATCTTTATTTATGATACACGAGCTGCGTCACATACACGTGCTGTGTCACATACACATGCTGTGTCACATACACGTGCTGTGTCACATACACAAGCTGTGTCACATACACGAGCTGTGTCACATACACGTGCTGCGTCACATACACGAGCTGTGTCACATACACGTGCTGTGTCACATACACGTGCTGTGTCACATACACGTGCTGTGTCACATACACGAGCTGTGTCACATACACATGATGTGTCACATACACGAGCTGTGTCACATACACGAGCTGTGTCACATACACGTGCTGTGTCACATACACATGCTGTGTCACATACACGAGCTGTGTCACATACACGAGCTGTGTCACATACACGAGCTGTGTCACATACACATGCTGTGTCACATACACGAGCTGTATCATACATGCTGTGTCACATACACGTGCTGTGTCACATACACGTGCTGTGTCACATACACGAGCTGTGTCACATACACGTGCTGTGCCACATACACGAGCTGTGTCACATACACGTGCTGTGTCACATACACGTGCTGTGTCACATACACGTGCTGTGTCACATACACGTGCTGTGCCACATACACGTGCTGTGTCACATACACGAGCTGTGTCACATACACGAGCTGTGTCACATACACGTGCTGTGCCACATACACGTGATGTGCCACATACACGTGCTGTGTCACATACACGTGCTGTGTCACATACACGTGCTGTATCACATACACGTGCTGTGCCACATACACGTGCTGTGTCACATACACGTGCTGTGTCACATACACGTGCTGTGTCACATACACGTGCTGTGTCACATACACGTGCTGTGTCACATACACGTGCTGTGTCACATACACGTGCTGTGTCACATACACGTGCTGTGCCACATACACGTGCTGTGCCACATACACGTGCTGTGCCACATACACGTGCTGTGTCACATACACGTGCTGTGCCACATACACGTGCTGTGCCACATACACGTGCTGTGTCACATACATGTGCTGTGTCACATACACGTGCTGTGTCACATACACGTGCTGTGTCACATACACGTGCTGTGTCACATACACGTGCGGTGTCACATACACGAGCTGTGTCACATACACGTGCTGTGTCACATACACGTGCGGTGTCACATACAAGTGCTGTGTCACATACACGTGCTGTGTCACATACACATGCTGTGTCACATACACGTGCTGTGTCACATACACGTGCTGTGTCAAGCATTATCATAAAACTTCTTTCTATAAATTTGTTATGTTATAAAATACGTTTCTTTATACTTTTATGTTGAAATACGGTACTCAAGATTCTGTGGCAAATACTTATTATAAGTAAAAATATTACAGTATAATATGAAATTACATTCTGTAGAAATGTGTCTTTTCACTGATGTAATGTCGCTTTAACGAAATCATTTAGAAAAGATCAATAAACAAATAGCAGACAGGAATTTCTGACCACAATTCCAATCACTCCCTTGGTATACTGTGCAACGACTGCCTGTACCTCCAATCACTCCCTTGATACTGTGCAACGACTGCCTGTACCTACAATCACTCCCTTGGTACTGTGCAACGACTGCCTGTACCATCATGCCTTTGATACTGTGGTCGAGTCCACCGTCGGTACTGCCATGAGACTAATCACATCCAACTCTCTCTGCTGGTGGTGCGTGTAATGGTGACGTACGGCCGTACCCCAATGTAGAGAGACAAATCTACACCAGCTGCAGCGGTACCTCACATTATCTGAAACCATCGATGGATAATATTATCATAGTACGGTAAGTTTTATAAATATGTACAAACTTGAAACATTATTGCATGCATCCTTTACACTGGTTTCCCAACATTTACACGAGATGTGAAATGCATTGGCGTAGCTTCTTATAGGCCATGGCCTACACTTTTCCCTGAAAAAATAAAAATTCCAAATCTGCAACAAAAATCGGGAGGCCAGGATTAAATTATATACGCTATAAATAGTTTTCCTGGGGACGACCTCCGGACACCCTTCCCGTCTTAAGTTTTAAGTTGGCCTACACATCGATTCCAGCCAAGCTACGCCCCTGAAATGTGACATAAAGGTCAATTCTTTAAAACTAATAATGATGAAATCCTATGTACAATTTTGATACCATTCAAGCTGAAGACTTAATAATCACTATTTGTTCAGGAGGAATGAACAAATGAACCATTAAGCCAAGGTCAGGGCACTCTTGTTCCACTGTTGTATTGCATATACAGTGTAGGAAAATAAGGCGGATTCGTCAGTGTTGATTTCTATACAAAACCTCACAAAATTGACAGATTGAGGTATGTCAGATTGTAAGTTTTATGCAGACATCAACCACCTATCAAACATCAGGTACCACACTGAGCATTGACTCGAGACATTGGTAGAACAAACAACCATCGACAAGATAAATGCTGGTAGCATTGTTGAAATTCAGACTCCACATCATGACAAAAAAATCTACAGCTACAAGTGCCAGGTGAATGCCAGACCCCAATATGAAACCACTCAAATATGAATGCCTTTAGTTTCCATAAACAATTTGCATAAATGTGAGCTGTACCTTATTTCATTTACCTGACTTTTCCTTCAACAATGTTGTAGGAACGAGCCTCCACTGTTTTTGGGCATGGGCTATCCTCCGATGGGTGTATAGATATGGTCGCTTATATCGCCGTCTGCATGTCTTACAAGGGTACGTCCCTTCTGTAGTTGCCGTAGCCCTGTTTCGTCTATTCCCGTTCTCAGACCGCTTAGATCCGAGTCTAGGCTTAACAATAGTCTTTCTTCTCTTACTATCCATTTTGGACTGTGTTCCTATAACCCTAGAGATTGGACCGTCACTACTTCTGGTCTTGGACTGTGCCTCTATAGCTGGAATGTCTTCAACACTATCCTGTTTGGTTGCTGATCTCACATGTGTTCTCAAATCCCTAATTCCTAAAGCATTTATAGTATTCAAGTTGACTTTATAATGAACTTTGCCTGCATTTTCATTATCAATATTTGTTTCAAGTTTTGACAGCACATTACTGGTTTCACTACTGTGGTTATTTAGACCCGGAAGATCAGATGAGTTATTGACATTTCCAGTAACAGTATTAATGTTTCTATCAATGCAAAGCTTTGTTCTCAAATCTAAAACTTCATTATTTGATGTTGGCATACTTTCAGAAAACCTATGGGTGCTGCTAGTGCGTGTTCCGTATCTCCCGGCAAACTCTAGTTCTATGTTGGATTTGCTTCTGCTAGTCTTTGACAGTTCAGAAAACCGACTTGAATTTACAGCTCTCTCAAAGTATTTGTCATATAGAGTTTCACTATAAGTTAGAATATTTTCTTTACACTTTCTAACTTTTGAAATTCTTCCGAATAAGGCATCACAATCTTCAGATATGCTCATATTATTGTTTATGTCTACTTTATTGTCAACGATGCCCCTTAGCGACCTAGTGACCATATTTCCTCTTAATGGCCTAGTGTCAAACCTTCCACTTAAAGGTTTGGTGTCAGGTTTCTCCCTAGGAAATCTAATGTCAGTCTCTCTGCTTAAAGGCACACTGTCATCTTTGATTTTTAAAGGTGTGGTTTCAGTACTCGCGACATTATCAATAACTGAAGTTTTTAAACAGCTCTTCTTTTTTTTAACAGCACTCGAAATATATTTCAGTAATGTATCATCTGGGCAGTGTCTCTTTCGGCATTTAGACTGGTGATTTAGTAACATCTCCTGTGTGGCAAACCTTTTCCCACAAATACACTTTGCCATGTCTTTTGCTTCATTACCAGTGTTGTACAAATTGCATTTAAATTTTTTCAAATGGGACGAAAGCATTTTGTTATCAATCAACATCGCTCCACACACACATCTCACCATGTCCTCAGGGTGATCACGAACTTTGTGGTTTCTGAGAGACACTGGGTTAGCAAACCTACGAATTTCGCCCTCATCGAAATAACAGATCTGACACATGTTTGTAAGTCTATGAATTTTGGTCAAATGCTTTATTAGTTCAATTTTATACTTGAATGCTGTTTGACAAACAAGGCATGGCAATAGTTCGACATTCTGATTTCTATTCAGACAATTTGCACTATTATTATTTCCATTCTTATGACTGTTTCTTTCTCCACTTCCACTAGTGTTCTTCCATTGACATTCGCCGTCATCATTGCCATCACCCTCATTATTCACATCTCGATCAGTCGATCCTTTATCCCCTGCATGTTCTCTGTTATTGTTTTCATCTGATTCACCAGCATCACATATATATGTCTCTCTTGTATCAGACATTTTATAGCAATCCTCAACCTCTATATAAACACAGTTCTCATCATAATTGTTTATTTCACGTTCATGTCTTGTTTGTTATCTTATCCTGTAATTTAGAAGCATAATCAATATCATACTTAACATTAATGATGTTATTATGTTATATTTCGGGTTTTACGCCTGCATCATCAGCAACATTTTGGGCTATATCGCCGGCGGGCAGTTTACTTAACAACACCTTTCCTGGGCAGGCTCCAGCGGTTAACCAGTACTTGGGTCCACCAACCTCCGTAAGAAACTGCCAACTTTTTCATATAGATGAGACACGGCCTGAATGGGACTCGAACCCGTGACCATCAGTGATGATAGGTTACAGTGGTATACAAGTCAGTGACCGTAACCACTCGTCCACGGAGGCGGACCAGGAAATGTTACTAACTCAAAGACAATAACTCTGCTCGCAATGAGTGGAAAATATAAACTGCAGGTGTTCAACATCACAAGCTGACAAACATCGTATTCTGACAAACACCACATGCTGACAAACACCACATGCTGACAAACATCACAAGCTGACAAACATCACAAGCTGACAAACATCACATGCTGACAAACATCACAAGCTGACAAACCTCACATACTGACAAACATCACAAGCTGATAAACATCACAAGCTGACAAACACCACAAGCTGACAAACATCGCATGCTGACAAACATCACAATCTGACAAACATCACAAGCTGACAAACACCACAAGCTGACAAACATCGCATGCTGACAAACATCACAATCTGACAAACATCACATGCTGACAAACATCACATGCTGACAAACACTACATGCTGACAAACACTACACGCTGACAAACATCACATGCTGACAAACATCACATGCTGACAAACACCACATGCTGATAAACACCACATGCTGACAAACATCACATGCTGATAAACATCACACGCTGACAAACATCACAAGCTGACAAACATCGCATGCTGACAAACATCACAATCTGACAAACATCACATGCTGACAAACATCACATGCTGACAAACACTACATGCTGACAAACACTACACACTGACAAACATCACATGCTGACAAACATCACATGCTGACAAACACCACATGCTGACAAACATCACATGCTGATAAACATCACAAGCTGACAAACATCACAAGCTGACAAACATCACATGCTGACAAACATCACATGCTGATAAACACCACATGCTGACAAACATCACATGCTGACAAAAATCACATGCTGACAAACATCACAAGCTGACAAACACCACAAGCTGACAAACATTGCATGCTGATAAACATCACATGCTGACAAACATCACATGCTGATAAACATCACAAGCTGACAAACATAACATGCTGACAAACATCACAAGCTGACAAACATCACATGCTGATAAACACCACATGCTGACAAACATCACATGCTGACAAACATCACATGCTAAGAAACATCACATGATGACAAACATCACATGATGACAAACATCACAAGCTGACAAACATCACATGATGACAAACATCACAAGCTGACAAACATCACAAGCTGACAAACATCACATGATGACAAACATCACAAGCTGACAAACATCACATGCTGATAAGCATTACATGATGACAAACATCACAAGCTGACAAACATCACATGCTGATAAGCATTACATGCTGACAAACACCACATGCTGATAAGCATTACATGATGACAAACATCACAAGCTGACAAACATCACAAGCTGACAATCATCACATGCTGATAAGCATTACATGATGACAAACATCACATGCTGACAAGCATCACATACTGACAAACATCACATGCTGACAAACATCACATGAAAAAACATCACATGCTGACAAACATCAGCAAACAAAGTTTGAAATCTGTACATTTTACTAGTTACTGGCAATAACCAGGTGCGTCGGAAGCCAGGTGACATTGGGGCAGCGGAATTTGAGTCTAGGGTGTGCTAGGGGGGTCCGGTGGTATGGTTCCCCATGAAAATTTTGAGATGTAGATACTGTAAAAACAATTATAATGACTTCTGGACATAAAAAGTAAATTTTTTATAATATGTTACTATTTTATAATAATATATACAATTTATTATTATTTTACATTCGCGCGTTTTATAATCGATAAAATCGACCGTATTATACATAAATGTATGTTTTATAAACGGGTACCCACCCTGCGTACAGTATAAAATAAAAATACACCTGGCTTGCAAAACTATTGGGGCCGTGGATATAACTTTGACAAGTATAAAATAAAAAACCTGCCTGCCATGCCAAAATATTGGAGCCGCAGTTGCGGCCCCTGCTCCAACGCCTATGATAACAATGGATTAACAAATAAACGAAACACCAGGCAGATGCAGTTTCATATGCCGACAAATATTCCATTACAATTTAACGTCTCTCGGCCATGCACAGTCAGTCAGATTAATTCTACTAATTAAAGGCCAATAACTCTGATCGCAATGATCTGGAAAATAAATTAACAGTAGGTGCTCAGCTTCATATATGTTATGTTATATTTCGGGTTTTACGCCTGCATCAGCACCATTTTGGGCTATATCGCCGGCGGGCAGTTTACCTAACAACAACTTTCCTGGGCAGGCTCCAGCGGTTAACCAGTACTTGGGTGCACCAACCTCCGTAAGAAACTGCCAACTTTTTCATATAAATGAGACACGGCCTGAGCGGGGCTCGAACCCGTGACCATCAGTCATGATAGGTTACAGTGGTATACAAGTCAGCGACGTTAACCACTCGACCACGGAGGCGGACTGTATATACAGTAGTAGATCTATCATACTGTTAGTGTATGACTATAATAATTATGTTATATTTCGGGTTTTACGCCTGCATCAGCACCATTTCGGGCTATATCGCCGGCGGGCAGTTTACTTAACAACACCTTTCCTGGGCATGCTCCAGCAGTTAACCAGTACTTGGGTGCACCAACCTCCGTAAGAAACTGCCAACTTTTTCATATAAATGAGACACGGTCTGAGCGGGGCTCGAACCCGTGACCATCAGTGATGATAGGTTACAGTGGTATACAAGTCAGCGACCTTAACCACTCGTCCACGGAGGCGGACATGACTATAATAAATTAAATAACCTCTATGGTAGACTGTTAAGAAATTATTAATAGATTTGCAGACAGCAAATCAAGAAGACTAGACTTAAATACATGTATGCATGTATGTATGTTCCATTAATGTCAAACCTCTTGCGGGGATGTAGACATGATTTCCTGGGCAGTCTTAGCCGACCTAAACTGTTAACTAGTACTAAGCAATGTGTGTGAGGTGCCTTGCTCAATGACATTACGTAGCCTGACCGAGTATCGAACCCGGGACCGTTTGACTGCAAATCCGAGGCTCTACCACTGGACCATACGGATGCCACATGTAGAAGAGACATAGAGTGATAATGAACGTTCAACGGAAACGCACCAACATTTTATCACTCATAAAGAGTACATAAAGCTACTATTTCATTGAGCAAGAAAGTCGATTAACCTTCGTTTTGTTCATGTTTACCCTAGGAACAGACCCGAGAGCGATTAAAAGTTTAATGACATGAATGGATGTGTGAAAAACCAAACTTTTTCTTTTGTGTTTGTCAGTGTATAAACGGTGCTAGAGTACACCATTTGATGTCTAGGTTTCCAAGAACCAGGGGAGGGTGCCCCCACCCAGTTCAGACATTCGCTGCTCAAATTTGCACATTAGGTGCTAGTCCAAATATTTAGACTTGAAAAATGTGATATTTTACTATCCAAGCATTTTTCAAATAACAGAATTTTTTTTTATGGTGAGGTCTT
>CM026402.1:50756046-50778546 GCA_014843695.1 Archivesica marissinica | reverse complement strand
TAAGTGAGGGACACCTGAAGAGTCATTTTAGATTTTGGAGGATAGTGCAATGATACAGGCAGAGAGACCCATTCAATAGTCACTTTGAGAATTGTTTTGTTATTAACAGTAGCTGCTTTATGCTACTAAAGGTATTTATATCAAAGAAACCATACATTCTAAATAATGTCAACTATGACAACTCTTCTAAGACATGTTATGGATAATAATATCAGATAACATCTGCTTAAGAAAATGCATTAGTGATGTCCTTTATATAAAATATAATGTAAAAGTCACCATTATACAAAGAAACTAAATGATTGAAATTATAGGAATGAAATAAAATAATAATTATGTAACTAATGAATTTTATTGAACTGTACATTATGAATGAATAAATATGTTTAAACCAAGTCTTCGCTGGTTCTTTTAGTGTCCAGCTTAGGCACCGACACCAGACCTCATCAGAAAGTCTATTAATATTATTAAGGTCAGACGTGGATCAAGCCTACAATATCTCACCAGGATCCTTTTGATTGATTATCTAACTTACCAGTTGGTCATGGTACCCAGTTTATCCTGTGTTCTTCTATGAATGCATTGGACGCTTACTTAGGATCGCTGTCCTGTTGAAAATTGTGTGCTGTAGGCAATACATACTAATATCAATGTTGTATTACATTCATATATACAGTGGGCCATCACATTTACATTACATATTTGTAAAAGCGACATTTCCAGTCTAAGCAACATGGAGGACACCACATGGAGGACACCACATGGAGGACACCCATATGTAGCCACACTCATAAACACACATTCCAATATATACTGAGTCAAAAAAGAAACGATACCAAACTAAAAATGACGTAAAACGGATAAAACCATAGAAAGGTTTAATATATTATTACGTATCAGTACCGGGTATCTTAGTGCAACGTCAGCCAACCATAAACACAGGTAAATAAACACCCAATAATCCTGGAACGCCGAATTTCCGATTTGCACATGCTCCTCAACAAAGACAACTTCCTGCACATGTACAAATCGGAAAACCGGTTTATTGTACTGGTATTGCATTATCATCGAGGAAAAACACCTTACATACCCATTGTTACCTCTAACAAAATGCCTAGGCTAAACCGCAATCAGAGAATGCGTGCCATTGGCATGATTGACGGCGGTTTACGTCAGCGTGACGTCGCAAATCGACTCGGGGTTACGCGGATCACGATAACACGTCTACTTCGACGTTATCGAACACATGGATCGGTGGACGACCGTCCAAGATCTGGTCGACCACGTGTGACGACGCGTGAACAGGACCGTCACATTCGGACGTCACATTTACGTGACCGGTTCCTACCTGCTACGCACACAGCTGCCGTTACTCCTGGGATGACCAACAATCGCATCAGTGCACAAACAGTCAGGAACCGGCTCGGTGAACGTGGCATTCGTGCCTATCGGCCATACGTTGGACCCATCCTGACACGACGTCACCGTGACGTACGGCGGGAATGGACGACGGAACGTGCTCGCTGGACTCGGTTACAGTGGAATTCGGTGATGTTTAGCGATGAATCGCGGTTCTGTTTGCGTCGAGCGGATGGCAGAGAGCGGGTATATCGCAGACGCGGTGAACGTTACGCCGACGCATGTGTACGTCAGGTCGATCTGTTCGGGGGCGGAAGCGTTATGGCGTGGGGCGGTATCACCTTCGGCAGTCGCACTGAACTGTTAGTGGTGGACGGGAACCTAAACGCCCAGCGGTACTGTGATGAGATCCTTGCGCCAGTTGTTGTGCCGTTCTTTAACGCCAACAGAAACGTCACACTGTTCCAACAGGACAACGCCAGGTGTCATACTGCTCGGATTTCCACCACATTATTGGAGCAGAACAATATTGAAACCCTGCCGTGGCCTGCTTTGTCACCAGACTTGTCACCCATAGAACATTTGTGGGATACGTTAGACCGCCGCGTCAGACGACGTCAGCCGGTAACGTTAAACCAACTGAGGGATGTTTTGCGTCAGGAGTGGACAAATATTGACCAGCAAGAGATTCAGACACTCTTCCGTTCGATGCGACGGCGGTGCATTGCAGTGAGAGACGCAAATGGTGCCCATACTCGGTATTGACGTCTGTGTGAAAACTCCATTAGACCCCTGTCCGACGAATTACGTCATCACGCAGCAGACAGTTTCGGAGGCTCATTATGCTTTATGTGCTCCTCTTTCAAACATGTTGGACTATCATCTTATGAATTTTCAAAGAAATTTCTTAATAAATGTTGAAATTATAGACACATAAACACCAGGTATCGTTTCTTTTTTGACTCAGTATATATATATATATATTCCGATACATTCATATATACATTATGATACACATATATATATATATTCCGATACATATTTTCTGAAAATGTTAATCCTGTGATAATTGAAAGTTCCAATGAGAGACCTATCAAAGTGACCCACAGGCAACATATGAAGTGGTGAGATATCTACAGTCAAACCTGTGTTAGTGGTCATCTCCATTAAGCAGCCAAACCTGTATTAAGCAGCAAGTTTCCAGATTCCCAATCGGTTGTTTTATTATATAGTTTACCTCTATTAAGCAGCCACATGTGTTAAGCAGCCACTTTCTCTGACTCCTTTGACTGGCTGCTTAAGACAGGTTTGACTGTATATCAACAGACCAGCATGAAATCATATATGTGAAGTCTAAATTGACTAATATTAGTTTGGTATCAATTACCGGTATGCATTTTCGGATGAGACTTTCAATTCTCAGTGCTTGGGAATTTTTGTTTGAACAAGTGAGAATTAAAAGTTCCGGAGAGGGACGTATATAAAGTGACCCACAGGCATCAAATGAAGTGGTGAGATATCTATATCACCTGACCAGCATGAAAACATTATGTCAAGTCTAAATTTACTAATATTAGCTCGGTATTATGCATTTTCTGAGGTGACTTTCAATTCTCACGGCTTGGAGTAAAATGCTGAAGCTGTGAGAATTGAAAGTTCCAGTCAGGGACCTTTCTAAAGTGACCCACAGGCATCATATGAAGTGGTGAGATATCTATATCACCTGACCAGCATGAAAACATTATGCCAAGTCTAAATTTACCAATATTAGCTCAGTATTATGCATTTTCTGAGGTGACTTTCAATTCTCACGGCTTGGGGGAAAATTCTGAAGCTGTGAGAATTGAAAGTTCCCGTCAGGGACCTATCTAAAGTGATGCACAGGCATCATATGAAGTGGTGAGATATCTGTCTCAATTGACCAGCATGAAAACAATATGTCAAGTCTAAATTTACTAATATTAGCTCAGTATTATGCATTTTCTGAGGTGACTTTCAATTCTCACGGCTTGGAGAAAAATGCCGAAGCTGTGAGAATTGAAAGTTCCCGTCAGGGACCTTTCTAAAGTGACCCACAGGCATCATATGAAGTGGTTAGATATCTATCTCACCTGACCAGCATGAAAACATTATGCCAAGTCTAAATTTACTAATAGTAGCTCGGTATTATGCATTTTCTGAGGTGACTTTCAATTCTCACGGCTTGGGGGAAAATTCTGAAGCTGTGAGAATTGAAAGTTCCAGTCAGGGACCTTTCTAAACTGACCCACAGGCATCATATGAAGTGGTGAGATATCTATATCACCTGACCAGCATGAAAACATTATGCCAAGTCTAAATTTACTAATAGTAGCTCGGTATTATGCATTTTCTGAGGTGACTTTCAATTCTCACGGCTTGGAGAAAAATGCTGAAGCTGTGAGAATTGAAAGTTCCAGTCAGGGACCTTTCTAAAGTGACCCACAGGCATCATATGAAGTGGTTAGATATCTATCTCACCTGACCAGCATGAAAACATTATGCCAAGTCTAAATTTACTAATATTAGCTCGGTATTATGCATTTTCTGAGGTGACTTTCAATTCTCACGGCTTGGAGAAAAATGCTGAAGCTGTGAGAATTGAAAGTTCCAGTCAGGGACCTTTCTAAAGTGACCCACAGGCATCATATGAAGTGGTGAGATATCTTTCTCAATTGACCAGCATGAAAACAATATGTCAAGTCTAAATTTACTAATATTAGCTCGGTATTATGCATTTTCTGAGGTGACTTTCAATTCTCACGGCTTGGAGAAAAATGCTGAAGCTGTGAGAATTGAAAGTTCCAGTCAGGGACCTTTCTAAAGTGACCCACAGGCAACATATGAAGTGGTGAGATATCTACAGTCAAACCTGTGTTAGTGGTCATCTCCATTAAGCAG
This sequence comes from Archivesica marissinica, assembly GCA_014843695.1. NCBI lineage: Eukaryota > Metazoa > Mollusca > Bivalvia > Venerida > Vesicomyidae > Archivesica > Archivesica marissinica. The sequence goes on along the minus strand of CM026402.1, from coordinate 50,774,268 downwards.
CCAAACCTGTATTAAGCAGCAAGTTTCCAGATTCCCAATCGGTTGTTTTATTATATAGTTTACCTCTATTAAGCAGCCACATGTGTTAAGCAGCCACTTTCTCTGACTCCTTTGACTGGCTGCTTAAGACAGGTTTGACTGTATATCAACAGACCAGCATGAAATCATATATGTGAAGTCTAAATTGACTAATATTAGTTTGGTATCAATTACCGGTATGCATTTTCGGATGAGACTTTCAATTCTCAGTGCTTGGGAATTTTTGTTTGAACAAGTGAGAATTAAAAGTTCCGGAGAGGAACGTATATAAAGTGACCCACAGGCATCAAATGAAGTGGTGAGATATCTATATCACCTGACCAGCATGAAAACATTATGTCAAGTCTAAATTTACTAATATTAGCTCGGTATTATGCATTTTCTGAGGTGACTTTCAATTCTCACTGCTTGGAGTAAAATGCTGAAGCTGTGAGAATTGAAAGTTCCAGTCAGGGACCTTTCTAAAGTGACCCACAGGCATCATATGAAGTGGTGAGATATCTATATCACCTGACCAGCATGAAAACATTATGTCAAGTCTAAATTTACTAATAGTAGCTCGGTATTATGCATTTTCTGAGGTGACTTTCAATTCTCACGGCTTGGAGTAAAATGCTGAAGCTGTGAGAATTGAAAGTTCCAGTCAGGGACCTTTCTAAAGTGACCCACAGGCATCATATGAAGTGGTGAGATATCTATCTCACCTGACCAGCATGAAAACATTATGTCAAGTCTAAATTTACTAATATTAGCTCGGTATTATGCATTTTCTGAGGTGACTTTCAATTCTCACGGCTTGGGGGGAAATTCTGAAGCTGTGAGAATTGAAAGTTCCCGTCAGGGACCTATCTAAAGTGATGCACAGGCATCATATGAAGTGGTGAGATATCTGTCTCAATTGACCAGCATGAAAACAATATGTCAAGTCTAAATGTACTAATATTAGCTCAGTATTATGCATTTTCTGAGGTGACTTTCAATTCTCACGGCTTGGAGAAAAATGCCGAAGCTGTGAGAATTGAAAGTTCCCGTTAGGGACCTTTCTAAAGTGACCCACAGGCATCATATGAAGTGGTTAGATATCTATCTCACCTGACCAGCATGAAAACATTATGCCAAGTCTAAATTTACTAATAGTAGCTCGGTATTATGCATTTTCTGAGGTGACTTTCAATTCTCACGGCTTGGGGGAAAATTCTGAAGCTGTGAGAATTGAAAGTTCCAGTCAGGGACCTTTCTAAAGTGACCCACAGGCATCATATGAAGTGGTGAGATATCTATCTCACCTGACCAGCATGAAAACATTATGCCAAGTCTAAATTTACTAATATTAGCTCGGTATTATGCATTTTCTGAGGTGACTTTCAATTCTCACGGCTTGGAGAAAAATGCTGAAGCTGTGAGAATTGAAAGTTCCAGTCAGGGACCTTTCTAAAGTGACCCACAGGCATCATATGAAGTGGTTAGATATCTATCTCACCTGACCAGCATGAAAACATTATGCCAAGTCTAAATTTACCAATATTAGCTCAGTATTATGCATTTTCTGAGGTGACTTTCAATTCTCACGGCTTGGGGAAAAATGCTGAAGCTGTGAGAATTGAAAGTTCCAGTCAGGGACCTTTCTAAAGTGACCCACAGGCATCATATGAAGTGGTGAGATATCTATCTCAATTGACCAGCATGAAAACATTATGTCAAGTCTAAATTTACTAATATTAGCTCGGTATTATGCATTTTCTGAGGTGACTTTCAATTCTCACGGCTTGGAGAAAAATGCTGAAGCTGTGAGAATTGAAAGTTCCAGTCAGGGACCTTTCTAAAGTGACCCACAGGCATCATATGAAGTGGTGAGATATCTACAGTCAAACTGTGTTAGTGGTCATCTCCTTAAGCAGCCAAACCTGTATTAAGCAGCAAGTTTCCAGATCCCAATCGGTTGTTTATTAATAGTTACCTCTATTAAGCAGCCACATGTGTAAGCAGCCACTTTCTCTGACCCTTTGACTGGCTGCTTAAGACAGGTTTGATGTATATCAACAGACCAGCATGAAATCATTATGTGAAGTCTAAATTGACTAATATTAGTTCGGTATTATGCATTTTCTGAGGTGACTTTCAATTCTCACGGCTTGGGAAAAATGTTGAAGCTGTGAGAATTGAAAGTTCCGGTCAGGGACCTATCTAAAGTGACCCACAGGCATCATATGAAGTGGTGAGATATCTATCTCACCTGACCAGCATGAAAACATTATGTCAAGTCTAAATTTACTAATATTAGCTCGGTATTATGCATTTTCTGAGGTGACTTTCAATTCTCACGGCTTGGAGAAAAATGCTGAAGCTGTGAGAATTGAAAGTTCCAGTCAGGGACCTTTCTAAAGTGACCCACAGGCATCATATGAAGTGGTGAGATATCTATCTCACCTGACCAGCATGAAAACATTATGCCAAGTCTAAATTTACTAATATTAGCTCGGTATTATGCATTTTCTGAGGTGACTTTCAATTCTCACGGCTTGGAGAAAAATGCTGAAGCTGTGAGAATTGAAAGTTCCAGTCAGGGACCTTTCTAAAGTGACCCACAGGCATCATATGAAGTGGTGAGATATCTATCTCACCTGACCAGCATGAAAACATTATGTCAAGTCTAAATTTACTAATATTAGCTCGGTATTATGCATTTTCTGAGGTGACTTTCAATTCTCACGGCTTGGGGGAAAATGCTGAAGCTGTGAGAATTGAAAGTTCCAGTCAGGGACCTTTCTAAAGTGACCCACAGGCATCATATGAAGTGGTGAGATATCTATCTCACCTGACCAGCATGAAAACATTATGCCAAGTCTAAATTTACTAATATTAGCTCGGTATTATGCATTTTCTGAGGTGACTTTCAATTCTCACGGCTTGGGGAAAAATGCTGAAGCTGTGAGAATTGAAAGTTCCAGTCAGGGACCTTTCTAAAGTGACCCACAGGCATCATATGAAGTGGTGAGATATCTATCTCACCTGACCAGCATGAAAACATTATGCCAAGTCTAAATTTACTAATATTAGCTCGGTATTATGCATTTTCTGAGGTGACTTTCAATTCTCACGGCTTGGAGAAAAATGCTGAAGCTGTGAGAATTGAAAGTTCCAGTCAGGGACCTTTCTAAAGTGACCCACAGGCATCATATGAAGTGGTGAGATATCTATCTCACCTGACCAGCATGAAAACATTATGCCAAGTCTAAATTTACTAATATTAGCTCGGTATTATGCATTTTCTGAGGTGACTTTCTCACGGCTTGGAGAAAAATGCTGAAGCTGTGAGAATTGAAAGTTCCAGTCAGGGACCTTTCTAAAGTGACCCACAGGCATCATATGAAGTGGTGAGATATCTACAGTCAAACCTGTGTAGTGGTCATCTCCATTAAGCAGCCAAACCTGTATAAGCAGCAAGTTCCAGATTCCAATCGGTTGTTTTATTATATAGTTTACCTCTATTAGCAGCAATGTGTTAAGCAGCCCTTTCTCTGATCCTTTGACTGGCTGCTTAAGACAGGTTTGACTGTATATCAACAGACCAGCATGAAATCATATATGTGAAGTCTAAATTGACTAATATTAGTTTGGTATTAATTAGTATGCATTTTCGGATGAGACTTTCAATTCTCAGTGCTTGGGAAAAAATTGTTGAACAAGTGAGAATTAAAAGTTCCGGAGAGGGACGTATATAAAGTGACCCACAGGCATCAAATGAAGTGGTGAGATATCTATCTCACCTGACCAGCATGAAAACATTATGTCAAGTCTAAATTTACTAATATTAGCTCGGTATTATGCATTTTCTGAGGTGACTTTCAATTCTCACGGCTTGGAGAAAAATGCTGAAGCTGTGAGAATTGAAAGTTCCAGTCAGGGACCTTTCTAAAGTGACCCACAGGCATCATATGAAGTGGTGAGATATCTATCTCATACCTGACCAGCATGAAAACATTATGTCAAGTCTAAATTTACTAATATTAGCTCGGTATTATGCATTTTCTGAGGTGACTTTCAATTCTCACGGCTTGGAGAAAAATGCTGAAGCTGTGAGAATTGAAAGTTCCAGTCAGGGACCTTTCTAAAGTGACCCACAGGCATCATATGAAGTGGTGAGATATCTATCTCACCTGACCAGCATGAAAACATTATGTCAAGTCTAAATTTACTAATATTAGCTCGGTATTATGCATTTTCTGAGGTGACTTTCAATTCTCACGGCTTGGGGGGAAATTCTGAAGCTGTGAGAATTGAAAGTTCCCGTCAGGGACCTATCTAAAGTGATGCACAGGCATCATATGAAGTGGTGAGATATCTGTCTCAATTGACCAGCATGAAAACAATATGTCAAGTCTAAATTTACTAATATTAGCTCGGTATTATGCATTTTCTGAGGTGACTTTCAATTCTCACGGCTTGGAGAAAAATGCCGAAGCTGTGAGAATTGAAAGTTCCCGTTAGGGACCTTTCTAAAGTGACCCACAGGCATCATATGAAGTGGTGAGATATCTATCTCACCTGACCAGCATGAAAACATTATGCCAAGTCTAAATTTACTAATATTAGCTCGGTATTATGCATTTTCTGAGGTGACTTTCAATTCTCACGGCTTGGGGGAAAATTCTGAAGCTGTGAGAATTGAAAGTTCCAGTCAGGGACCTTTCTAAAGTGACCCACAGGCATCATATGAAGTGGTGAGATATCTATATCACCTGACCAGCATGAAAACATTATGCCAAGTCTAAATTTACTAATAGTAGCTCGGTATTATGCATTTTCTGAGGTGACTTTCAATTCTCACGGCTTGGAGAAAAATGCTGAAGCTGTGAGAATTGAAAGTTCCAGTCAGGGACCTTTCTAAAGTGACCCACAGGCATCATATGAAGTGGTGAGATATCTATCTCACCTGACCAGCATGAAAACATTATGCCAAGTCTAAATTTACTAATATTAGCTCGGTATTATGCATTTTCTGAGGTGACTTTCAATTCTCACGGCTTGGGGAAAAATGCTGAAGCTGTGAGAATTGAAAGTTCCAGTCAGGGACCTTTCTAAAGTGACCCACAGGCATCATATGAAGTGGTGAGATATCTATCTCACTTGACCAGCATGAAAACATTATGTCAAGTCTAAATTTACTAATATTAGCTCGGTATTATGCATTTTCTGAGGTGACTTTCAATTCTCACGGCTTGGAGAAAAATGCTGAAGCTGTGAGAATTGAAAGTTCCAGTCAGGGACCTTTCTAAACTGACCCACAGGCATCATATGAAGTGGTGAGATATCTACAGTCAAACCTGTGTTAGTGGTCATCTCCATTAAGCAGCCAAACCTGTATTAAGCAGCAAGTTTCCAGATTCCCAATCGGTTGTTTTATTATATAGTTTACCTCTATTAAGCAGCCACATGTGTTAAGCAGCCACTTTCTCTGACTCCTTTGACTGGCTGCTTAAGACAGGTTTGACTGTATATCAACAGACCAGCATGAAATCATATATGTGAAGTCTAAATTGACTAATATTAGTTTGGTATCAATTACCGGTATGCATTTTCGGATGAGACTTTCAATTCTCAGTGCTTGGGAATTTTTGTTTGAACAAGTGAGAATTAAAAGTTCCGGAGAGGAACGTATATAAAGTGACCCACAGGCATCAAATGAAGTGGTGAGATATCTATATCACCTGACCAGCATGAAAACATTATGTCAAGTCTAAATTTACTAATATTAGCTCGGTATTATGCATTTTCTGAGGTGACTTTCAATTCTCACGGCTTGGAGTAAAATGCTGAAGCTGTGAGAATTGAAAGTTCCAGTCAGGGACCTTTCTAAAGTGACCCACAGGCATCATATGAAGTGGTGAGATATCTATATCACCTGACCAGCATGAAAACATTATGTCAAGTCTAAATTTACTAATATTAGCTCGGTATTATGCATTTTCTGAGGTGACTTTCAATTCTCACGGCTTGGAGTAAAATGCTGAAGCTGTGAGAATTGAAAGTTCCAGTCAGGGACCTTTCTAAAGTGACCCACAGGCATCATATGAAGTGGTGAGATATCTATCTCACCTGACCAGCATGAAAACATTATGTCAAGTCTAAATTTACTAATATTAGCTCGGTATTATGCATTTTCTGAGGTGACTTTCAATTCTCACGGCTTGGGGGGAAATTCTGAAGCTGTGAGAATTGAAAGTTCCAGTCAGGGACCTATCTAAAGTGATGCACAGGCATCATATGAAGTGGTGAGATATCTGTCTCAATTGACCAGCATGAAAACATTATGTCAAGTCTACAGCATGAAATCATATATGTGAAGTCTAAATTGACTAATATTAGTTTGGTATTAATTACCGGTATGCATTTTCTGATGAGACTTTCAATTCTCAGTGCTTGGGAAACAATTGTTGAACAAGTGAGAATTAAAAGTTCCGGAGAGGGACGTATATAAAGTGACCCACATGCATCAAATGAAGTGGTGAGATATCTATCTCAACTGACCAGCATGAAAACATTATGTCAAGTCTAAATTTACTAATATTAGCTCGGTATTATGCATTTTCTGAGGTGACTTTCAATTCTCACAGCTTGGAGAAAAATGCTGAAGCTGTGAGAATTGAAAGTTCCAGTCAGGGACCTTTCTAAATTGACCCACAGGCATCATATGAAGTGGTGAGATATCTATCTCACCTGACCAGCATGAAAACTTTATGTCAAGTCTAAATTTACCAATATTAGCTCAGTATTATGCATTTTCTGAGGTGACTTTCAATTCTCACGGCTTGGGGGGAAAATGATGAAGCTGTGAGAATTGAAAGTTCCGGCCAGGGACCTTTCTAAAGTGATGCACAGGCATCTTATGAAGTGGTGAGATATCTTTCTCAATTGACCAGCATGAAAACAATATATCAAGTCTAAATTTACTAATATTAGCTCGGTAGTATGCATTTTCTGAGGTGACTTTCAATTCTCACGGCTTGGAGAAAAATGCTGAAGCTGTGAGAATGGAAAGTTCCAGTTAGGGACCTTTCTAAAGTGACCAACAGGCATCATATGAAGTGGTGAGATATCTGTCTCAATTGACCAGCATGAAAACATTATGTCAAGTCTAAATGTACTAATATTAGCTAGGTATTATGCATTTTCTGAGGTGACTTTCAATTCTCACGGCTTGGAGAAAAATCCCGAAGCTGTGAGAATTGAAAGTTCCAGTCAGGGACCTTTCTAAAGTGATGCACAGGCATCATATGAAGTGGTGAGATATCTGTCTCAATTGACCAGCATGAAAACAATATGTCAAGTCTAAATTTACTAATATTAGCTCGGTATTATGCATTTTCTGAGGTGACTTTCAATTCTCACGGCTTGGAGAAAAATCCCGAAGCTGTGAGAATTGAAAGATCCAGTCAGGGACCTTTCTAAAGTGATCCACAGGCATCATATGAAGTGGTTAGATATCTATCTCACCTGACCAGCATGAAAACATTATGCCAAGTCTAAATTTACCAATATTAGGAAAGTATTATGCATTTTCTGAGGTGACTTTCAATTCTCACGGCTTGGAGAAAAATGCTGAAGCTGTGAGAATTGAAAGTTCCAGTTAGGGACCTTTATAAAGTGACCAACAGGCATCATATGAAGTGGTGAGATATCTGTCTCAATTGATCAGCATGAAAACATTATGTCAAGACTAAATTTACTAATATTAGCTCGGTATTATGCATTTTCTGAGGTGACTTTCAATTCTCACGGCTTGGAGAAAAATGCTGAAGCTATGAGAATTGAAAGTTCCAGTCAGTGACCTTTCTAAAGTGACCCACAGGCATCATATGAAGTGGTGAGATATCTATCTCACCTGAACAGCATGAAAACATTATGCCAAGTCTAAATTTACGAATATTAGCTCAGTATTATGCATTTTCTGAGGTGACTTTCAATTCTCACGGCCTGGGGGAAAATGATGAAGCTGTGAGAATTGAAAGTTCCGGCCAGGGACCTATCTAAAGTGACCCACAGGCATCATATGAAGTGGTGAGATATATATCTCACCTGACCAGCATGAAAACATGTCAAGTCTAAATTTACTAATATTAGCTCAGTATTATGCATTTTCTGAGGTGACTTTCAATTCTCACGGCTTGGGGGAAAATTCTGAAGCTGTGAGAATTGAAAGTTCCAGTCAGGGACCTTTCTAAAGTGACCCACAGGCATCATATGAAGTGGTGAGATATCTATCTCAACTGACCAGCATGAAAACAATATGTCAAGTCTAAATTTACTAATATTAGCTCAGTATTATGCATTTTCTGAGGTGACTTTCAATTCTCACGGCTTGGAGAAAAATGCTGAAGCTGTGAGAATTGAAAGTTCCAGTCAGGGACCTTTCTAAAGTGACCCACAGGCATCATATGAAGTGGTGAGATATCTATCTCAATTGACCAGCATGAAAACATTATGCCAAGTCTAAATTTACCAATATTAGCTCAGTATTATGCATTTTCTGAGGTGACTTTCAATTCTCACGGCTTGGAGAAAAATGCTGAAGCTGTGAGAATTGAAAGTTCCAGTCAGGGACCTTTCTAAAGTGACCCACAGGCATCATATGAAGTGGTGAGATATCTATCTCACCTGACCAGCATGAAAACATTATGCCAAGTCTAAATTTACCAATATTAGCTCAGTATTATGCATTTTCTGAGGTGACTTTCAATTCTCACGGCTTGGGGAAAAATGCTGAAGCTGTGAGAATTGAAAGTTCCAGTCAGGGACCTTTCTAAAGTGACCCACAGGCATCATATGAAGTGGTGAGATATCTATCTCACCTGACCAGCATGAAAACATTATGTCAAGTCTAAATTTACTAATATTAGCTCGGTATTATGCATTTTCTGAGGTGACTTTCAATTCTCACGGCTTGGAGAAAAATGCTGAAGCTGTGAGAATTGAAAGTTCCAGTCAGGGACCTTTCTAAAGTGACCCACAGGCATCATATGAAGTGGTTAGATATCTATCTCACCTGACCAGCATGAAAACATTATGCCAAGTCTAAATTTACCAATATTAGCTCAGTATTATGCATTTTCTGAGGTGACTTTCAATTCTCACGGCTTGGGGGAAAATTCTGAAGCTGTGAGAATTGAAAGTTCCAGTCAGGGACCTTTCTAAAGTGACCCACAGGCATCATATGAAGTGGTGAGATATCTATCTCACCTGACCAGCATGAAAACATTATGCCAAGTCTAAATTTACCAATATTAGCTCAGTATTATGCATTTTCTGAGGTGACTTTCAATTCTCACGGCCTGGGGAAAAATGTTGAAGCTGTGAGAATTGAAAGTTCCGGCCAGGGACCTATCTAAAGTGACCCACAGGCATCATATGAAGTGGTGAGATATCTATCTCACCTGACCAGCATGAAAACATTATGCCAAGTCTAAATTTACCAATATTAGCTCAGTATTATGCATTTTCTGAGGTGACTTTCAATTCTCACGGCTTGGAGAAAAATGCTGAAGCTGTGAGAATTGAAAGTTCCAGTCAGGGACCTTTCTAAAGTGACCCACAGGCATCATATGAAGTGGTGAGATATCTATCTCACCTGACCAGTATGAAAACATAATGTCAAGTCTAAATTTACCAATATTAGCTCGGTATTATGCATTTTCGGATTGAACTTTCAATTCTCACAGCCTGAGGAAAAATGTTGAAGCTGTGAGAATTGAAAGTTCCGGCCAGGGACCTATCTAAAGTGACCCACAGGCATCATATGAAGTGGTGAGAAATCTGTCTCAATTGACCAACATGAAACATTATGCCAAGTCTAAATTTACGAATATTAGCTCAGTATTATGCATTTTCTGAGGTGACTTTCAATTCTCACGGCTTGGAGAAAAATGCTGAAGCTGTGAGAATTGAAAGTTCCAGTTAGGGACCTTTCTAAAGTGACCCACAGGCATCATATGAAGTGGTGAGATATCTATCTCACCTGACCAGCATGAAAACATAATGTCAAGTCTAAATTTACCAATATTAGCTCGGTATTATGTATTTTCGGATTGAACTTTCAATTCTCACAGCCTGAGGAAAAATGTTGAAGCTGTGAGAATTGAAAGTTCCGGCCAGGCACCTATCTAAAGTGACCCACAGGCATCATATGAAGTGGTGAGAAATCTGTCTCAATTGACCAACATGAAACATTATGCCAAGTCTAAATTTACGAATATTAGCTCAGTATTATGCATTTTCTGAGGTGACTTTCAATTCTCACGGCTTGGAGAAAAATGCTGAACCTGTGAGAATTGAAAGTTCCAGTTAGGGACCTTTCTAAAATGACCAACAGGCATCATATGAAGTGGTGAAATATCTGTCTCAATTGACCAGCATGAAAACATTAAGTCAAGTCTAAATTTACCAATATTAGCTCGGTATTATGCATTTTCGGATTGAACTTTCAATTCTCACTGCCTGCGGAAAAATGTTGAAGCTGTGAGAATTGAAAGTTCCGGTCAGGGACCTATCTAAAGTGACCCACAGGCATCATATGAAGTGGTGAGATATCTGTCTCAATTGACCAGCATGAAAACATTATGCCAAGTCTAAATTTACGAATATTAGCTCAGTATTATGCATTTTCTGAGGTGACTTTCAATTCTCACGGCTTGGAGAAAAATGCTGAAGCTGTGAGAATTGAAAGTTCCAGTCAGGGACCTTTCTAAAGTGACCATCAGGCATCATATGAAGTGGTGAGATATCTGTCTCAATTGACCAGCATGAAAACATTATGTCAAGTCTAAATTTACTAATATTAGCTCGGTATTATGCATTTTCTGAGGTGACTTTCAATTCTCACGGCTTGGAGAAAAATCCCGAAGCTGTGAGAATTGAAAGTTCCAGTCAGGGACCTTTCTAAAGTGACACACAGGCATCATATGAAGTGGTTAGATATCTATCTCACCTGAACAGCATGAAAACATTATGCCAAGTCTAAATTTACGAATATTAGCTCAGTATTATGCATTTTCTGAGGTGACTTTCAATTCTCACGGCCTGGGGGAAAATGCTGAAGCTGTGAGAATTGAAAGTTCCAGTCAGGGACCTTTCTAAAGTGACCCACAGGCATCATATGAAGTGGTGAGATATCTATCTCACCTGACCAGTATGAAAACATAATGTCAAGTCTAAATTTACCAATATTAGCTCGGTATTATGCATTTTCGGATTGATCTTTCAATTCTCACAGCCTGGGGAAAAATGTTGAAGCTGTGAGAATTGAATGTTCCGGCCAGGGACCTATCTAAAGTGACACACAGGAATCATATGAAGTGGTTAGATATCTATCTCACCTGAACAGCATGAAAACATTATGCCAAGTCTAAATTTACGAATATTAGCTCAGTATTATGCATTTTCTGAGGTGACTTTCAATTCTCACGGCCTGGGGGAAAATGCTGAAGCTGTGAGAATTGAAAGTTCCAGTCAGGGACCTTTCTAAAGTGACCCACAGGCATCATATGAAGTGGTGAGATATCTATCTCACCTGACCAGTATGAAAACATAATGTCAAGTCTAAATTTACCAATATTAGCTCGGTATTATGCATTTTCGGATTGAACTTTCAATTCTCACAGCCTGAGGAAAAATGTTGAAGCTGTGAGAATTGAAAGTTCCGGCCAGGGACCTATCTAAAGTGACCCACAGGCATCATATGAAGTGGTGAGATATCTGTCTCAATTGACCAACATGAAAACAATATGTCAAGTCTAAATATACTAATATTAGATTGGTATTATGCATTTTCTGAGGTGACTTTCAATTCTCACGGCTTGGAGAAACATTCTGAAGCTGTGAGAATTGAAAGTTCCAGTCAGGGACCTTTCTAAAGTGAACCACAGGCATCATATGAAGTGGTGAGATATCTATCTCACCTGAACAGCATGAAAACATTATGCCAAGTCTAAATTTACGAATAATAGCTCAGTATTATGAATTTTCTGAGGTGACTTTCAATTCTCACGGCCTGGGGGAAAATGATGAAGCTGTGAGAATTGAAAGTTCCGGCCAGGGACCTATCTAAAGTGACCCACAGGCATCATATGAAGTGGTGAGATATATATCTCACCTGACCAGCATGAAAACATGTCAAGTCTAAATTTACTAATACTAGCTCGGTATTATGCATTTTCTGAGGTGACTTTCAATTCTCACGGCTTGGAGAAAAATCCCGAAGCTGTGAGAATTGAAAGTTCCAGTTAGGGACCTTTCTAAAGTGACACACAGGCATCATATGAAGTGGTTAGATATCTATCTCACCTGAACAGCATGAAAACATTATGCCAAGTCTAAATTTACGAATATTAGCTCAGTATTATGCATTTTCTGAGGGGACTTTCAATTCTCACGGCCTAGGGGAAAATGCTGAAGCTGTGAGAATTGAAAGTTCCAGTCAGGGACCTTTCTAAAGTGACCCACAGGCATCATATGAAGTGGTGAGATATCTATGTCACCTGACCAGTATGAAAACATAATGTCAAGTCTAAATTTACCAATATTAGCTCGGTATTATGCATTTTCGGATTGATCTTTCAATTCTCACAGCCTGGGGAAAAATGTTGAAGCTGTGAGAATTGAAAGGTCCGGCCAGGGACCTATCTAAAGTGACACACAGGAATCATATGAAGTGGTTAGATATCTATCTCACCTGAACAGCATGAAAACATTATGCCAAGTCTAAATTTACGAATATTAGCTCAGTATTATGCATTTTCTGAGGTGACTTTCAATTCTCACGGCCTGGGGGAAAATGCTGAAGCTGTGAGAATTGAAAGTTCCAGTCAGGGACCTTTCTAAAGTGACCCACAGGCATCATATGAAGTGGTGAGATATCTATCTCACCTGACCAGTATGAAAACATAATGTCAAGTCTAAATTTACCAATATTAGCTCGGTATTATGCATTTTCGGATTGAACTTTCAATTCTCACAGCCTGGGGAAAAATGTTGAAGCTGTGAGAATTGAAAGTTCCGGCCAGGGACCTATCTAAAGTGACCCACAGGCATCATATGAAGTGGTGAGATATCTGTCTCAATTGACCAGCATGAAAACAATATGTCAAGTCTAAATTTACTAATATTAGCTCAGTATTATGCATTTTCTGAGGTGACTTTCAATTCTCACGGCTTGGAGAAAAATTCTGAAGCTGTGAGAATTGAAAGTTCCAGTCAGGGACCTTTCTAAAGTGACCCACAGGCATCATATGAAGTGGTGAGATATCTATCTCACCTGACCAGCATGAAAACATTATGCCAAGTCTAAATTTACCAATATTAGCTCAGTATTATGCATTTTCTGAGGTGACTTTCAATTCTCACGGCCTGGGGGAAAATGCTGAAGCTGTGAGAATTGAAAGTTCCGGCCAGGGACCTATCTAAAGTGACCCACAGGCATCATATGAAGTGGTGAGATATCTATCTCACCTGACCAGCATGAAAACATTATGTCAAGTCTAAATTTACTAATATTAGCTCGGTATTATGCATTTTCTGAGGTGACTTTCAATTCTCACGGCTTGGGGGAAAATTCTGAAGCTGTGAGAATTGAAAGTTCCAGTCAGGGACCTTTCTAAAGTGATGCACAGGCATCATATGAAGTGGTGAGATATCTATCTCACCTGACCAGCATGAAAACATTATGTCAAGTCTAAATTTACTAATATTAGCTCGGTATTATGCATTTTCTGAGGTGACTTTCAATTCTCACGGCTTGGAGAAAAATGCTGAAGCTGTGAGAATTGAAAGTTCCAGTCAGGGACCTTTCTAAAGTGACCCACAGGCATCATATGAAGTGGTGAGATATCTATCTCACCTGACCAGCATGAAAACATTATGTCAAGTCTAAATTTACCAATATTAGCTCAGTATTATGCATTTTCTGAGGTGACTTTCAATTCTCACGGCTTGGAGAAAAATGCTGAAGCTGTGAGAATTGAAAGTTCCAGTCAGGGACCTTTCTAAAGTGATGCACAGGCATCATATGAAGTGGTGAGATATCTGTCTCAATTGACCAGCATGAAAACAATATGTCAAGTCTAAATTTACTAATATTAGCTCGGTATTATGCATTTTCTGAGGTGACTTTCAATTCTCACGGCTTGGAGAAAAATGCTGAAGCTGTGAGAATTGAAAGTTCCAGTTAGGGACCTTTCTAAAGTGACACACAGGCATCATATGAAGTGGTTAGATATCTATCTCACCTGAACAGCATGAAAACATTATGCCAAGTCTAAATTTACGAATATTAGCTCAGTATTATGCATTTTCTGAGGTGACTTTCAATTCTCACGGCCTGGGGGAAAATGCTGAAGCTGTGAGAATTGAAAGTTCCAGTCAGGGACCTTTCTAAAGTGACCCACAGGCATCATATGAAGTGGTGAGATATCTATCTCACCTGACCAGCATGAAAACATTATGTCAAGTCTAAATTTACCAATATTAGCTCGGTATTATGCATTTTCGGATTGAACTTTCAATTCTCACAGCCTGGGGAAAAATGTTGAAGCTGTGAGAATTGAAAGTTCCGGCCAGGGACCTATCTAAAGTGACCCACAGGCATCATATGAAGTGGTGAGATATCTATCTCACCTGACCAGCATGAAAACATTATGTCAAGTCTAAATTTACCAATATTAGCTCGGTATTATGCATTTTCGGATTGAACTTTCAATTCTCACAGCCTGGGGAAAAATGTTGAAGCTGTGAGAATTGAAAGTTCCGGCCAGGGACCTATCTAAAGTGACCCACAGGCATCATATGAAGTGGTGAGATATCTATCTCACCTGAACAGCATGAAAACATTATGCCAAGTCTAAATTTACGAATATTAGCTCAGTATTATGCATTTTCTGAGTTGACTTTCAATTCTCACGGCCTGGGGGAAAATGCTGAAGCTGTGAGAATTGAAAGTTCCAGTCAGGGACCTTTCTAAAGTGACCCACAGGCATCATATGAAGTGGTGAGATATCTATCTCAACTGACCAGCATGAAAACAATATGTCAAGTCTAAATTTACTAATATTAGCTCGGTATTATGCATTTTCTGAGGTGACTTTCAATTCTCACGGCTTGGAGAAAAATGCTGAAGCTGTGAGAATTGAAAGTTCCAGTCAGGGACCTTTCTAAAGTGACACACAGGCATCATATGAAGTGGTGAGATATCTATCTCACCTGACCAGCATGAAAACATAATGTCAAATCTAAATTTACGAATATTAGCTCAGTATTATGCATTTTATGAGGTGACTTTCAATTCTCACGGCATGGGGGAAAATGCTGAAGCTGTGAGAATTGAAAGTTCCAGTCAAGGACCTTTCTAAAGTGACCCATAGGCAACATATGAAGTGGTGAGATATCTATCTCACCTGAGCAGCATGAAAACATTATGCCAAGTCTAAATTCACGAATATTAGCTCAGTATTATGCATTTTCTGAGGTGACTTTCAATTCTCATGGCTTGGAGAAAAATGCTGAAGCTGTGAGAATTGAAAGTTCCAGTCAGGGACCTTTCTAACGTGACCCACAGGCATCATATGAAGTGGTGAGATATCTATCTCACCTGAACAGCATGAAAACATTATGCCAAGTCTAAATTTACGAATATTAGCTAGGTAGTATGCATTTTCTGAGGTGACTTTCAATTATGACGGCCTGGGGGAAAATTCTGAAGCTGTGAGAATTGAAAGTTCCAGTCAGGGACCTTTCTAAAGTGACCCATAGGCATCATATGAAGTGATGAGATATCTATCTCACCTGACCAGTATTAAAACATAATGTCAAGTCTAAATTTACCAATATTAGCTTGGTATTATGCATTTTCGGATTGAACTTTCAATTCTCACAGCCTGTGGAAAAATGTTGAAGCTGTGAGAATTGAAAGTTCCGGCCAGGGACCTATCTAAAGTGACCCACAGGCATCATATGAAGTGGTGAGATATCTGTCTCAATTGACCAACATGAAAACAATATGTCAAGTCTAAATATACTAATATTAGATTGGTATTATGCATTTTCTGAGGTGACTTTCAATTCTCACGGCTTGGAGAAACATTCTGAAGCTGTGAGAATTGAAAGTTCCAGTCAGGGACCTTTCTAAAGTGACCCACAGGCATCATATGAAGTGGTGAGATATCTATCTCACCTGAACAGCATGAAAACATTATGCCAAGTCTAAATTTACGAATAATAGCTCAGTATTATGCATTTTCTGAGGTGACTTTCAATTCTCACGGCCTGGGGGAAAATGCTGAAGCTGTGAGAATTGAAATTTCCAGTCAGGGACCTTTCTAAAGTGATGCACATGCATCTTATGAAGTGGTGAGATATCTGTCTCAATTGACCAGCATGAAAACAATATGTCAAGTCTAAATTTACTAATATTAGCTCAGTATTATGCATTTTCTGAGGTGACTTTCAATTCTAACGGCCTGGGGGAAAATGCTGAAGCTGTGAGAATTGAAAGTTCCAGTCAGGGACCTTTCTAAAGTGACCCACAGGCATCATATGAAGTGGTGAGATATCTATATCACCTGAACAGTATGAAAACATAATGTCAAATCTAAATTTACCAATATTAGCTCGGTATTATGCATTTTCGGATTGAACTTTCAATTCTCACAGCCTGGGGAAAAATGTTGAAGCTGTGAGAATTGAAAGTTCCGGCAAGGGACCTATCTAAAGTGACCCACAGGCATCATATGAAGTGATGAGATATCTGTCTCAATTGACCAACATGAAAACAATATGTCAAGTCTAAATTTACTAATATTAGCTTGGTTATGCATTTTCTGAGGTGACTTTCAATTCTCATGGCTTGGGGGAAAATTCTGAAGCTGTGAGAATTGAAAGTTCCCGTCAGGAACCTATCTAAAGTGATGCACAGGCATCATATGAGGTGTGAGATATCTGTCTCAATTGACCAGCATGAATACAATATGTCAAGTCTAAATTTACTAATATTAGCTCGGTATTATGCATTTTCTGAGGTGACTTTCAATTCTAACGGCCTGGGGGAAAATGCTGAAGCTGTGAGAATTGAAAGTTCCAGTCAGGGACTTTCTAAAGTGACCCACAGGCATCATATGAAGTGGTGAGATATCTATCTCACCTGAACGGCATGAAAACATTATGCCATGTCTAAATTTACGAATATTAGCTCAGTATTATGCATTTTCTGCGGTGACTTTCAATTCTCACGGCCTGGGGGAAAATGCTGAAGCTGTGAGAATTGAAAGTTCCAGCCAGGGACCTTTCTAAAGTGACCCACAGGCATCAAATGAAGTGGTGAGATATCTATCTCACCTGAACAGCATGAAAACATTATGCCAAGTCTAAATTTACGAATATTAGCTCAGTATTATTCATTTTCTGAGGTGACTTTCAATTCTCACGGCCTGGGGGAAAATGCTGAAGCTTTGAGAATTGAAAGTTCCAGTTAGGGACCTTTCTAAAGTGACACACAGGCATCCTATGAAGTGGTTAGATATCTATCTCACCTGACCAGCATGAAAACAATATGTCAAGTCTAAATTTACTAATATTAGCTTGGTATTATGCATTTTCTGAGGTGACTTTCAATTCTCACGGCTTGGAGAAAAATGCTGAAGCTGACGGGATATTGAAAGTTCCAGTCAGGGACCTTTCTAAAGTGACCCACAGGCATCATATGAAGTGGTGAGATATCTATCTCACCTGATCAGCATGAAACCATTATGCCAAGTCTAAATATACGAATATTAGCTCAGTATTATGCATTTTCGGATGACTTTCAATTCTCACGGCCTGGGGGAAAATGCTGAAGCTGTGAGAATTGAAAGTTCCGGCCAGGGACCTATCTAAAGTGACCCACAGGCATCATATGAAGTGGTGAGATATCTATCTCACCTGAACGGCATGAAAACATTATGCCAAGTCTAAATTTACAAATATTAGCTCAGTATTATGCATTTTCTGAGGTGACTTTCAATTTTCACGGCCTGGGGGAAAATGCTGAAGCTGTGAGAATTGAAAGTTCCAGTCAGGGACCTTTCTAAAGTGACCCACAGGCATCATATGAAGTGGTGATATATATATCTCACCTGAACAGCATGAAAACATTATGCCAAGTCT
>CM026402.1:50631376-50751235 GCA_014843695.1 Archivesica marissinica | reverse complement strand
TAAAGCAGCATTACATCGTAATAAAGTATGGTTTGGGTAAAATATAAATTCTAATGTGTGTGTGTTTACAAACATCGACATAGTCGCTCAGAAACGATAAAATTCCAATAAATTGAAACCGTCGTATACGCGAATTTAAAGGGCATGGACGCACTGCACTGTACATTTAAATATCAATTTAAAACAGAAGTATATGGCAAAATGATTTTATCACATATAAATTTATAGGTCGAGTTGTTTCATTACCCATAGAAATGGGGATATATGGGATTCTATCAATAGAATAATGTACTTGCCGTTTCTGTGTTGTATTAGAATTAATCTACTAGAATGTGTAATGTATGATTATATGAGAGCCGTTGTGTGTGTTTACGTTTATTTATCGTCGCTACCGGTTGCCCATATGAACGACGCCTCCTGAAGAGATTAGTTAGTTTAGATGTTGGAGGATAGTGCATGATACAGACAGAGACCCATTCCAGAGTCTCCTCTGGTTCTTTTACGTGCACGGTGTAAAGCACCGACACGAGACCTCGGTTTAACGTCGCATCTGAAAGACTGTTAATTTTATTAGGGTCAGACGGGGGATCGAACCTGCGATCCCTGGATTACCAGTCCATCGTGTTATCAATGGACTACAGATCCGTCTGTGAGAGTTCTTTAGGCTGCTTCATTATATAAGGATGACCATATAAACAGATCAGAATATAACAGACGGATCTGTAGTCCAGTGGTAACACGCTGGACTGGTAATCCAGGGATCGCAGGTTCGATCCCCCATCTGACCCTAATAAAATTAACCATCTTTTAGATGTGACGTTAAACCGAGGTCTCGTGCCGGTGATTTACACCGTGCACGTAAAAGAACCAGAGGAGACTCTGGAATGGGTCTCTGTCTGTATCATTGCACTATCCTCCAAAAATCTAAAATGACTAATCTCTTCAGGAAGCGTCGCTCATATGGGCAACCGGTAGCGACGATAAATAAACGTAAAACACAGATCAGAATAGTATTGTTTACTTTTGTATGTTATCAAAAAATGTTGTCAACACATGTGTATGTACTTCAATGGCATAGTGGATATATCTTGTTATTAGAGTAAGATTGTAATTTATTTGACCGAGTAATCGCCGAAATTCTTGTTTCCAGCCAATAGCGTAATACTATTATTATTTCGGTGATCACTAATCTACTTTATCTGTTATGGCTTCCAATGATCTTTGGATAATATATGTTTTCCCGCTGTTATTCATTTTAACTGGCCATACAACCGCATTTCACTACATGACACATACACATAGCTTCTTATGCTAGTGTGAACGTTTATCAATCAAAAATACCCCCGGTATGGTGATCAAGTTAGTATTGGTCTGCTGTTAACATCGGTCTGCTGTCAACATCGGTCTGCTGTCAACAACGGTCTGCTGTCAACATCGGTCTGCTGTTAACAACGGTCTGCTGTCAACATCGGTCTGCGGTTAACAACGGTCTGCTGTCAACATCGGTATGCTGTCAACAACGGTCTGCTGTCAACATCGGTCTGCTGTTAACAACGGTCTGCTGTCAACATCGGTCTGCGGTTAACAACGGTCTGCTGTCAACAACGGTATGCTGTTAACATCGGTCTGCTGTCAACATCGGTCTGATGTGCTATCAACATCGGTCTGCTGGCAACAGCGGTCTGCTGTCAACATTGACAACGACAGACAAAACAAATGAATTCGATAATACTAATAATTAATTCACCGTTTATAATCATCAGAATACAGTTAAACTACAACATTACATGCCACCGGGGAGTAATACGAAACATTAACAGTGGAAAAGAAATTGCCATCTTCCACTGTTTCAAAACGATGAAAGAAAATTCAATAATTCATTAGAAAGCATAAAATAATCCCTTTTCTTTTCAGTGTTTTTTATGATGTGTTATGTTTTAGATTGAAATTAATTCTTGTCTTTCAGTTTTTAAATTAATTAAATATGCCATGATATTATTATACCGTGATACGTTTTGTTGCAATATGTCCTTGTAATTCTAGTCAGCATGGCAATGGGGTATTTACATTTGTGCTTGTATTATATAGAGTCAAACCTGTGTTAAGCAGCCAGCCAAGGGAATCACTCACAGAAAATGGCTGCTTAGCACAGTTGGCTGCTTAATAGAGGTGACCACTAACACATGTTTAACTGTACGTGTACATAGATGAAACGTTAATAAAGATGAAATCTTCTTCGTATACGATGTTTTGCTTTATTAATACTATTCTCTTCGAGAATCAGTGTGTAGTCCAGTGGTTGGACTGGCAATCCAGGGATCGCAGGTTCGATCCCCCATGTGACCCTAATACAATATATAGTCTTTGATATGGGACTTTAAACCGAGGTCTCGTGTCTGTGCTTTACACCGTGCACGTACAAGATCCAGAGGATACTCTGTAATGGTCTCTGTCTGTATCATTGCACTATCCTCCAAACATCTAAATTGACTAATCTCTTCAGGTCCAATATGACATTCCACCTCTGTCCAATATGACATTCCACCTCGGTCCAATATGACATTCCACCTCGGTCCAATATGACATTCCACCTCGGTCCAATATGACATTCCACCTCGTTCCAATATGACATTCCACCTCGGTCCAATATGACATTCCACATCTGTCCAATATGACATTCCACCTCGTTCCAATATGACATTCCACCTCGTTCCAATATGACATTCCACATCTGTCCAATATGACATTCCACCTCGGTCCAATATGACATTCCACCTCGTTCCAATATGACATTCCACCTCGGTCCAATATGACAATCCACCTCGGTCCAATATGACATTCCACCTCGTTCCAATATGACATTCCACCTCGGTCCAATATGACATTCCACCTCGGTCCAATATGACATTCCACATCTGTCCAATATGACATTCCACCTCGGTCCAATATGACTGGATTCATCCCAATAACAAGGCCAGTATGAAATGACTTAATTAATACCATTATAGAAAAACAGACGGATCTGAAATTAACAGTCTTTCAA
Source organism: Archivesica marissinica (assembly GCA_014843695.1). NCBI lineage: Eukaryota > Metazoa > Mollusca > Bivalvia > Venerida > Vesicomyidae > Archivesica > Archivesica marissinica. Next base: position 50,748,192 of record CM026402.1, on the reverse strand, counting down.
ATGGGATATTAAACCGGGGTCTCCTGTCGGTGCTTTACACCGTGCACGTAAAAGAACCAAAGGAGACTCTGGAACGGGTCTCTGTCTGTATCATTGCACTATCCTCCAAAAATCTAAAATGACTAATCTCTTCAGAAGGCGTCGCTCATATGGGCAACCGGTAGCGACGATAAATAAACGTAAAACATACATTATAGAAATTATATAAACCATTATGTTGGTCACATCTAGTATACGTCACATCTCATATTAGTTAGATCGCAAGCCTAAACATTATCTGTCGCTCGCCCTTTTTTATCAAACTGCGTGGTACATTGATGAGAAACAAGACACAAACACGGAAAGCATTGGCATGGAATTGGTGTAAACAGGCGTTGCATCATGATTACACGTCACAACAATGTGTTTATAGTACGTACATAGTTTCGTTGTGCTGGCAGAACGTATTTCTTGTTTATAACGGACGAAGTGCACTTCCGAAAACAAATGAGCGATACGTTAATGTACTTATCTAACCCACAACTGAACCACTATTAAAAGCAGACGTAGATTCTATGGCAGGCATATACTATACGTCGCTGCGAGGGGTATTCCATTACATCTTATCAATAAAATTAATTATTTCTTAAAGATTTGAACTTTGTCTTTTGCGGCTTAGACTGTTATGTCACGTACCAATTCTTTGTGAATATTACAAACAACTGGGCCATAAATCGAAATGGAGATATCAGGCCACTTGCAAACCAGATGAATAAACGCGGTCTTTCATTTGTGTGAGCTCGATCTAATCAAAGCTTGTATTAATATATACGCTATTCTGAAATAGTATTTTATTGGAACTTAATGAGCTGCGTGTAAGATTGGGATTGAGAAAAACAGTAGAGCATAGTATCAAACGCTTGCAAGTAGCTGCGCTGATTGTACGGTGTAAAACAATGTGGTCTGCACACAGGGAGGTATGGACAAGCTGCGTGGCTGTGCTTATATTAATGTTGGCGGTGAGTAGCACTTCGATCACAGACAGGGGAGACCAACACTCGAACACACTGTTCCAGGAACGTAGTTTCCGAGACATAAACTTTCGTGAGTATTGTCTGATGAATTATATAATAGCTTAATCATTAATTCCCATTATTTGTAAACGTTTGAACATGTGCACACAAACAAATTGTATTTCTACTCTATTATTTGTATATAGTAGGGCCCGCCTTGTTCAATAGTGGTTAATGCCATTGACTTCAAATCCCTTGCCCATCACCGCGGTTGGTTTAAATCCCACTATCTAGATATATTGACGGTCAGTGGTTCTACCCGGATATAAGTCCCTGTCTGATCTATTGCTCGGAGAATCTTCACCCACAACTATGTCAGTATACCTTATGATATAAACCCAACTATGTCAGTATACCTTATGATATAAACCCAACTATGTCAGTATACTTTATGATATAAACCCAACTATGTCAGTATACCTTATGATATAAACCCAACTATGTCAGTATACCTTATGATATAAACCCAACTATGTCAGTATACCTTATGATATAAACCCAACTATGTCAGTATACTTTATGATATAAACCCAACTATGTCAGTATACCTTATGATATAAACCCAACTATGTCAGTATACCTTATGATATAAACCCAACTATGTCAGTATACCTTATGATATAAACCCAACTATGTCAGTATACCTTATGATATAAACCCAACTATGTCAGTATACCTTATGATATAACCCAACTATGTCATATCTTATGATATAAACCCAACTATGTCAGTATAATTTATGATATAAACCCAACTATGTCAGTATACTTTATGATATAAACCCAACTATGTCAGTATATCTTATGATATAAACCCAACTATGTCAGTATACCTTATGATATAAACCCAACTATGTCAGTATACCTTTTTGAGGACACTATAATAATAATCTTACTTTAAATAGTACTTTTGGTAATATTGAACAGTTAATTAAAAATGGATACATGCGGTGATTGTTGTTGCATAGTGTCTGTAATATGTCAAAGGAATTTTCTCGTCTAAACAGTCTTAACATCATAATGAAACACTACCTACCTTAGAACCTACTGTAATTATCCGAGTACACGACAGAGCGTCAATTAACATGGCTTAGACCAGAGGAAGTATATCCAGAAGCAACACAGGGACCATACACTACCTAGAGAAACCAGTCGCACACGTGCCCCCGTGGAGGCGACATTAAATAAAACTACAGAAGCAACACAGGGACCATACACATCCTAGAGAAACAAAGCGCCCACGTGCCTCCGTGGAGGCGACTTTAAATAAAACTACAGAAGCAACACAGCGACCATAAACTACCTAGAGAAACCAGGCGCCCAGTCATGTCATCTGTTCATTCTTTCTCATTATGTGAGAGTAGGGTAGTATAAAACAGATGCGTAGTTTCCTGTTCCCATTTTGTATATGATTGAGTTATCACTATTTGATTGCGTGTAATATATACTGAGTCAAAAAAGAAACGATACCAAACTAAAAATGACGTAAAACGGATAAAACCATAGAAAGGTTTAATATATTATTACGTATCAGTACCGGCTATCTTATTGCAACGTCAGCCAACCATAAACACAGGTAAATAAACACCCGATAATCCTGGAACGCCGAATTTCCGATTTGCACGTGCTCCTCAACAAAGACAACTTCCTACACATGTACAAATCGGAAAACTAATTTATTGTACTGGTATTGCATTATCATCGAGGAAAAACACCTTACATACCCATTGTTACCTCTAACAAAATGCCTAGGCTAAACAGCAATCAGAGAATGCGTGCCATTGGCATGATTGACGGCGGTTTACGTCAGCGTGACGTCGCAAATCGACTCGGGGGTTACGCGGATCACGATAACACGTCTACTTCGACGTTATCGAACACATGGATCGGTGGACGACCGTCCAAGATCTGGTCGACCACGTGTGACGACGCGTGAACAGGACCGTCACATTCGGACGTCACATTTACGTGACCGGTTCCTACCTGCTACGCACACAGCTGCCGTTACTCCTGGGATGACCAACAATCGCATCAGTGCACAAACAGTCAGGAACCGGCTCGGTGAACGTGGCATTCGTGCCTATCGGCCATACGTTGGACCCATCCTGACACGACGTCACCATGACGTACGGCGGGAATGGACGACGGAACGTGCTCGCTGGACTCGGTTACAGTGGAATTCGGTGATGTTTAGCGATGAATCGCAGTTCTGTTTGCGTCGAGCGGATGGCAGAGAGCGGGTATATCGCAGACGCGGTGAACGTTACGCCGACGCATGTGTACGTCAGGTCGATCTGTTCGGGGGCGGAAGCGTTATGGCGTGGGGCGGTATCACCTTCGGCAGTCGCACTGAACTGTTAGTGGTGGACGGGAACCTAAACGCCCAGCGGTACTGTGATGAGATCCTTGCGCCAGTTGTTGTGCCGTTCTTTAACGCCAACAGAAACGTCACACAGTTCCAACAGGACAACGCCAGGTGTCATACTGCTCGGATTTCCACCACATTATTGGAGCAGAACAATATTGAAACCCTGCCCTGCTTTGTCACCCATAGAACATTTGTGGGATACGTTAGACCGCCGCGTCAGACGACGTCAGCCGGTAACGTTAAACCAACTGAGGGATGTTTTGCGTCAGGAGTGGACAAATATTGACCAGCAAGATATTCAGACACTCTTCCGTTCGATGCGACGGCGGTGCATTGCAGTGAGAGACGCAAATGGTGCCCATACTCTGTATTGACGTCTGTGTGAAAACTCCATTAGACCCCTGTCCGACGAATTACGTCATCACGCAGCAGACAGTTTCGGAGGCTCATTATGCTTTATGTGCTCCTCTTTCAAACATGTTGGACTATCATCTTATGAATTTTCAAAGAATTTTCTTAATAAATGTTGAAATTATAGACACATAAACACCAGGTATCGTTTCTTTTTTGACTCAGTATATAACAAACGTGAACCATGCTAAAGCCACCTCCGTCGCCGAGTGCTGGTCAATGTTGACTTAAAATCACTTGTCCCTCACCGTTGTAGGTTCAAATCAACCGACAGGGGGTGTGGACTGAAGTTATCAAGCTTACTCGCTGAAGGTTGATTGTTCTATAACACAGAGCTGTGTGGAGGGGGGGGGTGAACGAATGGTCAAGGAGAAAATAACTTGCTTAAATGTGATATTTTTCGTATAAAAGTTTTATATTATTTTCAGAAAATCTTCCTCAGCAGATGAGCAAGTTGACCAATGACCATTCAATCAGTGACCTGAATGACCATTCGAACAGTGACCATTCAAAACGTGACCATTCAAAGACAAGACAGTCACATAGCAACGAAAGGCTAACCGTAAAACGTGACAAGCGTGATCTTTCACATGTTGATGAAAATCCAGAAATACTTATCAATGAAACAACTAGAAATGAAACATCTTTCGAGGATTATGAAAGAGAATACTTGGTGAATAAGACGATGCAACTATTAGAACAATTCTTACAATATGGCAATTATCTGAAGGAGCTAAAAGACGATAAATCTTCAACAACATCTCCTATAGTGTCACCAGACCCGGGAAGGACAACGTTGTCACCCCATGTGGGAGAACAGACTACTTCCGGTAACAGGGTAGATCGCCGTATACTTGAGATGAAATTACAGGAACTAAGAGGAATGTCTCTACATCAATTAGCCAATGTTTTCCACAATGTGCAGCATTCAGCGAAACAGGGCGTTACGGATCCTGGTATATCAAGCTTGTGTTGTAACGTTGGGTGAAATAAATATACACGATGCAATACAATGATGGCACATTTCGATGGATTATACAGATACCACCATTTCCTCGAGTAATCAAAACATATTAATAGCATATTTTTCAGTTCTTGTTTGGAAAATGACACTAGCAACATGTCTTCTTCTACCACAGGGCTGTTTATATTCATATTATAAACCCAAATGCCTAAATCACTGTTCTCAAGTTTGCGAATTAGACCATTTATGAATAACAGTATTGGTGAACATTTTCCTCCTTGCATCATACCCTGTGTTACATCAAACCAGTCGGAAGTAAAATTACGGTTGCGCACACAACTTTGCATAGATTTGTACATTTGAAGGAATGAATCAAATGAGTGTCGGATCAATTCCAGATTCCAACAGCTTATATAAATGTCCATCATGACATACACTATCAAATGCTTGACGGGCGTCTAGATAGCAGACATATACCTTGCTTCTGTTTTCTTTTCCAACGAGGATGCTTTCTTTTAGTACAAACAACGTCATGGTACAACATTTTTGGAATCCGCCTTGTTGGCAATTTACTGTGGATAAGATAGTTGATTCACATCTTTCTAAAATTATATGTTCTTACACCTTAAGCAACGAAGATGTCATTGGAAATTTCCCGATAGTTATTTCGTTCATCTTTTCTTTTGTTCCCGCCTTTATCAATAGTAGTTATGTCTACAGCTCTATCCTTGTTTACAAGACTTAATTGATTTAGCAACGTTTTCTTCGGTGACTAGAGTTGGGCATACACCATCTATATGTAATTCGGATGTGTAGTGTAATAATCGCGATTCAACCTCGTTTTACCATTGTGGGTCAAACTCTCATTTTCTAACGTCGAGTATATGTTGGTGAAGTACACCTTCCACTGATCTGTAATTGATGTTGGGTCTCCATATGCAACATCGCCATTAAACTTTAATTTCAGACCAAGCAATGTTGGAAAACTTTTCCCGTCGTTTTTGACGATTCTCCAGAATCGTTGATTATCAAGTTCTACGGTTTTGTCTATTTCTTGGTCTTGCTCTGACAGATAAACTTAGGGCATGGTATCGTTGAGAGCGCCGGAAATCTCGTTTCAATTTACATATTTTTCATACGATTCGGATGAATATAAACGGGGCTTTCCATCTTCTATCCACTTTCGGCGGAATTGTTTCATATGTTTATGCAGCCCAGACAGCTGGTTGAACCAATACGGCTTAAGAAAATGTTTAAGCATCGTCTGCTTAAAACACTCTTTAGAGGTCGATATTACTGTGCCTATTATAGTTATATACGCGCTATCGATGTTTTCTTTAATATTGAAATGCGCTGTTCTAGTGCCTAGCAATTTCTATGAATTGTCTACAATGTTCGCGTAGTTCATGAGCTCATCTTCCTTAATCCGGTTCCAGTTGATGAAGATTATTATTGTTTACGTCGTTTATGTATTGGAAAGGTTTCTCTAAAACTACACGATGCAGTTTACAAATAACTGGTGTATTGCTGGAAGCATTCAAACAGTTGTCACCAACTATTTCCACATACTGTACACTTTTTCAACTGGAATCATTACATAGAGCGTTTCATGTTGGTCATCCTATGAGACAAACGTGTGTGAGGTCCCTATGCACATATCAACTGTATGTGGAAGTCGTTTGAGCCCCGCTGGAGCCGTTATGATTGTGTCCTTAGGCAAGGCATTTAAATTCCACATCGCCTCTTCTCTCTCCCTCGTGGCGATGGATTCCATCAGGAATGAGGTCTCGAGAGTGATTGATATAAGTTGTAAGAACTTGTTTCGCAATCGAGCTATAATAAATGTGTATAAACTATATCAACTGTATTTACTGCATTAAGGCTGGTTTCAAATATAAAGTGCTCAAAGTATCCACCTTTAACATCTGGGTTATCCTTGTAAAATCAGTGTTAAAATCTCCCATCATTACCACGGTGTCACGTGCAGAGTAGTAACTCCATATGTTGTAAATTGTATACCTATTATTCTGTCGTCATCAATATTTAATGGTGTTACATAATTGTCATGTTGCATTTAAATTCCACGTTGCCTCTTCTCTCTCCCTCGTGGCGATGGATTCCATCAGGAATGAGGTCTCGAGAGTGATTTATATAAGTTGAAATAACGTGTTTCGCAATCGAGCTAAAATAAATTTGTATAAACTAATTGTCATGTTTAGTGTGCCATAGTAAAGCAACTCCGCCTTTACCCACACGTCTATTACTGGGTAGTTCTAAGCTATTGTCACATACACCGTAAGCATTGTAATTGCTGCTTACTGATCGATCCGTTTCTGTTTATTTAAAATGGCGTACAGATAACTACAACTAGATATCAACCTGGATACATTCTATGATAATATGTTTAAGTTCATGAAACAAAATACGAAATACATGTGTTAATGAAGGCATGAACCAATTATGTAAATAAGTAATGCGTACTTAGTCAATGTTACTTAGTTGAGAATAAATGTTATCGTCTGAGTAGTATGACTTATACTTATTATCCGCATTTGTCGAACTTGTCCAATCGTGTCTGACACATGCGATTGTTTCGCCGTCTCTGAAGCACACCACGGGACAGCCACCGTTTGCAATACACGCCATCGTGCCAGCATCCTGGGTGTTCTACAAGATGACAATGTTTATCGGCGTCAAGATTGAGACGAATACTAACAAAGCCCGAAGATCTGCGTGAGAGGAAATTGTAACACATGTTTAGGGCCCCTCCAATTAACATAGGCGGCAATTAGTGAGTCCATGATATAATCGCTATGCCCACAAATAAAGAACCCTTTAGGTCTTTACTTAGAAACTCAGAATTCTTGCGAACACATTAGATCCGGATTTTGGGTATGGCGATATTATATATGAACGGGGATTCCATTTCTCCTTGGATCATCGGGGGGGGGGGGGGTCCCAATGTTAGCTATTATCTGAGCAAATATTACTTGTGTTTTCTAGACGCATTTTGGTGACCCTGTATATGTATTCTGGGAGGTGGGTGCATATAATGTGAAAGAGTATGATCATTTGTCCGAATACTGGCGACATCACTCTGTGTTGCACAACTAACGATGTTGAGAATATCGCACTGCACAGATGCATCTGCATTTACAATCACCACAGGCGAACTACACAGGGTGTCTACATGTACAGAGTTTTTACTTGCATTGACATGTTCGGAATCGATATGTTTGTCAACGAATCCAGATAAGAAGTCTGCAGTATCGTCAATACACGTATTGGAAGTATTTGTTTCTGAAACTGTCAACTTCTTCTGGTAACCGTGGAGTGGGCTGTGACCCCGGGTCTGCATACTCATGACCACGAGAACAAGCCGCACTTCTGGAGTGGGCTGTGACCCTGGGTCTGCATACCGCATGACCACGAGAACAAGCCGCACTTCTGGTGTGGGCTGTGACCCTGGGTCTACATACTCATGACCACGAGAACAAGCCGCACTTCTGGAGTGGGCTGTGACCCTGGGTCTGCATACTCATGACCACGAGACAAGCTGCACTTCTGGAGGAGTGGGCTGTGACCCTGGGTCTGCATATTCATAGCCACGAGAACAAGCCGCACTTCTGAGGTGGGCTGTGACACTGGGTCTGCATACTCATGACCACGAGAACAAGCTGCACTTCTGGAGGAGTGGGCTGTGACCCTGGGTCTGCATACTCATAGCCACGAGAACAAGCCGAACTTCTGGAGTGGCTGTGACCCTGGGTCTGCATACTCATGACCACAAGAACAAGCTGCACCTCTGGAGTGGGATGTGACCCTGGGTCTGCATACTCATGACCACGAGAACAAGCCGCATTTCTGGAGTGGGCTGTAACCCTGGGTCTGCATACTCATGACCGCGAGAACAAGCCGCACTTCTGGAGTGGGCTGTGACCCTGGGTCTGCATACTCATGACCACGAGAACAAGCCGCACTTCTGGAGTGGGCTGTGACCCTGGGTCTGCATACTCATAGCCACGAGAACAAGCCGCACCTCTGAGGTGGGCTGTGACCCTGGGTCTGCATACTCATGACCACGAGAACAAGCTGCACTTCTGGAGGAGTGGGCTGTGACCCAGGGTCTGCATACTCATGACCACGAGAACAAGCCGCACTTCTGGAGTGGGCTGTAACCCTGGGTCTACATACTCATGACCACGAGAACAAGCCGCACTTCTGGAGTGGGCTGTGACCCTGGGTCTGCATACTCATGACCACGAGAACAAGCCGCACTTCTGGAGTGGGCTGTGACCCTGGGTCTGCATACTCATGACCACGAGAACAAGCCGCACTTCTGGAGTGGGCTGTGACACTGGGTCTACATACTCATGACCACGAGAACAAACCGCACTTCTGGAGTGGGCTGTGACACTGGGTCTACATATTCATGACCACGAGAACAAGCCGCACTTCTGGAGTGGGCTGTGACACTGGGTCTGCATACTCATAGCCACGAGAACAAGCCGCACTTCTGGAGTGGGCTGTGACCCTGGGTCTGCATACTCATGACCACGAGAACAAGCCGCACTTCTGGAGTGGGCTGTGACACTGGGTCTACATACTCATGACCACGAGAACAAGCCGCACTTCTGGCGTGGGCTGTGACCCTGGGTCTGCATACTCATGACCACGAGAACAAGCCGCACTTCTGGAGTGGGCTGTGACGCTGGGGCTGCATACTCATAGCCACGAGAACAAACCGCACTTCTGGAGTGGGCTGTGACGCTGGGTCTGCACGAGAACAAGCCGCACTTCATTCATCTATCATTATGTGTATGTTATTATTGAGACGGCAGTCCGCCAACAGTGGGGTATGGGCCATATTCCAGTTTATGTTGTCCCACATCGGGCAAGTCACCCACCGCACAGTTCAGAGCTTCCGGATTGCGCCATCACCAGCAAGGTTGAGGAGGAGTACACACTCCATATCACTGTGCTGTAGCGACATAGGAAGTCATGCTGAAAGGTGCGAAACCGGCTTCCTGTAACCAGGTGCTTGTTCGAACGAAAGCGGGAAAACAACACAACTGGCGCATACCAAGATTGTTGAACAAATAAATATGAATATAACAATAGGTCGACTAAATGTAATTTCTCAAAACCATTAGGCTAAACGCACACACACATAGGCCAAACATATGCATAATACAAGATTACAAACAGTCAAACAACATGTCCACACAGACAGTATACAAGTTATCATACAAACAGTGTAACAACATGTCCACACAGACAATATACAAGTTATCATACAAACAGTCAAACAACATGTCCACACAGACAATATACAAGTTATCATACAAACAGTGTAACAACATGTCCACACAGACAGTATACAAGTTATCATACAAACAGTGTAACAACATGTCCACACAGACAATATACAAGTTATCATACAAACAGTGTAACAACATGTCCACACAGACAGTATACAAGTTATCATACAAACAGTCAAACAACATGTCCACACAGACAATATACAAGTTATCATACAAACAGTCAAACAACATGTCCACACAGACAATATACAAGTTATCATACAAACAGTCAAACAACATGTCCACACAGACAATATACAAGTTATCATACAAACAGTCAAACAACATGTCCACACAGACAGTATACAAGTTATCATACAAACAGTGTAACAACATGTCCACACAGACAATATACAAGTTATCATACAAACAGTCAAACAACATGTCCACACAGACAATATACAAGTTATCATACAAACAGTGTAACAACATGTCCACACAGACAGTATACAAGTTATCATACAAACAGTGTAACAACATGTCCACACAGACAATATACAAGTTATCATACAAACAGTGTAACAACATGTCCACACAGACAGTATACAAGTTATCATACAAACAGTCAAACAACATGTCCACACAGACAATATACAAGTTATCATACAAACAGTGTAACAACATGTCCACACAGACAGTATACAAGTTATCATACAAACAGTGTAACAACATGTCCACACAGACAATATACAAGTTATCATACAAACAGTGTAACAACATGTCCACACAGACAGTATACAAGTTATCATACAAACAGTCAAACAACATGTCCACACAGACAATATACAAGTTATCATACAAACAGTCAAACAACATGTCCACACAGACAATATACAAGTTATCATACAAACAGTGTAACAACATGTCCACACAGACAATATACAAGTTATCATACAAACAGTCAAACAACATGTCCACACAGACAATATACAAGTTATCATACAAACAGTGTAACAACATGTCCACACAGACAATATACAAGTTATCATACAAACATTGTAACAACATGTCCACACAGACAATATACAAGTTATCATACAAACAGTCAAACAACATGTCCACACAGACAGTATACAAGTTATCATACAAACAGTGTAACAACATGTCCACACAGACAGTATACAAGTTATCATACAAACAGTGTAACAACATGTCCACACAGACAATATACAAGTTATCATACAAACAGTCAAACAACATGTCCACACAGACAATATACAAGTTATCATACAAACAGTGTAACAACATGTCCACACAGACAATATACAAGTTATCATACAAACATTGTAACAACATGTCCACACAGACAATATACAAGTTATCATACAAACAGTCAAACAACATGTCCACACAGACAGTATACAAGTTATCATACAAACAGTGTAACAACATGTCCACACAGACAGTATACAAGTTATCATACAAACAGTGTAACAACATGTCCACACAGACAATATACAAGTTATCATACAAACAGTCTAACAACATGTCCACACAGACAATATACAAGTTATCATACAAACAGTGTAACAACATGTCCACACAGACAGTATACAAGTTATCATACAAACAGTGTAACAACATGTCCACACAGACAATATACAAGTTATCATACAAACAGTGTAACAACATGTCAACACAGACAGTATACAAGTTATCATACAAACAGTGTAACAACATGTCCACACAGACGACAATATACAAGTTATCATACAAACAGTGTAACAACATGTCCACACAGACAGTATACAAGTTATCATACAAACAGTCAAACAACATGTCCACACAGACAATATACAAGTTATCATACAAACAGTCAAACAACATGTCCACACAGACAATATACAAGTTATCATACAAACAGTCAAACAACATGTCCATACAGACAATATACAAGTTATCATACAAACAGTCAAACAACATGTCCACACAGACAATATACAAGTTATCATACAAACAGTCTAACAACATGTCCACACAGACAATATACAAGTTATCATACAAACAGTGTAACAACATGTCCACACAGACAGTATACAAGTTATCATACAAACAGTGTAACAACATGTCCACACAGACAATATACAAGTTATCATACAAACAGTCAAACAACATGTCCACACAGACAGTATACAAGTTATCATACAAACAGTGTAACAACATGTCCACACAGACAATATACAAGTTATCATACAAACAGTGTAACAACATGTCCACACAGACAATATACAAGTTATCATACAAACAGTGTAACAACATGTCCACACAGACAATATACAAGTTATCATACAAACAGTCAAACAACATGTCCACACAGACAATATACAAGTTATCATACAAACAGTGTAACAACATGTCCACACAGACAATATACAAGTTATCATACAAACAGTCAAACAACATGTCCACACAGACAATATACAAGTTATCATACAAACAGTCAAACAACATGTCCACACAGACAATATACAAGTTATCATACAAACAGTCAAACAACATGTCCACACAGACAATATACAAGTTATCATACAAACAGTCAAACAACATGTCCACACAGACAATATACAAGTTATCATACAAACAGTCAAACAACATGTCCACACAGACAATATACAAGTTATCATACAAACAGTCAAACAACATGTCCACACAGACAATATACAAGTTATCATACAAACAGTCAAACAACATGTCCACACAGACAATATACAAGTCATCATACAAACAGTGTAACAACATGTCCACACAGACAATATACAAGTTATCATACAAACAGTCAAACAACATGTCCACACAGACAATATACAAGTTATCATACAAACAGTGTAACAACATGTCAACACAGACAGTATACAAGTTATCATACAAACAGTGTAACAACATGTCCACACAGACGACAATATACAAGTTATCATACAAACAGTGTAACAACATGTCCACACAGACAGTATACAAGTTATCATACAAACAGTCAAACAACATGTCCACACAGACAATATACAAGTTATCATACAAACAGTCAAACAACATGTCCACACAGACAATATACAAGTTATCATACAAACAGTGTAACAACATGTCCACACAGACAATATACAAGTTATCATACAAACAGTGTAACAACATGTCCACACAGACAGTATACAAGTTATCATACAAACAGTGTAACAACATGTCCACACAGACAATATACAAGTTATCATACAAACAGTGTAACAACATGTCCACACAGACAGTATACAAGTTATCATACAAACAGTCAAACAACATGTCCACACAGACAGTATACAAGTTATCATACAAACAGTGTAACAACATGTCCACACAGACAATATACAAGTTATCATACAAACAGTGTAACAACATGTCCACACAGACAATATACAAGTTATCATACAAACAGTCAAACAACATGTCCACACAGACAATATACAAGTTATCATACAAACAGTGTAACAACATGTCCACACAGACAATATACAAGTTATCATACAAACAGTGTAACAACATGTCCACACAGACAATATACAAGTTATCATACAAACAGTCAAACAACATGTCCACACAGACAGTATACAAGTTATCATACAAACAGTGTAACAACATGTCCACACAGACAATATACAAGTTATCATACAAACAGTGTAACAACATGTCCACACAGACAATATACAAGTTATCATACAAACAGTCAAACAACATGTCCACACAGACAATATACAAGTTATCATACAAACAGTGTAACAACATGTCCACACAGACAGTATACAAGTTATCATACAAACAGTGTAACAACATGTCCACACAGACAATATACAAGTTATCATACAAACAGTGTAACAACATGTCCACACAGACAGTATACAAGTTATCATACAAACAGTGTAACAACATGTCCACACAGACAATATACAAGTTATCATACAAACAGTGTAACAACATGTCCACACAGACAGTATACAAGTTATCATACAAACAGTCAAACAACATGTCCACACAGACAATATACAAGTTATCATACAAACAGTCTAACAACATGTCCACACAGACAATATACAAGTTATCATACAAACAGTGTAACAACATGTCCACACAGACAATATACAAGTTATCATACAAACAGTCAAACAACATGTCCACACAGACAATATACAAGTTATCATACAAACAGTCTAACAACATGTCCACACAGACAATATACAAGTTATCATACAAACAGTGTAACAACATGTCCACACAGACAGTATACAAGTTATCATACAAACAGTGTAACAACATGTCCACACAGACAATATACAAGTTATCATACAAACAGTGTAACAACATGTCCACACAGACAGTATACAAGTTATCATACAAACAGTGTAACAACATGTCCACACAGACAATATACAAGTTATCATACAAACAGTCTAACAACATGTCCACACAGACAATATACAAGTTATCATACAAACAGTGTAACAACATGTCCACACAGACAGTATACAAGTTATCATACAAACAGTGTAACAACATGTCCACACAGACAATATACAAGTTATCATACAAACAGTGTAACAACATGTCCACACAGACAATATACAAGTTATCATACAAACAGTGTAACAACATGTCCACACAGACATATACAAGTTATCATACAAACAGTCAAACAACATGTCCACACAGACAATATACAAGTTATCATACAAACAGTCTAACAACATGTCCACACAGACAATATACAAGTTATCATACAAACAGTGTAACAACATGTCCACACAGACAATATACAAGTTATCATACAAACAGTCAAACAACATGTCCACACAGACAATATACAAGTTATCATACAAACAGTTAAACAACATGTCCACACAGACAATATACGTCCACACAGACAATATACAAGTTATCATACAAACAGTGTAACAACATGTCCACACAGACAGTATACAAGTTATCATACAAACAGTGTAACAACATGTCCACACAGACAGACAATATACAAGTTATCAACAGAGAACACATGGCCCGGCGGGTGTATGTATCTCCCAATGTTGTCAATTTAACACATTAAGCATAAGGACTACACTATTTTGTATACTATTTATAGCATTAAAGTACAATTGCATTGAATGTTGTGCATTGCATTGTAAATAAGTGCAATACAAAAACTATATACCACACAGTAGATATAATAGATAATATTCACACAATAGCAGTAATACAGACGGATCTGTAGTCCAATGGTAACACGCTGTACTGGTAATCCAGGGATCGCAGGTTCGATCCCCTGTCTGACCATACTATAAGTAACAGTCTTTCAGATGGAACGTTAAACCGAGGTCTAATGTCGGTGCTTTACATCGTGCACGTAAAAGAACCAGAGGAGACGCTGGAATGGGTCTCTGTCTGTATCATGCATTATCCTCCAACATCTAAAATGACTATTCTCTTAAAGTAACGAACGATAAATAATCGTAAAACACACACACAATAGCAGTAAATACGTAAGCGAAGCACCTGGCCAAACTGTCATATTTATGTCATAGTTTATACGAATTTATTTCAGCTCAATTGTGAAACAACATTAGATTAATATCGCTCTCTAGAGCTCATTCCTGATGGAATTCATCACCATGAGGGAGAGAGAAGAGGCAATGTGGAATTAAAGTGCCTTGCCTAAGGGCACAATCGTAACGTTGGGCGCGAACGGATTCTGTCATACCTGAAGCGAACGCACTACCACTACGCTATTACGATTTCCATAATTACCCCATGGTTGTATTAAACTAATAAATTGACCAACACAGTCAAGTTGAAATGTTCTTCATAAGAATATTGGCGTATATTGCATTGAATGTACTGCACGGTATTGAATTCACAAGGTTGCAATAAATGTAAAATAAAAATTAAAAATATATAATATAAAGGAGATGTATAATATACATTATTATGTTGCAAGCATGTAAACATTTCATTAATAAACATTTCATTAATAAACATTTCATTAATAAACATTTCATTAATAAACATTTCATTAATAAACATTTCATTAATAAATATTTCATTAATAAATATTTCATTAATAAACATTTCATTAATAAACATTTCATTAATAAACATTTCATTAATAAACATTTCATAAATAAAAGCTTAATATATCTAAGTGCTGACTATCACATTGCAACACACAATCACACGCACGCACGCGCACACACGCACGTACGCACGCACACACATACACACACATACACACACACACACTAATTTAAATATCATTAATAAACATTTCATTAATAAACATTTCATTAATAAACATTTCATTAATAAATATTTCATTAATAAACATTTCATTAATAAACATTTCATTAATAAACATTTCATTAATAAACATTTCATTAATAAACATTTCATTAATAAACATTTCATTAATAAACATTTCATAAATAAAAGCTTAATATATCTAAGTGCTGACTATCACATTGCAACACACAATCACACGCACGCACGCACGCGCACACACGCACACACGCACGTACGCACGCACACACATACACACACACACACACACATACACTAATTTAAATATTTATGACTAAATAAATATGTCTACATTTATATAAAAAGCATAATTTTAAGTCATGGTCAAACAGAGCATATTACGTTGCATATTTTTGAACCTCACTTTATTTATATGAGTTCGGACTCGTATATTAAACATGTAATAACGAATCAAAAGAATATCGCATATCATTCTAAGCAAAATCTAAAAGAAAATTGGGAACAGGAATCACATATATTTCATGTGAATGACAAAAAGAAATCTGCTGTCTCCCAAAAGGATTTATCAGTTGAAGATTTTATGAAATATTTCGAAAGTTTGACAAATAATATATATATATATATTTTTATACTTTATTTATTTTACAACGATTGCGAAGCAAGTTTTAACAACTTATATTAATCACTCTCGTTGGCTGGGATGAAAGCGTATATGTGGTCATTCATGTGGGAGGAAACCGGAGTACCCGGAGAAAACCCACCTGTCCGATCTGGCGAAATAATATATTTGAGTCTGATAATGAAGAATCTAAGATATTTTGTAACGAAAATGACTTTAATTCTACAGATTGTAGATTTGAGGATTTGAATGTACCCATTACATGTGAAGAGATACGGAAAGCTGCTAAGTCGCTTAAATCAAATAACGCTACAGGTTTAGATTGTCGTCTTAACCCATTTCATTCTGGATACCGTTCAAACAGTATTGGCAAAGAACATAGAGCTAGATCAACCACCACGGAACGTGCCGTCTGATAGGTATTTTATTATATGCACACATTAATATACTAAGTTACATAATGCATTGTTGAAAATATAAAGGACCACCAGGTTATAACTGAAACCGTAGCTTCAACAGAGACTGGAAAATGGCATGCATTGGACATGAGCAAATCACCAAATATAAAATGGCATGCATTGGACATGAGCATATCACCAAATATAAAATGGCATGCATTGGACATGAGTAAATCACCAAATATAAAATGGCATGCATTGGACATGAGCAAATCACCAAATATAAAATGGCATGCATTGGACATGAGCAGATCACCAAATATATCGACATAATATCACTATGTATAAATAAATAATAAATTTAAATAATATAAATTATTAAAGAGTTATTACTAGCCAAATGTATTTATTCAATTCAATGTGCCACCAAATGTGTTTAGATATAAATAAGACATACAATTATAAATAGGCGGCTTATATACGATTGATATCGAATGCTATTCCTCCATTGAAACAACGTTCCTAGAACAATTAATGTCGAAAGAGAATGCAAACTGAGATACAATTCCATAGTATCATCTATCACTACACAACCTCCTTTATAAATTGTAATTCGCTAGTTTTGACTCTGTTCCTCGTGTTATGTACTCGGCCGCTTGACTATGAAACAGTTTAAAGGCGCAAGCAATAGTACTTTCATTGCTTCACCCAACTATGTTTTTTATTTAAATTTATATAACGTCGCCCATTTGAGCGACGGGGAGATTACCTAACAACACCTTTCCTGGGCAGGTTCCAGCGGTTAACCAGTACTTGGATGCACCAACCTCCATAAGAAACTGCCAACCTCTTCATATAAAGATACACGGTCTGAGCTAGGCTGGAACCCGTGACCATCAGTGATGATAGGTTACAGTGGTATACAAGTCAGCGACCTTAATCACTCGACCACGGAGGGGGGCACCCAACTAGTGATTGGTCATGTGACTTGCTTTGCCTAGGATCGAATCACATGATAAATCGAGCCAATGAAACTTGAACACGCTTGTCGTCATTTCCGGTTCATGGAATGTGGACAGGTGTAAACGTTGGTGCTGCACAGAACTGTAAAACGTCAGCAAAATGGAGAAACGTACTAGCTTTGCGAGTGTTAGTGTCGCGGAATTAAATGAATTGACTGACAAGAAGGATGCGGTAAACACGAAACTTGTCGGTAAGAAAACAACAATATCATTGTCATTCGGGGAACAGTCAAAAGTATTGCACCGAGATGCTGTGATGACCCGATGATCAATAGATCATCGGATCGTTCACAACATCTCGGGGCAATAGTTGTATCTATTCCCCGAATGGCAATGACATAGTTATATTCGATGAACCGGTAACACACGTGTAATAAATATTATATCTGCCGACAAAGAATCGTCAAAAGTCTAATAATATCTACGCTTACGGCCATACTCCTCGACATGACAATTACATTACATTGTGTGGTAGTGTCCCGTTTGTTATGCCAGCAATTTGTATAAATATGCTAACAGTGTTTAAAGCGACATTACATCGCAAAATGCCACACACAGAAATTGTTCATGTATAAATGCATTGCTACTACAAATTCTTCCGAATACATTGGAACACAACTATTGGATGAATAAACAATGTGTTTGTGGTCTACAAGTATACCGGTCATCCACGCTCCTGAATTGACATTTCTTTGTCATTGTAGTCAATACTAAACGCTTGATACTGTCGTTTAGAGATAATAATTTAAACTAAGATTAGGCACACATATGAGCTATAACGGTACATATGTACCATAAATCTGGTTATTCGGGATACACAGGTTGTATTACGCATGTATGTCGACCCTGTTTACATTATGTTGTTATGTCAACAAACCGTTTGTTTATTAGTTGAAATACTCAGTATTTGGGACACATATTTGGAAAATAATTATACCATATAATAGGAAATTACATTCTGTATAAATTTGCGTTTTCACTGGTGTAGTGTCGCTTTAAGCACATTAATTTCATTGATTTTATTTTTGTTACGGACTCGGAAACGGAGAGTGCCGAACGAACAGTGTCTATCATAGTCAAAAACCTATATATCTTTTCAACAATGTGCAATTTATTTAGAAAGTTTAACATTGTAGCGAATGCAATTGTATTAAAACAATTTATTTATAAATCGTAACAGTCAGCTTGCTTTGTTTGTTTGCTTTGTTTATTTGCTTCGTTTGCTTTGTTTATTTGCTTTGTTTGCTTTGTTTGTTTGCTTTGTTTATTTGCTTTGTTTGCTTTGTTTGCTTTGTTTGCTTTGTTTGTAAGCTTTGTTTGTTTGCTTTGTTTATTTGCTTTGTTTGCTTTGTTTGCTTTGTTTGTAAGCTTTGTTTGTTTGCTTTTTTGTTTGCTTTGTTTGGTTTGTTTGTTTTGTTTGTTTGCTTTATTTGTTTGCTTTGATTCGCACCAACAGCTTAGGTAATATAGTGACTCTCCTGCTATTGTTCGTGGTAGAAGACACCGGAAATCTCTCCGAGCTGTATTTCAGACATAGACGGGGACCCAGGTAAATCCACAGACCTACCGCAATCAGCCGAATAGCTTCCTCACACAATCATTTTGAACCTGCAGCGGTGAGAGGCGAGTGATTTGAAGTCAATTACTGTAACAACTAGGGCACGGAGGCTCCACAATCATTTGGAACCTGCAGCGGAGAGTGACAAGCGAAGTCAACGACAGTCACCACTAGGACATGGATACATGTAGCGGAGAGTGACAAGCGAAGTCAACGACTGTCACCACTAGGGCATGGATACCTGCAGCGGAGAGTCACAAGCGAAGTCAACGACTGTCACCACTAGGACATGGATACCTGCAGCGGAGAGTCACAAGCGAAGTCAACGACTGTCACCGCTAGGACATGGACACCTGCAGAGGAGAGTGACAAGCGAAGTCAACGACTGCCACCACTAGGATATGGATACATGCAGAGGAGAGTGACAAGCAAAGTCAACGACTGTCACCGCTAGGACATGGATACCTGCAGCGGAGAGTGACAAGCGAAGTCAACGACTGTCACCACTAGGATATGGATACCTGCAGAGGAGAGTGACAAGCGAAGTCAACGACTGTCACCACTAGGATATGGATATCTGCAGAGGAGAGTGACAAGTGAAGTCAACGACTGTCACCACTAGGATATGGATATCTGCAGAGGAGAGTGACAAGCGAAGTCAATGACTGTCACCACTAGGATATGGATACCTGCAGAGGAGAGTGACAAGCGAAGTCAACGACTGTCACCACTAGGATATGGATATCTGCAGAGGAGAGTGACAAGCGAAGTCAACGACAGTCACCGCTAGGACATGGATACCTGCAGCGGAGAGTGACAAGCGAAGGCAACGACTGTCACCACTAGGGCATGGATACCTGCAGCGGAGAGTGACAAGCGAAGGCAACGACTGTCACCACTAGGACATGGATACCTGCAGCGGAGAGTGACAAGCGAAGGCAACGACTGTCGTCGCTAGGAGCTGCAGCGTACCTCTAAATGAAATAGTTTGACTTGTACAAAATGCTACTCATAATTGCAATAGCAGTATAAGTGTAAAAAGTGGTCGGTGATACAGATAGACTGATTACCATACATGTTTAATCTATTAATGTCGCCTAAGATATTTATTTTTGAACTAGAATAGTGTTGTGCCGTTGCCTCGAATCGTCCGTGACCAGGAAGTGTTTCCAAAACCACAACGTAATTTGTTGACCGTTCAGTAACTGAATCTTGTTTTGGGTTATGCTGAATTTTGGCTGAAATAATGTTTGATAACTGCAATTTGGCGCATTTATCTTTTTCTTTTAACAGAAAATGATTGATTTTATGAAGAACAAAGTTTGACACATCATTTACCTCTTTTCCTTGAGTAGAAACATTTGAAAAAGAGTAACATGGGCAATAATGTTCAGAAATCCCTGCATCGTAACAACTTCTCTCCCGAGGAATGCTTTGAAAAAGACTAATTCCTCTTGGTAAAGATTTATAATTATCTTTTCGCAAACTATAGCGTTGTTTGACGATATCCACTATTGTTTCGTGTAAATCAAACGGCGTTGTTAGTCTGTCCTTATTTTGAAGCAGGTTTTGATGTATATGAGGATACCTGTGTTTGAGTTGTTCTGGAAGCAACATGGCGAGTAAGGGTAGCCGTCCTGTAAACCGACCTATATCGCTCTCCAGTGCATGTCCATATCTGGGTCCATGATCTCCAAAAAGTATAACTACCGTTCTTTGAAGGCTGTTGGTCTCATTCAACCTGTACAGAAAGTCTGCAATATACTGGTCAACCATTTGAACATTATTCGATTGCCAATGTCCAAGTTCATTTTGCCACATAAAGATATATTTTAATTTATTTCTATAAGAATCAACACATGCTTGAGAGTAATCCATGAGCATTTTAAATTGCAACCGATTTCCAATACATGGCTCATTCTTTGTTAGTTTACCCTTCATGAATGTCATTATCCGTTTATTAGCAAGGAACAGTTTTCGTATATAGTGGGTATACCTGGGAAACTTAAATCCAAGATATGGTATATACGATGCCCAATCCTCGGAATAGCAATCAATATAGCCTCTCTTCATGATATCCCTATAAATTTCCGGGTGTTCGAACGTTGGCACAGCTGCTTCGGGTACTGTTTTTCCGAGCATCACTGCAATTAAATTAGGCAAAGTGTTGTCGCCGACTTTGGTATATCCATTCATAACGTAGGCTCCAAGTTTATCCTCAATGTAGTTAAGCGTAAGAGATAGCTTCCTCTCCGCAACTAACCGTGAAACGGAATCCAACCCAAGAAACATTATACTAAGTTGATCATTCGTTTCGCTGCGTAATTGCTTGTTTCGTACTTCGCTTGTATTAACTATTTTGAACAGTATGTTGCTATAAATTGCTGTCCCATCCGATATGAAGCATTTTACATGAACAAATTCGAAATGTGTGTACGTAGGTAAGGTGAACAGCTTTGTTTCAGAAACATAAAGATCATTCAGGTCTGAACCAAAGTCAAGTCCGGAGAAACCACAAGTTAAATTTGTGTATCCGCTCGTTATAACAGCTGTTTCGTTTATGCGGAGTGCTCCTTTTTTATCGAAGAAGACAAAATCGTCCCAATAGTCACACTTTACGGTAGGTACATGCCAGAAGACATCGTCTAAAGTTTGGTCATAGAAGTCGATCTTAGGAAGTGTACAGGGTTTTACGACATTGTCGCTTTGGAAATACCTACTGTAATGCACACGGAACAAACACGCTAGACACAATAGAGTGGCCATTATACATACTACAGTCTTCTTTCTGAAACTGCACAGATATGTTGCTATTTTACGCGGCATCAGTATGCTAGACTGGGTCGTTGTGGACAGCCGCGGATGAAGGAATGTCATGGTTCTACAGTTCAAACCATAACATGTTCTAGTACGAAGATACACGTAATACACCGCTGAAAAGAGAAAACATAGAACTCACTGTAGGCAACACGCAAAGCAAAGTCGCAACAACTAACAACTTCATAACTATCAGATTCCCATGAATGCCTATACTATGAAATAGGCGCAACCTATCAACGGGGAAAGTCAACATCAATTACTGAACTAGACATTATAGGATGCGTATGACTATATCCCTGCGAGGTAGGTGTTTTAATTTATTTGCAGAACTCTATGATACATGAGACAGGTGCGTTGTGGCCAGTTTATAATCATGTTCTTGTATTATCGACAATGAACCCAATATATATATATTGAATTCCTCAATGCCAAATATAGCTTGTTTTTTTGTTTTTTTGAGTGGGTAACCCCGTTTATTTTTTTAATGTAGCATATACATAGTCATAGATATCACATTCAACACATAGTAATTATACACAATGACCTTGATTTAACATAGTAGTCTAAATTAATTTGAAAATGTAACGGGTTAATGAGTTGTCTCCCTTTACCAATAAAGAGATAAAAACCAAATCATTTGTAATATTTTGATTTAAAATTTATAGAATATTGAATTATTATATCCAAAACAAAGATACGTCTTCTAGAAAGAGAAGTCTTGTTCGAAAGAAAAGACAAGACTATAGTTTAGGTTTTATATTTTGTAGTACAATAGGCTAGCATAATTTTTTTAAGAGACTCATGTAAATTAAATAATATATCAAACGCTGTAAGTTTTCATTTAAGAGCATGTATCAATAATACATATAAATGATTATTGAAATATACAATAACAGT
This sequence comes from Archivesica marissinica, assembly GCA_014843695.1. Taxonomy (NCBI): domain Eukaryota; kingdom Metazoa; phylum Mollusca; class Bivalvia; order Venerida; family Vesicomyidae; genus Archivesica; species Archivesica marissinica. The sequence continues at coordinate 50,724,451 of CM026402.1, read as the reverse complement.
ATGATTCTGAGGTCAAAAGTTTACCTGGGTATAAATTATTCCTGCTCGGAAATAAAAATAGTATATTGATTGTAATGAATGTGAAATCAACAATAAGTCATGAATTGCTATTATACCGAAAAAAAACAAAAACAAGGTCATTCTCGAGAGACGAGGTCACTCTCGAAACAGTACAAATGTACTTTAGATAAACTGGAATGTGAAAAAAGAATAGAAGGGGGGGAAAAAGAAAAAAAGAGTACATATACAAGGTAGAGAGAGTGGGCTATATATAGAGTCTGGTCCGCCTTCCACACAACACACCAACACACTAGTTTCCATCTCCGGACAATACTGCAAATTCCTTCCAATTTTGTTCGAATTTATTCATTGCATCATTTTTTCTAGCATTATATTTCTCAGTCTTTAAAAGAGATTTTATCTGAATTTTCAAAGTTTGGATATTTGGAACAGAATTGTTCATTTTACTGTGATATATATGGTATTTTGCTGTCAAAATTATATTGTTGGTTGCAATATATAAACTATTATTGCCTAAAATAATATCATTTTTAGACCAGTTTGTAATTGTGTTTGGGCATTTTTCATTAATCCATCTCTTCACATTTCCCCAAAAATTCTCAACAACATGACATTCCAAAAACAAATGCAGTAATGTTTCTGGGTGTAGATTACAGAATGTGCACTTATTGTCATTTCTAAGTCCCATTTTCTGTAAAAGATAGTTTGTACCAATAATCCTATGATTGATTCTAAATTGGAACCATTGTAATTTTGGATCTTGTGTTAGTTTAAAGGGTAGTCTGTACACATTTCTCCAGTTAAAGTTATTTCCCAGGTTAAGTTCTGTTACCCATTTTCTATTAGAAATTGGTAACGTTCCAGGGTTTTGGATGGAGTCATAGATCACTCTGCATCCCTTCTTGCATTTATTTATAATACTAACTGCTAGTGGCTGTATGGGATTTGGTTCATGATTTGGTTTGTGGGGAAATCTCATTCTGTTCAAAAAGTCTCTTATTGAATGTATTATATTATGATACTGCAAAAAATGTGTATGCACATTATATATTGTATTAAATTCATTATAGGAATAAAAATTACCATTTTTGTCAATCAAGTCATTTATTAGTATTACACCTTTCTTTACATAATTTAAGTTGAGAAAACTTGTTCCACCAATTTTGAACTTATTATTGTGCCATATTGGTAATGAGAGAAATTCTTTCCAAGTTTCTGGTGTTTTATTCTCATTTAAAATGATATACCCATGAAAAACATCATACCAGAAATAATTTTGAACTGTATGAATTCTATTTTTTAAATAGTCCCCTCCAAAGGTGCCAACATTGGAGATGAAGGGGTACATTGTATTGACAAATTCAAAATATTGAGTATTGTATGCCATATATCTTCTAAGCCAAGTAACTTTTGAAGATAGCATAAACCTTTTTAAGTCTATCATTCTAAGTCCTCCTGATTCATAGGGTTGTGTCATAACTTTCCTTTTTATCTTGTCTGGTCCATCATTCCATATAAATTTAAAGAACATATTCTGTATATAATTAATTGTATCTGAACTTGGATTTGGTAAACCCATTATCAAATGATTAATCTTTGACAGCGCTAGAGTTTTAACAACAACATTTTTTCCAATTGGACTGATAATTCTTTTAGACCATTGTTTAAAAAGTATTTTTATTTCTTCGATTTTTGTGGCATAATTTATTTGAACTAGTTCTCTAAGATTTAGGGTAAAAATGATCCCCAACAATTTAAATTTAACCGATTCCCAGTGCAAACCTAATTCAGGACAAAGTATAATGTTACTGTTTTTCATTGAACCAATCCATACTGCCTTTGTTTTTTCGATGTTTATAAATAGGCCCGAGATTTTAGCATAAAATTTTAAAACTTGCATTGTGTTTCTAAGTGATTTTTCTGTTCCATCTAAGAGTAATGTCGTGTCATCTGCATACTGAGATATTAAAAATTCCGTACCATTTATCTTAATCCCTCCTATATCTTTATTTTGTTTAATTAAAATGGCTAATATTTCTGCGCAAATAATAAAAATATAAGGGGATAAGGGATCGCCCTGACGGCAACCGCGATTTATAGAAAACCAGTCTGATAGATGGCCATTGATTACAATACACGATTTAATATCGTTGTAAAAAAGCTTTATCCAGTTTATAAAATTGTTACCAAAGTTTAAAAATACTAAAACATTGTACATAAATTTCCATGACAGGGAATCGAAAGCGGTTGCAAAATCAATTAGCAACAACATTCCCGGCTTGTGATAGTTTTCTGTATGAAACATGATGTCGTAAATAACCCTAATATTGTCCCCTATAAAACGCCCAGGAATAAAACCACTCTGATCTGCACTTATTATTTTGGCTAAAACAGTTTTTAAACGGTTTGCTATACTGGCAGAGGCAATCTTATATGAAACATTCAATAAAGAAATTGGACGCCAGTTTTTTTAAAAATAATTTGTCTTTATCTCCTTTTGGTATACATGTTATAACACTTTGCTTGAGAGTCACAGATAATTCCCCTGTATCAAATGCATAATTAATAGATCTGACCAAAAAATGACCCAAATCATTCCAGAAAAATTTGAAGAAGGATGCTGTAAATCCACTGCTTCCTGGAGAAGAAAAATTAGACATTTTTTTGAGACTATTTAACATTTCTTGATAACTTAATTTATTTTCTAAGGAATTTTTTTCTTCTTCATTAAGTTTGTGGATATCATTGTTTTGTACGATGTTCTTCAGAATAACGTCATCAGTTTCCTGATGTGAATACAATCTTTTATAATGACTTACTGCTTCAGTTATGATATCTTCCTGACTAGTTAAAAGTGTGCCTGATCTAGAGTAAAGAGAATTCATTATTTTAGATACATAATTTCTATTTTCCAAGTTGCAAAAATATTTTGTAGGTTTCTCTCCGTCAGATATCCATTTTGCTCGTGATCTTATAAATATACCTTGCATTTTGTTCCTTCTGAACTCAGCTAATTCAGACCTTTTAATTTCCAATAAATTTGTATCTATAATATTTTGCTGTTCAAGAATTTGTATCTCATCTATAATTTGTACCTGTTTATTAATGTTTTTTTTTTTGTTTAATTGTCTGTTTTATTTGTTCCATATAGTCTATGTCCTTAAGTAAAGAATTGTTAAATTTCCAGTATGATTTTCCTTTTTTAAACTTACCAAACTCTATACTTAATGTTATTAATGAGTGGTCTGACCTATATCCTGGTTCAATTGTTGTCTTACCCAAGTCAGTGTACAAGGAACTTGATATAAGGAAGAAATCAAGTCGAGCTTTTTTAACAGGTGTTTTTTTAAACCATGTATATTTTCTTTCTTCAATATTTTGTTCCCTCCAGCAATCAATTAGGTCACATTCGATTATCATTTGTTTAACTGTTTCCCTTGCTTTAGGATTATTAACATTTACATATTTAAAATAGTCAATATTAGGGTTGACTACTAAGTTAAAGTCTCCGACTACTATACAGGTATTGTCAATCTTTGAGATTTTGTCCTTTATAATATTATAAAAATTTGGATCGTCCTTATTTGGCCCATATATGCAGATTAGAGTAATGTCAATATTAGAGATCATTGCATTTAATATAATCATATTTCCATTTTGATCTGTTTCACTACTTTTAAATTTAAATTCGAAATTGTTATTAATAAGAATTGCAACACCTCGCGACTGACTATTGAAGTTACTAAAATAGCACTCATAACCCCACTGGCTTCTAATAAACTTAGTTTCATCATCTGTGAAGTGTGTATCTTGTATACAGTATACACTGTATTGTCTTTCCTTCAGATAGTTTAAAACATCTTTTCGCTTAATTTTATCCCCAAGTCCTTGAACATTCATAGATGCAAACACAATAGATTCGGGCATTAAACTACCTGAGTACTTGTTGACACAACATTATGCAGTTCCAGTGATGATGAACCCGTGTGCACCGCACCATGTGGAGGCCGCCCAAACTCTCGATATCCCATATGTACAATAAAGTTCTATAAAATTTAAACAAATAGAAGAAAGACATGTTGTAATGCAAACAATGTGGAGGGTATCTCATCATTTACCATAAATATATATCATATTTACTATTTTCATCTGCGGAGTACATGTATGTAACTATACAATATAGGTTACATGAATAAAGTTTTATATGTATCTGAAATAGAGACAGTTTATGTCTTTGCTACGTAATGTTAGAATGATAATAACAAATTAAATCTGAGTGAAAAAAATAGATAGAATTTTGTTGCCGTATGTATAATCTACTATTTATATATACACGTCGGTGTCCAGAGAGTCATCATCATATATTTATATATACACGTCGGTGTCCAGAGAGTCATCATCATATATTTATATATACACGTCGGTGTCCAGATAGTCATCATATATTTATAATAGTGTGACATGTTAATCACTAAAAAATCCAAAACTATAATTTCTATAAACAGTGCACAATAATGTATGTTTCTCTCTCTATAGATCTAAACAATACCTATATAATAAATCACATAATGATACAAATGTACTAATTTGATTTACATTATCTCACCAAAGGAGTTTTTTCCATAAGGTGTAAACCACCTTCATTATAAACATTTGAGATACATACTATTTACAAAATAAACGATTTCATTTCCGCATTCGGCCGCTTATGAAATAGAGTTCAAGAATAAATGCAACAAGCCAGCATGATTATGTCGTTTACAACAATACCAAATATAAAACATTTTAATTTATAAATCTAATCCCCCAACAATCGCATACTCCGTTCATAGCCACATTATAGAAAGACTCAAGTATTAAATTAAACTTGTCACCATAACTTTGTACAAGAAATATTCAACGTCAAATGCTAAAGTTTTAATATCTCCGTTCAGCTGCTAAAAATAACTTTGCAAAAACTCACTATGCAGTGTTGACGGAATGGTTCACACATCGCTTATTATTATTATTATTTATAATCCAATCAGAATTGAATTCACTGAGGTAATATGACCTAGACAGTTTTAAAAATAGCTCGGATTTGTGGCATTGACCTTGCACTATAGATATTTGCATAGGTATGTAAATAAACAGTTCAAAAACACGTGTGTAGTGTCAATGATTTTGACAGTACATAGCCTAATCGTTAATGATTATTCAGAGTTACTCTGTTTCAGTCACAGGAGATATGTGTTACAGTAGTCCATATTTAGTGTCTAACTGTTTCTGACACAAGCGATTTTGATAAATCGGTCCACAGATCAACTCTGATTTTTTTGCCGTTGTTTAACAAGGCGATGAGTTTACCCTCATCTGACCAGGCGTTTCTAACCTCTTCTTTCTCTGAAAGTTTCTCAAGTAGTCTGGCATTTTTAAATGTTAGATCTTCCCTCACGACGAAAGTTGAACCCTTCAGAGCTTTTCTTGCGCGAACCACTCTTGTTTTGTCGATCCGTGAAATAAATTTACAAATAATTGGACGATTGCCATCCATACGGAACTTCCCTAGTCTATGGGCTATGTCTACCTGCGATGACTCCATGGTGATGTGTAGTTTGTCATTCAGCATTGCCTTGACCTTCTCGAATGATTGCTGAGGTGTTTCATCTTTGGCTGTGTCTTTAATGCCATATATTCTTACAGAATTACGACGTGTATACTGCTCAAGATCGTTATTATGACACGAATTGTACTTGATGGCTTCGTTATTGCCTGCTATCCTAACCTTTAACTCGTTAGTTCTTCTTTTTAATAGATCATTTTCCTCTATAACTTTATCAAGCTGTGTTTTCATGTCACTAGAGGAATTCTTCAGAGTAGTGATCTCTGTGTCTGCAGCCTGGATTCTTGACTTCACTAATCTTATCTGATCATACACCTTGTCTATTTCAGATTTCATCTCTGTACACATCTCCTCTTTCAGGGATATCAGTTCTCTATTCACAAAGCTTTCAGTGACCATATTTTGCAGTTTTGCTTCAAGGGTTGTCTCTATGTATTCCTTAGATGCTAATTGATTTAATTTTATGTCGAGGGTACTAATAAGAGCAATCAAATCGGCTATGGTCGGATCGTCGCCACCTTTATGTATATGAGTTAGCATATCGTCTATCTTTGTTTGCTTTTCAGTTTTCTCACCTTTATCTCTCCTTTTTTCTCTAGATCTCCCTTCTTTACTGTCTTTACTTTCACGCACAGGTGTATCTTCCTTACCACCTCTATCTTTGGGGTTTCGTAAACTTGCCATTGTATAGAGTATACTATATTGTCAAGTACAATTTTGATTTCAAACTCCAAAGTAACTGCAAGTGATGTAAATCAAACCGGTTTTTCTAGTCCGCCATTTTGAATACTTGTACACAATGACCGGCTAACCGCCAGAATATTTACCTCTATTGTTCTCAAATAAACCTCCAATAATTATGTAATCCTTATCTATGCATGATAGTCTATAATCCAAATAACTTTATTTACTCTTACATCTTTTCAGCTCCTATATAAATGTCCTTATTCCTGTGTTTTAGCAAATTTTTAACAGACCACAAACAAACACGTCCATTTACCTCCGTCGTCGTGTTCCGAGATTGACCTAATTAGTTGACCAAATATAGCTTGTTAACCACTGTTCTACTACCGTCTGTTGTGTGTTTTACGTTACTTATTTCCTGTGTCAACAATGATGTTAATGAATACACATGAACATAATTAGATCTTCTATAATGTTGTAAAAGTTATTTTTTATAGTTTATTGCCATCATCGTCTGCTGATTCTGAAACATCCTCTCAGATGATGTGTCCCCCCTTCAGAAAGGGGCCCAAACACTGGCTTTAACTCTTACGTCAGTCATATATATTAAATAAAAAGCAGTGTATTTTGTGTTATTTCTTAGAGAGATACTTACTATGTTTTCATAATTACAAGGTGTAACAAAAATGCATTCTCAAGGAGCCTTTACTCTAATCAAGGGAGATATTTTCAATATTTCATATAATTTTTGTTTCGTGTTATACGGTTCAATATAATCTAATGTCTGCTTACACACCATGATGACTAGATTTAAAATGTATTCCAATGTACTTAGTTTAATGTCATGTTTTAAACATTCACTGAATTTCAAGATAACCGTGAACTGCCCTTTCATTCTCAATCCACTATTTGAATAGCCATATAACATTGACTGCGTGTTCATCGATTTTGCTGAATTGTGTCACAAGTTTATCTATATCTATTCAATATAATTCATGATTAACTTCTTTAACCCAGTACCGGGCATGCATATTGACTAGATATAGATAAACGTGTTTAACCCAGTACCGGGCCAGACATGCACATTGACTATACATAGATACACTTGTTTAACCCAGTACCGGACATGCATATTGACTAGATATAGATAAACGTGTTTAACCCAGTACCGGGCATGCACATTGACTAGATATAGATTAACTTGTTTAACCCAGTACCGGACATGCACATTGACTATACATAGATAAACTTGTTTAACCCAGTACCGGACATGCACATTGACTATACATAGATAAACTTGTTTAACCCAGTACCGGACATGCATATTGACTAGACATAGATAAACGTGTTTAACCCGGTACCGGACATGCACATTGACTAGATATAGATAAACTTGTTTAACCAAGTACCGGACATGCATATTGACTAGACATAGATAAACTTGTTTAACACGGTACCGGACATGCACATTAACTAGACATAGATAAACGTGTTTAACCCTGTACCGAACATGCACATTGACTAGACATAGATAAACTTGTTCGACCCAGTACCGGACATGCACATTGAATAGACATAGATAAACGTGTTTAACCCTGTACCGAACATGCACATTGACTAGACATAGATAAACTTGTTCGACCCAGTACCGGACATGCACATTGAATAGACATAGATAAACGTGTTTAACCCAGTACCGGACATGCACATTGACTATACATAGATAAACGTGTTTAACCCAGTACCGGACATGCACATTGAATAGACATAGATAAACTTGTTTAACCCAGTACCGAACATGGATATTGACTAGACATAGATACACGTGTTTAACCCAGTACCGGACATGCACATTGAATAGACATAGATAAACTTGTTTAACCTATTACCGGACATGCACATTGAATAGACATAGATAAACGTGTTTAACCCTGTACCGGACATGCACATTATCTAGACATAGATAAACGTGTTTAACCAGGTACCGGACACGCACATTGACTATACATAGATAAACGTGTTTAACCCAGTACCGGACATGCACATTGAATAGACATAGATAAACTTGTTTAACCCAGTACCGGACATGCACATTGAATATACATAGATAAACTTGTTTAACCCAGTACCGGACATGCACATTGACTAGACATAGATAAACTTGTTCGACCCAGTACCAGACATGCATATTGACTAGACATAGATAAACGTGTTCGACCCAGTACCGGACATGCACATTGACTAGACATAGATACACGTGTTTAACCCAGTACCGGACATGCACATTGAATAGACATAGATAAACGTGTTTAACCCAGTACCGGACATGCACATTGACTAGACATAGATACACGTGTTTAACACAGTACCGGACATGCACATTGACTAGACATAGATAAACGTGTTTAACCCAGTACCGGACATGCACATTGAATAGACATAGATAAACTTGTTTAAACCAGTACCGGACATGCACATTGACTAGACATAAATAAACGTGTTCGACCCAGTACCGGACATGCACATTGACTAGACATAGATAAACGTGTTCGACCCAGTACCGGACATGCATATTGACTAGACATAGATCAACGTGTTTAACCCAGTACGGACATGCACATTGACTAGACATAGATAAACTTGTTTAACCCAGTACGGACATGCACATTGACTAGACATAGATAAAAGTGTTTAACCCAGTAACGTACATGCACATTGAATAGACATAGATAAACTTGTTTAACCCAGTACCGGACATGCACATTGAATATACATAGATACACTTGTTTAACCCAGTACCGGACATGCACATTGAATAGACATAGATAAACTTGTTTAACCAGTACCGGACATGCACATTGACTAGACATAGATAAACTTGTTCGACCCAGTACCGGACATGCACATTGACTAGACATAGATAAACTGTTCGACCCAGTACCGGACATGCACATGAAGACATAGATAAACTGTTTAACCCAGTACCGGACATGCATATTGACTAGACATAGATAAACGTGTTCGACCCAGTACCGGACATGCTCATTGAATAGACATAGATAAACTTGTTTAAACCAGTACCGGACATGCACATTGACTAGACATAGATAAACGTGTTCGACCCAGTACCGAACATGCACATTGACTAGACATAGATAAACGTGTTTAACCTAGTACCGGACATGCATATTGACTAGACATAGATAAACGTGTTCGACCCAGTACCGGACATGCTCATTGAATAGACATAGATAAACTTGTTTAAACCAGTACCGGACATGCACATTGACTAGACATAGATAAACGTGTTCGACCCAGTACCGAACATGCACATTGACTAGACATAGATAAACGTGTTTAACCTAGTACCGGACATGCATATTGACTAGACATAGATAAACGTGTTCGACCCAGTACCGGACATGCTCATTGAATAGACATAGATAAACTTGTTTAAACCAGTACCGGACATGCACATTGACTAGACATAGATAAACTTGTTTAACCCAGTACGGACATGCACATTGACTAGACATAGATAAACGTGTTTAACCCAGTAACGTACATGCACATTGAATAGACATAGATAAACTTGTTTAACCCAGTAACGGACATGCACATTGAATAGACATAGATAAACGTGTTTAACCCAGTACCGGACATGCATATTGACTATACATAGATAAACTTGTTTAACCCAGTACCGGACATGCACATTGAATAGACATAGATAAACTTGTTTAACCCAGTACCGGACATGCATATTGACTAGACATAGATAAACGTGTTCGACCCAGTACGGGACATGCATATTGACTAGACATAGATACACGTGTTAGACCCAGTACCGGACATGCAATCTTTGCATCGTCAGCTATTTTCAACCGTGTTAAAGATTCACGCACTGACTGGGCAAAGTACATTGTGGAAGCTTATTTTTAATCTGGCGGATTGTCTTCGATGCACATTACATACAGACTATAAATAACTGGCTATCGTTAGTTTGTCAATAATATAGATGCAAACACCTTCGAACCATACTACTGTGTTACATCAGAACGGAAGAAGAAGAAATTAGCCATGTAACTCTGGTAGTAGTTTATGCAAATTTATTTTAGCTCGATTGCGAAACAAGTTATGTCAACTTATATTAATCACTCTCGAGACCTCATTCCTGATGGAATCCATCGCCACGAGGGAGAGAGAAGAGGCAACGTGGAATTTAAATGCCTTGGCTCCAGCGGGGCTCGAACTCCGGACCGTTCGCACCTGAAGCGAACGCGCATCCACTGCGCTATCACGACTTCCACATGGTAGTATTCTATGCGATAGACCATAAAGGTTGTAAAACAACAACTAAATTGCCTATTAAATACATATTAAAAAGTAAAAACATACAGTCTGTTCATTTATAGTTCCAATTTCTTCTGATACCCCATCCACTGTGAAGAGGGATTCAAATCAGCAAGAATACTTCAAATGTAATGTTTGAAATAGCCAGTGCTCACCTGTGAATAACGTCAATGTGTTTACACACTGTATTCCTCCGCCAAATAATACAGTATACCAACCTTCAGATTGCAATGGCCTGAATTCTTATACAACACATTTTCTACACGTCAACTTGTCTGGCGTCATCTCAAGTCACATACTTTCTCAAAAACTATACACTGCCTGTCATGAAAATGCATTTTTACCAAAACGAAAATGAACTATATTAGTTATTGGGACTACATTCGGATGCACTCCTGTCTATTTACGTATATGTAGACCGGGGAGTTTATAGATATAACAAACTCTGGTTGTTTTCGTATTTTCGTATATATGGATATAAAGAGCCTGTAAAATACAATATATACATAATATTATTATGTACAAATCATTCTACTTAATTTCACAATACAAAATAGTAAATACACAATTCCAATTCCAGCAGTTCAAATAAATATTTTACAATGTAAAATATCAAAGATAAAACATTACATTACCAGAGTCCGGCTATCAGCTGATACATATATTATATATATGTATAAAGTTACTAGTATAGTATATATTAACGTAAACAGGATAGCTTTGCAACGTATCCGTTTGACTAGTAGAGATAGAGTGTGGGATAAGGGTCTTGAACAAGTTAGTTGGAAAGTGCACCTAATTAGTTGAGTTAGTTCACTCATTCACACATCTGACCTGATTGTCACTCACAATCACTCACCCATAATACTTTATACACAATAGTAGTGAAGACTAGTATATATTATACAAAGACATAGTATGGGACCAGGCTATATAATTATGATATGATTCAGACCAGTGATTTTATTAGGCCATATAGGGAAACTATTGGGTGGTACGCTTGCAGCAGGGTTTGGAAACATTATAATGTACATGTACTAAATATCAATAATTAGTTCCCTTTAACATAAATATGACATGGGTTACATATATACAACATAATGTATGCACACTCGGCTTCAAATTACAGAGGGATCTGTAGTCCAGTGGTAACACGCTGGACTTGTAATCCAGGGATCGCAGGTTCGATCCCCCGTCTGACCCTAATAAAATTAACAGTCTTTCAGATGGGACGTTAAACCGAGGTCTCGTGTCGGTGCTTTACACCGTGCACGTAAAAGAACCAGAGGAGACTCTGCAATGGGTCTCTGTCTGTATCATTGCACTATCCTCCAAAATCTAAAATTACTAATCTCTTCAGGAGGCGTCGCTCATATGGGCAACCGGTAGCGACGATAAATAAACGTAAAAACAGAAAAAACAGAGCTTCAAATTGACACCTTAAACAACATTCGATCCATACTGCATGTCGTATAGCGCTGCATAGCTTTACAGTCCTATCCGATAGACAATGCACACTGGCCTTCACTGACCGTGCTTCAAGATAAACTGGCGAAATACTGAAAATCGTCGTTTATTTTAGCTCGATTGCGAAACAAGTTCTTACAACTTATATTAATCACTCTCGAGATCTCATTCCTGATGGAATCCATCGCCACGAGGGAGAGAGAAGAGGCAATGTGGAATCTAAATGCCTTACATACGGCACAATTGTAACGGCTCCAGCACACTTGTTCAAGAAACAATATTACACTATAGAACGTTACACGAAACATTGTATTACATGTGAAACTTGTGGGTGAAACTGATAACATTATTTATTGTATGCTAATTGATGAAATACAGTGTTCTGTCAGTGAGATATAATCCATATCTCATCAGTGAGATATAATCCATATCTCACTGCCGGACTACTTTTTTATTATCTCCCTTCCCAATACACTATTCTTGCACTTAATTGCATGACGAGCTACGCGCTCGTGAAAATATTTGAAATGTTCTCACTTCTCACTCAAAACAAACAAATATCCTCTATGTATTATAATTCGTAAGCTTTATTCTATTATATCTTTGTATAAACATTTTACATTGTTTTTTATAAAAATAAATTAATACAGTTATTCTTAAAGTTGACTATTATATCGCAGATTGCCATTACCGAACAATGATAACATTCCAATTACACGTCAGAGCATATTTGAGTATAAATATGATTAATTATATTATATATTTGATTTAAAGACGTTCGCGGTAGAAATTTATCACGACGTGTACATTTTACACTCACACCGCCTGTCAAATCACAACAAAATAACCATAAGTTTGATTTAACATGCCGTTTAACCATACAAAAGGGTTTGCATCCGCTAAAAGCGACAGGCGGGCAGCACAGTCATTGGCGCGCTTGACTGCATGGCATGAAGGCCAAACAATGGACGATAATTCCATTATCAACGAGTTAAATATTGAGCCACTTTTTTATATCATAATATGCCTGTTGTAAGTTTACTTAAACGTTATTTAGTGTACAACGATTGCGAAGCAAGTTTTAACAACTTATATTAATCACTCTCGTTGGCGCGAATGAAAGCGTGACTGTGGTCATTCGTATGGGAGGATACCGGAGTACCCGGAGAAAACCCACCTGTCCGATATGGCGACCACCGTACCACCTCACATACTTCCCGGTCCGATGATCGAAGCGAGCGCGCTAACCACTGCGCTAATCGAACAGCCTACTGTAAGCTTACTGACGAGATACATAGATTTCCAACAGTTTTAAAGAAAACATGGCGTGTGTGTTTTACGTGTATTTATCGTCGCTACCGGCCCATATGAGCGACGCCTCCTGAAGAGATTAGTCATTTTGGAGGATAGTAATGATACAGACCGATACCCATTCCAGAGTCTCCTCTCGTTCTTTTACGTACACGGTGTACATCACCGACACGAGACATCGGTTTAATGTCCCATCTGAAAGACTGTTCATTTTATTAGGATCAGATGGAGAATCGAACATGCGATCCCTGGATTACCAGTCCAGTGTGTTACCACTGGACTACAGATCCGTATATAAGGAAAATTGGCATGTTACAAATTAATTCATAATAGCATACCAATTGTATTTAATGTTTTACTTAGGCATACACTGAACTAATGATATACAACATTTGAAGAAACTCTAGTCTTAACACCATCTTCCCACAAGAAACAACGCAACACCAAGTTGCAAGAGCGAAACAGTGCGTTTATTTACCGTGAAGAAGCAAACATACAGAACAAATACTACGTACAAACCAATACAACTATTGCACAAATATACAAAATCGTTAATAATAACTTTCAAAAATAACGTTATGCTACGATGCTAATGTTTGCGTTACTCTATTAATACAATTCTGTGAAAACTATGTCACCTTTACTCAGTTAACTAATATGCGTAGTATTTGCCTCAACTATCCGTCATAGAAACACCTAAGCCGCACAGGCAAAACCACCCTCGTGGGATGGAAACCTGTGCCCGTGGCCTGCAAAGCTACCTCTCTGGATAAAGGATGACGGGATATTCACATCCTGAGGCTCTCTGTATGTGCTCAAACACATTAACAAATGCGCTCAAACACCTCAACAAATGTATAAACATTTATTTATATAATATCCCTCATCTGCCATGACATCCCATCTGCATAAAATTATAATGCTGGCAGTATCCGTTTACAAATATATAGAAATATTGATACATGTACTATAAAATCCTAATTTGAATAGCTAAAATTCAATGTTCACGATAAGTCGTTTCGCCTAGAAGTGAATTACACCGCTCAACATAAAAGGAACACTTTCCACCCGAGCGCACACTCACATACCGGTTTTAGTAAACCTTTGTGAACAGGTCGTGTTAAGACAAGTGTTCTCGGCTATACGTTGTAACGCAGAGAACCGGTTATTATTGTGGGGAAAAAATATTTGAAATTATAATCTAAATATTACATGAAAAATACAAAAAATCTCAACAAAATCAAGTACTCGAACATGGAAAATTCATGATTTAGGATTATTGTATTCTAAATATGCATATTTTATGTTTGTAGTTACATGCAATTATGATTAATCGTCATATGTAACATATTAGTATATCAATACACACATAATAATTGCAAATATTTTTTTATTTTACTTTTGTCGCCAAAATGAGAAATTATTGGCCGAAATGGAAAATAGGCACGTTATAAATTGGTTTAAAAAAAAAACGAAGTCATTAGCATATCAATCTTATTTCATATTTTGATTAGTAATACATAGTACTAGTGATGTACCAAGTATGAACAAACTCTATGATCTTTATGATCTATTCTTATGAGGGCACATGCTATCGACCTGTTCATTGTGACAAATGAAAGGTGAGATCGTAGCGAGCTTAACGATAGCGCGAGTTGAGAGTGTCAATATGTTATCTAAAATAACGGGAAATGACTAGTGGAAGAATGGAGAGACCGCATCCAGGCGATTTTTACAAAACTGTAGAGAACGCCTTTAACGAGTTGAATGCATTAATGCATTAAACCAAAGTTTACTTAATAAGATATCTTACCTCATATAAGATTAAGATAACTATTCCTGCACGATGCTGATCAGTGACTGAAGTATCGATGTATAGATTAATGTTCAATTCAATTCAATCAGTTTATTTCACATAAAACATTATTACAATGTTTAAGGTGTTATATACAAATTTTCAGAGAAGACATGTTATTATATAGATACCATTTTCTGAAGGTCATATACAAATTCAGAAAAACGGTTGCATGTAACTGACTGAATGTTCTTATCTCTTAGATACTAAACTATGTGTGTATGTGTGTGTGTGTGTGTGTGCGTGCGTGCGTGCGTGCGTGCGTGCGTGCGTGCGTGCGTTTATGTGTGTATGTGCGTATGTGCGTATGTGCGTGTGTGCGCGGTTATGTGTCACGAAAGACGTTATATTTTATTCAACTCCAGTAAGCTGGGCATTGCTTCATAGAGTTTATTGAAACCAGTAACTGTTATATCTCCGCCGATTTATGTTTGTGTATTCTTGCGTTGTGTTTGTTTTAAACATACGCCATATTTATGAATACAAATACATATACAAATATAGTATGCAGGAGTGCGTAATAATGGCCAGTGTATCTTACTGTAAAATATTTTGTCTGAAAATTGGAAACAAAATTTTTATAAAAGTTTTTTAAAGAGAAGTGGTGCCAGGGGCCCATGTCGCCCTCTAGAATGAGCCATGCAAATAGGTTGTTTATATTGTAATAATAATAATAATAATAAGGTATCTTTAGCTCAAAAAGTGTGTAATATAGTATACAGTTAAGAGACGCTAATGTGACTAAGGGTGTGAATGCGTGTGTGTTTTACGTTTATTTATCGTCGCTACCGGTTGCCCATATGAGCGACGCCTCCTGAAGAGATTAGTCATTTTAGATTTTGGAGGATAGTGCATGATACAGACAGAGACCCATTCCAAAGTCTCCTCTGGTTCTTTTACGTGCACGGTGTAAAGCACCGACACGAGACCTCGGTTTAACGTCCCATCTGAAAGACTGTTAATTTTATTAGGGTCAGACGGGGGATCGAACCTGCGATCCCTGGATTACCAGTCCAGCGTGTTACCACTGGACTACATATCCGTCTGTAAGGGTGTGAATGTGTGTGTGCGTGTGTTTTATGCTTAGCTACCGTCGCTACAGGTTGCCATTATCAGTGACGTCGAATGTGGATGATTTTCTTTACATACAAGTGTCCGTTATCGATCATAAATATGCTAATTTTAACACATTAACATTCAGAGTTCAATTTGTAGGAGACGGTTAAAATATAGTAAAGTAATAAACAAATAAAGGTCTTAAATAGACAGCACTAGCCTATTGAAAAATGATCGTTCATAACTACGAGTGCTTGTGAATAACTCAATGAAACACTTTCTTTATTTTTGGGTGAAGCTCGATGGCTTTCTATATTTTTCTTTTATATCCAAATATTCACATGTACAAAGTGTTAAGCAGTTTTCAACAACATATGCAATACATAACTTGTAATAATAACTATGATTGTAAATGTGATTGAAAAAACAACAACAAACAATTGCTGCATGAACTATTTCACATGCAGTATCTACATGTAATCAGTAATACACGTATTTAATAAGAAGATTTTATTCTTTATTTACGTCTCATCAATGTACAACAAACAACAGTCAATATAATAAAAACATATCGATGTACATTGCCACTCAATAATGAATTATAAGAGACAGTAACAGTAACAATTCACAATAGAACACGATTCAACATATAAGTTTCTTAAAACTAGAGTTTATATAGGTTGATCCAGACCGATACTCTCACAAACTGAAGACAATCGTCAAAATGGTGACGGGCACATTGCCACCATTACACCACAGCCGCAAAACGTCACCATGGGTAACCGCTATCAGTGAGATTCTCGGTCCAAAACAAGACCTACTCTTAGATATAAATGTGTTAAATCTAAATTGCCTACGCTAATCTTATCTAAGAAGTGCTTAAAATATTTATTAAAACACTGATATAAGAATGTAGATGCATTGATAACATGTCGCAGAATTTAAATATCTGTATGTTTGATTTACAAACATGTTATTTATATGTTGATGCAATGTTGATATGCCTACATTATTTTTAATTCAAATTTGAATAATTGATATACAGTCAAACCTGAGTTAGTGGTCACCTCTATTAAGCAGCCAACCTGTATTAAGCAGCCATTTCCCATATTCCCAATATGCTGTTTTATTATACAGTTTACCTCTATTAAGCAGCCACCTGTGCTAAGCAGCCACTTTCTGTGATTCCCTTGGCTGGCTGCTTAAGACAGGTTTGACTGTATATCAAATTCCTTGTCTCTACTATCCACTTACACAGAACAGAACAGAACCTTATTTGTGAAATCATTTAAAAGAAATAAGCCACAATCGTCTTTTAGTGATAAACCTGTAGTCAGTCATGCAGAATGGTTTGATAACGAATTATGCAAGCTAAATCGTTGTATGTAAATGCCCTAAATGTTTTTAATAGACTGAACTCTAGTTATAGTCGAGAACAATTTTGTCATTTCAAAAAGTTATATAAAGATTTATGTAAGAAAAAACGAAATGCTTTCAAACGAAATAAATTGATAGAAATTGAAAAATTAAAACATGCCAAGCCTAGGCAGTTTTGGAAATATTTTAAACGAAATAAGAAAAAGTCCACATTCCATAATATTAGTTTGGACGAATTTAAAACATACTTTTCTGAATTAGGAAATGTTTTACATGATCAAAATACAGAAGCTGAATCTTTTTGTGACAATCATGATTTTGATAATTTAGACTGTGCTTTTGAAGAACTTGATAACAGTATAACTATTGAAGAAATTTTAAATGTTGTTAAAAGTTTAAAAACTGGTAAAGCCACAGGTAGTGATTGTATAATGAACGAGTATTTAATTGAAAGTATTGATATTTTGGCAGCTCATATATGTGACATTTTTAATGCTATTTTAGACTCAGGTTTCTTCCCGGATACTTGGACTGAGGGTATTATTGTCCCCTTGCATAAAAAGGGTGATGTTAACAATGTAAATAACTATAGGGGTATTACCTTAGTGAGCTGTTTATCAACATTATTTACGTCAGTGTTAAATAAAAGAATAGATAAATTTTGTGAAAATAACCATGTAATATCAGACGCTCAGTTTGGATTCCGAAAGGGGCGTTCAACAGTTGATGCTGTATTTATTTTATCAAGTATTGTTCAAAATTATCTTTTCAATAATAAAAGATTATATTGCGTGTACGTCGATTTATGTAAATGTTTTGATACTATTTATAGAAATGCCTTGTGGATGAAATTATATAAAGTTGGTATACAAGGCAAACTTTTACGAATTATTAAAGATATGTACCAAAAGGTTAAGTCTTGCGTCAGGAATTGTGGTAACTATTCTGATTACTTTGAATACGCCATTGGCCTGAGACAAGGGGAGATAATGTCACCCATTTTGTTTTCATTGTTTGTTGAAGATTTAGAATTATTTTTACAGGGTAACAACGAGTCTGGATTATTAATTGATGATATTTCCCTATTGCTATTGTTGTTTGCCGATGATATGGTCATATTAGCAAAATCACCGCATGAATTGTAAACCAATTTAAATTTATTAAATGACTATTGTAAACGTTGGTGATTAGAGGTGAATACGACAAAAACTAAGGTTATGGTATTTCGGAAAAGGGGTGGATTACTGCAGGGTGAAGCATGGACCTATAATGGAACTAATATTGAAATAACAAATGATTTTAATTATTTGGGTACTGTTTTTAATTATACTGGTAACTTTGCCATGAATCAACAGTTTTTGTCAGGCAAAGCATTAAAAGCGTTGAATATTCTCCTCACTAACTGTACATAAATAAGCCTGAAACCAAAGCTGCTTTGCCAGCTTTTTGATGCCTTTGTGGGCTCTATCTTAAATTATAGTTCTGAAATTTGGGGTTTCACAAAATCAAAGGAGCTAGAACGTATTCATTTGAAATTTTGTAAACGTATTTTAAATGTAAGAGTAACTACTTGTTCTACAGGCGTATATGGCGAATTAGCCAGATATCCACTTTACATAACACGTTATACTCGAATTGTAAAATATTGGTTTAAATTGTTACATACAGATAATATAATTTTAAAACGTGTATATAGCCAGGCTGTAAATGATTGTGCAAATGGTTCTAGAAATTGGGCGTCCAAACTTAAAGATATTTTAAATAGCTATGGTTTCTCGAACATTTGGGAAAATCCATATAGTGTACAGTGGAGCCAGTTTATAAGTTTGTTTAAACAACGTGTGATTGATTGTTTCATTCAAGGTTGGTTTGTAAGCAAAGAGACAAGTGGTGTACTAAACTTGTATGATAGCTGTAAATTAAAATTTGAATATGAACCTTATCTAGATATTGTACCAAATATCTTAATTTTTAATTACAAGATTAAGAATTTCTGCACATTCATTACGAATACATACTGGTAGATATGGACAAAATAGAATTCCACAAAATGAACGCTATTGTTTGTGTTGCAATACACACGACCTAGAAGACGAATATCATTTTATACTTGTTTGCCCGTGCTATTCAGATTTGAGAAAACTTTACATAAAGAAATATTATTTTGTAAGACCAAATATGCTTAAGTTTATAGAATTGTTGCAATCTAATAAAAGAAATATCCTATATAATTTAGCTTTATTCTATAATAAAGCAGTTGACATTAAATTAACACTTTTAAATAATATGACATAAATCCAATATCAGCACTAATTATTGTTCAGCCTCATAATTAGATGCATTTTCTTATTATTATCAGATTCTATATGCCACATGACCACGATAAAATTGTTGTATATATTTACATCATATATATTTGTATATATGTATTTGACGATGTACCATGTACAAGTCTTAATAAAATTTCTGTTCTGTTCTGGTATATGTATATGTAAAATATGGTCCTGAATACGTATATTCTCCAAATTTGAACAACTATAATTACTGGGTGCACAATTTTAATGAAGAAATCAAACGGGAACCTTTCTACAAAATGATACATAAACTGCAAGATAATAAAATTAAAGAATATAAATATAAACTAGTTAATAAGATATTCCCATCAAGCGAGATAAGATTTAAATGGACGATGTCTATGCCACCTAATTGTGATAGTTGTGATACAATTGAAACATACTTATGATATTTTATTTCTGAATTCCAATAGGCTCAAAAGCCCACGAGGACATATACATGCATACTTTATGGCAAACAGTGATACTAGCATAAATTATATAAATACTTGTACAATGTACATAGATATCAAACATAAACAAATATATATGGTTTGGTGAACGTTTTAGACACAGCCCCGAGGTTATAAAACATTTCTCCAATCTCAAAACTCAGACTCAAGCGTCTGATTGGTTCAACTGACAGTAGCACTCAGAATCAACCAAACAGATCATTTGAGCTTGAGTTAGAGATCTGAGAAACGTTTTACCCCCGATTCTGGTAGTGATAAATATCTTTAATATCCATTTGATGAACACATTTATTATTAATCTTATATATTTAATTCAGTTTTTACATAAGTTAAGCAAGACATTTTTGACTTAAGTATTGCTTTCCATGTTTTAGGGATTGCATTAAGCAGCTGGGAGAATTCAGCTATCCAAGTTAGTCTGTTTATTAATTTCTGCCTTATTTATCATTGTCTCTTTTAATTCTCCATTCTCATCTATTAAATCATTTATAAAAATAATGTTTGATTTAATCCAATGTGTGAATATTAGACTCTTTCAGTTATATTTTATGAATCTGTTTCCCCATATTATTTCTTTTCTAATTTCATCAAAAGATTTACATTTTATTTGAGTTTTATTATTCAAGGAAGTCCATAAGTCAAGAAGTTGTAAAACTCTGGTATATGGTTTGTATTAAGACTTTTGATACTGTCTGTATTCATAAAGACTATCAAGAAATTGGCACCATAGTGTTTATAATAATAATTTGGTATAGCTTTCCAGTTGCCTTTAGAATCGTTTAATAACGCTTTTACCCATTCATTTAAATTTTATTGAAGTTATATATGCTTCTAAATCAATCATTCCTATACCGCCATTGTTCCTATTTCCAATAAGAGTAGTTCTTTTAATTGTTTCTCTTTTGCCATTCCATAGAAAGTTAAATATAATTTATATGTTCGTCTACTCCACAAGCTTTACCACGTTTGACCTTATCTACGGCCTTCTTGACCTCTAACAAAGAAATATGTTCATTAAATGGTACACCATCAATATTATTACTATTTTCAGTAGCCACGGGCTCACTTACACTGTCTTTGTTAAATAAAGAACTGAAATCATTTTCCCACTTAAATAGAACATCATCGACACAAATACCCAAAGCTTTAACTTGTTTTTCCTGCCACTTTAGTTTCGTGCTTGTTTTAGTTTTGCCAATCCACACACCTTGTGGCATCCGTGGTCCAGTGGTAGAGCGTCGGATTTGGAATCGATCGTTCCGGGTTCGATACTCGGTCAGGACACGTATGTAGTGTCATTGAGCAAGGCACCTCACACACATTGCTTAGTACTGGTTAACTACTTAGGTCGGCTAAGCTTGCTCAGGAAAACATGTCTACGTCCCCGTAAGGGGTTTGACATTAATGGAACATACATACATACCTTCCGTTTGTTCTTGTTTAGTATTTTCCAAATTCTAAAATTAGATCTAAAGCTGTATTTATTTCTACCTCTTTACCTAAGAATAGTGTTGTATCATCAGCCAGTTGTGACATTTCTACTGATATTTTACCTGTGTATAAACAACAATAATCCCTTTAATTTCCTTAGAGTTCCTACTATTAAGAGCCATAATCTCTGCTACAAGTATGAATAGGAGAGCTGAAATCGGACATCCTTGACGAATACCTCGTTTTAGCTTAAAGGTTTCTGATTTTCAACAGTTATTTAAAATACATGAATGAAAAACTTTATTTGTATACATATATAGGGTCAATCTGTTCTAATCTTGCTTCAAACAGATGTGTAGGATGTCGCTTCTCTCCAATACAGCCCGGGTTCGATCATCTGACCGGGACACATGTGATATGATACGGTGGTGGCCAGACCGGATAGGTGGGTTTTCACCGGGTACTCCGGTAACCTCCCAAACGAATGACAACACGTACGCTTTCATTCGCGTCAACAAGAGTGATTAACATAAGTTGTTAAAGCTAGTTTCACAATCGTTGTAAAATAGATACATTTTAAAAATTGCATAAAACCGGAATAATAGCCAATGCCGGGGACAATGCATAAAACCGGAATAATAGCCAATGCCGGGGACAATGCATAAAACCGGAATAATAGCCAATGCCGGGGACAATGCACAGTGCCACGTGTATGCGAGTGGCACGTGTATGTGAGTGTCATATGTATGGGATTGTCCCGTGTATGTGAGTGTCACATGTATGCGAGTGACACGTGTATGCGAGGGTGATGTACGCATTTTAATCGCATTGCTATCGTAAAACCATGGTTGAGCGGATCCCCCGTGTAAACAATTGATACTGTATACAGATAGTAATCGAGAGGTCACGTGTTTGAACCTGTTCGGAATGGCGGTGGTGATTTCCTGAGAGAATACACTTAAACCCTCATAGCTCCTCTTTCATGGCGCTGGATTCCATCAGGAATGAGGTCACGATAGCGATTAAACTAATGTTGTAAATTCTAGTTTCGCATTCGAGTAACATTGTCTTGGGTACCAGGAGCACATTTTAATACAAGACTACATGACTGTATGATGTACTACTTAATTATATTAGACCAGATCAGAGTACACAATGTCTATGACTAGTCTATGTTTGTAGACTGTATGATGTACGACTTAATTATATTAGACCAGATCAGAGTACACACTGTCTATGACTAGTCTATGTTTGTAGACTATATGATGTACGACTTAATTATATTAGACCAGATCAGAGTACACAATGTCTATGACAAGTCTATGTTTGTAGACTGTATGATGTACTACTTAATTATATTAGATCAGAGTACACAATGTATATTCCTAGTCTACGTTTGTAGACTGTATGATGTACGACTTAATTATATTAGACCAGCTCACAGAGTACACACTGTCTATGACTAGTCTATGTTTGTAGACTGTATGATGTACGACTTAATTATATTAGATCAGATCAGAGTACACAATGTCTATGACTAGTCTATGTTTGTAGACTGTATGATGTACGACTTAATTATATTAGATCAGATCAGAGTACACACTGTCTATGACTAGTCTATGTTTGTAGACTATATGATGTACGACTTAATTATATTAGACAAGATCAGAGTACACAATGTCTATGACTAGTCTATGTTTGTAGACTGTATTATGTACGACTTAATTATATTAGACAAGATCAGAGTACACAATGTCTATGACTTGTCTATGTTTGTAGACTGTATTATGTACGACTTAATTATATTAGACAAGATCAGAGTACACAATGTCTATGACTTGTCTATGTTTGTATAGAAGCAACGAATTGCTGAAGAACAAGTCGATGTTTGTACCTGCCCTGTTGTGGCAAATGCTTGTTTCTCGGAATCAGATACATTCTTCTCGCTTGCTAAGGTACTCATTAAGTTGCAATAATGAGAGACATCTCTAATTTTCTATTACCTCCCTTGGCAGATAAAATCTGATTTATTCCAAAATGTGAATAGGTCCTTTTAGTTAGAATCCTTTGTTTTTACCGTTGTTCCCTAACAAGATCTTGCGGTATGATAAATGTAATGTATGTATGTATGTTCCTTTAATGTTAAACCCCTCGCGGGGACTTAGACATGATTTTCTGGGCAGGCTTAGCCGACCTAAGCGATTAACCAGTACTAAGCAATGTGTGTGAGGTGCCTTGGATTATATCCAAATCGTGTTAAATAACTGAAAACATTCTTTTAGAAGTAAGAACCTATTGAATATACTGTATGAGATATGTCGATATATAGTAATTTAAAACTCTTAAGAAGCTATAGTGGAATAAAATTACTAGCATGTTGTGCAAAGGAAACAACGATAAAAACAGAGGAAAACACTTAATATGACCTATCTACTTTTAGAGAGTATTCAGGGGAAGTAACTGTATTACATTCATGATTAGTCCACGGTATTAAGTTTTCATTGTGGAAGTCGTGATAGCGCAGTGGATGTGCGTTCACTTCAGGTGCGAACGGTCCGGAGTTCGAGCCCCGCTGGAGCCGTTACGATTGTGCCCTTAGGCAAGGCATTTAAATTCCACATTGCCTCTTCTCTCTCCTTCATGGCGATGGATTCCATCAGGAATGAGGTCTCGAGAGTGATTAATATAAGTTGAAAGAACTTGTTTCGCAATCGAGCTAAAATAAATTTATATAAACTTTGTTTTCATACTATTCAAGAGTAGCGTCGAAGGACGTTGTGATATCGAGAACCAACATAGTGTGTCAATCCTCTCATCTGTTTCGTGTATTTGAAGGCATTGACCCTAACTCCTCGGCAAAGGCGGTATCCTTTAAACGGAATCCTCAATACTCGTACAATCCTCCATTCCTCAAGACATAATCGATAATATATTACAGGGTGTTCGCATTAATGGATTATCTGTGCCAGTTTGTGATATTGTCTGATAACTATGTACATATTTACAATATAGAATGCCATGGTGCTTATCTGTGTTCAGATAAACAGGACAAAGAGACTCAATACGTTGTTTGGCGTTACTGTCCTACATTATGACTGTGTTTGGCGTTAATGTCCTACATTATGACTGTGCTGGCATAGATTATTATTTCTATTGCAACCTAACTGTACCGATAGCTTCAAGGATAAACGTTTCTTTCGTGTTCCTAAACCATATCGGTACTTTTGAATAGCAATCCAATAAGCTTTAAGCTTTCTATTAAATCCATTTTCATTCTGTATACAATTTATATATACTGTATATAATGAATGAATAAATATGTTTAAACTAATCCATATCGTACATGTGTACAGGAATCCATATCGTACATGTGTACAGGAATCCATATCGTACCTGTGTACAGGAATCCATATCGTACATGTGTACAGGAATCCATATCGTACATGTGTACAGGAATCCATATCGTACATGTGTACAGGAATCCATATCGTACATGTGTACAGGAATCCATATCGTACATGTGTACAGGAATCCATATCGTATATGTGTACAGGAATCCATATCGGTATATGTGTACAGGAATCCATATCGTACCTGTGTACAGGAATCCATATCGTACATGTGTACAGGAATCCATATCGTACATGTGTACAGGAATCCATATCGTACATGTGTACAGGAATCCATATCGTACATGTGTACAGGAATCCATATCGTACATGTGTACAGGAATCCATATCGGTATATGTGTACAGGAATCCATATCGTACATGTGTACAGGAATTCATATCGTACCTGTGTACAGGAATCCATATCGTACATGTGTACAGGAATCCATATCGGTATATGTGTACAGGAATCCATATCGTACCTGTGTACAGGAATCCATATCGTACATGTGTACATGAATCCATATCGTACCTGTGTACAGGAATCCATATCGTACCTGTGTACAGGAATCCATATCGTATATGTGTACAGGAATCCATATCGGTATATGTGTACAGGAATCCATATCGGTACATGTGTACAGGAATCCATATCGGTACATGTGTACAGGAATCCATATCGTACCTGTGTACAGGAATCCATATCGGTATATGTGTACAGGAATCCATATCGGTACATGTGTACAGGAATCCATATCGGTATATGTGTACAGGAATCCATATCGGTATATGTGTACAGGAATCCATATCGGTATATGTGTACAGGAATCCATATCGGTATGTGTACAGGAATCCATATCGGTATATGTGTACAGGAATCCATATCGTACATGTGTACAGGAATCCATATCGTACATGTGTACAGGAATCCATATCGTACCTGTGTACAGGAATCCATATCGTACATGTGTACAGGAATCCATATCGTACATGTGTACAGGAATCCATATCGTACATGTGTACAGGAATCCATATAATACATGTGTACAGGAATCCATATCGTACATGTGTACAGGAATCCATATCGGTACATGTGTACAGGAATCCATATCGGTATATGTGTACAGGAATCCATATCGTACATGTGTACAGGAATCCATATCGTACCTGTGTACAGGAATCCATATCGTACCTGTGTACAGGAATCCATATCGTACATGTGTACAGGAATCCATATCGTACCTGTGTACAGGAATCCATATCGTACCTGTGTACAGGAATCCATATCGTACATGTGTACAGGAATCCATATCGGTATATGTGTACAGGAATCCATATCGTACCTGTGTACAGGAATCCATATTGGTACATGTGTACAGGATTCCATATCGTATATGTGTACAGGAATCCATATCGGTACATGTGTACAGGAATCCATATCGGTATATGTGTACAGGAATCCATATCGTACATGTGTACAGGAATCCATATCGTACCTGTGTACAGGAACCCATATCGTACCTGTGTACAGGAATCCATATCGTACATGTGTACAGGAATCCATATCGTACATGTGTACAGGAATCCATATCGGTACATGTGTACAGGATTCCATATCGTATATGTGTACAGGAATCCATATCGTACATGTGTACAGGAATCCATATCGTACATGTGTACAGGAATCCATATCGGTACATGTGTACAGGATTCCATATCGTACCTGTGTACAGGAATCCATATCGGTACATGTGTACAGGATTCCATATCGTATATGTGTACAGGAATCCATATCGGTACATGTGTACAGGAATCCATATCGTACCTGTGTACAGGAATCCATATCGGTACATGTGTACAGGATTCCATATCGTATATGTGTACAGGAATCCATATCGGTACATGTGTACAGGATTCCATATCGTACATGTGTAGAGGAATCCATATCATTAGGGTCAGACGGGGATCGAACCTGCGATCCCTGTATTACCTGTCCAGCGTGTTACCACGTGTTACCATGTGTTGGCAGTACATGTTGGTAGTACATGTTGGCAGCACGTGTTTATTTGGACTGATGGAATTTCTACTAATGGATACCCTGGTGAATATGTATCTAACCAGTTAGGTGATCTAAATATATCTATATATATCTATTATGATATGATTATTTACTATATACACTCTGATAATACCGCCTCCGTGGTCGAGTGGTTACGGTCGCTGACTTGTATACCACTGTGACATATCATCACTGATGGTAGCGTGTTCGAGCCCCGCTCAAACTGTGTATCTTTGTATGAAAAAAGTGGCAGTTTCTTACGGAGGTTGGTGCACTAAGTACTGGTTAACCAGCGGAGCATGTCCATAAAAGGTGTTGCTGCGGGTAAACTGCCCGCCGGCGATATAACCCTAAATAGTGATGACCAAGGCGTAACACCGGAACAAAGAAACAAATAAACAAACTAGCAAACAAACACAATTGATAATACAATGTTGTTGATCTCATAATACGTATGCATACTTATACATTCATTAACAACCATTCACTCAGTAGGCACTTGTGGCTTCACTCTCACACACTGAATACTCATAAACACACAGAATCATCATAGTAACATTCGGATGTAACGTTATGTCCTATTGGCTGGCTATTTTAAAGTAGATGTAAAGTTATGACCTATTGGCTGGCTATTTTAAAGCAGATGTAACGTTATGTCCTATTGGCTGGCTATTTTAAAGCAGATGTAAAGGTATGTCCTATTTGCTCGCTATTTTAAAGCAGGTAAAACGTTATGTCCTATTGGCTGGCTATTTTAAAGCAGGTGTAACGTTATGTCGTATTGGCTGGCTATTTAAAAGTAGATGTAACGTTATGTCCTATTGGCTGGCTATTTTAAAGCAGATGTAAAGTTATGTCCTATTGGCTGTCTATCGGCTGATCAAATATTTCATTTGAACGAGATCAATTGAATTATTTCGTAGCATGTCGTGGCCACCATACAAAGTACACACTGAGAATCAACCACTCGCGATTTGGTATTTAATTCCTGAAGGCTACAAACATTATCATACTTTTAGAGTACTGCTTACTTTAAGCATATATAGCACCATCTGTACACTATATTATTGACATGATCAACGTGGAATGTGTCATATTTTGCTGGCACTATACTGAAGGCATTGCCGGTTTAACAAAATTAAACACGAAATATGCATAGCGTTATTGCAGATATTAAAATCTCGTCGGCTGCATACTACGCGTGTAGTGCATACAATGGTACAACAATAACGATATAAACACGTCCGCGGTTGAGGGCTCCGCGGTTGTCCGCCCGCTACATCGTCTATGCTGTATTGCTAATATTGTCGCGTCATCAATGCTACGTTGTCACAACGTGCGCGGCACGTCAAGGTTTCTCTTATTATGTGTTTCTCCATCATGTTTAGATACGCGTTTACACTCAAACAGCTCTGTTACTCTTCCCTTTAATGCTCTATATTAGGGGTTCATTCAATGTCTGTTACTCTTCCCTCTAATTCTATATTAGGGTTCCATTCAATGTCTGTTACTCTTCTCTTTAATGCTCTATATTAGGGTTTCATTCAATGTCTGTTACTCTTCCCTTTAATTCTCTATATTAGGGTTTCATTCAATGTCTGTTACTCTTCCCTTTAATTCTATATTAGGGGTTCATTCAATGTCTGTTACTCTTCCCTTTAATTCTCTATATTAGGGTTTCATTCAATGTCTGTTACTCTTCCCTTTAATTCTATATATTAGGGTTTCATTCAATGTCTGTTACTCTTCCCTTTAATTCTCTATATTAGGGTTTCATTCAATGTCTGTTACTCTTCCCTTTAATTCTCTATATTAGGGGTTCATTCAATGTCTGTTACTCTTCCCTTTAATGCTCTATATTAGGGTTTCATTCAATGTCTGTTACTCTTCCCTTTAATTCTCTATATTAGGGGTTCATTCAATGTCTGTTACTCTTCCCTTTAATGCTCTATATTAGGGTTTCATTCAATGTCTGTTACTCTTCCCTTTAATTCTCTATATTAGGGGTTCATTCAATGTCTGTTACTCTTCCCTTTAATGCTCTATATTAGGGTTTCATTCAATGTCTGTTACTCTTCCCTTTAATTCTCTATATTAGGGGTTCATTCAATGTCTGTTACTCTTCCCTTTAATGCTCTATATTAGGGTTTCATTCAATGTCTGTTACTCTTCCCTTTAATTCTCTATATTAGGGGTTCATTCAATGTCTGTTACTCTTCCCTTTAATGCTCTATATTAGGGTTTCATTCAATGTCTGTTACTCTTCCCTTTAATTCTATATTAGGGTTCATTCAATGTAGTTACTCTTCCCTTAATTATATTAGAGTTTCATTCATTTGTGCCCTTCCTTTAATTCTATATTAGGGTCATCAAGTATGTTACTCTTCCCTTATCTCTATATTAGGGTTTCATTCATGTCTGTTAGTCTTCCCTTTAATGCTCTATTAGTCCATTCAATGTCTGTACTCTTCTTTAATTCTCTATTTAGGGTTCCATTCAATGTCTGTTACTCTTCCCTTTAATTCTCTATTAGGGTTCATTCAATGTCTGTTACTCTTCCCTTTAATTCTCTATTAGGGTTCCATTCAATGTCTGTTACTCTTCCCTTTAATGCTCTATATTAGGGTTCCATTCAATGTCTGCTACTCTTCCCTTTAATTCTATATTAGGGTTCCATTCAATGTCTGCTACTCTTCCCTTTAATTCTATATTAGGGTTCCATTCAATGTCTGTTACTCTTCCCTTTAATTCTCTATATTAGGGTTCCATTCAATGTCTGTTACTCTTCCCTTTAATTCTCTATATTAGGGTTCCATTCAATGTATGCTACTCTTCCCTTTAATTCTATATTAGGGTTCCATTCAATGTCTGTTACTCTTCCCTTTAATTCTATATTAGGGTTCCATTCAATGTCTGGTACTCTTCCCTTTAATTCTCTATATTAGGGTTTCATTCAATGTCTGTTACTCTTCCCTTTAATTCTCTATTAGGGTTCCATTCAATGTCTGTTACTCTTCCATTTAATTCTTTATATTAGGGGTTCATTCAATGTCTGTTACCCTTCCCTTTAATTCTCTATATTAGGGTTCCATTCAATGTCTGTTACTCTTCTCTTTAATTCTATATTAGGGTTCCATTCAATGTCTGTTACTCTTCCCTTTAATTCTATATTAGGGGTTCATTCAATGTCTGTTACTCTTCCCTTTAATTCTCTGTATTAGGGTTTCATTCAATGTCTGTTACTCTTCCCTTTAATTCTCTATATTAGGGTTTCATTCAATGTCTGTTACTCTTCCCTTTAATTCTATATTAGGGTTCCATTCAATGTATGTTACTCTTCTCTTTAATTCTATATTAGGGTTTCATTCAATGTATGTTACTCTTCCCTTTAATTCTATATTAGGGTTCCAATCAATGTCTGTTACTCTTCTCTTTAATTCTATATTAGGGGTTCATTCAATGTCTGTTACTCTTCCCTTTAATTATATATTCGGTTTCATTCTCGAACCGGGAAGTACGCGAGATGGTACGTTGGTCGCCAGATCTGACATGTGGGTTTTTTCCGGGTTCTCCGTTTCCTCCCACACGAATGACCACATTTACGCTTTCATCCACGCCAAAGAGAGTGAAAAATATAAGGTGTTAGAACTTGCTTCGCAATCGTTGCGAAATAAATAAAGTTTAAACGTAAGCCTAATTTATTAGAACATGTTATAAGTGATTTTGCTCACATGGATATCCTGGCTCTTATGGTTGATTCCGGAGAAACGGAGCTACGGAGAAAACTGTATGAAAACAAACACATCCTAGTTACAACAGTGCAATCAAGACTTCATTGCAAATATTGAAACTATAGGTAACCCTGGTTGTGTACCGAGTACATGTTACCGTGTTAGAAATACGAACACGAATATTACTTTATAGGTGTCCATTAATATATTGGTGATTTATTCAGATGTTCTATCATGGCATATCATGTCATTGTGTGTGTGTTTTACGTTTATTTATCGTCGCTATCGGTTGCCCATATGAGCGACGCCTCCTGAAGAGATTAGTCATTTTAGATTTTTGGAGGATAGTGCAATGATACAGACAGAGACCCATTCCAGAATCTCCTCTGGTTCTTTTACGTGCACGGTGTAAAACACCGACACGAGACCTCGATTTAAAGTCCCAACTGAAAGACTGTTCATTTTACTTTATGATGTCATTGTGTCTGTTGTATTTCCATTAAATACTTTATATGAGCATGGTTGTGTTCGTAGTCGGACTGGTTGAGCAATTGCCGTTCACTACATGTACTGTTGTGCTGTTGGTTGTTTACAATATCGTGATCTTAACGAATAAAAAGTTTAAACTTTTGTTATTTTACAACGATTGCGAAGCAAGTTCTAACAACTTATATTAATCACTCTCGTTGGCGCGGATGAAAGCGTACATGTGGTCATTCGTGTGGGAGGAAACCGACTTGGAGAAAAACCACCTGTCCGATCTAGCGACCACCGTACCATCTCACATACTTCCCGGTCCAAGGATCGAATAGTCTCTGTGCTTTCCAACGTGACCTTTTCCTTATGTGCACTAGACGTATTATATAGAGTTGCTTACTTGGCAACGTGGCGTGTACTATTTGTATTGTCATGATCTTTTCTAGCGCATGGTATATTTCCGTCAGGTTCACTTCTGTCGAGATGTTTTTTTAGCCTGATGAACATTTTCGCTGTGTACACTAGAGGTACTATCTAGGTGTTTTCGTAAGAGGCGTTCACCCCCGGGCCCGGGACTATGTACACTAGAGGTACTATCTAGGTGTTTTCGTAAGAGGCGTTCACCACCGGGCACGGGACTATGTACACTAGATGTACTAGAATTGCTAGAACTGATACGTTCTCGCGGACGCATCTGACTTATCTGTCGATGGAGAAGAGAGTCGTGTCTTTGTCTCTGTGGTTTTTGTCGCTCGCTTACGTATACGGGTATTGCTTCTGTTGGCTGGCCTTTTATTAAGAGAAATATCATTAGAGCGCAGGATACGATGACTCCCAGAGGAAGTATAACAATCAGAGTTATGCTTATCTTGCTTTCTGCCGTAGTCGATGGAGAGTTCGTCGGTGGATGTTGCGTTTGTTTATTGGTAGCGTCTGTGTGTGCATCTATGCTACTGCTAACATTGTTAAAGCATCTATTGGTAATATCAATGTCTCGGAGGTTGACTTGACTTTCATTCCTTGTTCCATATAATGTTATCGAGATGTTACTGGTGTTCATTCCACCTGAAAACAAATTTCATAATTGTGCATTGTTGGTGTGAATTCTGTTCACGTGCTGGATGCTTACATTATGGATATTTCATTCTGAAATTTATAGTGATATAATATGGGATCATGGACAATACATAGTTCCCACGGCCTGTGAAAATAGTCAAAACACCTTTCAAGTGTTGTGTGTTACGTTAGTATAGCTCAGAACGTATGTCTTAACAATACTTGGCACACAATTGTGTGTGCGAATTATTGGTGCATATAAAGATGATCACATGACTGTTAGTGCGTGCTTGGTCATGTGATATGGTTCGATTGATCGTCAGTTCTATGCTTGGCTTCGATCGTATCGCAAGCAATTTCGCTATTCAAATTCGAATTGTTTCGGGAATGAGATCTATGAACGGGTTTCCATATTGATTTAAATGTTAACATTTTGAATTGAATTCAGATTCGTTATCGTTATGCGTACCATACAGTATATCGTACCATGCAGTATATCGTAAAACAGAGTACGAATATGTTATCGTTTGGTAAATATTATTTGACTCTACAATCAAAGATATGTTGTTTGTAAAATATATGAGATTTCCCAGAGGTACATTAGATACAGGTTTCCAGAGTTTTTTTACATTATCAATAATGATTTTTTACCTCTGGGTTTTACCCTGGTCTCGTGTACCTCGGTCTGCGCCGAGGCTATGTTTCATGTATTCGACTAATAAACGATCGCAAGTCTTGCCCATTGCAAACAGAGTTTGAGTTTTGTATGTTGTTTAGATAAGACGATTTTGACTGGCAAGTTTTATTAACGGCAATTTCAGGATTTTACTAGTAATTCTTTAATTGGAATAACTTAATTAATTTTGGTTTCTTAATATAAAATATTAATTTATTTTTTGACAATGATGTATGCATTATAAATTATAAGAATTTAATTTGCACCTATTTTTGAAAGTCTAGTTTCACAGTTGAAATATTAATACAGGTAAATTATTATTTATTCATTATTGATACGAAAATTTGTGAAATGATACAACAAATATATCCATTGAGAGCTTTCCAACAATGTATGAACCATGGTGATGGGATGAAAAATAAATATTTTATGAAGAAAACAAAATTACGCTACTATATATTATATATAATATCTGATCAACTTTGCCAATCAAAATGGCAGCCACAGTAGGAATGATGACGTCACACGGGAACTATGTATTGTTATCGATACTCAACAGTTGCATTGTTTTATCAGTATACTTGTTTGTTCTGTTTTGTTTTTTGGGGGTAGGTTGAAGTCAAACCAACAGCTTAGGGCATATGGCAACTCTTCAATTATTACTGATGGAAGATCACCCCTAGCTCCATTGAATAACATTTCAGGCATGGACGGTCACCCGGGTAGGACCACCGACCTTCCGAAAGTCAGTTGGATAACTTCCTCATATGAAAGATCCCCATTTACCAATTGAATATCTTTGTAAATAGCTACATGACCCTTATAAAACATACAGGTGAATCTGCACCAGATATACCACACAATTGGTGCCACAATTCGAGCTCGAGCCCCGCTGAAGCTGTTACGATTATGCCCTTAGGCAAGGCATTTAAATTCCACATTGCCTCTTCTCTCCATCGTGGCGATGGGTTGCATCAGGAATGAGGTATCGAGAGTGATTAATATAAGTTATAAGAACTTGTTTCGCAATCGAGCTAAAATAAATTTGTATAAACTAATTGGTGCCACAATTGCGTACTTTGATAAGTGTTCACATTAGACCATTCTGAGGAGATACACATTATGCATTAGATGGTTGAACAATGTTTCTATGGGACATGCTCATGAACGTCAAAATGGTGGAATTGGAAAAGTGTGTAGGCTTACAGAAGAGAATCAGTTCCATCATTATAAGTTTAAACTTTATTTATTTTACAACGATTGCGAAGCAAGTTTTAACAACTTATATTAATCACTCTCGTTCGAACATTATCTACTGTACTTACCTTTTGTTATTTTACTGGATGGTGACTGACTCTGTATTCTGACTGTCCACACGCCAAATGCTAACTCGTCCCAGAAATGGACTGACACAAGTTTTGCTTGTCTATGAATCGACGCTGCTTCCTGTATGAAGGAAATAAATCACAATGTGTAGTGCGACACTGTTCAGATTCCAACTACAGTTTTGTGTTATATGGATTGAGCAACTTTCATTGTGTATTGCGTTATATGGATTGAGGAACTTTCATTGTGTCTTGCATTATATGGATTGAGCAACATTCATTGTGTCTTGCATTATATGGATTGAGCAACTTTCATTGTGTCTTACGTTATATGGATTGAGCAACTTTCATTGTGTCTTACGTTATATGGATTGAGCAACTTTCATTGTGTATTGCGTTATATGGATTGAGCAACTTTCATTGTGTCTTACGTTATATGGATTGAGCAACTTTCATTGTGTCTTACGTTATATGGATTGAGCAACTTTCATTGTGTATTGCGTTATATGGATTGAGCAACTTTCATTGTGTCTTACGTTATATGGATTGAGCAACTTTCATTGTGTCTTACGTTATATGGATTGAGCAACTTTCATTGTGTATTGCGTTATATGGATTGAGCAACTTTCATTGTGTCTTACGTTATATGGATTGAGCAACTTTCATTGTGTCTTACGTTATATGGATTGAGCAACTTTCATTGTGTATTGCGTTATATGGATTGAGCAACTTTCATTGTGTCTTACGTTATATGGATTGAGCAACTTTCATTGTGTCTTACGTTATATGGATTGAGCAACTTTCATTGTGTCTTACGTTATATGGATTGAGCAACTTTCATTGTGTCTTACGTTATATGGATTGAGCAACTTTCATTGTGTCTTACGTTATATGGATTGAGCAACTTTCATTGTGTCTTACATTATATGGATTGAGCAACTTTCATTGTGTCTTACGTTATATGGATTGAGCAACTTTCATTGTGTCTTACGTTATATGGATTGAGCAACTTTCATTGTGTCTTACATTATATGGATTGAGCAACTTTCATTGTGTCTTACGTTACATGGATTTAGCAACTTTCATCGCGTATTGCGTTATATGGATTGAGCAACTTTCATTGTGTCTTACGTTATATGGATTGAGCAACTTTCATTGTGTCTTGCGTTATATGGATTGAGCAACTTTCATTGCGTATTGCGTTATATGGATTGAGCAACTTTCATTGTGTCTTACGTTATATGGATTGAGCAACTTTCATTGTGTCTTACGTTATATGGATTGAGCAACTTTCATTGTGTAGTGCGTTATATGGATTGAGCAACTTTCATTGTGTATTGCGTTATATGGATTGAGCAACTTTCATTGCGTATTGTGTTATATGGATTGAGCAACTTTCATGGCGTATTGTGTTATATGGATTGAGCAACTTTCATTGTGTTATATGGATTGAGCAACTTTCATGGTGTATTGTGTTATATGGATTGAGCAACTTTCATTGTGTATTGCGTTATATGGATTGAGCAACTTTCAATGCGTCTTGCATTATATGGATTGAGCAACTTTCATGGCGTATTGTGTTATATGGATTGAGCAACTTTCATTGTGTTATATGGATTGAGCAACTTTCATGGCATATTGTGTTATATGGATTGAGCAACTTTCATTGTGTTATATGGATTGAGCAACTTTCATGGTGTATTGTGTTATATGGATTGAGCAACTTTCATTGTGTATTGCGTTATATGGATTGAGCAACTTTCAATGCGTCTTGCGTTATATGGATTGAGCAACTTTCATTGCGTATTGTGTTATATGGACTGAGCAACTTTTATTGCGTAAATCCATGATTACGGACTGCGCCCCACTCGGTACTTACTGTATATAAATCCATGATTACGGACTGCGTCCCACTCGGTACTTACTGTATATAAATCCATGATTACAGACTGCGTCCCACTCGGTACTTACTGTATGTAAATCCATGATTACGGACTGCGCCCCACTCGGTACTTACTGTATATAAATCCATGATTACGTACTGCGTCCCACTCGGTACTTACTGTATGTAAATCCATGATTACGTACTGCGTCCCACTCGGTACTTACTGTTTGTAAATCCATGATTACGGACTGCATCCCACTCGGTACTTACTGTATGTAAATCCATGAGTACAGACTGCGTCCCACTCGGTGATATCAAAACCATTTTAATTGGTGCAGTAGAGGCTTCCAAATGTACGTTTACAAGAACATGTTCTACTGTTGTTAAGCACGCCATATCCATGGATACTATGCAACTATAGCAAAACTCGAAATTCCGCATGGCTCGTCCGGTTATTCTATAACAATTAACAGTACAACATAGAAGATATTTGATTACTGAAAACGGCATACAAACTATCAATACATTGCGCATGTGCGGCTTCTGGTAAATTCTGTCACTTCCTGTTTTTATATTTCAGAAAATACTTGAATATGTGTTCTTCAATTTGGCCATACCTAGATCCAGGGTTTGAACCTGAAACATATTTTTTTGTTCCCGCATCTCATCCAGATTGTTATTCTCAAAACAGTGACATTAGTGCAGCGGTTAGCGCGCTCCCTTCTCACCAATAAACACCATGTTCGATCCTCTGGCCGGGAAATATTTGATATGGCAATGTGATCGCCACATTTGACAAGCTGGGTTTTCTCAGGGTTGTCCGGTTTCCTTCCACGTGAATGACGACATATACGCTTTCATCAGCGCCAATGAGAGTGATTAATATAAGTTGGTAACGCTTGTGATTAATATAAGTTGGTAATGCTTGTTTCGCAATCGGTGTAAAAAATAAACTGACACAGCTACTTGCGTTACATTTCATGTATGTAACACAGCTACTTGCGTTACATTTCATGTACGTGACACAGCTACTTGCGTTACATTTCATGTATGTAACACAGCTACTTGCGTTACATTTCATGTACGTGATACAGCTACTTGCGTTACATTTCATGTACGTGACACAGAGACTTGCGTTACATTTCATGTATGTGACACAGAGACGTGCGTTACATTCCATGTACGTGACACAGCTACTTGCGTTACATTTCATGTACGTGACACAGCTACTTGCGTTACATTTCATGTATGTAACACAGCTACTTGCGTTACATTTCATGTACGTGACACAGCTACTTGCGTTACATTTCATGTATGTAACACAGCTACTTGCGTTACATTTCATGTACGTGATACAGCTACTTGCGTTACATTTCATGTACGTGACACAGAGACTTGCGTTACATTTCATGTATGTGACACAGAGACGTGCGTTACATTCCATGTACGTGACACAGCTACTTGCGTTACATTTCATGTACGTGACACAGCTACTTGCGTTACATTTCATGTATGTAACACAGCTACTTGCGTTACATTTCATGTACGTGACACAGCTACTTGCGTTACATTTCATGTATGTAACACAGCTACTTGCATTACATTTCATGTACGTGACACAGCTACTTGCGTTACATTTCATGTACGTGACACAGAGACTTGCGTTACATTTCATGTATGTGACACAGAGACTTGCGTTACATTTCATGTACGTGATACAGCTACCTGCGTTACATTTCATGTACGTAACACAGCTACTTGTGTTACATATCATGTACGTGACACAGCTACTTGCGATCCATTTCATGTACGTGACATTGTTTCTACAGATGCAGCCTCACTAATCAGACAAGTCATAACATATATATACTAAGATCAGTATTCATTTGAAAGAACATCAATTATATGGTATGCGCCGACCACAACCAGTTAACCCCTACAATGAACCTAAACTATCGTGAATCCCGGAGTCCAGAACCCAGTACCACACACACTCCTATACG
The DNA here is from genome assembly GCA_014843695.1 of Archivesica marissinica. NCBI lineage: Eukaryota > Metazoa > Mollusca > Bivalvia > Venerida > Vesicomyidae > Archivesica > Archivesica marissinica. The sequence goes on along the minus strand of CM026402.1, from coordinate 50,685,887 downwards.
TCTCTCGAATGGCCTCCCGAGATCCTTACTGTGTAGCTTTCAGCCCCAGATAAATCATGTTGTGCTGAGTGGCTGGCCCTTGTACCACTCTTGCAATCTATGATCTGTAATTATTTTTAAGGTTCTAACTTAATGAGATGTTTAACCACTATCTTTGACAAAACGCCCCCCCCCCCATTTATACCAGTATATATAGTAGTGTGTGCCGGGATGTGCTACCCAGATGTAGATGTTTGTGGATGCTTTATTAATAATAAATCAATCAATTAAAGATATATTCCTGTTCTATTACAGATATATTAGTTTATACAAATTTATTTTAGCTCGATTGCGAAACAAGTTATTTCAACTTATATAAATCACTCTCGAGACCTCATTCCTGATGGAATCCATCGCCACGAGGTAGAGAGAAGAGGCAACGTGGAATTTAAATGCCTTGCCTAAGGGCACAATCGTAACGGCTCCAGTGGGGCTCGAGCTCCGGACCTTTCGCACCTGAAGCGAACGTGCATCCACTGCGCTATCACGACGTCCACATATATATTCCTGTTATATTAAAGATATATTCCTGTTCTATTAAAGATAGATTCCTGTTCTATTAAACATATATTCCTGTTCTATTAAACATATATTCCTGTTCAATTAAACATATATTCCTGTTCAATTAAACATATATTCCTGTTCTATTAAACATATATTCCTGTTCAATTAAACATATATTCCTGTTCAATTAAACATATATTCCTGTTATATTAAACATATATTCCTGTTCAATTAAAGATACATTTCTGTTCAATTAAATATATATTCGTGTTCAATTAAACATATATTCCTGTTCAATTAAACATATATTCCTGTTCAATTAAAGATATATTCCTGTTCAATTAAAGATATATTCCTGTTCAATTAAAGATACATTTCTGTTCAATTAAATATATATTCGTGTTCAATTAAACATATATTCCTGTTCAATTAAAGATATATTCCTATTCAATTAAAGATATGTTCCTATTCAATTAAAGATATGTTCCTATTCAATTAAAGATATATTCCTGTTCAATTAAAGATATGTTCCTATTCAATTAAAGATATGTTCCTATTCAATTAAAGATATATTCCTGTTCAATTAAAGATATATTCCTGTTCAATTAAAGATATGTTCCTATTCAATTAAAGATATGTTCCTATTCAATTAAAGATATATTCCTATTCAAAATATACAATAAAAATACAATTGTGTTCCTTACACAACAAGTATTACACACGTTATGCAGGAATGGAATCCATCCGTTTTAACACAGCTAGTATACTTGAACATTGTTGAAAAATATATAATTTTACTTTGACTGTAAACCAAAATAGAAATGACATTAAAGCGACATTACATCGCAAAATGCAAAGAAATGCATTTTCTCACGTATAAATGCATTTCTACTACAAATTCTTCCGAATACATTCGAAAACTAACATTGAACCAATAAACAGTGTTTAAGTGGTCTACAAATTTTCAAAAGTGAAAGTAGGATTTCAAATAACGGTCATCCATGCTCCTGAATTGATATGTGTTTGTCATTGGAGTCAATACTTACGCGTGGTACTATCGCTTAGAGATCATTTAGCTAAGATTAACCTACAAATGATAGATATAACGGTAAATCTATAACATAAATCGTGTTATTTAACCCGTTCCTTCATAGAGATTTAGGTTAATATACTATTATATCTCCATACAAATGACAGCCATTTAGCTATCATCCAGTGGATAAGTAGTCGCCATATCTATCCCACCTCCATAGATATTACTGGGACTTCATAGAGATTTAGGTTAATATACTATAATATCTTCATACAAACGACAGCCATTTAGCTATCATGCAGTGGATAAGTAGTCGCCATATCTATCCCACCTCCATAGATATTACTGGGACTACATAGAGATTTAGGTTAATATACTATTATATCTCCATACAAACGACAGCCATTTAGCTATCATGCAGTGGATAGGTAGTCGCCATATCTATGCCACCTCCATAGATATTACTGGGACTACATAGAGATTTACGTTAATATACTATTATATCTCCATACAAACGACAGCCATTTAGCTACCATGCAGTGGATAAGTAGTCGCCATATCTATCCCACGTCCATAGATATTACTGGGACTTCATAGAGATTTAGGTTAATATACTATTATATCTCCATACAAATGACAGCCATTTAGCTATCATGCAGTGGATAAGTAGTCGCCATATCTATCCTAACTCCATAGATATTACTGGGACTACATAGAGATTTAGGTTAATATACTGTTATATCTCCATACAAACGACAGCCATTTAGCTATCATGCAGTGGATAAGTAGGGGAGGGTGGGGCTACAAGTCACAAAATTTACTAATTGGACCAACTACAGCTCCTACTTACTAACATGAAAAACGTTTCAAAACTAAACTTTTCATTTATATTTCAAGTAATAATTGAACAGATCATATTACACATAACTACATTATTTATCAGAATATTACAACATATGATATTGTATTCAATATCAAGTGAGACTTTTTGCCCCCGCCTCGGGGTTAGTTGTCACAATCCTTTGGGTAAATTGTCACATACCATTTGCACCACAATAAACTTTAATTTCAATGGAAATAATAAGACATTCTTAAGTCTAAGTATATTTAAGCCAATATTTAACAACCTCCACCATGCAAAGTATGTGGTATGTCATGTTGGCTATTCTATGCAGACCTACAAGCTACTGCACATTGTAAGCAGACAACCGAGAGGAGTGAAAGGCAAAACATTTTGCTGATCGTTTCGTTTTCCCACAATCTGGAATTGGCAACTTGAAGACAACATCCTCTAGTGGATGAATGCAAGTATCGGGGTTTTCAGGAAAATAAAACTGCACATTTTCAAATTTATCAGGACATTTTTTCCGCATAAAAGTGGATCTTATCTCCTTTTCTGTGACTTCCAAAACTCTCCCAACGTAATATTGTGTGGCTCGCTCACTTTCAAATTTCACAAGAATGTGGTCATCAATACCAATGTCGTCAAGACTGATTGATGTCTGTACATGACTTCCATCATCTGAGTATTCATCGCTGCTATCATCACACAAGGCTTTTTCGTCTAGACATACTTCATCTTCACTTGATGATTCTGGATTTGGGGTATTTTTAGTTTTCTTTTGATACTGTAGCATTCGTTTGGTTGCTGGTTTCTTCCCCATTGTTTTAATGTTCTTTTCTTCTTCGTTCTTTTTAACAGGTGTGTCAGTGTATATCTCAGATATCCCCTTCTTTCTTTTAATAGAACCCTCCTTCCTTGCTTCAAGATGCCCAAATGGTCGTAGGGTTTCTGGTTGTACCACACTGTGTGTAGGACTATGTGTGACTGGTGATGAGGTTGAATGCATGATTGTCTCCACATGCAGAGTTGTACTTGTGGTGGGGATATGATCATCAGTAAGAGGGGAATCTGGTTGTTGCACTTCTTGAATTGGCCGATCTGTTGCATATGTTGACATGAACTCGTCTGGGGTGAATATGTTTCTATCAATCGGATAGATGCCAGTTACCCTGAATCCAGATCTTATGTTTTCAGGTGTCATTGCCTTGGGAAAAGCATAGGAAACCAGCTTGGGGATGATATGTATAGTCATCGATTTTCCTACATTTTCTTTCTCGCGCATCCAATTGTCTACCGCCTGATTATAGAAGGTTTTACAAGGTCCATAGATGGTCCTATCAAATGGTTGCAACTTGTGTGGGAAGCTAAGCAGAGTGATGCTGTTTTCTTTGGCAAATGTTATGCACTCTAGAGATATGTGAGATACATGGTTGTCTAGCAGCAGGAGGATGGGTTTGGCCTCTGATGGTGTTGCATACTTCACAAAGTGTTTCATGTATTTCACAAAGGTATCTGCAGTCATCCAACCAGTTGCTTTAGGATGGCCACTTGCATCACTTCGTGGTGGCGCTGTGAGTAGCCAGTTATCTTGAACATTGACTCTGGGGAACACAAAATATTGTGGTATTGAATTTCCAATACCATTAACAGCACAACATAATGTTACTAACGTACCACGTTCTTGGCTCACTACTGAACCAACTTGTTTAGTGCCCTTTTCTGCAAGAATTGTGGATGGCCGCTGAACAGTGGTAACACCTGTTTCATCTAAGTTCCAGATTTGATCTGGTCCATAGCTAGGGTTCCTTCTCAGTACATTTTCAAGATTGTCCATGAATGCTTTGACATTGTGCTGGTTGAAGTTTGCCATTCTCTGGATTGAAGTTGCTTCTGGTGTTCTCAGGGATATTGTATTATTTCTATTAAGGAAACCACTGGCCTAATCAGACCCTGCCATCTGATCTTTAGTCCAGGACTGTGGTATGTTAGTGATTGTGTTTGTCACTGCCATCCGATACGCCAGCCTCCGCAGATCAGTAAGTGTAATCCCATGGAATATTTTTGCAGCCTTCTTCACACACTCTGCCAGACTATCCTCCCTAATTTTGGTCAGCACTTGGCGATGAGCGGTATAACCCAGGTGAACGTCCTTCAGACTGTTGTTATTAGCTTTGTAGATTGGAATATATCGACTCAAAGTTTTGTAGTTGACGTCATTGTTGATGGCTGATTTTCTGATGCTCATGCCCCCAACAACCGCTTCAGCAGCAGCCTCCATCGCATCTTTGGAATACCGCCCACGTTCCGTTTTGCGCTTGTAGTTACGCATCTGCAAAGAAGTAAATACATAAGTTGCATTAATAATACAGTAATTATATAACTTATGTATGACAGAAATTCAATATTATAACAATAAGATGGTTAATTTTAAATGGGACAGTTTACCCCCCATCATTGGGGTAAATTGTCACACACTGTGACAACATACCCCAACGTTGGCTTCATATTTCCAAATTCAGGTCAAAGTGTTTCAAAAATTTAATACAGTAAGTTCATGTATCTATTACTAATATGTTTCACTACTAATAGCAACAAAAGATTCTCTTAATGCTTATAAATACTGGTGTTATATCAAAATACCTACCTTGTCCAATTCGTCTTCACAGGAAGGTGAAATTCAGATTCTGAATATTGTTTTGTTTAGCTGCTGGAATCAATATGGCTGACCTCCAAGCATAAATATAAATGGGTACACACATTATATGACGTCAGCATGTATTTCCTTCCACTGATTGTGCTAAATATAGGCTTGTGACAACTTACCCCTGTGACTTGTAGCCCCACCCTCCCCTAGTCGCCATATCTATCCCACCTCCATAGATATTACTAGGACTACATGATATTCTGGCCTGCATTATGAGCATTGGTTTGGCTAGTACATTGTCAATGTATGTAGTATTGGTAATGGCGTCAAGAGGTGCTTCTATGAGGGAAAGGGTTAATGTATGTAGTATTGGTAATGGCGTCAAGAGGTGCTTCTATGAGGGAAAGGGTTAAGATACGCGCGTTGTAGTATTACGCATGGATGTCGACACTATTTACATTATTTTGTTATGTCAACAAATCGCGTATACGACGTTTGTTTATTAGTTGAAATACTCAGATTCTGTTGCAACTATTTGGAAACAAATTATACCATATAATAGGAAAATTACATTCTGTAGAAAATTGCGTTTTCACTGATGTAGTGTCGCTTTAATGTGCTTACGTAATTCTTAGCATGTTTTATTAATAGTGCTGGCATATAAAACCCGGACACTAGCATACAATGAAATGTTATGCAGGGTTCATTCCAGGTAAGCATTTTTGGGAGAAATGAGAAAGCGTGCGATCGCGTCCTTAAATGGTGTTATTTAATAAATTTCAACAAAATATGGTTAAAATGCACAAAATGACCATTAAATACAACATTATAAAAGAAGGAGTGCTTTATAATGGGCAAGTGTATCTTACTGGCCAAAATCTTTTTTAAATTTTTTTTTAGGGAGAAGTGGGGCCCCAGAGGGCGAAGTCAAGGTCCCTAGATGACTATTTCGCCCACATCGCCCTCTAAAATGATCCCTGGTTATGTTTTGTTAACAGGAATATATCTTTAAACAATAACATGTTGAACCTTGTATGTGAATAGTGGATTGTGTTCAACAGCAGTGGAGGTGTCGACGTCCGGTCTTCTGCTGCTAATGTTACGAATGTATCCGCATTCAAAAGTCCAAATCCCAACATCTCATGAACTGCATAATTATAATACAACATTAATGTGACAATGATTTCACTATGTGCTACGCAATTAACTCTTTGCATGCATGGTAAACCAAAGGCTATAAATAGTTCAAATAATTGTAGCAGACGACAATTCACAGATGGGTCTGTAGTCCAGTGGAAACACGCTGGACTGGTAATCCAGGGATCGCAGGTGCGATCCCCACCCCCGTATAACCCTAATAAAATTAACAGTCTTTCAGATGGGACTTTAAACCGAAGTCTCGTGTCGGTGCTTTACACCGTGCACGTAAAAGAACCAGAGGAGACCCTGGAATGGGTCTCTGTCTGTATCATTGCACTATTCTCCAAACATCTAAAATGACTAATCTCTTCAGGAGGCGTCGCTCATATGGGCAACCGGTAGCGACGATAAATAAACGTAAAACACGCATTGATATGTTTCTTTTATTTGTAACTAAAAACTTTGGAAATATGTCTACACGACATAATAGCTGACATTGCATGAACTATAAGATTATTATTTTTACCGCTAGCATGCAAAGAGTTAATAGCGAATCTACAGTATGTTATTCTATTGACTACATTGCATATAGATGAAAGTCAATACCATGTAACATCTGTTGTTTCATCATTTACAGGCGTCTATATCGATATATGTGTATTATATGTTAACATTCAGTAGGAAACATATGTCTCGATGGATTGTTGAAATATGTCACACTATGCAATAAGAAAATAGGATATTATGAAGAAGAAGAAGAATGCTTTATTAAGACTTAACCTTTACTTTATTATGTTCATTCACATTTGAATGTTTAGTTGGGAAACCAAATAATGTCATTGCTTATCATGTGTAATTTAAAATGTATATAAAGTTAGACTAACAATATAAATGTAAATGCAATTGTATACGTTCTATAAACAATTATTTTTGTTCTGTACAGGAACGGACGAGCACCCGGATAGAACCCCCGACTTTCCGTAAAGCAGCTGGATAGCTTCCTCATTTGAACGAATTCGACACTGGTAGTGGCGATTTGTTTTGACAATGACAGCAAGAACGTTCGGACTGGCCTTTTGACACTGACATCAAGACTGTTCGGACTGGCCTTTTGACACTGACAGCAAGACTGTTCGGACTGGCCTTTTGACACTGACAGCATGACTGTTTGGACTGGCCTTTTGACACTGACAGCAAGACTGTTCGGACTGGCCTTTTGACACTGACAGCTGGACTGTTTGGACTGGACTTTTGACACTGACAGCTGGACTGTTCGGACTGGACTTTTGACACTGACAGCAAGACTGTTCGGACTGGCCTTTTGACACTGACAGCAGGACTGTTCGGACTGGCCTTTTGACACTGACAGCAAGACTGTTCGGACCATCCTTTTATCAATTACCGCATTACTTTTCGAACTGGCCTTTTATCAATTACTGCATTACTGTTCGGACTGGCCTTTTATCAATTACCGCATTACTGTTCGGACTGGCCTTTTATCAATTACCACATTACTGTTCGAACTGGCCTTTTATCAATTACCGCATTACTGTTCGGACTGACCTTTTATCAATTACCGCATTACTGTTCGGATTGGCCTTTTATCAATTACCGCATTACTGTTCGGATTGACCTTTTATCAATTACCGCATTACTGTTCGGATTGGCCTTTTATCAATTACCGCATTACTGTTCGGACTGGCCTTTTATCAATTACCGCATTACTGTTCGGATTGGCCTTTTATCAATTACCGCATTACTGTTCGGACTGGCCTTTTATCAATTACCGCATTACTGTTCGGACTGGCTTTTTGTCACTGACAGCAGGACTGTTCGGACCATCCTTTTATCAATTATCACATTACTGTTCGGACTGGCCTTTTGACACTGACCGCAGTACTTGTCAAAGCAGTGGTGTTCATCGCCACTATGTGTTAAAGCAGCAGTGTTCATCGCCACTATGTGCTAAAGCAGCGGTGTTCATCACCACTATGTGCTAAAGCAGCGGTGTTCATCGCCACTATGTGCTAAAGCGCTGTGCGATAAAGTGATGAAATAAAAAGACAGTTCTTGTGATGCACTCGTCAATGCTACAATTATGTGCTCGAAAATGTGTGATAATTAAGAAGTGTTCGAGTCAGATACGTGGGCCAACAAAACGAAAAAAACAAAAAAAGTACTATTGATATTGATTTATGAATTTCAAAGCAAAATGCATGTGTTGCTGCCGTACGTACAATATCTCCCCGCTCCATTTCGTTTGAAAACAATGTTCTCATCCAGTCCTGTCCGATCAGACGCTTGTACCAGCAGGTGCTGCACATCCCGCAGTGACATATTTGGACTAGAATACATAAGCATACGTCAAGCTATGTGTAATTAACCGTACGAACATAATTGCGAAATCGACACTTTTAACGTATGCAGTATAATCACAGGAACTTGAAATTGTATCCATAAGCCACCAAAGGCCTTGTACCTCTATCCTAGGCAATGCTAGTTATGCAACGGTCCAGGTCAAATTCATCTCGCATCAATACAATGATAGTTATGCAACGGTCCAGGTCAAATTCATCCGGTCTATTAAAAAAAAGAAATAGTGGGGATGTCCTAGGATAGAGGTACAGGACCTTTGGTGGCTTATGCATACAATTTCAAGTTCCTGTGGTATAATAGACAACAGAAGGGTAAGTCAGAGATTGAATGCATAGTATGTTCTACCCTACTGTGCCTACTATTTAGTAGCGATATTTAATATCTGATCAAATTTGATTTACAGCGCTAGAGCCCAGCACAATTTACATGTACAATTTATTCATTGCTTTCCTGATCATGAAAGCTACTGTGGTGCACACTAATAGCTCTTTTTTTTCTATATTAAAAGTCTATATATCTGTGGTGCACTCTAATAGCTCTGTGATTAACATAATAAAAGTCTATATATCTAAGTATATTAGTAGTATGTGGGTCTCTGCAGTGTATAGTAATGCGCATGCGTAGGTCTAAATTTATTATTATTTGATAATCAATAAATTATAACTGTAAAGATATAAACTAGTATTCAGGTTGTATATACGTAAATAGGCAGACATGCATCTGCGGTCCGAATGTAGTCCCAATAGCTAATATAGTATTTTTTTTCTTTTTGGTAGAAATGCATTTTCATGACAGGCATTGTATAGTTTTTGTGTTTTTTGATATGTGACTTGAGAAGACATCAGACTAGTTGATGTGTAGAAAAGATGTGGTATAAGAATGCAGGCCATTGGTATACTACATTATTTGGCGGAGGAATACAGTGTGTAAATACAGTGACGTCATTCACAGGTGAGCACTGGCTATTTGAAACATAAAATTTGAAATATTCTTGGTGTGATTCAGGCTGATTTGAATACCTCTTTACAGTGGATGTGGTATCAGAAGAAATGAAAGATTGGAAATATAAATAAACAGATTGTATGTTTTTATTTTTTACTATGTATTTAATATGCAATTTATTTGTTGTTTTACAACCTCCATGTACTGATATAACAGCCTTACTCATAATTCAGTTTGTTTTATTTGTACGTATTTAGTTTAAACATATTGTATTGCTTTCAAATAACATACATATACACAGACTGCACACTAATTGTTCAATAAATGAAATATAACGAATATTATATGAGTGAAACTGTTATAATTTAGAAGCAAAATGGGTTGGGTTACAAGTTTTACCAACATTAGTGACGACCTTCCCCTTATATCAAGAAGATGTAACAGAATGAGCAGACTTTTTCTCTGATTCGCTAGAAGTAGCGTACATAGTTATTGGACAAATAATTTATGTAAATAAATATAAATAAGCTATGTAAAGAAAAATAGGAAAGACAAAAAATCTATTTTTTAACAAAAATTGTGTAGTAATTGCTGGCATTCCCACGCCCTCATCCTAACTAAAATATATCATAGTATGTCTCATTGCTTCGTACGTACGGTCAAAGTGCTAATAAACATACTTTGCCTGAAGACCTAATCCTATAATTCCAGCAATTTGCGATACGGCCGCAGACAGGCCTTTGAAATATGAGGAACATTTGTTGAAACGAGATGCTGTCACCTGGAATCAAAAGACAGTATGCAATGCTGGCCTTAAGCAACATGAAAGGTATATGAAGCCGAACACTATAAGGATGTTTTGCAACGGCCCAGGTCAAATTCATCTCGGATCAATACAACGCAATGCTAGTTATGCAACGGTCCAGGTCAAATTCATCTCGCACCAATACAACGCAATTATAGTTATGCAATGGTCCAGGTCAAATTCATCTCACATCAATACAATGCAATGATAGTTATGCAACGGTCCAGGTCAAATTCATTTCGCATCAATACAACGCAATTATAGTTATGCAATGGTCCATGTCAAATTCATCTCGCATCAATACAATACAATGATAGCTATGCAATGGTCCAGGTCAAATTCATCTCGCATCAATACAATACAATGATAGCTATGCAACGGTCCAGGTCAAATTCATCTCACATCAATACAACGCAATGATAGGTATCAGATGGCCGTGTCAATAGAATGTACATGCACTATTTAGTAGTAAATGTGTAGTAAGACATGATCTCGTTCGTGCCGGAAAAGTTATTGTCATCGATTGAGACACATATTAAATGCGATATTGTAATTCCTCACATTATACCATTACATTTTCGTATTCCATCTAAATATACTATAGTATCACATATGTATCACGTGCATTTTCCGATTAAAGATTTATTAGTGAATGTAATAAATGAAAAGGAAATTGACAAAGCGTTAGTTTGGTTTAAACATAATGTATTCGTCATGATAACAATTTCGGAATTCGGAATTTGGACAAGTCACCGTCACTGTTCGTTGATTGGCTTTTCTGTACGTTCTACATCTGCACCTTATCAATCTCTTTAATGTAACAGTGGAGAGCCACGGAGAGGCATTCGGTCGAACAATAATATACATATTTGGAATGCACTTTTAGAGACATCGAGGATTTAGGAGTATAGCGTATTGATTTAGATACACATGAACTATGTACAGTGCACGAACCAATACACATGAACTATGTACAGTGCATGAACACATGCATATGAACTATGTACAGTGCACGAACACAGTTCACATAAACTATATACAGTGCACGAACACAGTTCACATGAACTATGTAGAATGCACGAATGCATTACACATGAACTATGTACAGGGCATGAACACATACACATGAACTATGTACAGTGCACGAACACAGTTCACATGAACTATGTAGAATGCACGAATGCATTACACATGAACTATGTACAGTGCACGAACACATACACATGAACTATGTACAGTGCACGAACACAAATAAGAAGTCGGATTCGGACAAAATAACATCTTTAAATATAAGTGTAAAAGCTAACTTGACGTGATGTATAACATACCATGAATGGTGATGTCAGATTGTGTCCATCGCCCAATCCCGATGTCAAAATGCTTGCATCAATAAAAGCGTTCCGTGGCAAAGATCCATTTCTTCCAAATCTTCCCACAGTAATCGTGTGAATGTTACTCGAGAACAGGTTACCTACTGGACCAGCTGGAACGGTATGTATTGTCCCTAAACCCCGCCGACCCTACAGTAGGACACGGTGCAACATTATATGTGGTAAGCATTATACGAACAACCCACAGTAGGACACGATGCAACATTATATGTGGTAAGCATTATACGAACGACCCTACAGTAGGACACGGTGCAACATTATATGCGGTGAGCATTATACGAATGACCCACAGTAGGACACGGTGCAACATTATATGCGGTGAGCATTATATGAACGACCCACAGTAGGACATGGTGCAACATTATATGCGGTGAGCATTATACGAACGACCCACAGTAGGACACGGTGCAACATTATTTGTGGTAAGCATTATACGAACGACCCTACAGTAGGACACGGTGCAACATTATATGTCGTAAGCATTATACGAACAACCCTACAGTAGGACACGGTGTAACATTATATGTGGTAAGCATTATACGAACGACCCTACAGTAGGACACGGTGCAACATTATATGTGGTAAGCATTATACGAACGACCCTACAGTAGGACACGGTGCAACATTATATGCGGTAAGCATTATACGAACGAACCTACAGTAGGACACGGTGCAACATTATTTGCGGTAAGCATTATACGAACGACCCACAGTAGGACACGGTGCAACATTATTTGAGGTAAGCATTATACGAACGACCGATGGTAAGTAAGTCCATGAAATTCGTGAAATAGTAAAATTCGTGAAATAGTAAAATTCGTGAAATAAATAGTAAAATTCGTGAAATTGTAAAATTCGTGAAAAATTCGTGAAATAGTAAAATTCGTGAAATCGTCAAGTGGAAATTGAGAAAATTAATCGTGAAATCATGTAGTTGAAATCGTGAAGTTTCAATCGTGAACTCGGGATGTGGACATCGTAAATTTGTGCAGTAAAAATGGTGAAATAGCGAACGCCACCACCGTTTTTTCATAGTACAGTCAAACCTGTGCTAAAGGCCACCTCCGAATAAAGGCCGCATATGAAAAAGACCACCATTTTTCTCTCCCTTAGAGCCATTTTCAATGCATTTTAACCCTCTATTGAGAGGCCACCTGCCAACAAAGGCCACTTTTTTACTTTCCCGAGGGTGGCCTTTATAGACAGGTTTGGCTGTATTATGTAGTAATTAACAGTTACAGGTATGTGTTCCTTAGAAATATGACAGGTGAGTATTGCAATATAATGATCATAAAAATGTTATTAATTTCATTATGTAGTTTCGAATCACTTCTGTGGGCCTCGATTTATTTTGTGTGAAGAAGGTATGCAGCTGGCTTGCGATATAACGGTGGTTCTAGTTTATACAAATTTATTTTAGCTCGATTGCGAAACAAGTTCTTACAACTTATATTAATCACTCTCGAGACCTAATTCCTGATGGAATCCATCGCCATGAGGGAGAGAGAAGCAATGTGGAATTTAAATGCCTTGCCTAAGGGCACAATCGTAACGGCTCCAGTGGGGCTCAAACTCCGGATCTTTCGCACATGAAGCGACCGCGCATCCACTGCGCTATCACGACTTGCACACTTCCACTACCCGGATGTACGTACGTGCCTGACGCATGTTGTTCGGAGGGAGATCCGAGTTCGTCCTCAACCAATAACAAATCCGTACGACTTTAAGCCCAATAACAGAACAACATAATTTCAATATGTGTTGTTACGATAAACTTATATTTACCATTGTTGCGCCGTATGCGATGGCCTCTCTGGTAGCCAGATCAAGTGGATCAAACGGTCGTGTTGGTATCCAGGCATTCACAAATATGTCAATCTCATCCAGCTTGTGAACCAGAGCCCGAGATATGATGTCTGAAGCAGTCCTATATACAGCTTCCTGTTCCCCGTCCGGCAGCTTCAGTTCGAACATCTTTAATGCTGTTGTAAATAAAAATAAATATATTTAAATATGATGTAGTGTCAGGTTAGAAACAACTAACCCAAAGTTTCCATTTTTGCAGGAAAGGTGTATTTATGTAGACCTATAAATAGTATATTATAATACTCAACTCAACACAGACGGAGCTGTGGTCCAGTGGTCTCGTATCGATGATTTACAGCGTGCACGTAAAAGAACAAGTATAGAGATACACTTCCTGTGACAGGGTTCAGTATCGAGGGTTCTCTCTCGATCTCTATGTCTCTCCCCCTCTCTCTATCTCTCTTTCTCTCTCCCCTCTATCTCTCTCTGTGTCTCCATGTCTCTCTCTCTCCCTGTCTCTCTCTCTGTCTCTCTATCTGTGTCTCTCTCACTGTCTCTCTCTCCCTGTCTCTCTCTGTCTCTCTCCCTCTCTCTCTCCCTGTCTCTCTCTGTCTCTCTCTATGTCTCTCTGTCGCTCTCTGTCTCTCTCTGTCTATCTCTCTCTCTGTATCTCTCTCTGCGGCACCCTCCCTCTCTATCTTTGTCTCTCCCTGTGTGTCTCACTCTCCTCTCTCTCTCTCTCTCTCTCTCTATCTCTCTCTCTCTCTGTCTCTCTGTCTTGTCTCTCTTTCTCTCTCTATCTCTTGCTCTTTCTATGTATCTCTCTCCCTGTCTATCTGTCTGTATCTATGTCGCTCTCTGTCTCTCTCTGTCTGTCTCTCTCTCTGTATCTCTCTCTGCGGCACCCTCCCTCTCTATCTTTGTCTCTCTCTGTGTGTCTCACTCTCCTCTCTCTCTCTCTCTCTATCTCTGTCTCTCTCTCTGTCTCTCTCTCTCTCTATCTCTCTCTCTCTCTGTGTCTCTCTGTCTGTCTCTCTTTCTCTCTCTATCTCTTGCTCTTTCTCTGTATCTCTCTCCCTGTCTATCTGTGTCTCTCACTCTCCCCCTCCCTCTCGCTCCATTTCTATCTAACTATCTTCCTTTCTCTCTCTCTCACACATGTCGATGTATTCTACAGGAATAAGGTCTTGAGAGCGATTAAACTAATGTTGCAGATTTCAACTAAATTTGTATAAACTAATATTCAATCTTACCTACAATAGTAGCATTGAACGCAATTCCAGCACTACACAGATCATTGCCCTTAATAGCTGCCACTACGCTGGATACTCCATTCCCATGACTGCAATACATACACAATATACACAATCAAAGCGTGGTTACATTCCCATGACTGCAATACATACACAATATACACAATCAACGCGTGGTTACATTCCCATGGCTGCAATACATACACAATATACACAAGCAAAGCCTGGTTACATTCCCATCACTGCAATACATATACAATATACACAATCAAAGCCTGGTTACATTCCCATGGCTGCAATACATACACAATATACACACTCAAAGCGTGGTTACATTCCTATGGCAGCAATACATATACAATATACACAATCAAAGCCTGGTTACATTCCCATGGCAGCAATACATATACAATATACACAATCAAAGCCTGGTTACATTCCCATGGCTGCAATACATACACAATATACACACTCAAAGCGTGGTTACATTCCTATGGCTGCAATACATATACAATATACACAATCAAAGCGTGGTTACATTCCCATGGCAGCAATACATATACAATATACACAATCAAAGCCTGGTTACATTCCCATGGCTGCAATACATACACAATATACAGTGTTTTTGGTGCAATCATAATATACACATCAAAGCGTGGTTACATTCCTATGGCAGCAATACATATACAATATACACAATCAAAGCCTGGTTACATTCCCATGGCAGCAATACATATACAATATACACAATCAAAGCCTGGTTACATTCCCATGGCTGCAATACATACACAATATACACAATCAAAGCTTGGTTACATTCCCATGGCTGCAATACATATACAATATACACAATCAAAGCGTGGTTACATTCCCATCACTGCAATACATATACAATATACACAATCAAAGCTTGGTTACATTCCAATGGCTGCAATACATACACAATATACACACTCAAAGCGTGGTTACATTCCTATGGCAGCAATACATATACAATATACACAATCAAAGCCTGGTTACATTCCCATGGCAGCAATACATATACAATATACACAATCAAAGCCTGGTTACATTCCCATGGCAGCAATACATATACAATATACACAATCAAAGCTTGGTTACATTCCCATGGCTGCAATACATATACAATATACACAATCAAAGCATGGTTACATTCCCATGGCTGCAATACATACACAATATACACAATCAAAGCGTGGTTACATTCCCATCACTGCAATACATACACAATATACACAATCAAAGCATGGTTACATTCCCATCACTGCAATACATATACAATATACACACTCAAAGCGTGGTTACATTCCCATGGCTGCAATACATATACAATATACACAATCAGAGCTTGGTTACATTCCCATCACTGCAATACATATACAATATACACAATCAAAGCAGGGTTACATTCCCATGGCTGCAATACATATACAATATACACAATCAAAGCGTGGTTACATTCCCATGACTGCAATACATATACAATATACACAATCAAAGTTTGGTTACATTCCCATGGCTGCAATACATACACAATATACACAACCAAAGCGTGGTTACATTCCCATGACAGCAATACATACACAATATACACAATCAAAGCTTGGTTACATTCCCATGGCTGCAATACATATACAATATACACAATCAAAGTTTGGTTACATTCCCATGGCTGCAGTACATATACAATATACACAATCAAAGCGTGGTTACATTCCAATGACTGCAGTACATATACAATATACACAATCAAAGTTTGGTTACATTCCCATGGCTGCAGTACATATACAATATACACAATCAAAGCGTGGTTACATTCCAATGACTGCAGTACATATACAATATACACAATCAAAGCTTGGTTACATTCCCATGGCTGCAATGCATACGCAATATACACAATCAAAGCTTGGTTACATTTCCATGGCTGCAATACATATACAATATACACAATCAAAGCTTGGTTACATTCCCATGGCTGCAATACATATACAATATACACAACCAAAGCGTGGTTACATTCCCATGGCTGCAATACATACACAATATACACAATCAACGCGTGGTTACATTCCCATGGCTGCAATACATACACAATATACACAATCAAAGTGTGGTTACATTCCCATGGCTGCAATACATACACAATATACACAATCAAAGCTTGGTTACATTCCCATGACTGCAATACATACACAATATACACAATCAAAGCTTGGTTACATTCCCATGGCTGCAATACATACACAATCAAAGAGTGGTTACATTCCCACCACTGCAATACATACACAATATACACAATCAAAGAGTGGTTACATTCCCATGGCTGCAATACATATACAATATACACAATCAAAGCGTGGTTACATTCCCATGGCTGCAATACATATACAATATACACAATCAAAGTGTGGTTACATTCCCATGGCTGCAATACATATACAATATACACAATCAAAGCGTGGTTACATTCCCATGGCTGCAATACATATACAATATACACAATCAAAGCCTGGTTACATTCCAATGGCTGCAATACATATACAATATACACAATCAAAAGAGTGGTTACATTCCCATGGCTGCAATACATATACAATATACACAATCAAAGTGTGGTTACATTCCCATGGCTGCAATACATATACAATATACACAATCAAAAGAGTGGTTACATTCCCATGGCTGCAATACATATACAATATACACAATCAAAGTGTGGTTACATTCCCATGGCTGCAATACATATACAATATACACAATCAAAAGAGTGGTTACATTCCCATGGCTGCAATACATATACAATATACACAATCAAAGTGTGGTTACATTCCCATGGCTGCAATACATATACAATATACACAATCAAAAGAGTGGTTACATTCCCATGGCTGCAATACATATACAATATACACAATCAAAGTGTGGTTACATTCCCATGGCTGCAATACATATACAATATACACAATCAAAAGAGTGGTTACATTCCCATGGCTGCAATACATATACAATATACACAATCAAAGTGTGGTTACATTCCCATGGCTGCAATACATATACAATATACACAATCAAAGCGTGGTTACATTCCCATGGCTGCAATACATACACAATCAAAGAGTGGTTACATTCCCACCACTGCAATACATACACAATATACACAATCAAAGAGTGGTTACATTCCCATGGCTGCAATACATATACAATATACACATCAAGCGTGGTTACATTCCCATGGCTGCAATACATATACAATATACACAATCAAAGCGTGGTTCATTCCCATGGCTGCAATACATATACAATATACACAATCAAAGCGTGGTTACATTCCAATGGCTGCAATACATATACAATATACACAATCAAAGCGTGGTTACATTCCCATGGCTGCAATACATATACAATATACACAATCAAAGCGTGGTTACATTCCCATGGCTGCAATACATACACAATATACACAATCAAAGCGTGGTTACATTCCCATGGCTGCAATACATATACAATATACACAATCAAAGCGTGGTTACATTCCCATGGCTGCAATACATATACAATATACACAATCAAAGCCTGGTTACATTCCCATGGCTGCAATACATATACAATATACACAATCAAAGCGTGGTTACATTCCCATGGCTGCAATACATATACAATATACACAATCAAAGCGTGGTTACATTCCCATGGCTGCAATACATACACAATATACACAATCAAAGCGTGGTTACATTCCCATGGCTGCAATACATACACAATATACACAATCAAAGCGTGGTTACATTCCCATGGCTGCAATACATACACAATATACACAATCAAAGCGTGGTTACATTCCCATGGCTGCAATACATATACAATATACACAATCAAAGCGTGGTTACATTCCCATGGCTGCAATACATATACAATATACACAATCAAAGCGTGGTTACATTCCCATGGCAGCAATACATACACAATATACACAATCAAAGCGTGGTTACATTCCCATGGCTGCAGTACATATACAATATACACAATCAGAGCGTGGTTACATTCCCATGGCTGCAGTACATATACAATATACACAATCAGAGCGTGGTTACATTCCCATGGCTGCAATACATACACAATATACACAATCAGAGCGTGGTTACATTCCCATGGCTGCAATACATACACAATATACACAATCAGAGCGTGGTTACATTCCCATGGCTGCAATACATACACACTATACACAATCAGAGCGTGGTTACATTCCCATGGCTGCAATACATACACACTATACACAATCAGAGCGTGGTTACATTCCCATGGCTGCAATACATACACACTATACACAATCAGAGCGTGGTTACATTCCCATGGCTGCAATACATACACACTATACACAATCAGAGCGTGGTTACATTCCCATGGCTGCAATACATACACAATATACACAATCAGAGCGTGGTTACATTCCCATGGCTGCAATACATACACACTATACACAATCAGAGCGTGGTTACATTCCCATGGCTGCAATACATACACAATATACACAATCAGAGCGTGGTTACATTCCCATGGCTGCAATACATACACACTATACACAATCAGAGCGTGGTTACATTCCCATCACTGCAATACATACACAATATACACAATCAGAGCGTGGTTACATTCCCATCACTGCAATACATACACACTATACACAATCAGAGCGTGGTTACATTCCCATCACTGCAATACATACACACTATACACAATCAGAGCGTGGTTACATTCCCATCACTGCAATACATACACACTATACACAATCAGAGCGTGGTTACATTCCCATCACTGCAATACATACACACTATACACAATCAGAGCGTGGTTACATTCCCATCACTGCAATACATACACACTATACACAATCAGAGCGTGGTTACATTCCCATCACTGCAATACATACACACTATACACAATCAGAGCGTGGTTACATTCCCATCACTGCAATACATACACACTATACACAATCAGAGCGTGGTTACATTCCCATCACTGCAATACATACACACTATACACAATCAGAGCGTGGTTACATTCCCATCACTGCAATACATACACACTATACACAATCAGAGCGTGGTTACATTCCCATCACTGCAATACATACACACTATACACAATCAAAGCGTGGTTACATTCCCATCACTGCAATACATACACACTATACACAATCAAAGCGTGGTTACATTCCCATCACTGCAATACATACACACTATACACAATCAGAGCGTGGTTACATTCCCATGGCTGCAATACATATACAATATACACAATCAGAGCGTGGTTACATTCCCATCACTGCAATACATACACACTATACACAATCAGAGCGTGGTTACATTCCCATGGCTGCAATACATATACAATATACACAATCAGAGCGTGGTTACATTCCCATGGCTGCAATACATACACAATATACACAATCAGAGCGTGGTTACATTCCCATCACTGCAATACATACACACTATACACAATCAGAGCGTGGTTACATTCCCATGGCTGCAATACATATACAATATACACAATCAGAGCGTGGTTACATTCCCATGGCTGCAGTACATACACAATCAGAGCGTGGTTACATTCCCATGGCTGCAATACATACACAATCAGAGCGTGGTTACATTCCCATGGCTGCAATACATATACAATATACACAATCAAAGCGTGGTTACATTCCCATGGCTGCAATACATACACAATATACACAATCAAAGCGTGGTTACATTCCCATGGCTGCAATACATATACAATATACACAATCAAAGCGTGGTTACATTCCCATGGCTGCAATACATATACAATATACACAATCAAAGCCTGGTTACATTCCCATGACTGCAATACATATACAATATACACAATCAAAGCTTGGTTACATTCCCATGGCTGCAATACATATACAATATACACAATCAAAGCGTGGTTACATTCCCATGGCAGCAATACATACACAATATACACAATCAAAGCGTGGTTACATTCCCATGGCAGCAATACATACACAATATACACAATCAAAGCGTGGTTACATTCCTATGGCAGCAATACATACACAATATACACAATCAAAGCGTGGTTACATTCCCATGGCTGCAGTACATATACAATATACACAATCAGAGCGTGGTTACATTCCCATGGCTGCAGTACATATACAATATACACAATCAGAGCGTGGTTACATTCCCATGGCTGCAGTACATATACAATATACACAATCAGAGCGTGGTTACATTCCCATGGCTGCAATACATACACACTATACACAATCAGAGCGTGGTTACATTCCCATGGCTGCAATACATACACACTATACACAATCAGAGCGTGGTTACATTCCCATGGCTGCAATACATACACACTATACACAATCAGAGCGTGGTTACATTCCCATGGCTGCAATACATACACACTATACACAATCAGAGCGTGGTTACATTCCCATGGCTGCAATACATACACACTATACACAATCAGAGCGTGGTTACATTCCCATGGCTGCAATACATACACACTATACACAATCAGAGCGTGGTTACATTCCCATGGCTGCAATACATACACACTATACACAATCAGAGCGTGGTTACATTCCCATGGCTGCAATACATACACACTATACACAATCAGAGCGTGGTTACATTCCCATGGCTGCAATACATACACACTATACACAATCAGAGCGTGGTTACATTCCCATGGCTGCAATACATACACACTATACACA
The DNA here is from genome assembly GCA_014843695.1 of Archivesica marissinica. Taxonomy (NCBI): domain Eukaryota; kingdom Metazoa; phylum Mollusca; class Bivalvia; order Venerida; family Vesicomyidae; genus Archivesica; species Archivesica marissinica. The sequence continues at coordinate 50,664,323 of CM026402.1, read as the reverse complement.
ATCAGAGCGTGGTTACATTCCCATGGCTGCAATACATACACACTATACACAATCAGAGCGTGGTTACATTCCCATCACTGCAATACATACACACTATACACAATCAGAGCGTGGTTACATTCCCATCACTGCAATACATACACACTATACACAATCAGAGCGTGGTTACATTCCCATCACTGCAATACATACACACTATACACAATCAGAGCGTGGTTACATTCCCATCACTGCAATACATACACACTATACACAATCAGAGCGTGGTTACATTCCCATCACTGCAATACATACACACTATACACAATCAGAGCGTGGTTACATTCCCATCACTGCAATACATACACACTATACACAATCAAAGCGTGGTTACATTCCCATCACTGCAATACATACACACTATACACAATCAAAGCGTGGTTACATTCCCATCACTGCAATACATACACACTATACACAATCAGAGCGTGGTTACATTCCCATCACTGCAATACATACACACTATACACAATCAAAGCGTGGTTACATTCCCATCACTGCAATACATACACACTATACACAATCAAAGCGTGGTTACATTCCCATCACTGCAATACATACACACTATACACAATCAAAGCGTGGTTACATTCCCATCACTGCAATACATACACACTATACACAATCAGAGCGTGGTTACATTCCCATGGCTGCAATACATATACAATATACACAATCAGAGCGTGGTTACATTCCCATCACTGCAATACATACACACTATACACAATCAGAGCGTGGTTACATTCCCATGGCTGCAATACATATACAATATACACAATCAGAGCGTGGTTACATTCCCATGGCTGCAATACATATACAATATACACAATCAGAGCGTGGTTACATTCCCATCACTGCAATACATACACACTATACACAATCAGAGCGTGGTTACATTCCCATGGCTGCAATACATACACAATATACACAATCAGAGCGTGGTTACATTCCCATCACTGCAATACATACACACTATACACAATCAGAGCGTGGTTACATTCCCATGGCTGCAATACATATACAATATACACAATCAGAGCGTGGTTACATTCCCATGGCTGCAGTACATACACAATCAGAGCGTGGTTACATTCCCATGGCTGCAATACATACACAATCAGAGCGTGGTTACATTCCCATGGCTGCAATACATACACAATCAGAGCGTGGTTACATTCCATTTACTGGCAGTAATGATCATAACGTATATACTTCCTGAATTCAATGTAAAGTATGGTGTTCAGTTAGGGTCATCGCGGTATAATAAATAATTCAATATGACGATGACATGATGATGCGATGCTACGATGCCATGGTGTGATGTCGATGTACCATCGTGCCATCATACCATCGTGTCATCGGCATCGTACCATCGGCATCGTAACATCGCGTCATCATGTGATCGTACCATCGTATCATCGTACCATCGTGTGCCATCGTACCGTCGTGCCATCGTATCATCGGTCATCGTACCATCGTATCATCGTGTGATCGTACCATCGTGTGATCGTACCATCGCGTGCCATCGTACCGTCGTGTGATCGTACCATCGTGTGATCGTACCATCGTGTGATCGTACCATGGTGTGATCGTACCATCGTGTGATCGTACCATCGCGTGCCATCGTACCGTCGTGCCATCGGCATCGTAACATCGCGTCACCATGTGATCGTATCATCGTGTGATCGTATCATCGTGTGATCGTACCATGGCGTGTCATCGTACCGTCGTGCCATCGGTCATCGTACCATCGGCATCGTAACATCGCGTCACCATGTGATCGTACCATCGTGTGATCGTACCATCGTGTGATCGTACCATTGTGATCGTACCATCGTGTGATCGTACCATGGTGTGATCGTACCATCGTGTGATCGTACCATCGCGTGCCATCGTACCGTCGTGCCATCGGCATCGTAACATCGCGTCACCATGTGATCGTATCATCGTGTGATCGTATCATCGTGTGATCGTACCATGGCGTGTCATCGTACCGTCGTGCCATCGGTCATCGTACCATCGGCATCGTAACATCGCATCACCATGTGATCGTACCATCGTGTAATCGTACAATCGATCATCGTACCAGCACACCAGCGTCATCATCGTACACTCGAGTCATTCATCGTACCATCGCCTTCACGAATTATTTAGCATACCGCAGATGCCCTAATGGAACACCCTAAACAGCACTTGTGATATTGCATTTATAACAGCCTGCCCTTGCAATACCCGCTACACATATCCTGGTTGCAACATTACAGAAGCCTACACGCGTATAGCATATACACCATAACAACGGCAAGTATGCAGGTTCATACATTAATTGTTACTGACAAAGCACAACAAAACTAGCATTAAGGTATGACGGTTCAATAACTCACTCTGTGATATACACCTCTCTGCTATGCAGAGTTTGGAAGAGCTCCGGAGTGACGTCGGAATTCTCGTTCACATAGTTATAGCACGAATCCAAGTTCTAAAACAAAATATAAGTACATTTAGCTTTAGATTTGTTGATTGCAAAATATCATGCTATGTTAATGTCACATTCTAACTTAATGGTATAAAGTATGTTACCGACGTTCTCTCAGCTTGTAGCGGATCAGTGGTCCAGCAGTTAACACGCAAGCCAGGGGTCGCAGATTCGATTTAGATATCATACTTACAACGTGCATGTAAACAACCCAGACGAGACGTATCATTGCACTATCCTCAAAAATCTTACAACGTGCATGTAAACAACCCAGACGAGACGTATCATTGCACTATCCTCAAACATCTTACAACGTGCATGTAAATAACCCAGACGAGACGTATCATTGCACTATCCTCAAAAATCTTACAACGTGCATGTAAATAACCCAGACGAGACGTATCATTGCACTATCGTCAAAAATCTTACAACGTGCATGTAAATAACCCAGACGAGACGTATCATTGCACTATCCTCAACAATCTAAAATGACTAATTTCTTTAGGATTATTATAGTCAACACCGTACCAAACACTTTTAGCCGACTATATTATTATACAAATTTATTTTAGCTCGATTGCGAAACAAGTTCTTACAACTTATATTAATCACTCTCGAGACCCCATTCCTGATGAAATCCATCGCCACGAGGGAGAGAGAAGAGGCAACGTGGAATGTAAATGCCTTGCCTACGGGCACAATCGTAACGGCTCCAGTGGGGCTCGAACTCCGGACCTTTCGCACCTGAAGCGAACGCGCATCCACTGCGCTATCACGACTTCCAGCCGACTATAGTGTACCTTTGAAAAAATCTGCTAAAATGTAATAACAAAATAAAAAATTAAATGTAAAAGCTGCTTCCCGGGAAGATGATAAAAACATGTTTGAATAGAGTTTCTCCGAATGCGGCAACAACTGAGCGACGTGTCACATCGCTGATGAGTAGTTCACTAGTTCCGTGAATAAGTCTTAAGTTTAAATATTGTGTATCTTACTTAAAACACACAGTACAGACGGATCTGTAGTCCAGTGGTAACACGCTGGACTGGTAATCCAGGGATCGCAGGTTCGATCCCCCGTCTGACCGTAATCAAATTAACAGTCTTTCAGGTGGGACTTTGAACCGAGGTCTCGTGTCGGTGCTGTGCACCGTGCACGTAAAAGAACCAGATGAGACTCTGGAATGGGTCTCTGTCTGTATCATTGCACTATCCTCCACAAATCTAAAATGACTAATCTCTTCAGGAGGCGTCGCTCATATGGGCAACCGGTAGCGACGATTAATAAACGTAAAACACACACACACACACACACAAACACACACTTATGTGACAAGATCTTATTACATAAAAGTGACAAGTTTGAACAGTTATGTATGGGATTTGATATAATACTCTGGTCTATTGAAAACAGTCCAATATTAAAAATAAAGTACAGCAAGTACAAATGTATGAACGACAGTGATTTAAACTTAATTAACAGTATAGTATATACTGGTATTTTAATGTGGTATGTAATATGTTATATGCCTAGCAGCCTAAGATTTCAAACAAAAAGTAAAATATTCTTAACACACATTTATGTATATTACGGATATGACTACTGCGTGATCATGCGCATGGCAGGTATGTTTGTTAATTGTTTTGTTTTGTATTTTCTGTGGTTTAAAGTCGCACCAACATCTTAGCTCATAAGACGACCATTCAACTGTTCTTGGTGGCAACAGACTTCCAAGACGCATTAGAGTAGCATGGACACCCGGGTAAAACCACCGACCCTTCTTGGTGGAAGAAGACTTCCGAGACGCATTAGAGTAGCATGGACACCCGGGTAAAACCACCGACCCTTCTTGGTGGAAGAAGACTTCCGAGACGCATTAGAGCAGCATGGACACCCGGGTAAAACCACCGACCCTTCTTGGTGGAAGAAGACTTCCGAGACGCATTAGAGCAGCATGGACACCCGGGTAAAACCACCGACCCTTCTTGGTGGAAGAAGACTTCCGAGACGCATTAGAGCAGCATGGACACCCGGGTAAAACCACCGACCCTTCTTGGTGGAAGAAGACTTCCGAGACGCATTAGAGCAGCATGGACACCCGGGTAAAACCACCGACCCTTCTTGGTGGAAGAAGACTTCCGAGACGCATTAGAGCAGCATGGACACCCGGGTAAAACCACCGACCCTTCTTGGTGGAAGAAGACTTCCGAGACGCATTAGAGCAGCATGGACACCCGGGTAAAACCACCGACCCTTCTTGGTGGAAGAAGACTTCCGAGACGCATTAGAGCAGCATGGACACCCGGGTAAAACCACCGACTGACAAGTCAGCTGGATAGCAACCGCACATGAAATAACTCGCCACCCCAGTGAGATTCGAACAGTGGAGAGGGGCGAGGGGCGAGAGGGGCAACTGATTCTAACTGCAACCACTCTGCCCATAAACGTACTAGCGTAGATACTTTAATAAACATATACATGCACATATATTGTATCATGTTGCTTTCAATATTATAATAACAGTTGTATCATGTTGCTTTCAATATTATAATAACAGTCTGTGTTTAATGAATACTATATAGTATACGTGTATCAAAATCTTCTTTTTTAAATTCTTATCAGCTTGATTGAATTTCTCTGAATGTAAAATATTCGTTTCATATTCCAGTGTCATATATCAGATGTCTAGAGCGAAGTTCAACGAAGTTTAAACATATTTAAAAGTGTGTCATATGAATAAGAATTGACTTAGTGACCGTGGGCAGTTTTCGTGAATGGTATTGCTTACGTTCAAGTTAGTGAATGGGTATGGGTTTTACGGCACAGCAGCAGATTTCATACAATATCGCACCGGGTTGAATAAATATGTAAACTAGATTAAGTGTTCATAAGAAACATATACATGTACAAGCAAATGCTCTAAGATACAGTATTGTGTCGAAATAAGCAACATACTTAGGTTATAAATCAATGAAAACCATCATATGTGCCGTGACTTATATATAAGAGCAAAACTGTGTGGGAATTATTACATTGTATATCAACCTTTATTCTTGTACTCAAAGATACAGTTAAACTATCAGCTACGTCTTCTACTGGTCTATATGAACTATCAGTTACGTCTTCTACTGGTCTATATGAACTATCAGCTACGTCTTCTACTGGTCTATATGAACTATCAGTTACGTCTTCTACTGGTCTATATGAACTATCAGCTACGTCTTCTACTGGTCTATATGAACTATCAGTTACGTCTTCTACTGGTATATATGAACTATCAGCTACGTCTTCTACTGGTCTATATGAACTATCAGTTACGTCTTCTACTTCTACTGGTCTATATGAACTATCAGCTACGTCTTCTACTGGTCTATATGAACTATCAGCTACGTCTTCTACTGGTCTATATGAACCATCAGTTACGTCTTCTACTGGTCTATATGAACTATCAGCTACGTCTTCTACTGGTCTATATGAACTATCAGTTACGTCTTCTATTGGTCTATATGAACTATCAGCTACGTCTTCTACTGGTCTATATGAACTATCAGCTACGTCTTCTACTGGTCTATATGAACTATCAGTTACGTCTTCTACTGGTCTATATGAACTATCAGCTACGTCTTCTACTGGTCTATATGAACTATCAGCTACGTCTTCTACTGGTCTATATGAACTATCAGCTACGTCTTCTACTGGTCTATATAAACTATCAGCTACGTCTTCTACTGGTCTATATAAACTATCAGCTACGTCTTCTACTGGTCTATATGAACTATCAGTTACGTCTTCTACTGCTACTGGTCTATATAAACTATCAGCTACGTCTTCTACTGGTCTATATAAACTATTAGCTACGTCTTCTACTGGTCTATATGAACTATCAGTTACGTCTTCTACTTCTACTGGTCTATATAAACTATCAGCTACGTCTTCTACTGGTCTATATGAACTATCAGTTACGTCTTCTACTGGTCTATATGAACTATCAGTTACGTCTTCTACTTCTACTGGTCTATATGAACTATCAGTTACGTCTTCTACTGGTCTATATGAACTATCAGTTACGTCTTCTACTTCTCCTGGTCTATATAAACTATCAGTTACGTCTTCTACTTCTACTGGTCTATATGAACTAACAGTTACGTCTTCTACTGGTCTATATGAACTATCAGTTACGTCTTCTACTTCTACTGGTCTATATGAACTATCAGTTACGTCTTCTACTTCTACTGGTCTATATGAACTATCAGTTACGTCTTCTACTTCTACTGGTCTATATGAACTATCAGTTACGTCTTCTACTTCTACTGATCTATATGAACTATCAGTTACGTCTTCTACTTCTACTGGTCTATATGAACTATCACCACCACTCCAATCGCGGAACGACACAATTAAATGATATTTAGTTTATACAAACATAGTTTAGCTCGAATGCGAAACAAGTTCTTACAAATTATATTAATCACTCTCGAGACCTCATTCCTGATGGAATCCATCGCCACGAGGGAGAGAGAAGAGTCAACATGGAATATAAATTCCTTGCCTAAGGGCACAATCGTAACGGCTCCAGCGGGGTTCGAACTCCGGCCCTTTCGCACCTGAAGCTAACGCGTATGATTATCCACTGCGCAATCGCGACTTCCACTTAATGATATTTAACGTTGCGTCAAAATTGCTGACTTCTTTGTGTTGATATGTATTTGGTATCAATCATAAATAACTATATAACTATATTGTATATATTATGTAATCTTTCCAGTTTTAATGCATAGACAAGTAATTAGTAACCAACCAAGTTAGTGCCAACTGTTGGAGATAAAACAAATACTAGAAAACGATCAGCTACATTTCCACGAAGGTATACAATTCCCCTACATCATCATCTCGTGATAATGTATTTATATATTGTGGACGCCCTACAAAACGTTCGGTGAACTCCTGTTAAACTCCCATGATAAAAAAAATGCTAAATCGGTGAAAACTTCATGCATAAAGTTAGAACGATGAAAATGCTATCCCGCCCAAGTGCAACGTTACCCCGTTGTATTGTACACACTGTGGCATAACATACTACATCACAGCGGACATGATATAACATACATCCCGCCCAAGTGCAACGTTACCCCGTTGTAGTGTACACACTGTGGCATAACATACATCACAGCGGACATGATATAACATACATCCCGCCCAAGTGCAACGTTACCCCGTTGTATTGTACACACTGTGGCATAACATACTACATCACAGCGGACATGATATAACATACATCCCGCCCAAGTGCAACGTTACCCCGTTGTAGTGTACACACTGTGGCATAACATACATCACAGCGGACATGATATAACATACATCCCGCCCAAGTGCAACGTTACCCCGTTGTATTGTACACACTGTGGCATAACATACTACATCACAGCGGACATGATATAACATACATCCCGCCCAAGTGCAACACAGCGGACATGATATAACATACATCCCGCCCAAGTGCAACGTTACCCCGTTGTAGTGTACACACTGGACAAGTGGCATAACATACTACATCACAGCTGACAAGATACAACATACATCCTGATGGACAGTTCATAAAACATTCAAAATCAATTGTCTGATAAATAAGATGCTGCTATATACGGGATATATTTCTTCATTCTTCAGGACGGTATCGTGAAAAATAAACGGAAAAACACAAACAATAGTTGCTGCTGTACTTATTTGTTATTATGCATAGCACAGTCGATGCAGATTAACTGTAAATATTATGAACACTGGACGAGTGTGAGTGTGTTTGGGGGGGGGGGGGGGGGGGGGGGTTGAAGTCGAACCAACAGCTAACGTCATGCGGCGACTCTCCAGCTATTATTGGTGGAAGAAGAACCAAGGTGCCCCTCCAAGCAGTATTACTGGCACAGACGGGCACCCGGGTAGAACCACCGACCTACCGCAAGCCAGCAGGATAACGTCCTCACATGAAATAATGTCACATCCCAGTGGGATTCGAACATACAGCGATGAGGGACAAGTGATTTGAAGTCAACGACACCTACCACTCGGCCACGGAGTCCCCAGTTCTGGCAGTGATAACAAATAAATGTCAACATCAATAATTAAATGAGGTAATGCTGACGTAACACTATTATCGTGTGATTCTGTGCCAGCGATTTACGACGTCATTCCGCGATAACGACGTCAAACGCCATCAGATCCCTTCTGCCTTTGCGAGGCTGTTTTTTTACGTTTATTTATCGTCGCTACCGGTTGTCCATATGAGCGACGCCTCCTGAAGAGATTAGTTATTTTAGATTTTGGAGGATAGTGCATGATACAGACAGAGACCCATTCCAGAATCTCCTCTGGTTCTTTTACGTGCACGGTGTAAAGCACCGGGGGATCGAACCTGCGATCCCTGGATTACCAGTCCAGCGTGTTACCACTGGACTACAGATCCGGCTCATTTTATTAACTGCTATATCAGACCAATTACATGCCATTTACAACTACAAAGCAATTACACAGCATAAAACTACAGAGCTAAACATTTCAACAATTACATAACGTCATGATAGTAAACATTTCCAGAACATACTATGTTTCGTTGCAAATCCTGAAGGCCTGTATCTATTCCTGCTCCAGTAACAGCTACCGTGACACCTTTACCACTGAAACCACGTGACCACGCTTGGGACACGCCCATTCCGTAATAGTAGCCATGTGTGGTATCTGGCTGTAAATATCACAATTAAGGTGTTATTATAAATGTGTACAAACAAATACAGGAACGACGAAACAGTTGGACGGCGGGACCGTGACCCAACCAATGTTCACGATTAGCGAGTTTCGACATCTGTAGTCCAGTGGTAACGCGCTGAACTGGTAATCCAGGGATCGAAGGTTCGATCCCCGTCTGACCATAATACAATTAACAGTCTTTTAGATGGGACGTTAAACCGAGGTCTCGTGGCGGTGCTTTACACCGTGCACGCAAAAGAACCAGAGGATACTCTGGAATGGGTGTCTGTCTGTACCATTGCACTATCCTCCAAAAATCTAAAATTACTAATCTCTTCAGAAGGCGTCTCTCATATGGGCAACCAGTAGCGACGATAATAAACGTAAAACCACACCCTCGCGAATTTCGACACAACACTAATTTAGCCCAACATGGCCACGTTCCACCATGTATGGTCTGAAGCAGAATAAATATCTATCCTTAACAAACAATCCTTAAATCTTTTAACATATATATCTGGTATTATACATATTCTTTAACTGCATATCTTAGTCTTATGGCGTATGCCTTTTAGTTCTTGCTTTGAAGTCCACCCACGCTTTCCCTCTTCTGCCATGGGGACAGGGGCCTCTGGCAGGCGAGGGTGGGCCTGGTATGCGATCCTTACATTATTTTTATTTTTTTTAAACTTCATTGACTAAATTAGTTAGGATACATTTTTACATTACTTTAAGTTATACTATTGTTTTATTACATGTTTACTGTTTTTACTTGCATACTCTTATTGTAAAGCACCTTTGAACGTATCTGATATGAAAAGGGTGCTATATAAATGTGGTATAATAATAATAATAATAATAATAATATCCAAATGAATGATAATGAGAAGGTTTATAATTGTATGAACCGTGTAGGTAACGGTGAGATTTGAACCCGCAATAACTATCTTCTGACGTACGTTAGTTACCATAGTTTCATGTAGCCGGCTCCTGGTGTGGACACACTTGTGTATGTACATCATCTATTCTATTGCACATATTTATTTATTTATTTATTTATTAAAGCAACAGTGTGACAAACACTAATGCTGAAATCATTGTATTTTAAAAATCATTTACCATGTGTATGTTATCATTAGGATCAATGTGAATGATCTCCCCTGTGCTTGTGTCATCTGGAATCCTGACATGTTCATATATTCTTACTCGCTCTGCTTCCAATATCTGAAACAAACATAATTATACGCGGTGAATATAATACACATACGTAGGTATATACGCGGTGAATATAATACACATACGTAGGTATATACGCGGTGAATATAATACACATACGTAGGTATATACGCGGTGAATATAATACACATACGTAGGTATATAAGCGGCGAATATAATACACATACGTAGGTATATAAACGGTGAATATAGTGCACATACGTAGGTATATACGCGGTGAATATAGTACACATACGTAGGTATATACGCGGTGAATATAATACACATACGTAGGTATATACGCGGTGAATATAATACACGTACGTAGGTATATACGCGGTGAATATAATACACGTACGTAGGTATATAAGCGGTGAATATAATACACATACGTAGGTATATAAGCAGTGAATATATTACACATACGTAGGTATATACGCGGTGAATATAATACACATACGTAGGTATATAAGCAGTGAATATATTACACATACGTAGGTATATACGCGGTGAATATAATACACATACGTAGGTATATACGCGGTGAATATAATACACATACGTAGGTATATACGCGGTGAATATAATACACATACGTAGGTATATACGCGGTGAATATAAAATACACATACGTAGGTATATACGCGGTGAATATAATACACGTACGTAGGTATATAAGCGGTGAATATAATACACATACGTAGGTATATACGCGGCGAATATAATACACATACGTAGGTATATACGCGGTGAATATAATACACATACGTAGGTATATACGCGGTGAATATAATACACATACGTAGGTATATACGCGGTGAATATAATACACATACGTATATAGGTATATAAGCGGCGAATATAATACACATACGTAGGTATATACGCGGTGAATATAACACACATACATATGTATATACGCGGTGAATATAATACACACATTTTAGGTATATACGAGTTACTATAGAAGGCAATGAGAGTGACCTCTGAACTAACCACAGACAGAATTCCCCCAAACTCGAATCACTTCCGTCTAGACCAACCCTCTATTTATCTACAAAGTTTCATTAAAATCCATCAACAGCTTTTTGAGTTATTCGGTCCGCAGACAGCTGCAAATACAAGCGCGGGGTTTGCATCTCTCTGAGTTATCCTGCACCCACACAAGCGTAGACAAAAACAATAGCCACCGTTCGTAACCCGCGGTGGTAACTAAAATAGCATCGGGGGTAACTAAAAGTGAATGTAGCTTTACGAGTAGGCTAAATCACGTCTGTGTATGTATTAATAAAAACAATGAATATGTTTTCTTATTAATTAGTGTGCAAGCAAGTATAGCGCCTATATACGACCAATACAGAGTGGAGTGGGTATTAGCATGTCTGTATAGTAAAGACTACGTGGATGTCGTGAAAGCACAGTGGTAACGTTTTTGCTTCAGGTGCGAAAGGTCCAGAGTTCGCGCCCAGTTTTACTTTTTGTAGTAAATGTGACACATTTCATCTCTGTATTGCAATTGTAGGTGTAATTTGGTATCATTTTGAACAAGAGGGTCATGATGACCATATATTGCTCACCTGCCTCATTGTTACCCTGGGGTCACCATCTTAATACCTTCGAAAGAGTATTGCACATCGATCATTCTTGCAAAATGTTGCCAAAATCCGATTGGTGGTTCGTGAGAAAAATTTGTGTTATTTTTATTCGCAACAACCCCAATTTCATTTACCTGAAATGGCTTCACCCATGGATCATAACTGTGAAATTTGGCTTCCATTGGCCAAGCGGTTTGGGTGAATGGGATTTTGAATTCTATAACAAAAGAATGATCTATTGACCTTACGGCGGCCATCTTTGACAGCAATTGCATAAGAGTGATCGCCTCGTCGATAAAGCCGAGTCGATATAATGGCATGACCTTATTTGCTCAAATATAAAATTTGACCCGAATTGGACCTCCCGTGCCATGCCTATTTATGATCCCGGGGTCATCATGTGAGCAACTTTGAAAGAGCATTGCACGTTTATCATTCTTACAAAGATTCGTCTGGCGGTTCGTGAGAAGTAGTTTTTTAAGACATTGTGCTATGTTTAGACGGCGGCCATCTTGGATTTCAGGGGAACTTTGGAAAGGATTCCTAAGGATCATACAAGTACAGTTTCTTGAGCATTGGCTGGTCAGTTCGTGAGAAGAAGACGTCTGAAATCTCTCATAAAACGTTGATATTTTGACATTTCGACGGCTATCTTATAATCATCCGATTTTGATGACAATTACATTAGAGTGTTACCTTCGATTTGACATATGGCATAACCATATTCGCTCAAAATAGTCGACCCCTACTTGACCTTTCGGGTCAAAGCCATTTTTGATCCTGGGTCACCAATTGAACAAAAGAGAATTGTATATCAATCATTCCTACAAAGCTTCGACAAAATCCGACTGATATTTTATGAATCACCTATAAAGCAGAAAGGGTGCAAAGATCAGCCGCACGCTATGTCTGCAATGACTATAACTATACAAGCAGTGTAACAAAAATGATCAACTCCCTGAACTGGCAAACACTTTAATATCGACTCATACAATCATCAGTAATATACCTATATAAAATCAAAAATAATTTGGTATGCGCCGACCACAACCACCTAACACACACAAGGAACCTGAACTACTTAATTCCTCAGTCCCGAACCCATAAAAAATTCTCCCCCCGAATTTATTGTCTCTGGAATGGCCTCCCCTACTATGTACAGTCCAGCCCCAGCTTAACCATTTTTGCTGAGCGGTTGGCCACGGTACCACTAATGTAACATGATGTCTGTTTTTAACCTTAGTATGTAGTTCTTTTCTGTCTCACTAATTGAGATTTTTAACCACTGTCACTGACAAGCGCCTCCCTGTCATACTCGCGTCTGAGGGTTGGGAGTACCATGTAGATGTGTGCTATATTTAGACACCGGCCATCTTGGATTACGTAATGACGGGATTTTAACAATTATGACATCCCCCAACTACCCAGGCAGTGTGACCATAAATGGTGGCTTTAGACCAAATGGTTACTGACGAGAAGACGTTTGAAAATGTCCACGGACGACGACGGACAAGACACGTTGCGGTGACAATACTTGACATGAGCTTTGGTTTAAACATATTTATTTTCTATCATGTACATGGTTATTTAGAACAATTGAAATAAGGAATTGGACAGAAAGCTATACAGTTTATGGTTGTCCTTCCTAAATAATTTACACAAACATTGTGTGCAAAAAATACATTTCTGAAAATATCGAAAGATTAAAGTCTAAACGTACATTATTTAAAATGCGTCAGAGTGCATCATCGCCGTTCTAGGATTCAAAATTGTCCTGAGGGAGCATGCCCCCAGATCCCCTCCAGCACCAATGTACTATCAGTGCTAAATTTATTAGTCGGGCCGCCTGCAAATTCAAAATGATTAGCAACGCCCCTGATGTGTGTGATGCTGTGTGGTTATATATAACTTGTACATCATGACATCTACTTATAATACGGATGTTATTTATCTATGCATGCTCCTGTGTTTGCACAAACCACTTAGCGTTACGCTGAAATAACATATATAGAGTATGCATACATCAATAAGATATGTAGAGTATGCATACATACATAAGATATATAGAGTATGCATACATCAATAAGATATGTAGAGTATGCATACATACATAAGATATATAGAGTATGCATACATCAATAAGATATATAGAGTATGCATACATACATAAGATATATAGAGTATGCATACATCAATAAGATATATAGAGTATGCATACATACATAAGATATATAGAGTATGCATACATCAATAAGATATATAGAGTATGCATACATAAATAAGATATATAGAGTATGCATACATACATAAGATATATAGAGTATACATACATCAATAAGATATATAGAGTATACATACATAAATAAGATATATAGAGTATACATACATCAATAAGATATATAGAGTATACATACATAAATAAGATATATAGAGTATACATACATCAATAAGATATATAGAGTATGCATACATCAATAAGATATATAGAGTATACATACATAAATAAGATATATAGAGTATACATACATCAATAAGATATATAGAGTATGCATACATCAATAAGATATGTAGAGTATGCATACATAAATAAGATATATAGAGTATGCATACATACATCAATAAGATATATAGAGTATACATACATACATACATACATACATACATACATAAGATATATAGAGTATGCATACATCAATAAGATATGTAGAGTATGTATACATACATAAGATATATAGAGTATGCATACATACATAAGATATATAGAGTATGCATACATCAATAAGATATGTAGAGTATGCATACATACATACATACATACATACATAAGATATATAGAGTATGCATACATCAATAAGATATATAGAGTATGCATACATCAATAAGATATGTAGAGTATGCATACATCAATAAGATATGTAGAGTATGCATACATCAATAAGATATGTAGAGTATGCATACATCAATAAGATATGTAGAGTATGCATACATCAATAAGATATGTAGAGTATGCATACATCAATAAGATATGTAGAGTATGCATACATCAATAATATATGTAGAGTATGCATACATCAATAAGATATGTAGAGTATACATACATTATTCAAATTACTCACGAACTGAACAATGTAAGAACTTGTTGGTCGAGCCAGGTTTGCATACCATGCATATTATTTGTCTTATTAGAGCAGACAACATTATGATTAAGCTAAACAAAACTAAAATAGAACTGCATTTACCTGATCGTGAAATGGGTCTAATATAGATTGAAGAACTGCTGGATTCTGGGAGTTTCCAAGATCACCGTTGTACTCGACAATATACGTAGAGGGTGTGATCTGAAATGTAGGTTTGCAGACATGTATGTAGTGATAATGTAATTAACAGGTTTTGGGAGTTCGAATCTCGTCAGAACCACATTGGTGGTGTCCTCAGACAGGCCACTTAAAATCTGCATTGTCTCTTCTCTCTCCCTCGTGGCAATGGAATTCCACCAGGAATGAGGTATCGAGAGCGATTAAGCTAATGGCGTACGAACATGTTTCGCAATCGAGCAAAATTAAATTTGTACATTTTGTTTTAAATCTGACAAATTTGAAAGGATTCATTATTTTGTTGACGTCGTGTATTGTGTTTACCATATCCATATGCATTTTGAAGCACTTGACCTTATGAACTAAGCTTAGTTTATACAAATTTATTTTAGCTCGATTGCGAAACAAGTTCTTATAACTTATACAAATCACTCTCGAGACCTCATTCCTGATGGAATCCATCGCCACGAGGGAGAAAGAAGAGGCAATGTGGAATTTAAATGCCTTGCCTAAGGGCATAATCGTAACGGCTCCATAAGTTTAAGCAGTTTAATAAAATAGTTTTATGTAAGTTTTAATGCTGCGTATTTTAGTTGAATCATATTTTATTGCACACCAAAATGATATATTAAGACGAGCATCACTACTAGTTCGGTGGTTAAAGTTTAAATTTTTATTTATTTTACAACGATCGCGAAACAAGCTTTATCAACTTATATTAATCACTTTCGTTGGCGCGGATGAAAGCGTAAAAGTGGTCATTCGTGTGGGAGGAAGCCGGAGTTATAACATATTTATATAATGGTTAGAGTCGACAATTGTTAACTATTGTTATAATGTTTTATAACTATCGTGTCCTTTACAAACATGTTTGACTGTATGACACAACTTAGATATCACACTGATTTACAACTATCCTGTTCTTTACAAACATGTTTGACTGTATGACACAACTTAGATATCACACTGTTTTACAACTATTCTGTTCTTTACAAACATATTTGACTGTATGACACAACTTAGATATCAAACTGAAGTTGGTGTATTTAGTATAAAATACAATTCTTAGCAGACGTCTTCATCGATATGCATTGTATCTTTTTGTGCATGACATATTTACTATTGATTTGCAGTAAAATATGATTAAACTAAGCTAATGTGTTTTTGCGTTACAAATGATGCAAATAACACACTCATGCATAATTAATAATTGACGTACGTTTCTCCACATTTACTGTGGATGAATGTCGGATTTGATGTATTAAACAGCCACGTTATGTTTATGCTGATGAACATATTGTATGTTAATGCCAAATAAAATATCTTGATCGTGTTAAATACAAATAACTGCTGAGTAACAATACAGTCTAGTCCGCCTCCGTGGTCGAGTGATCGCTGCCTCCGTGGTCGAGTGATCGCTGCCTCTGTGGTCGAGTGATCGCTGCCTCCGTGGTCGAGTGATCGCTGCCTCCGTGGTCGAGTGATCGCTGCCTCCGTGGTCGAGTGATCGCTGCCTCCGTGGTCGAGTGATCGCTGCCTCCGTGGTCGAGTGATCGCTGCCTCCGTGGTCGAGTGATCGCTGCCTCCGTGGTCGAGTGATCGCTGACTTGTATACCACTGTAACCTATCACCACTGATGGTCATGGGTTCAATACAGTCTAGTCCGCCTCCGTGGTCGAGTGATCGCTGCCTCCGTGGTCGAGTGATCGCTGACTTGTATACCACTGTAACCTATCACCACTGATGGTCACGGGTTCAATACAGTCTAGTCCGCCTCCGTGGTCGAGTGATCGCTGACTTGTATACCACTGTAACCTATCACCACTGATGGTTATGGGTTCAATACAGTCTAGTCCGCCTCCGTGGTCGAGTGATCGCTGACTTGTATACCACTGTAACCTATCACCACTGATGGTCATGGGTTCAATACAGTCTAGTCCGCCTCCGTGGTCGAGTGATCGCTGACTTGTATACCACTGTAACCTATCATCACTGATGGTCACGGGTTCGAGCCCAACCGAGTCTCATTTATATGAATAAGTTGGCAGTTTCGTACGGAGGTTGGTGCACAAAGTACTGGTTAACCGCTGGAGCCTACCCAGGAAAGGTGTTGTTAGGTAAACTGCCCGTCGCTCAAATGGGAAACCGGTAGCGACGTTAAATAAACTTAAATAAAAACAACCTAAGAAATTAAAGAATACATTTCTTCCAGTTGCATGTTGTGCAT
This sequence comes from Archivesica marissinica, assembly GCA_014843695.1. Classification (NCBI taxonomy): domain Eukaryota; kingdom Metazoa; phylum Mollusca; class Bivalvia; order Venerida; family Vesicomyidae; genus Archivesica; species Archivesica marissinica. Next base: position 50,646,719 of record CM026402.1, on the reverse strand, counting down.
GTTGTGCATGTTGCATGTTGTGCATGTTGCATGTTGCATGTTGTGCATGTTGTGCATGTTGCATGTTGCATGTTGTGCATGTTGTGCATGTTGCATGTTGCATGTTGTGCATGTTGTGCATGTTGCATGTTGCATGTTGTGCATGTTGTGCATGTTGTGCATGTTGCATGTTGTGCATGTTGTGCATGTTGCATGTTGCATGTTGTGCATGTTGCATGTTGCATGTTGTGCATGTTGTGCATGTTGCATGTTGCATGTTGTGCATGTTGTGCATGTCAGTGCATTTGTTATGATGTTGTGCATGTTGTGCATGTGCATGTTGTGCATGTTGCATGTTGCATGTTGTGCATTTTGTGCATGTTGTGCATGTTGCATGTTGTGCATGTTGCATGTTGCATGTTGTGCATGTTGTGCATGTTGTGCATGTTGCATGTTGTGCATGTTGTGCATGTTGCATGTTTGCATGTTGTGCATGTTGTGCATGTTGCATGTTGCATGTTGCGCATGTTGTGCATGTTGTGATGTTGCATGTTGCATGTTGCATGTTGCATGTTGCATGTTGCATGTTGCATGTTGTGCATGTTGTGCATGTTGCATGTTGCAGGTGCATGTTGTGCATGTTGTGCATGTTGCATGTTGTGCATGTTGCATGTTGCATGTTGCATGTTGTGCATGTTGCATGTTGCATGTTGTGCATGTTGCATGTTGCATGTTGCATGTTGTGCATGTTGCATGTTGTGCATGTTGCATGTTGCATGTTGCATGTTGTGCATGTTGCATGTTGCATGTTGCATGTTGTGCATGTTGCATGTTGCATGTTGCATGTTGCATGTTGCACATGTTGCATGTTGCATGTTGCATATATTTAACATCAGTCAATTCTCGTCTAATACCTGTATCACGAAACTACACCTATATGAATAATATCAAGTTTCAAATTTATTGGCATAATCAGCAACTATAGGCTATTGCCTTTGGCCATTTACAATGATAGAAATATGGCAAAGACATCACAAAACATGTTACAGATATACATATATAAACAAATACAATACATTTAAGAAACAGTAGTAATTGACAGTAATTAATATCGTAGGTAATCAATCAATGTGGTTATCTGAGATTGCAGGATCTACACCCCCACCCCCACCCCCCTCGGCTATGACATACTAAAATGACTCATATCACAGTATTTCGGATGAGAGACTTTATATCCGACGTCTCGTGTCGGTGCTTTCCACTGTGCACGTAAAAGAACCAGAGGAGACTCTGGAATGGGTCTCTTGTCTGTATCATTGCACTATCCTCCAACAAATCTAAAATGACTAATCTCTTCAGGAGGCGACGCTCATATGGGCAACCTGTAGCGACGATAAACACACACAAATACAGTTGAATCCGAGCCAACTACACAAGAAGAATGTATACATGTTTACATTGTTTATCGTGGATACAGGGCAGTAGTGTATGCAGATGTATACATACATTGTTTATCGTGGATACAGGGCAGTAGTGTATGTATATGTATACATACATTGTTTATCGTGGATACAGGGCAGTAGTGTATGTATATGTATACATACATTGTTTATCGTGGATACAGGGCAGTAGTGTATGTATATGTATACATACATTGTTTATCGTGGATACAGGGCAGTAGTGTATGTATATGTATACATACATTGTTTATCGTGGATACAGGGCAGTAGTGTATGTATATGTATACATACATTGTTTATCGTGGATACAGGGCAGTAGTGTATGTATATGTATACATACATTGTTTATCGTGGATACAGGGCAGTAGTGTATGCAGATGTATACATACATTGTTTACTTGTTTATGTGTGTGTTTTACGTTTATTTATCGTCGCTACCGGTTGCCCATATGAGCGACGCCTCCTGAAGAGATTAGTCATTTTAGATTTTTGGAGGATAGTGCATGATACAGACAGAGACCCATTACAGAGTCTCCTCTGGTTCTTTTACGTGCACGGTGTAAAGCACCGACACGAGACCTCGGTTTAACGTCCCATCTGAAAGACTGTTAATTTTATTAGGGTCAGACGGGGGATCGAACCTGCGATCCCTGGATTACCAGTCCAGCGTTTTACCACTGGGCTACAGATCCGTCTGTTATTTGTTTATGCATGCATGCAACTAAAGCTGTAGATCTACTTACCTCGTGTAGCAACGTGACGTTCTGTTTCTCTAAATTGTTAAACAGCGTGTGTTTATCGGACGAACGGATATGAAGTACGATCGAGTTAACTCTTTGTAAACTACTTGACGCTAATGTTAGGCAAAATGTCAAAACTGTAATATACACATATAAAATTATCCATGTATCATGTTTACTTTCCACGCGATATCCTTTATAAACATTGCCTTCCATGTGCGCTATATGTTTCCTTAGGCAAGTATAATTTGTAAACCATCAACATTGATTTCGTTGGTCTCTTACCGACCTTGAACTAAATGTAAGCGCACACGCCAAAGAAACTGCAGTCGAGTTTATACTGTATAGATACCGCTTTGTTGTGAAACGACTTGTAGGTCACCATATTGATCGGCACAATCCGTTAATTTATGCAACCCAATTGTAGAGCGGGAAAACCCATTGATGTACAATTGTTGAGTTGGGTGGGTATATATCGTTTATTTACAATTCATATCTATTCAAGGCCTAATTGAATATATCTCAGGGTTTAAAGGTTTTGATATTAGTGCGTCCATGTTTTTTTTAAAGCAACATATAAGTGACAACAACAACAACAACATCGAGAACTGACTCATACAAACGGTCACAACTTTACTGCCTGCAAATTTATACATTTACCAAATACTAATCTTCACGGGCCGGCGGGTAAAAATCAACTACAGTTTATACTCTATTATTAATTTCGGTAAAAATACGGACTAGTCGCGAGTTAAGCCCATGTATCTAGCCCAATAAATGACGTATGCACTTAATCCATTCATGTTTCGCATGTTGTTTTAACTGTAGCATTACTCCGGTTAATTTTGTGTGGCTACTAAATGTAATTATGTGACGTCGCACGTGTGGCTACTAAATGTAAATATGTGACGTCGCTCGTGTGGCTACTAAATGTAAGTATGTGACGTCGCTTGTGTGGCTACTAAATGTAAGTATGTGACGTCGCTCGTGTGGCTACTAAATGTAATTATGTGGCGTCGGTCGTGTGGCTACTAAATGTAATTATGTGACGTCGCTCGTGTGGCTACTAAATGTAAGTATGTGACGTCGCTCGTGTGGCTGCTAAATGTAATTATGTGACGTCGCACGTGTGGCTACTAAATGTAAATATGTGACGTCGCTCGTGTGGCTACTAAATGTAAGTATGTGACGTCGCTTGTGTGGCTACTAAATGTAAGTATGTGACGTCGCTCGTGTGGCTACTAAATGTAATTATGTGGCGTCGGTCGTGTGGCTACTAAATGTAATTATGTGACGTCGCTCGTGTGGCTACTAAATGTAAGTATGTGGCGTCGGTCGTGTGGCTACTAAATGTAAGTATGTGGCGTCGGTCGTGTGGCTACTAAATGTAAGTATGTGGCGTCGCTCGTGTGGCTACTAAATGTAAGTATGTGGCGTCGCTCGTGTGGCTACTAAATGTAAGTATGTGGCGTCGGTCGTGTGGCTACTAAATGTAAGTATGTGGCGTCGGTCGTGTGGCTACTAAATGTAAGTATGTGGCGTCGCTCGTGTGGCTACTAAATATATGTATTGTGACGTCGCTTGTGTGGCTACTAAATGTAAGTATGTGCGTCGCTTGTGTGGCTACTAAATGTAAGTATGTGGCGTCGCTCGTGTGGCTACTAAATGTAAGTATGTGGCGTCGCTTGTGTGGCTACTAAATGTAAATATGTGACGTCGCTCGTGTGGCTACTAAATGTAAGTATGTGACGTCGCTCGTGTGGCTACTAAATGTAAAATGTGACGTCGCTCGTGTGGCTACTAAATGTAATTATGTGGCGTCGCTTGTGTGGCTGCTAAATGTAATTATGTGGCGTCGCTTGTGTGGCTGCTAAATGTAAGTATGTGACGTCGCACGTCTGGCTACTTATATGTGGCCCATTCCTGGTGAACTCCAACACCACGAGGGCGAGAGTAGGTGCATTGTGGAATTTAAATGCCTTGTCTAAATGCACAATCGTAACATATACTACAGATTTACACGAAATCAGGGCCTCTCACACCTGTAGCTGCGCTATCACGACTTCCAATCTAATAGCATTAGCAGTGGTATGTCGACGATTGGTATGGCAGTAACGTCAAACGTCAGTGTGTTTTGCAGAGATCATATCAGTTCGGAATAAACTCATTGAAAAAATCGTGATATAAATAAGTTAGAACAAACGTGTACAGTCCCAACAGATAATTAAATGCTAAAGGGTAAATTATTTATTGTTATGTTTAGCTTAGTTTATACACATTTATTTTAGCTCGATTGCGAAACAAGTTATTACAACTTATATTAATCACTCTCGAGACCTCATTCCTGATGAAATCCATCGCCACGAGGGAGAGAAAGAGAGAGAGAGAGAGAGAGAGAGAGAGAGAGAGAAGAGTCAATGTGGAATTTAAATGCCTTGCATAAGGGCACACTCGTAATGGCTCCAGCGGGGCTCGAACTCCGGACCTTTCGCACCTGAAGCGAACGCGCATCTACTGCGTTTAGATGTTATCACTGAATGGATCAGTACATAGTTTTATATATTCCATTTCGATGAATCGAAAATTGCGCAATAATAAACAAGGACACAGGAAACAATTAATTTCAATGCCTAATTGTTGTGATATCCTATTAAAAATGAAACACGACATGTACAATTTCAAGGAATTTTCCCGTATGAATTTCACTATTCTTTGTGTATCCGTCATCAAATATATATGCGATATGTAGTTGCGCAAGATCAAATAACAACTCAATGTTCACGTTGAATATAAAGCGCATCTGCTACGGTTATACAATGTGTCTACATCGTGATATCGTGAGTAATTTCTGTCACAGGAGACAGGATAACATTTCACTCTGTCATGAGATTGTGAACAGGGACACATCTGAATGTGTTACGATGTGGACTCGGCGAGGCTCTCTGAACGTAATCACTGCAACAACAAAGTCTTAATAATATTTAATTACATCTAAGAGCCGACAATATAACAAACACAGAGACGCTAGTCTCAATAGTAACCAACCAGGCTCTCTCCCTCTCTCAGCTGTCCGAGATGGTTTTATAGACAATTGTGAGGAGAGCTATAAGCTCTGCCCATAATTCTTTTAACTAATCAAATTCATTTAGCTTTTCAATTGTTGACAATTTGGCATGGACTATCAAATAGACTTGATCACACGATCATGCGTTTCCATGACCTTGTGACCCCGTCCGTGTCTACTGCCAGAGAGAGTGCAACACCTCTGCAAACCATGCATTAATTCAGGCTTGCACCAGTCAATTCATTGTGTGCTTAGTAAGCACTCTATCACCACATGTCTGGTGAAATCCCATATGATGGTTGCGTGATCCAAACAATGGAATTACTTCATCCATGTTATCAAGTGCAGACATGTATATCATATGTCCCCAACAAAGGACATACCGTACACACACTGAAAAGACTGTTGTCCTATAATATAATATAAAATAATTAAATGAAGAGAGTCATCAAAATATAAGGTAATTAATCACTACACATGTATATAGGCGTAAGGCAAAAGGTAACTATGTTACACATGGCACGTTGATCTGCCTCTCTGAACACATTACCCCCAAGCGACAAGCGATAATACATACTGATTTACAACGAAAACGATTATAGACTGATCTGTAGTCCAGTGGTAACACGCTAGACTGGTAATCCAAGGGTCGCAAGTTCGATCCCCCGTCTGACCCTAATAAAATTAACAGTCTTTCAGATGGGACTTTAAACCGAGGTCTCGTATCGGTGTTTACACCGTGCACGTAAAAGAACCAGAGGAGACTCCTCTCTCTCTCTTTCTCTCTCTCTCTCTCTCTCTCTCTTCCCTCTCTCTTGCATGGTGATGTGCCTCTTATCTCTCCCCTCTCTATTGTATGGCGATATTCCTCTTCTCTCTCTCTCTCTCTCTCTCTCTCGCTCTCTCTCTCACTTCCCTCTCTTGCATGGTGATATTTCTCTTCTCTCTTCCCTCTCTATTTTTATGGCGATATTCCTCTTCTCTCTTCCCTCTCTTGCATGGCGATATTCCTCTTCTCTCTTCCCTCTCTTGTATGGCGATATTCCTCCTCTCTCTTTCAAGGTGATATTCCTCGTCTCTCTTCCCTCTCTTGCATGGCGATATTCCTCGTCTCTCTTCCCTCTCTTGCATGGCGATATTCCTCGTCTCTCTTCCCTATCTTGCATGGCGATATTCCTCTTCTCTCTTCCCTCTCTTGCATGGCGATATTCCTCGTCTCTCTTCCCTCTCTTGCATGGCGATATTCCTCGTCTCTCTTCCCTCTCTTGCATGGCGATATTCCTCTTCTCTCTTCACTCTCTTGCATAGGAATATTCCTCGTCTCTCTTACCTCTCTTGCATGGCGATATTCCTCGTCTCTCTTCCCTCTCTTGTATGGCGATATTCCTCTTCTCTCTCTCTCTCACACTCTCTCTCTCTCTCTCTTCTCTCTCTCTCTCGCTCTCTCTCTCACTTTCCTCTCTTGCATGGTGATATTCTCTTCTCTCTTCCCTCTCTTTTTTTATGGCGATATTCCTCTTCTCTCTTCCCTCTCTTGCATGGCGATATTCCTCTTCTCTCTTCCCTCTCTTGCATGGCGATATTCCTCTTCTCTCTTCCCTCTCTTGCATGGCGATATTCCTCTTCTCTCTTCCCTCTCTTGCATGGCGATATTCCTCTTCTCTCTTCCCTCTCTTGCATGGCGATATTCCTCGTCTCTCTTCCCTCTCTTGCATGGCGATATTCCTCGTCTCTCTTCCCTCTCTTGTATGGCGATATTCCTCTTCTCTCTCTCTCTCTCACTCTCTCTCGCTCTCTCTCTCTCCTCTCCTTCCCTCTCTTGCATGGTGATATTTCTCTTCTCTCTTGCCTCTCTATTTTTATGGCGATATTCCTCTTCTCTCTTCCCTCTCTTGCATGGCGATATTCCTCGTCTCTCTTCCCTCTCTTGCATGGCGATATTCCTCGTCTCTCTTCCCTCTCTTGCATGGCGATATTCCTCTTCGCTCTTCCCTCTCTTGCATGGCGATATTCCTCTTCTCTCTTCCCTCTCTTGCATGGCGATATTCCTCTTCTCTCTTCCCTCTCTTGCATGGCGATATTCCTCGTCTCTCTTCCCTCTCTTGCATGGCGATATTCCTCATCTCTCTTTCAAGGTGATATTCCTCGTCTCTCTTCCCTCTCTTGCGTGGCGATATTCCTATTATCTCTTCCCTCTCTTGCATGGAGATATTCCTCTTCTCTCTTCCTTCTCTTGCAAGGTGATATTCCTCTTATCTCTTCCCTCTCTCCTGCATGGCGATATTCCTCGTCTCTCTTCCCTCTATTGCATGGCGATATTCCTCTTCTCTCTTCCCTCTCTTGCATGGCGATACTCCTCTTCTCTCTTCCCTTTCTCTTGCATGGCGATATTCCTCTTTTCTCTTCCCTCTCTTGCATGGAGATATTCCTCTTCTCTCCTCCCTCTCTTGCATAGCGATATTCCACTTCTCTCTTCCCTCTCTTGCATGGCGATATTCCTCTTCTCTCTTCCCTCTCTTGCAAGGTGATATTCCTCTTCTCTCTTCCCTCTCTTGCATGGCGATATTCATCTTCTCTCTTCCCTCTCTTGCATGGCGATATTCATCTTCTCTCTTCCCTCTCTTGCATGGCGATATTCCTCTTCTCTCTTACCTCTCTCTTGCATGGCGATATTCCACTTCTCTCTTCCCTCTCTTGCATGGCGATATTCCTCTTCTCTCCTCACTCTCTTGCATGGCAATATTCCTCTTCTCTCTTCCCTCTCTTGCAAGGTGATATTCCTCTTATCGCTTCCCTCTCTCCTGCATGGCGATATTCCTCTTCTCTCTTCCCTCTCTTGCATGGCGATATTCCTCTTCTCTCTTCCCTCTCTTGCATGGCGATATTCCACTTCTCTCTTCCCTCTCTCTTGCATGGCGATATTCCACTTCTCTCTTCCCTCTCTTGCATGGTGATATGCCTCTTCTCTCTTCCCTCTCTTGCAAGGTGATATTCCTCTTATCTCTTCCCTCTCTCCTGCATGGCGATATTCCTCTTCTCTCTTCCCTCTCTTGCATGGCGATATTCCTCTTCTCTCTTCCCTCTCTTGCATGGTGATATTCCTCTTCTCTCTCTCTCTCTCTCTCTCTCTCTTCCCTCTCTTGCATGGCGATATTCCCCTTCTCTCTTCCCTCTCTTGCATGGCGATATTCCTCTTCTCTCTTCCCTCTCTTGCATGGCGATATTCCTCTTCTCTCTTCCCTCTCTTGCATGGCGATATTCCTCTTCTCTCTCTTCCCTCTCTTGCATGGCGATATTCCTCTTCTCTCTTCCCTCTCTTGCATGGCGATATTCCTCTTCTCTCTTCCCTCTCTCTCTCTTGCATGGCGATATTCCTCTTCTCTCTTCCCTCTCTTGCATGGCGATATTCCTCTTCTCTCTTCCCTCTCTTGCATGCGATATTCCTCTTCTCTCTCTCCTCTCTCTTGCATGGCGATATTCCTCTTCTCTCCTCCTCCTCTCTTGCATGGCGATATTCCTCGTCTCTCTTCCCTCTCTTGCATGACGATATTCCTCTTCTCTCTTCCCTCTCTTGCATGGCGATATTCCTCTTCTCTCTTACCTCTCTTTTGCATGGCGATATTCCTCGTCTCTCTTCCCTCTCTTGCATGGCAATATTCCTCTTATCTCTTCCCTCTCTTGCATGGCAATATTCCTCTTCTCTCCTCACTCTCTCTTGCATGGCGATACTCCTCTTCTCTCTTCCCTCTCTTGCATGGCGATATTCCCCTTCTCTATTCCCTCTCTTGCATGGCGATATTCCTCTTCCCTCTCTTGCATGGCGATATTCCTCTTCCCTCTCTTGCATGGCGATATTCCTCTTCTTTCTTCCCTCTCTTGCAAGGTGATATTCCACTTCTCTATTCCCTCTCTTGCATGGCAATATTCCTCTTCTCTCCTCACTCTCTCTTGCATGGCGATACTCCTCTTCTCTCTTCATTCTCTTGCATGGCGATATTCCTCTGCTCTCTTCCCTCTCTTGCATGGCGATATTCCTCTTCTCTCCTCACTCTCTTGCATGGCGATATTCCTCTTCTCTCTTCCCTCTCTTGCAAGATGATATTCTTCTTCTCTCTTCCCTCTCTTGCATGGTGATATTCCTCTTCTCTCTTCCCTCTCTTGCATGGCGATATTCCTCTTCTCTCCCTCTCTCTTGCATGGCGATACTCCTCTTCTCTCTTCTCTCTTGCATGGCGATATTCCTCTCTCTCTTCCCTCTCTTGCATGGGATATTCCTCTTCTCTCTCCTCTCTTGCATGGGATATTCCTCTTCTCTCTCTCTCTGTGATATTCTTCTTCTCTCTTCCCTCTCTTGCATGGTGATATGCCTCTTCTCTCTTCCCTCTCTTGCATGGCGATATTCCTCTTCTCTCTTCCCTCTCTTGCATGGTGATATTCCTCTTCTCTCTTCCCTCTCTTGCATGGTGATATTCCTCTTCTCTCTCTCTCTCTCTTCCCTCTTGCATGGCGATATTCCCTTCTCTCTTACCTCTCTCTTGCATGGCGATATTCCTATTCTCTCTTCCCTCTCTTGCATGGCGATATTCCCCTTCTCTCTTCCCTCTCTTGCATGGCGATATTCCTCTTCTCTCTTACCTCTCTCTTGCATGGCGATATTCCTCTTCTCTCCTCACTCTCTCTTGCATGACGATATTCCTCTTCTCTCCTCCCTCTATTGCATGGCGATATTCCTCTTCTCTCTTCCCTCTCTCTTGCAGGGCGATATTCCTCTTCTCTCCTCACTCTCTCTTGCAAGGTGATATTCCTCTTATCTCTTCCCTCTCTTACATGGCGATATTCCTCTTCTCTCTTCCCTCTCTTGCATGGCGATATTCCTCTTATCTCTTCCCTCTCTTGCATGTCGATATTCCACTACTCTCTTCCCTCTTTTGCATGGCGATATTCCTCTTCTCTCTTCCCTCTCTTGCATGGCGATATTCCTCTTCTCTCTTCCCTCTCTTGCAAGGTGATATTCCTCTTATCTCTTCCCTCTCTTGCATGGCAATATTCCTATTCTCTCTTCCCTCTCTTGCAAGGTGATATTCCTCTTCTCTCTTCCCTCTCTTGCATGGCGATATTCCTCTTCTCTCTTCCCTCTCTTGCATGACGATATTCCTCTTATCTCTTCCCTCTCTTGCATGGCGATATTCCTCTTCTCTCTTCCCTCTCTTGCATGGCGATATTCCTCTTCTCTCTTCCCTCTCTTGCATGGCGATATTCCTCTTCTCTCTTCACTCTCTTGCATGGCGATATTCCTCTTATCTCTTCCCTCTCTTACATGGCAATATTACTCTTCTCTCCTCACTCTCTTGCATAGCGATATTCCTCTTCTCTCTTCCCTCTCTTGCATGGCGATATTCCTCTTATCTCTTCCCTCTCTTGCATGGCGATATTCCTCGTTGTCTCTTCCCTCTCTTGCTAGGTGATATTTCTCGTCTCTCTTCCCTGTCTTGTATGGCGATATACCTCTTCCCTCTTCCCTCTCTCTCTCTTACATGGTGATATGCCTCTTCTCTATTCCCTCTCTTGCATGGCAATATTCCTCTTCTCTCCTCACTCTCTCTTGCATGGCGATACTCCTCTTCTCTCTTCATTCTCTTGCATGGCGATATTCCTCTTCTCTCTTCCCTCTCTTGCATGGCGATATTCCTCTTCTCTCCTCACTCTCTTGCATGGCGATATTCCTCTTCTCTCTTCCCTCTCTTGCAAGGTGATATTCTTCTTCTCTCTTCCCTCTCTTGCATGGTGATATGCCTCTTCTCTCTTCCCTCTCTTGCATGGCGATATTCCTCTTCTCTCTTCCCTCTCTTGCATGGTGATATTCCTCTTCTCTCTTCCCTCTCTTGCATGGTGATATTCCTCTTCTCTCTCTCTCTCTTCCCTCTCTTGCATGGCGATATTCCTCTTCTCTCTTCCCTCTCTTGCATGGCGATATTCCTCTTCTCTCTTCCCTCTCTTGCATGGCGATATTCCTCTTCTCTCTTCCCTCTCTTGCATGGCGATATTCCTCTTCTCTCTTCCTCTCTCTTGCATGGCGATATTCCTCTTCTCTCCTCCTCTCTCTTGCATGCGATATTCCTCTTCTCTCTCCCTCTTTGCATGGCGATATTCCTCTTCTCTCTTCCCTCTCTTGCATGGCGATATTCCTCTTCTCTCTCCTCTCTTTGCAAGGTGATATTCCTCTTCTCTCTTCCCTCTCTTACATGGCGATATTCCTCTTCTCTCTTCCCTCTCTTGCATGGCGATATTCCTCTTATCTCTTCCCTCTCTTGCATGGCGATATTCCACTACTCTCTTCCCTCTCTTGCATGGCGATATTCCTCTTCTCTCTTCCCTCTCTTGCATGGCGATATTCCTCTTCTCTCTTCCCTCTCTTGCAAGGTGATATTCCTCTTATCTCTTCCCTCTCTTGCATGGCAATATTCCTATTCTCTCTTCCCTCTCTTGCAAGGTGATATTCCTCTTCTCTCTTCCCTCTCTTGCATGGCGATATTCCTCTTCTCTCTTCCCTCTCTTGCATGGCGATATTCCTCTTCTCTCTTCCCTCTCTTGCATGGCGATATTCCTCTTCTCTCTTCCCTCTCTTGCATGGCGATATTCCTCTTCTCTCTTCCCTCTCTTGCATGGCGATATTCCTCTTCTCTCTTCCTCTCTTGCATGGCGATATTCCTCTTATCTCTTCCCTCTCTTGCATGGCGATATTCCTCTTCTCTCTTCACTCTCTTGCATGGCGATTTTTCTCGTCTCTCTTCCCTCTCTTGTATGGCGATATACCTCTTCTCTCTTCCCTCTCTCTTCTTACATGGTGATATTCCTCTTCTCTCTTCCCTCTCTTGCATGGCGATATTCCTATTATCTCTTCCCTCTCTTGCATGGCAATATTCCTCTTCTCTCTTCCCTCTCTTGCATGGCAATAATCCTCTGCTCTCCTCCCTCTCTTGCAAGGTGATATTCCTCTTCTCTCTTCCCTCTCTTGCATGGCGATATTCCTCTTATCTCTTCCCTCTCGCTCAAGATGATATTCCTCTTATATCTTCCCTCTCTTGCATGGTGATATTCCTCTTCTCTCTTCCCTCTCTTGCAAGGTGATATGCCTCTTCTCTCTTCCCTCTCTTGCATGGCGATATTCCTCTTATCTCTTCCCTCTCTTGCATGGCAATATTCCTCTTCTCTCTTCCCTCTCTTGTATGGCAATATTCCTCTTCTCTCTTCCCTCTCTTGCATGGTGATATTCCTCTTATCTCTTCCCTCTCTTGCAAGGTGATATTCCTCTTATCTCTTCCCTCTCTTGCAAGGTGATATTCCTCTTATCTCTTCCCTCTCTTGCATGGCGATATTCCTCTTTCTCTTCCCTCTTTCAAATTCCTCTTTCTCTTCCCTCTCTTGCATGGCGATATTCCTCTTCTTCCCTTTTGGGTGATTGCCTCTTCTCTCTTCCTCTTTGTGGGATATTCCTCTTCTTCTCTCTTCCCTCTCTTGCATGGCGATATTCCTCTTCTCTCTTCCCTCTCTTGCATGGCGATATTCCTCTTCTCTCTTCCTCTCTTGCATGCGTTTCCTCTTCTCTCTTCTCTCTCTTGCATGGCGATATTCCTCTTCTCTCTTCCCTCTCTTGCATGGCGATATTCCTCTTCTCTCTTCCCTCTCTTGCATGGCGATATTCCTCTTCTCTCTTCCCTCTCTTGCATGGCGATATCCTCTTCTCTCTTCCCTCTCTTGCATGGCGATATTCCTCTTCTCTCTTCCCTCTCTTGCATGGCGATATTCCTCTTCTCTCTTCCTCTCTTGCATGGCGATATTCCTCTTCTCTCTTCCCTCTCTTGCATGGCGATATTCCTCTTCTCTCTTCCCTCTCTTGCATGGTGATATTCCTCTTCTCTCTTCCCTCTCTTGCATGGCGATATTCCTCTTCTCTCTTCCCTCTCTTGCATGGCGATATTCCTCTTCTCTCTTCCCTCTCTTGCATGGCGATATTCCTCTTCTCTCTTCCCTCTCTTGCATGGCGATATTCCTCTTCTCTCTCTCCCTCTCTTGCATGGCGATATTCCTCTTCTCTCTTCCCTCTCTTGCATGGCGATATTCCTCTTCTCTCTTCCCTCTCTTGCATGGCGATATTCCTCTTATCTCTTCCCTCTCTTGCATGGTGATATTCCTCTTCTCTCTCTTCCCTCTCTTGCATGGCGATATTCCTCTTCTCTCTTCCCTCTCTTGCATGGCGATATTCCTCTTCTCTCTTCCCTCTCTCTTGCATGGCGATATTCCTCTTCTCTCTTCCTCTCTTGCATGGCGATATTCCTCTCTCTTTCCCTCTTTGCATGGGATATTCCTCTTCTCTCTTCCCTCTCTTGCATGGCGATATTCCTCTTCTCTCTTCCCTCTCTTGCATGGCGATATTCCTCTTCTCTCTTCCCTCTCTTGCATGGCGATATTCCTCTTCTCTCTTACCTCTCTCTTGCATGGCGATATTCCTCTTCTCTCTTACCTCTCTCTTGCATGGCGATATTCCTCTTCTCTCTTCCCTCTCTTGCATGGCGATATTCCTCTTCTCTCCTCCCTCTCTTGCATGGCGATATTCCTCTTCTCTCTTCCCTCTCTTGCATGGCGATATTCCTCTTCTCTCTTCCCTCTCTTGCATGGCGATATTCCTCTTGTCTCTTCCCTCTCTTGCTTGGTGATATTTCTCTTCTCTCTTCCCTGTCTTGTATGGCGATATTCCTCTTCCCTCTTTGTGGGTTTTTTCCCTCTCTTGCATGGCGATATTCTTCTTCTCTCTTCCCTCTCTTGCATGGTGATATTCCTCTTCTCTATTCCCTCTCTTGCATGGCGATATTCCTCTTCTCTCTTCCTCTCTCTTGCATGGTGATATTCCTCTTCTCTCTTCCCTCTCTTGCATGGTGATATTCCTCTTCTCTCCTCCCTCTCTTGCATGGCGATATTCCTCTTCTCTCTTCCCTCTCTTGCAAGGCGATATTCCTCTTCTCTCTTCCCTCTCTTGCATGGTGATATTCCTTCTCTCTTCCCTCTCTTGCATGGCGATATTCCTCTTCTCTCTTCCCTCTCTTGCATGGTGATATTCCTCTTCTCTCTTCCCTCTCTTGCATGGTGATATTCCTCTTCTCTCTCTCTCTCTTGGCTGTCTTGATGGGATATTCCTCTTCTTTCTTCCCTCTCTTGCATGGCGATATTCCTCTTCTCTCTTCCCTCTCTTGCATGGGATATTCCTCTGTTCTCTCTTCCTCTCTTTGCATGGCGATATTCCTCTTCTCTCTTACCTCTCTTTGCATGGTGATATTCCTCTTGTTCTCTTCTCTCTCTTGCTTGCGATATCCTCTTCTCTCTTCCTCTCTCTTGCATGGGGATATTCCTCTTCTCTCTTCCCTTCTTGTGGGATATTCCTCTTCTCTCTTACCTCTCTTGCATGGCTATATTCCTCTTCTCTCTTCCCTCTCTTGCATGGCGATATTCCTCGTCTCTCTTCCTTCTCTTGCATGACGATATTCCTCTTCTCTCTTCCCTCTCTCTCTTGCATGGCGATATTCCTCTTCTCTCCTCACTCTCTCTTGCATGGCGATATTCCTCGTCTCTCTTCCCTCTCTTGCATGGCGATATTCCTCTTATCTCTTCCCTCTCTTGCATGGCAATATTCCTCTTCTCTCCTCACTCTCTCTTGCATGGCGATACTCCTCTTCTCTCTTCCCTCTCTTGCATGGCGATATTCCCCTTCTCTCTTCCCTCTCTTGCATGGCGATATTCCTCCTCCCTCTCTTGCATGGCGATATTCCTCTTCCCTCTCTTGCATGGCGATATTCCTCTTCTCTCTTCCCTCTCTTGCATGTGATATTCACTTCTCTCTTCCCTCTCTTGCATGGCATATTCCTCTTCTCTCCTCCTCTCTCTTGCATGGCGATATTCCTCTTCTCTTTTCCCTCTCTTGCATGGCGATATTCCTCTTCTCTCTTCCCTCTCTTGCATGGCGATATTCCTCTTATCTCTTCCCTCTCTTGCATGGCGATATTCCTAGTTGTCTCTTCCCTCTCTTGCAAGGTGATATTTCTCGTCTC
>CM026402.1:50538721-50630376 GCA_014843695.1 Archivesica marissinica | reverse complement strand
CTCTTACCTCTCTCTTGCATGGCGATATTCCTCTTCTCTCCTCACTCTCTCTTGCATGGCGATACTCCTCTTCTCTCTTCACTCTCTTGCATGACGATATTCCTCTTCTCTCTTATCTCTCTTGCATGGTGATATTCCTCGTCTCTCTTCCCTCTCTTGCATGGCGATATTCCTCTTCTCTCTTCCCTCTCTTGCATGGCGATACTCATCTTCTTTTCTTCCCTTTCTCTTGCATGGCGATATTCCTCTTTTTTTCTTCCCTCTCTTGCATGGAGATATTCCTCTTCTCTCCTCCCTCTCTTGCATGGCGATATTCCTCTTCTCTCTTCCCTCTCTTGCATGGCGATATTCCTCTTCTCTCTTCCCTCTCTTGCATGGCGATATTCCTCTTCTCTCTTCCCTCTCTTGCATGGCGATATTCCTCTTCTCTCTTCCCTCTCTTGCATGGCGATATTCCTCTTCTCTCTTCCCTCTCTTGCATGGTGATATTCCTCTTCTCTATTCCCTCTCTTGCATGGCAATATTCCTCTTCTCTCCTCACTCTCTCTTGCATGGCGATACTCCTCTTCTCTCTTCACTCTCTTGCATGGCGATATTCCTCTTCTCTCTTCCCTCTCTTGCATGGCGATATTCCTCTTCTCTCCTCACTCTCTTGCATGGCGATATTCCTCTTCTCTCTTCCCTCTCTTGCAAGGTGATATTCCTCTTCTCTCTTCCCTCTCTTGCATGGCGATATTCCTCTTCTCTCTTACCTCTCTCTCTTGCATGGCGATATTCCTCTTCTCTCTTCCCTCTCTTGCATGGCAATATTCCTCTCCTCTCTTCCCTCTCTTGCATGGCGATATTCCTCTTCTCTCTTACCTCTCTCTTGCATGGCGATATTCCTCTTCTCTCTTCCCTCTCTTGCATGGCGATATTCCTCTTCTCTCTTCCCTCTCTTGCATGGCGATATTCCTCTTCTCTCTTACCTCTCTCTTGCATGGCGATATTCCTCTTCTCTCTTCCTCTCTCTTGCATGGCGATATTCCTCTTCTCTCTTCCCTCTTTGGCGATATTCCTCTTCTCTCTTCCTTCTCTTGCAGGGCGATATTCCTCTTCTCTCCTCCTCTCTCTTGCATGGCGATATTCCTCTTCTCTCTTCCCTCTCTTGCATGGCGATATTCCTCTTCTCTCTTCCCTCTCTTGCAAGGCAATATTCCTCTCCTCTCGTCCCTCTCTTGCATGGCGATATTCCTCTTCTCTCTTACCTCTCTCTTGCATGGCGATATTCCTATTCTCTCTTCCCTCTCTTGCATGGCGATATTCCTCTTCTCTCCTCCCTATCTTGCATGACGATAATCCTCTCCTCTCTTCCCTCTCTTGCATGGCGATATTCCCCTTCTCTCTTCCCTCTCTTGCAAGGTGATATTCTTCTTCTCTCTTCCCTCTCTTGCATGGCAATATTCCTCTTCTCTCTTCCCTCTCTTGCAAGGTGATATTCCTCTTATCTCTTCCCTCTCTCCTGCATGGCGATATTCCTCTTCTCTCTTCCCTCTCTTGCATGGTGATATTCCTCTTCTTCTCTCTCTCTTCCCTCTCTTGCATGGCGATATTCCGCTTCTCTCTTCCCACTCGTGCATGGTGATATTCCTCTTCTCTCTCTCTCTCTCCTCTGCATGGCGATATTCCCTTCTCTCTTCCCTCTCTTGCATGGCGATATTCCTCTTCCCTTCTTGCATGGCGATATTCTTCTTCTCTCTTCCCTCTCTTGCATGGTGATATGCCTCTTCTCTCTTCCCTCTCTTGCATGGCGATATTCCTCTTCTCTCTTCCCTCTCTTGCATGGTGATATTCCTCTTCTCTCTTCCCTCTCTTGCATGGTGATATTCCTCTTCTCTCTCTCTCTCTTCCCTCTCTTGCATGGCGATATTCCCCTTCTCTCTTCCCTCTCTTACATGGCGATATTCCTCGTCTCTCTTCCCTCTCTTGCATGACGATATTCCTCTTCTCTCTTACCTCTCTCTTGCATGGCGATATTCCTCTTCTCTCTTACCTCTCTCTTGCATGGCGATATTCCTCTTCTCTCCTCACTCTCTCTTGCATGGCGATACTCCTCTTCTCTCTTCACTCTCTTGCATGACGATTTTCCTCTTCTCTCTTATCTCTCTTGCATGGTGATATTCCTCGTCTCTCTTCCCTCTCTTGCATGGCGATATTCCTCTTCTCTCTTCCCTCTCTTGCATGGCGATACTCCTCTTCTCTCTTCCCTTTCTCTTGCATGGCGATATTCCTCTTTTTTCTTCCCTCTCTTGCATGGAGATATTCCTCTTCTCTCCTCCCTCTCTTGCATGACGATATTCCACTTCTCTCTTCCCTCTCTTGCATGGCGATATTCCTCTTCTCTCTTCCCTCTCTTGCAAGGTGATATTCCTCTTATCTCTTCCCTCTCTTGCATGGCAATATTCCTCTTCTCTTTTCCCTCTCTTGCAAGGTGATATTCCTCTTCTCTCTTCCCTCGCTTGCATGGCGATATTCCTCTTCTCTCTTCCCTCTCTTGCATGGCTATATTCCTCTTATCTCTTCCCTCACTTGCATGGCGATATTCCTCTTCTCTCTTCCCTCTCTTGCATGGCGATATTCCTCTTCTCACTTCCCTCTCTTGCATGGCGATATTCCTCTTCTCTCTTCCCTCTCTTGCATGGCAATATTACTCTTCTCTCCTCACTCTCTTGCATAGCGATATTCCTCTTCTCTCTTCCCTCTCTTGCATGGCGATATTCCTCTTCTCTCTTCCCTCTCTTGCATGGCGATATTCCTCTTATCTCTTCCCTCTCTTGCATGGCGATATTCCTCGTTGTCTCTTCCCTCTCTTGCAAGGTGATTTTTCTCGTCTCTCTTCCCTCTCTTGTATGGCGATATACCTCTTCTCTCTTCCCTCTCTCTCTCTTACATGGTGATATGCCTCTTCTCTCTTCCCTCTCTTGCATGGCGATATTCCTATTATCTCTTCCCTCTCTTGCATGGCAATATTCCTCTTCTCTCTTCCCTCTCTTGCATGGCAATAATCCTCTGCTCTCCTCCCTCTCTTGCAAGGTGATATTCCTCTTCTCTCGTCCCTCTCTTGCATGGCGATATTCCTCTTATCTCTTCCCTCTCGCTCAAGGTGATATTCCTCTTATATCTTCCATCTCTTGCATGGTGATATTCCTCTTCTCTCTTCCGTCTCTTGCAAGGTGATATGCCTCTTCTCTCTTCCCTCTCTTGCATGGCGATATTCCTCTTATCTCTTCCCTCTCTTGCATGGCAATATTCCTCTTCTCTCTTCCCTCTCTTGTATGGCAATATTCCTCTTCTCTCTTCCCTCTCTTGCAAGGCGATATTCCTCTTCCCTCTTCCCTCTCTTGCAAGGTGATATTCCTCTTATCTCTTCCCTCTCTTGCAAGATGATATTCCTCTTATCTCTTCCCTCTCTTGCAAGGTGATATTCCTCTTATCTCTTCCCTCTCTTGCAAGGTGATATTCCTCTTATCTCTTCCCTCTCTTGCAAGGTGATATTCCTCTTATCTCTTCCCTCTCTTGCAAGGTGATATTCCTCTTATCTCTTCCCTCTCTTGCATGGCGATATTCCTCTTATCTCTTCCCTCTCTTGCAAGGTGATATTCCTCTTATCTCTTCCCTCTCTTGCATTGCGATATTCCTCTTATCTATTCCCTCTCTTGCATGGCGATAGTCCTCTTATCTCTTCCCTGTCTTGCATGGCGATATTCCTCTTATCTCTTCCCTCTCTTGCATGGCGATATTCCTCTTATCTCTTCCCTCTCTTGCATGGCAATATTCCTCTTCTCTCTTCCCTCTCTTGCAAGGTGATATTCCTCTTCTCTCTTCGCTCTCTTGCATGGCGATATTCATCTTCTCTCTTCCATCTCTTGTATGGCAATGGCGTCCATCAGGTCTCGGGTGGGAATACAGTTGAAGGAAGTATCAAAACACAATTGCATACTTATCAACACAGTGCTGATTAAAAGAGCCACAAAACAATCAAGCAAATCTCTCCAGCTATTAATGGTGGGAAGATACAGGGCACACCTACACGCAGTATTTCATGCACACGCGTTGTCAGAGTAGAACCACCGACCTTTTAGCTAGGCAGCTGGATAGCTTCATCGTATGAAATAAGTCCACACCCCAGTGAAATTCGATCAATTAGCGATAAGTGGCATGTGATTTGAAGGCAATGACCGTAACCACTCGGCCGTGTCGGATGCCACGTAACCACTCGGCCGTGTCGGATGCCACTTAACCACTCGGCCGTGTCGGATGCCACTTAACCACTGGGCCGTGTCGGATGCTACTTAACCACTGGGCCGTGTCGGATGCTACTTAACCACTGGGCCGTGTCGGATGCCACTTAACCACTCGGCCGTGTCGGATGCTACTTAACCACTGGGCCGTGTCGGATGCCACTTAACCACTGGGCCGTGTCGGATGCCACTTAACCACTCGGCCGTGTCGGATGCTATTTACCACTCGGCCGTGTCGGATGCCACTTAACCACTCGATCGTGTCGGATGCCACTTAACCACTCGGCCGTGTCGGATGCCACTTAACCACTCGGCCGTGTCGGATGCTATTTAACCACCGGGCCGTGTCGGATGCCACTTAACCACTCGGTCGTGTCGGATGCCACTTAACCACTCGGCCGTGTCGGATGGTATATAACCACTGGGCCGTGTCGGATGCTATTTAATCACTCGGCCGTGTCGGATGCCACTTAACCACTCGGCCGTATCGGATGCTATTTAACCACTGGGCCGTGTCGGATGCTATTTAACCACTCGGCCGTGTCGGATGCCACTTAACCACTCGGCCGTATCGGATGCTATTTAACCACTGGGCCGTGTCGGATGCTATTTAACCACTCGGCCGTGTCGGATGCCACTTAACCACTGGGCCGTGTCGGGTGCCACTTAACCACTCGGCCGCGTCGGATGCCACTTAACCACTGGGCCGTGTCGAATGCCACTTAACCACTCGGCCGTGTCGGGTGCCACTTAACCACTCGATCGTGTCGGGTGCCACTTAACCACTCGGCCGTGTCGGATGCCACTTAACCACTCGATCGTGTCGGGTGCCACTTAACCACTGGGCCGTGTCGGATGCTATTTAATCACTCGGCCGTGTCGGATGCTACTTAACCACTGGGTCGTGTCGGGTGTTACTTAACCACTCGGCCGTGTCGGATGCTATTTAATCACTCGGCCGTGTCGGTTGCCACTTAACCACTGGGCCGTGTCGGATGCCACTTAACCACTCGGCCGTGTCGGATGCTACTTAACCACTGGGCCGTGTCGGGTGCCACTTAACTACTGGGCCGTGTCGGATGCTACTTAACCACTGGGCCGTGTCGAATGCCACTTAGCCACTCGGCCTTGTCGGATGCTACTTAACCACTGGGCCGTGTCGAATGCCACTTAACCACTGGGCCGTGTCGGATGCTACTTAACCACTGGGCCGTGTCGAATGCCACTTAACCACTCGGCCGTGTCGGGTGCCACTTGAAAATGAGTGGATTACCAGCATATACAAAGTATATCATTCTCTGTTTAGTAGTTCTAGAAGTATGGAATACCAGCATATACAAAGTATATCATTCTATGTTTAGTAGTTCTAGAAGTATGGACTACCAGCATATGCAAAGTATATCATTCAATGTTTAGTAGTTCTAGAAGTATGGACTACCAGCATATACAAAGTATATCATTCTATGTTTAGTAGTTCTAGAAGTATGGACTACCAGCATATGCAAAGTATATCATTCAATGTTTAGTAGGTCTAGAAGTATGGACTACCAGCATATGCAAAGTATATCATTCTATGTTTAGTAGTTCTAGAAGTATGGACTACCAGCATATGCAAAGTATATCATTCAATGTTCAGTAGTTCTAGAAGTATGGACTACCAGCATATGCAAAGTATATCATTCTATGTTTAGTAGTTCTAGAAGTATGGACTACCAACATATACAAAGTATATCATTCTATGTTTAGTAGTTCTAGAAGTATGGACTACCAGCATATGCAAAGTATATCATTCTATGTTTAGTAGTTCTAGAAGTATGGACTACCAACATATACAAAGTATATCATTCTATGTTTAGTAGTTCTAGAAGTATGGAATACCAGCATATGCAAAGTACATCATTCTATGTTTAGTAGTTCTAGAAGTATGGACTACCAGCATATACAAAGTATATCATTCTATGTTTAGTAGTTCTAGAAGTATGGAATACCAGCATATACAAAGTATATCATTCTATGTTTAGTAGTTCTAGAAGTATGGACTACCAGCATATGCAAAGTATATCATTCAATGTTTAGTAGTTCTAGAAGTATGGAATACCAGCATATGCAAAGTATATCATTCTATGTTTAGTAGTTCTAGAAGTATGTGATATGATCAGCATTATGTTATAGTGTGAAATATGTTATGGTGTGAAGTATGCATGACCAGCGTCATGACAAAACGAACATAATGGAGACTGATGTCGTTATCGAGAAATTACGTCATCAAGTGATGTGACAAGTGATGTGACAAGTGATGTGACAAGTTATGTGACAAGTGATGTGAACAAGTGATGTGAACAAGTGATGTGACAAGTGATAAGTGATGTGACAAGTGATGTGACAAGTGATAAGTGATGTGACAAGTGATGTGACAAGTGATGTGACAAGTGATAAGTGATGTGACAAGTGATGTGACAAGTGATGTTACAAGTGATGTGACAAGTGATGTGACAAGTGATGTGACAAGTGATGTGACAAGTGATGTGACAATACAATTCTATTATTAGTGTTTCACCATCTCTGACGGGTTTATTTTGTTATCAATGACTGTATTTAGCTAGGTAGGCGGATACCTAATAGAAAACAAAAACAACACAAACCAATTACTCTGCACATTTGTATACGATAATTTATATTAAACTTACAATAACTTTGCCAGTACAATTGCACTATTTGCATATTGTGTTTCGCCATGCGATACACTTTTGTACCAACTATAAACTTCAGCTTAAAGGTAAAGCACCTAAGATTTGTAATTTGGCAGTACAATTGCACTATTCTATATTGTATAACGCCATGTGATATACTATAGTTACGCACTATGAAATAAGTTGAATAGATAGCACCACAAAGACAGTAATGTTATTATAGGCGACGGATATACAATTTCTCGGATTATTTTCCGGATTGAGAAATCACAGCTTATGGATGTGTGATTTCTATCCGTCCGTCCACACGACCGTCTGTATGTATGTTCGTCCGTCCACACAACCGTCTGTCTGTATGTTCGTCCGTCC
This sequence comes from Archivesica marissinica, assembly GCA_014843695.1. NCBI lineage: Eukaryota > Metazoa > Mollusca > Bivalvia > Venerida > Vesicomyidae > Archivesica > Archivesica marissinica. The sequence continues at coordinate 50,623,037 of CM026402.1, read as the reverse complement.
ACACGACCATCTGTCTGTATGTTCGTACGTCCACACGTTTCTCCAGTAGAAAAGAACGTTCTAGTTCTATGAGCTAATGAAATTAATTACCGGTGCCCAAACATTCTTTGTCGTCTGTTTCTCCAGTAGAGAAGAACGTTCAGTCTTGCAACTTTATAAAACCTACTCTATTTTCCACATTGCTATATCTACAACATATTTGATTTTGTACATTATCCAAAAACGCTACCGACCCGTTCGAACGTCTGCAATATTGCTCTGAGTGACACCGGAATCTTCCTCCACCAATAACATCTGAAGAGTCGCCATATCACATAAGCTATTTATAGCCACAAAAACAATCAAGCAAATCTCTCCAGCTATTAATGGTGGGAAGATACAGGGCACACCTACACGCAGTATTTCATGCACATGCGTTGTCAGAGTAGAACCACCGACCTTTTAGCTAGGCAGCTGGATAGCTTCATCGTATGAAATAAGTCCACACCCCAGTGAAATTCGATCAATTAGCGATAAGTGGCATGTGATTTGAAGGCAATGACCGTAGCCACTCGGCCGTGTCGGATGCCACTTAACCACTCGGCCGTGTCGGATGCCACTTAACTACTGGGCCGTGTCGGATGCCACTTAGCCACTCGGCCGTGTCGGATGCCACTTACCACTGGACCGTGTCGGATGCTACTTAACCACTCGGCCGTGTCGGATGCCACTTACCACTGGACCGTGTCGGATGCCACTTAACCACTCGGCCGTGTCAGGTGCCACTTAACCACTGCGCCGTGTCGGATGCCACTTAACCACTCGGCCGTGTCGGATGCCACTTGAAAATGAGTGGATTACCAGCATATACAAAGTATGTCATTCTATGTTTAGTAGTTCTAGAAGTATGGACTACCAGCATATACAAAGTATAGCATTCTATGTTTAGTAGTTCTAGAAGTATGGAATACCAGCATATACAAAGTATATCATTCTATGTTTAGTAGTTCTAGAAGTATGGAATACCAGCATATATAAAGTATATCATTCTATGTTTAGTAGTTCTAGAAGTATGGAATACCAGCATATACATAGTATATCATTCTATGTTTAGTAGTTCTAGAAGTATGGACTACCAGCATATACAAAGTGTATCATTCTATGTTTAGTAGTTCTAGAAGTATGGAATACCAGCATATACAAAGTATATCATTCTATGTTTAGTAGTTCTAGAAGTATGGACTACCAGCATATACAAAGTATATCATTCTATGTTTAGTAATTCTAGAAGTATGGACTACCAGCATATACAAAGTATATCATTCTATGTTTAGTAGTTCTAGAAGTATGGAATACCAGCATTTACAAAGTATATCATTCTATGTTTAGTAGTTCTAGAAGTATGGACTACCAGCATATACAAAGTGTATCATTCTATGTTTAGTAGTTCTAGAAGTATGGACTACCAGCATATACAAAGTATAGCATTCTATGTTTAGTAGTTCTAGAAGTATGGAATACCAGCATATGCAAAGTATATCATTCTATGTTTAGTAGTTCTAGAAGTATGGAATACCAGCATATACAAAGTGTATCATTCTATGTTTAGTAGTTCTAGAAGTATGGACTACCAGCATATACAAAGTATAGCATTCTATGTTTAGTAGTTCTAGAAGTATGTGATATGATCAGCATTATGTTATAGTGTGAAATATGTTATGGTGTGAAGTATGCATGACCAGCGTCATGACAAAACGAACATAATGGAGACTGATGTCGTTATCGAGAAATTACGTCATCAAGTGATGTGACAAGTGATGTTACAAGTGATGTGACAAGTGATGTGACAAGTGATGTGACCAGTGATGTGACCAGTGATGTGACAAGTGATGTGACAAGTTATGTGACAAGTGATGTGAACAAGTGATGTGACAAGTGATGTGACAAGTGATAAGTGATGTGACAAGTGATGTGACAAGTGATGTTACAAGTGATGTGACAAGTGATGTGACAAGTGACAAGTGATGTGACAAGTGATGTGACAAGTGATGTGACAATACAATTCTATTATTAGTGTTTCACCATCTCTGACGGGTTTATTTTGTTATCAATGACTGTATTTAGCTAGGTAGGCGGATACCTAATAGAAAACAAAAACAACACAAACCAATTACTCTGCACATTTGTATACGATAATTTATATTAAACTTACAATAACTTTGCCAGTACAATTGCACTATTTGCATATTGTGTTTCGCCATGCGATACACTTTTGTACCAACTATAAACTTCAGCTTAAAGGTTTAGCACCTAAGATTTGTAATTTGGCAGTACAATTGCACTATTCTATATTGTATAACGCCATGTGATATACTATAGTTACGCACTATGAAATAAGTTGAATAGATAGCACCACAAAGACAGTAATGTTATTATAGGCGACGGATATACAATTTCTCGGATTATTTTCCGGATTGAGAAATCACAGCTTATGGATTTGTGATTTCTATCCGTCCGTCCACACGACCGTCTGTCTGTATGTTTTTTCGTCCACACAACCGTCTGTCTGTATGTTCGTCCGTCCACACGACCATCTGTCTGTATGTTCGTCCGTCCACACGTTTCTCCAGTAGAAAAGAACGTTCTAGTTCTATGAGCTAATGAAATTAATTATCGGTGCCCAAACATTCTTTGTCGTCTGTTTCTCCAGTAGAGAAGAACGTTCAGTCTTGCAACTTTATAAAACCTACTCTATTTTCCACATTGCTATATCTACAACATATTTGATTTTGTACATTATCCAAAAACGCTACCGACCCGTTCGAACGTCTGCAATATTGCTCTGAGTGACACCGGAATCTTCCTCCACCAATAACATCTGAAGAGTCGCCATATCACATAAGCTATTTATAGCCACAAAAACAATCAAGCAAATCTCTCCAGCTATTAATGGTGGGAAGATACAGGGCACACCTACACGCAGTATTTCATGCACATGCGTTGTCAGAGTAGAACCACCGACCTTTTAGCTAGGCAGCTGGATAGCTTCATCGTATGAAATAAGTCCACACCCCAGTGAAATTCGATCAATTAGCGATAAGTGGCATGTGATTTGAAGGCAATGACCGTAGCCACTCGGCCGTGTCGGATGCCACTTAACCACTCGGCCGTGTCGGATGCCACTTAACTACTGGGCCGTGTCGGATGCCACTTAGCCACTCGGCCGTGTCGGATGCCACTTACCACTGGACCGTGTCGGATGCTACTTAACCACTCGGCCGTGTCGGATGCCACTTACCACTGGACCGTGTCGGATACCACTTAACCACTCGGCCGTGTCGGGTGCCACTTAACCACTGCGCCGTGTCGGATGCCACTTAACCACTCGGCCGTATCGGATGCCACTTGAAAATGAGTGGATTACCAGCATATATAAAGTATGTCATTCTATGTTTAGTAGTTCTAGAAGTATGGACTACCAGCATATACAAAGTATAGCATTCTATGTTTAGTAGTTCTAGAAGTATGGAATACCAGCATATACATAGTATATCATTCTATGTTTAGTAGTTCTAGAAGTATGGAATACCAGCATATACAAAGTATATCATTCTATGTTTAGTAGTTCTAGAAGTATGGACTACCAGCATATACAAAGTGTATCATTCTATGTTTAGTAGTTCTAGAAGTATGGAATACCAGCATATACAAAGTATATCATTCTATGTTTAGTAGTTCTAGAAGTATGGACTACCAGCATATACAAAGTATATCATTCTATGTTTAGTAGTTCTATAAGTATGGAATACCAGCATATACAAAGTATAGCATTCTATGTTTAGTAGTTCTAGAAGTATGGACTACCAGCATATACAAAGTATAGCATTCAATGTTTAGTAGTTCTAGAAGTATGGAATACCAGCATATGCAAAGTACATCATTCTATGTTTAGTAGTTCTAGAAGTATGGACTACCAGCATATACAAAGTATAGCATTCTATGTTTAGTAGTTCTAGAAGTATGGACTACCAGCATATACAAAGTGTATCATTCTATGCTTAGTAGTTCTAGAAGTATGGACTACCAGCATATACAAAGTATATCATTCTATGTTTAGTAGTTCTAGAAGTATGTGATATGATCAGCATTATGTTATAGTGTGAAATATGTTATGGTGTGAAGTATGCATGACCAGCGTCATGACAAAACGAACATAATGGAGACTGATGTCGTTATCGAGAAATTACGTCATCAAGTGATGTGACAAGTGATGTGACAAGTGATGTGACAAGTGATGTGACCAGTGATGTGACCAGTGATGTGACAAGTGATGTGACCAGTGATGTGACAAGTGATAAGTGATGTGACAAGTGATGTGACAAGTGATGTGACAAGTGATGTGACCAGTGATGTGACCAGTGATGTGACAAGTGATGTGACAAGTTATGTGACAAGTGATGTGACAAGTGATGTGACAAGTGATGTGACAAGTGATAAGTGATGTGACAAGTGATGTTACAAGTGATGTTACAAGTGATGTGACAAGTGACAAGTGATGTGACAAGTGATGTGACAATACAATTCTATTATTAGTGTTTCACCATCTCTGACGGGTTTATTTTGTTATCAATGACTGTATTTAGCTAGGTAGGCGGATACCTAATAGAAAACAAAAACAACACAAACCAATTACTCTGCACATTTGTATACGATAATTTATATTCAATAACTTTGCCAGTACAATTGCACTATTTGCATATTGTGTTTCGCCATGCGATACACTTTTGTACCAACTATACACTTCAGCTTAAAGGTAAAGCACCTAAGATTTGGCAGTACAATTGCACTATTCTATATTGTATAACGCCATGTACTGTAGTTACGCACTATGAAATAAGTTGAATAGATAGCACCACAAAGACAGTAATGTTTTATAGGCGACGGATATACAATTTCTCGGATTATTTTCCGGATTGAGAAATCACAGCTTATGGATTTGTGATTTTTATCCGTCCGTCCACACGACAATCTGTCTGTATGTTCGTCCGTCCACACGGCCATCTGTCTGTATGTTCGTCCGTCCACACGGCCGTCTGTCTGTATGTTCGTCCGTCCACACGACCGTCTGTCTGTATGTTCGTCCGTCCACACGACCATCTATCTGTATGTTCGTCCGTCCACACGGCCATCTGTCTGTATGTTCGTCCGTCCACACAACCGTCTGTCTGTATGTTCGTCCGTCAACACGACCGTCTGTCTGTATGTTCGTCAGTCCACACGGCTGTCTGTCTGTATGTTCGTCCGTCCGTCCGTCCGTCCACACGACCGTCTGTCTGTATGTTCATCCGTCCTCACGACCATATGTCTGTATGTTCGTCCGTCCACACGACCGTCTGTCTGTATGTTCGTCCGTCCGGCCGTCTGTCTGTATGTTCGTCCGTCCACACGGCCGTCTGTCTGTATGTTCGTCCGTCCACACGGCCGTATGTATGTATGTTCGTCCGTCCATAAGAACGAATGAACATACATAGGAAACACTTTTTACCATGCACATACTAGTATCTAGTGCTTTGTACGTATTGGTTATATGTTGAGTCTGGTTATATGTTGTTGGGGATGAAATATCCATCATGCGTCATATATTGTTGGAACTTAATTAAAACTATTGAAGCAAATAATCATTATTGGCTATTCTTCGACGAACGTGATAGGTGACATTCTCTGTTAAGTTCAAGGTCATTTGCGGGGAAAACTCTTCAAACTTAATTAAACTTAAATCAATTAATCATGAATAGATAATATTTTCAGTTGCGGTCTAGGACATTTAATAAAAATCCTGCCTCAGCCATATAATATCGATATATATATACATATATACATACATGCATGAACCTATAAAACAACATCGCAGGTTCGATCCCCCGTCTGACCCTAATAAAATTAACAGTCTTTCAGATGGGACGTTAAACCGAGGTCTCGTGTCGGTGCTTTACACCGTGCACGTAAATGAACCAGAGGAGACACTGGAATGGGTCTCTGTCTGTATCATGCACTATCCTCCAAAATATAAAATGACTAATCTCTTCAGGAGGCGTCGCTCATATGGGCAACCGGCAGCGACGATAAATAAATGTAAAACACACACGTAAAGTAATTACTAATTGTAGGATACTATTTTGACATATTTCTTGGTGACAAAGACATCTGTATGGATCCCTACCGTTAATACCTAACTCTTAATTTCACAACTGCCATAAAATAATGCAAATTAGCTATCCCAATTAGTCGAAGTAGCGCTTACTAATGGCACATGGTATCCCGTGGAGAAATGTCCAAATTGTGGATCAGGATCAACGAACTGACGCATTCCTGCATTTAGCTCAATTTAGCGTTTCTGGTTTATGTTACAGCGGACAGGTATACAATTTCCCAACATCATGATATTATGATAAGATACGTTGCATCTAGGACACACTAATGTTGTACCCTCTTGCATCCTCGTCTTGATAAGTTGTACTCCGGATATGATAAGATACGTTGCATCTAGGACACACTAATGTTGTACCCTCCTGCATCCTCGTCTTGATAAGTTGTACTCCGGATATACACAACATACTGCACGATAAAGTGAAGGATGACGAGGAAACGTAACGGACAAGATTAAGGTATTGTTCTATATTTTGTTTATTCTTCATCTTATAAGTACGGATACAATTATTGACGGACAGAACATGGCCTAAGCAGTGTTTTTTCCTAGGTACGAGGTATATGGGGCAACCATTAATAAGTGGAAGTCGTGCAATAGCACAGTGGTAGCCGTAGAGAGCGTTCGCTCCAGTGAGATCGTGCCCAGCAGTAGTGTAGCCGTTGCGACCGTGCCCTTAGGACATTAAATTCCACATTGCCCCCTCTCTATCCTCTCCTCTCTCCCCCTCTCTATTCCCTCCGCTCTCTTCCCCGTTTCTCATCTTCCCTTTTTCTCCTCTCTCTTCCTCTCCTCTCTCCCCATCTCCCCCTCTCTCTCCTCTCTCCCCCTCTCTCTCCTCTCTCCCACTCTCTCCTCTCCACTCTCTATCATGTCGATCTATTCCGATCTCGAGAGCGATTAAACTAATGTTTTAAGAATTTGTTTCGCTATATTAAAATTGGATAAATTACACTATACGGGCAGGTGGTGTAATGTTCGGATATGTAATGTTCGGATATAGGTCGCTCGGCCGAACACATTTCATAAAACATACTGGAACAATAATCACGACATTACATTCTATGTCTGTTGTTAAGAGGTATACGGAACGACAATTACACACACCATTTATGAAAGGCAAGTGATCAAATAATGTCAGTATATCATAGGACCTATGAACTTTAAAATTGGGTCGAAAACCCATTTGTCAATTTGCTAAGCTTCTATGCTGAAGTTGCCCTACAGCGAATATTCCAACCATAACACGTGTTTAGATTGACGTCGTCCATATATGGTAAGTATCACCGTAGATTAAATATATTTGAGAATCCCGGAAATGTTCGTCATGTTGCAACGTCATCCTATCAAGACTAAGAAATATTCAAATAGGTTCTTCCGTTTCCAGAAACAGTTTATTTGGCTGATTAAAAGGATTTTGTATATGTTTCTACAATATAATTTGAGAAAAACAGCTCTGACAGAACATTGGTAAGGGTGTTAAAAACATTATAAAAGAGGTACCAGTCTAATATCCCATATAGTCTAAGAGAAAAGCTTTCCGGAATAGAATATTGGAAAATCCAAGATGGCCGCCATTTCCATGGTAACCGACAATTTTATTGTTTTAATTTTTTGTGAAAATGTTTTTTTGATTATCTATATACATATTCTAATACATAAATCTAGAAAAAGTACTGTTTTCAAAGTTTTTCATCATAAGGTAGATGGACGCCTTAATAACCATTAATAAGTAATGTTGTTTATTTATTGCTTCAGCTCATGCTACAAACTCGGGGGCGATTTTTGGGACACAATTTGTATGTATTGAAAAATGAATGCTATTTATAACTATTTCATTAAACTGACCTTTACTAGAGTAGTTTTGCATGCACGTTGATGTCCAGAGCTAAACTCTTCAGGAATCCCCTACTTCAAGGTCCAGGAACAAAATTTGGTTGGTAGCACTTTTTTCATTGCGGGCGAAACATCTGAAACGGCCATGCATGCGCATGCCCTTTTTGACGGGAGTGCGGGAGATGATGATGATGATGATGATGATGATGATGATGATGATGATGATGATGATGATGATGATGATGATGATGATGAACATGACACTATACTGAATGTGCTTGGTTTTACATGAAATCTATGACGACGATGGTGAGGATATGCTTAATGGCCCAAGTAGCTTCAACAATTAGAAATGGCCCACATTTATTAACTGATGCATGTATTTGTGATTCGTTGTACTATCTAACGATGTGTATACTTACAGGATATGGTGCATGATACGTTTACATGTACAGCTCTGGATGAATTCAGATGTCAAATTATTTGTGCCATGGACAGAATCCTGTAAGTTTCTTTACTGCCCTACACTTTAATAGTATATAGACACAAACAAGAGACACGACGCAATGTACACCGTGTTCAATGTGGCATTCAATGTCGCATCCATTCTTTAACCAGTTGCTCCGGATCCGTTTGTCATGCGATTTCCGATTATTTAAATATTGAATTCGACGTTTGAAAGATTATAACTTTGTGTGAGAACAATGCATGTGAATAAATTCCATACAATAAATGTATGAATGATATTACGCAATAAAGGACAGCATGTCGAATGGTATACAGCAGAATATGCGCACACATGCTAGAGAGAAACCACATCAGTGTGCGGTATGCACAAAGGCGTTCCGGCAAGCCTACTACTTAAGGCGACACATGCTCATACATTCAGGAGAAAGACCATATGCGTGTCAATTATGTAAGAAGTCTTTCAATTTATCCAGCAATTTAAAGCGCCACATGTTCGTACATTCCGGGGAACAACCACATCAATGTGAATTGTGTAAGAAGTCTTTCAGTTTATGCAGCAATTTAAAACAGCATATGCTGACACATTCTGGAGAACGTCCACACGTGTGTACATTATGTAACAGAGCTTTCATGGTATCTAGCAATTTAAAGCGGCACATGCGAACACATTCCGGCGAACGACAACATGAGTGTGAAATATGCAAGAAGGCTTTCACCCAATCTGGCCATTTGAAGCAGCATATGCTCATACATACTGGAGAAAGACCATACAGGTGTAGCGTATGTAAGAAGACGTTCACTCAATCTAGTTATTTAAAGATCCACATGTTCATGCATTCAGGAGAGAGATATGTATGTAATACGTGCAAGAAGGCGTTCAGTCAATCTAGCTATTTAAAGAAGCACATACTCAAGCATACAGGAGAAGGTTATCATAGATGTGAAATATGTAAAATGGTTTTCAATCATTATAGGATGCTAACAAAGCACTTGAGTGTACACTCTTGAGAAATCCCTCTTCTTTGAATCGTGTAAATAAATTCCTGAGAACTTACTCTTGTTGGAAATACGTAAAAAGTCTCTCAGTCAATCTCGCTATTTAAAGAAACACGTGCTCAAATAGTCTGTTGTTCGAGGACATAATAATAAGTGTTAAATATATAACTTGTCTTTCAAACATTATAACAATTATCGAAGCACTTTGTCATCCATTCCCGAGAACTCTACTCTGAATTTATTATGTAAGAGGACGTTCGGTCTATATGCCCTAAGGCAGAATAGGTGGGATCCGAACTCACAGCCTCTCATTTACGATGCAGACACCGTTTCCATTACAGCACGTATGCCCCATGTTAACTAAGTGAGATGTGCATGTGTGAATTGCTATACTATCTATTTTGTTGTATACTTACAGGATATGATATATGATATGCTTACATGTACAGACCTGGATGAATTCAGATGTTTAATTGTATGTGCCATGGACAGATCCGCGTTGGTTTCTTTACAGCTCTTCAAATTAAATAGAAACCAATTAGAGACATGTTATAGTGCCAATGGTGTTCCAGTTCGCACCCATCCGTTAACACGTGTCTCCGGATTAGTTTCGTCATAAAACTTCCGACTTCTTAAATTCGATGTTTGAAAAATATTATTCTGTGTAAGAGCTGGCACACTGTGACGTGTCACAATGCACGTGAACACATTCCATGGGATACATGTATGAATGCTATTTCGCAAATGTAAAGGCTTTTCAGTATGTCTAAGGGAATAAAACAGGACACGTCCGTACAGCGTGAAGATAGACCGCATGGATGTGTAATATGCAATAAGGCTTTCCGACAATCGTATCAGTTAAAGCAGCATATGCTCATACATTCTGGAGAGCGACCATTTGAGTGTCATTTGTGCAGGAAGTCTTTTAATTTATCCAGCAATTTAAAGCGGCACATGTTCGTTCATTCCGGTGATCAACCATATGAGTGTGAATTGTGTAAGAAGTCGTTCAGTTTATCTAGCAATTTAAAACGGCATATGCTCACACATTCCGGAGAACGACAGCATGTGTGTGAAATATGTAAGAAGGCTTTCACCCAATCTGGCCATTTGAAGCAGCATATGTTCATACATTCTGGAGAAAGACCATATAGGTGTAGCGTATGCAAGAAGGCTTTCGTTCAATCTAGCTATTTGAAGATTCACATGCTAATGCATACAGGAGAAAAGTTTGTGTGTAAAACGTGTAAGAAGGGGTTCAGTCAACCTAACTATTTAAAGAAGCACTGCATGCTCAAGCATTCAATAGAAGGACCTCATACATGTGAAATATGTAATTTGTCTTTCAACCAGTACAGGTGTTTAACCAAACATCTGGTCAAACATTCCTGAGAACTCGCCCTGATTGCCATGCATGTGTTATAACGCTATCAGTCGTTATATCAAACATAATGTATGTGACATTTGGTGTTAATGGTATTGTTTGTACTCTGTGTGTGTTTTACGTTTATTTATCGTCGCTTCCGGTTGCCCATATGAGTGAGGCCTCCTGAAGAGATTAATCATTTTAGACTTTTGGAGGATAGTGCAATGATACAGACAGAGACCCATTCCAGAGTCTCCTTTGGTTCTTTTACTTGCACGGTGTAAAGCACCGACACGAGACATCGGTTTAATGTCCCATCTGAAACTGTTAATTTTATTAGGGTCAGACGGGGGATCGAATCTGCGATCCCTGGATTACCAGTCCAGCGTGTTACCACTGGACTACAGATCCGTCTGTTGTTTGTACACACACTATTGCTTGTCAATGCTCGAAACTGACAATATACAAATGTCGCTGTGTCTGGTTCTAGCTTAGTGGGTAATGCAAAATTAGTTAGCTCTATTTACAAACAGGTGTATGCAACATTAGACTGGTGGCTCTGAAAATCTCATTCCGGCTGGAATCTATCGCCATGAGTGAGGGATGAAAGGCATTGTAGATTTAAGCGTATTGTCGAAGGATACCACCACTGACGGGACTCGAACGCACAATATATCGGTTACATGGCGAACATCATGGTGGTCCCATTCAAGATTAGTTGTAAAGATGACGGAGTTGACTAGTACATGTATTAGTTGGGGATCCCGTTAGTACTAACCCGATCAAGGGTAACAATTGGAACTAGTGGAAGTCCTGATAGCGCATGCAGTGGTAGCGCGTTCGTTTCAGGCGCGAACGGACTGTTCGAACCCCGCTGGAGTCGTTAAGATTGTGCCCTTAAGCAATGCATTTAAATTCCACGTTGTCTCTTCTCTTTCACTCGTGGCGATGGATTCCATCAGGAATGAGGTCTCGAGAGTGATTAATATAAGTTGTAAGAACTTGGTTCGCAATCGAGCTATAATTTGTATAAAGTACCTAGCTGTATATATCCCACATAGTCATAAATATGTAATAACAATATTAAGCATATTTACTAATTAGTCCGGACCCAAGGGCTGGAAATGTAGCTTAGATATACACCCGACTGATACTAAGGTTTGATCATTTTTTTCAAAGCTCAGGACCAATTGACATATGATGCAGGTCAGAGTACGAACATTTAGGCCGGCGAAAGTGCTCAAAATGGCCGAAATCAAAGATGGCCGCCAAAATACATATATTTTTAATGTGAAAATGATAATTTTTGTAACCAAGCACATATGGGTAATGTTTGGTGTTTTTCATGAAGAACAATGTATGTACTGTATGAAATAGACATAATTTCTGAATATATTCCGCTAGAAATATTTCAAAATGGCGGAAATTCAAAATGGCCACCAAAAAGTGAAAATATTCATGTTATACGTTTATTACAAATATGCGGACATTCAGACAAATTTAAATGGTTATTAAGTGCTATATTTCTATATCAGACACTTCGAAGATATTTTTAAAATGTTTCTAGTGCATGTTTCAGTGTTTGTTTGTGCTACATACGTGACGTATTGGTAAATGACACGCTGATTATTATCACATTAGGCAGTTTTAGCGAAATTGTATTGGTGTACTGTTAAAGGTATAAAATAGGTTACAATACCAATATGATCTATTAAAGATATTTGGGAATAATATTCGTATTGCTATGCTAAATATGTATGTAACATACGTTACATACGTTACATGTTTAAGTTCTGGATCTTTAATAATGATTACATTATTTATTATACACGAACACTAACAACTTGAATTACTATTATATACATGCACGATATATTGTTATATATATATTGGCATATGTATATACATATATCAATCGGTCCGCAAAGGAATAATTGGTACGTTACCTTAAATAGTTAACTTGATAATACAGGGATTATTCAACTGTTGAACAAACTAATAATTGTCTGCCCGGACTTCTCTACATATAAACCAAGAAATCAATATATTTTACCATGTACAAAAATAGTGAAGATGATTACCTATGTATTGTCCTCATCGAACTGGACACGAGCACATGTATCTCGATGTCCACGGCACGTGCAGGCTATGTCACATTGTAATCCGAATTTCTTGCATGAACAATTTCGAACGCATCGCTTTTTACATTTGCAGTACTTGTCTTTGTTTAGATTAGCTGGTACATGATTATTTGTCATAAGTGTAGGCTTCGTTTTTCCCAAAACGGTCGTCCATCCATATTTAAATGGATCAAGTGGACGAGGGGTAGGGTTATCTGCTGAAACCCAAATATGGGTTTGAAAGAGTGCACGTAAAACATGTTGTTTGAAAGCATCATCAGTTGGAGGTATAGCTTCCAAAGATTTCGTTCCCCCATAATACATGTGTGCTCGCACTATGTTCAAGTTATCAAATGAAGCTTTTGTGTATAGGTATGTCAGTACTGGTGTGGCTGTATCGATAGTGTCACTAATCAAGTAATCAGTGACATTAGATCTTGTATCGTTACATAGACGGGCTAGTTCTGTGCCTTTGCCAGTTTCTTGAACAGCCTTCATAAACATCCGCTTTCCCTTACCAAACATATACCCATTAGTGTCACAGCCACTTAATGCATGCATTAAAGGCAACATTTCACGTTCAGTTTGACTGAAATGGTGTACTAATTCATGAATTGGTATAGCGTAATCTTTTGTCTTGATGTATAGCTCATGTAGCCCATCCTCGCTTAACCTTTGAAACATATACATAGCTATAACTACTATATCTGTATCAGAAGCGCACACGATAACCTTTTCACAACCACTTGTTATTGCAGCTTTGGTATGTAGGAAGATCCGTGTGTCTGCCTCTTCATGGGTACTTGTTAGAAGTTTTTGAATGTCTTCAGGTGCATCGTATTCTCCTTTAGAGCCGATTACTTTCATTTTTATTCTGTTCCTGAATCCACCTGATAGATACAGATGGGTGTTATCAGGTAGCATATCCGAGCTAGATGACCAAATGTCAAATAGAAATTCTATGAGATTGGCTTTGCTATCACTATTTCTTACAATGTCATCAAAGTTTTTCATCACCAAACCTTTTCGTACTTCATACTCTTTTGTGGAACCACCGCGCCTCTGTCTACATCCGCTTGATTCTTTTAGATTTACGTTGCCTCCATTACTGTCTTCGATACCATATAAACCATCATACCTATCTGCTGCCAGATGGATGTGTTTGCATTGGTACTTTCGAAGAATATTTTCCAGTAGCCGTTTTGCATAAGTTTCACTTTCTTCAGTTTGAAGCGGGGGCGATGCTCTGACCATTCCCATTACGTCAACAACTAACCCAGTTTCAAATTCTGACTGGTTGATTTCAGGTGGCCAGTCATCCATTTCTGCTCTCTTTTTCATGATATCTAATAGGGATGCTTTGTTTCCAGTTCTCAAATAGACGCCATGGCTCTCCTGATCCATTTCACATATAGATGGTGGATATGATCTTAGTTCATGTTTCATGAGTTCCTCCAAGTAATCAGTATCGGTGGCGTCTCTGTTGAGTTCTAGTAAAGCTCTTTTCAAAACTTTGATTTCACTTGTTAAGTCATTCTTGGATTTGATATACTTCTTGTTTGCCTTTGGAAGCTTTTCCATATCTGTAAAGGTCTTCAGATTAAGCCTGCAAGGTTTATTATTCTGTACATAACTGCGTATTGCATTTTCTCCAAACAGTTCTATCCCAAGTAGATCACAGGTTATTTCCTCAGTGGCTTTAAGTCCGTTTTCAATATTTACTAACGATCTACTTTCTGAATAAGTGAACGGATTTATCATTTCCTCATGTACTGTTTCAATGATGGCTTGTCTATTCTTCACCTCTCGTTTGCGAGTAGCTACATTGTCCTCATGGTGGACTATCTCGGAATCATCCAGGTGGAGCATTGCCTTTACAGCTGAGGATACTGCTGCACAAAATGGTAAGGTTACAAACCACTTCTCCTCTGTATGGGCCTTAAGTGTTGCTCCTTTAAGTCCTGCTTGGCCGGTTTTACCCTTTGCGTCACAGTTCTGCGAACATTCCAGAGCCATGTCCGTCTATATACCATTAAAACTGCCACCAGCTCTCTTAACTATAAAGTGTCCATGCTGGAACTGTTCTTCAACGTATGGGGCTGTTTCGGGCAAGCTTCTCATATCGTCAAGATATGTAACAATTGCTTTCACATATTTGTGGTGGTCAGCAGCGGCTATGATTTTTATCATTGAGGACACCGCTGCCAAATGTTCATTCCAAACACCCTCTCGCTCAGCATGTATATATAGAAGGACTGTTTCAATCATGGATACATATTTCATCCAAAATGCATGTGTTTTGAACTCGGATCGGATTCGGTTAAATTCATTGATTGCTGTTTTCAATTTTGACAAACAACTGCGCATTTTCGACAGAGTTTCAAGAATCTGTGCTTTGTCCTTGGTTATCAGAAATTCATTTAGAACAGTAATATTTTCACCGAGTTCTGCAAAGGTTCCAAGTTCGTCTTCAACATCCCGTTCAACGCAATAGTTTTTCAAAAGCTGTCCACCACAACGACAACATACCTTCATGAACTCTCATGTGTGCATTGATCGCCTGGTAGTATCCCTTTCCTGAAAGGATTTTGTTGGCTGTACCCTCCAGCATTATTTGGCTAGACACTAATAGCGTCCTAAGGCCAGATCCAGTCATAAACTTCCCAACAGCTCCAAGATAGTTCATCACAAGATGGAAGCCTCCTAAGCGCAACACTAGATTTGGGTAATCATCTGGGGTTACCTTTCGAAGTGTGTAACTTATCTCATATATTGCTTGATCTTGTGTGATTACAGTGTGTTGCAGTCCAAGCTTGGCACTTGCTTTTATGCATATTTGCAAAGCTTCTCTTACTACATTTGGATTAGTAGGAGGACTTTGAATGAAAGGGCAATACCCTATAGCTGTAGGTGAGGACTTTGTCTGACTTATAGCAGCATTGAAGACTTTCCAGCCTGGACAGTCAATATCGACCTCGAGCAGCTTTGTTGGACAAAGCCTAGCTGCTGCCCAGCACAGATTCAACTCCGAGGTGTCACCGCCTGACTCTTGGTGTAGAATCCACTCTGTGTCTACAGGGGTAATTGGTTGCATGTCTCGGCGCAATTTTCGTATTTCAAATACATGATGAAGGTATTCTAGACAACCTGACTCCCCAAGACTACCCTTGCTAGATACACGTTTAGGGATACTTCCCATGGAACCCCCGTGTAACACCTTCTCTAATTCACAGCCTTGATACATCACCATGCTGGTGACATGCATGCTTTTCCCGTCTAACGTACATTCTGAAAAGTCTAAATTGTCAATAGCATACTGTGTAAATATTCCCGGTACGATGTTTGATGGAATGAAAATATTGTCTTCCGAGCACTTATCTGTAATATCCAGAGCAACTGATGTTAGTATTCTTTGAAGTTCTGTATAACTAATACATAGTCCTAGTCTATGTAAAACTGTTATCAAGTCCTTGCTCCTTGTCTTGTGGTATACATATACAGCAAGACCAACATGTTGTGGGGTTTTGACACCAGTTTTAAGAAATACTACATTTTGGGACAAGTTGAGAACTCTCTCATTCATCAATAGTCCTGACCTGTCATTGTTCAAAAGACAATCATCGCAATTCACTCTGCCGTCTTTGTATATGGGTATGTCGGCTATATCTGGTTTGTCATACAGTATAAACGCTATCAAGTTATGTAGACTATTTGGAACTATACTACAGGCCTGATTGTAGTCAACATTCCATGAATCGTTTTCATTCTCCTTTTCGTTGCATTTCATATTCTTCAAGTCCGCCTTTATCTTTTGTGCAGCTTGAAACATCACTTTGTTCATGATATCACTCTCAGAATCATTTGGAACTTCGTCATCAGAGCTTGGCAATGCAATGTAATTATCTTCTAGATTTTGTTTAAGGTCCACCAATGCCGATATCAATTTACCTGCTGATAAAGAAGCTGAGCAAATCAGTTCGGATTTATTATTATCTTGGGGCCAGAACAGAATAGAATCAGCATATGTTTTGCGTAGCCTTCGCTTTAGAGATTGATTCCGATAAGTTTCTGCCACTTCTGGTAACACACCTGTCTCCTTTAAGTATCTTCTGTATGTTGCATTTAGCGTCTTAAGGTACGTCAGCTTTCCATTCTTTAACAAGCTTTCCATATCAGCGCACAGTTTTTTATAAGCTTCATTGTATATTGAATATTTCTCTTCTCCTGATACCGGTCTAACTTTGTTTCGCAGTATTAAATAGCAACTTCTATGATACCTGACTTCATAAGCAATCATGTCAATTGAACACACCCCGTCTCCTTGAATTCTGCGTAAAATGGTTTCATCATTTACATCATTTGCACTCTTGTAAATACTGCATTGAACCTCATTTGTCATTACCGTAACCATTTTTTCATGTTTCTTTTTACCAGAAAGCCTTGCTTTCCCACATATGATACACATTTCTTTATATTCGAACTCCGGAATATGCTGTCTAGTAGAGTGTCTCTTTTCACTACTAGATGATGTAACTGGCGACAACTTTCTCTTTCTAGCGTGAACATTTCGCTTACTTGTCCACGATGTGCGACACTTTTCATGCCAAACAGGATTTTGATCATAGAACACCGAGTCAGATGTTATGTCAAGTTGTAAACGTTGAGCAACGTCATCGCGTCTCGAGTTAGCTGTATCAGTAATAGTCTCAAAACTCTTTTCTTTTATTTGCTGAGGTTTTTCTTTAGTAATGGTTTGGCATATTATGCACTGCTCGAAATTTATAGTGGTTTTCAAGTTCTTTTCAGGACTGGGAAGCAGTGAAACAACATTTGAATCCATCATGTAACATTTATAGTTCGATTATTCTTTTACCTGACATAAACACATCCATTAATATAATATTTTCTTCTTCAGACAACACCTTAGCAAATGGCGGATATGTGTCAAAGGGGAGCAACTCAGTATAAACTATTTGTATACCTGTATAATATACATGTACGTAGTATGCATCACATGCAATCAATTGTATAATATATATTTGCATTCATACAATAAATAGACTGGAATCTTACTATTTGCTTAATATACAATTTTGATATTATTGAGCTTTATCATAATTATGAAGTTTTTACTTTTTTTGGCCTGAAATGAAACTAAAATACTAAAGGGATAAATAAAAAAATACAACTAAGTAATGTTTTTAAAAAACATCTTCTATGTGTCTGTTATTTGTATAATCCTCCAAATATTCATTATATTTGGATTTGATCCAGTAAGTAGTGTCCTAAACATACAGTAAGCGTTTATTAGTATATTGGCCGCCATCTTGAATTTCGGCTATTTTCAAATATCTATCATGGAATATTTGTAGCATTTATGTTCATTTTATACACAATACATATTGTTCTTCATAAAACACTCCACACATTACCTCCTATATGTTTTATGACAAAAATATTTGTTTCTCACAGAACAGAACACAAATTGTAATTTTGGCGGCCATCTTTGATTTCGCCCATTTTGAGAACTTTCGCCGGCCTAAGTTTGCGTACTCTGACCTGCATCACATGCTAATTGACCCTGTCTATCGAAAAAATGCATCAAAGCTTAGTATCAATCGGATGTATACCTTTATGAAAATTTGCACGATAGCCACTTCTTGGGTCCGGACTAAATGTTACGTCAAGTTGCATGAGCCTCACAGTGAGAGCATATAATTGCTGCTTTGTCTGTCCATCCGTCTGTGCATGTATATTGAAACAGTGACAACATGCAATGAAGGACATGTAGAGATCACGAACCATAACTCTCCAACATGCAATGAAGGACATGTAGAGCTCACGAACCATAACTCTCCAACAGGAAATGAAGGACATGTAGAGCTCACAAACCATAGCTCACAAACCATAGCTCACAAACCATAACTCTCCAACATGCAACGAAGGACATGTAGAGATCACGAACCATAACTCTCCAACAGGCAATGAAGGACATGCAGAGATCGCGAACCATAACTCTCCAACAGGCAATGAAGGACATATAGAGCTCATGAACCATAACTCTCCAACAGGCAATGAAGGACATGTAGAGCTCATGAACCATAACTCTCCAACAGGCAATGAAGGACATGTAGAGCTCACGAACCATAACTCTCCAACAGGCAATGAAGGACATGTATAGCTCACGAACCATAACTATCCAACAGGCAATGAAGGACATGTATAGCTCACGAACCATAACTATCCAACAAGCAATGAAGGACATGTAGAGCTCACGAACCATAACTCTCCAACAGGCAATGAAGGACATGTATAGCTCACGAACCATAACTCTCCAACAGGCAATGAAGGACATGTATAGCTCACGAACCATAACTCTCCATGTTGCACTGATTGAGTTATTGTTTGCGGAGTATGCATACGATACTTGATATATGGATATATGGATATATGGATATATGGAATTGTGCGTAACTACCGATTTATTACCCATTTTAAATTAAAATTGTATTACCCCAATTAAATTTATTTACCCTTAAATGTTTGTCAAGGAGAGAAACTATATAAGCTCTGCTTCCATTTGAATACTTTCATATTCTTTGATTTTGTGTACATGTATTGTTGTGTGAATGTATATAGTGGAATGAATATGTTTAAACGAAATGTTTGTCCGGAGCATATCCATTATATATTAACGGGAATGAAATGAGAGTTGGATAGCAGTGACGCCTAGTCACTTACACCTAGACAGTTTCAAGGACAATAACTCTGTTGTACTTGCTGAATTATCTCCTACTTTCACTCTATTTAATCATTATCCGTAACATATCCTCTGTATCAGACGCATTGCAATGCATTATACATGACATGATTAATCATTGTCCGTAACATGTCCTCTGTATCAGACGTATTGCAATGCATTATACATGACATGATTAATCATTGTCCGTAACATGTCCTCTGTATCAGACGCATTGCAATGCATTATACATGACATGATTAATCATTGTCCGTAACATGTCCTCCGTATCGGACGCATTGCAATGCATTATACATGACATGCTTATATATGACCGTCACAATGCGAAAATGGGTACTCGGACAGTTTTCAGAAAAATGGACAGAAAATGTTTAAACTTGACTAAAATTACACTTTTTTCACTACTGTATAATTTCAATGGCAGCAATATCAAATAGCGAAAGAAATGTCGGAACTGTTGCCATAGGAACATTGTTGCCAAGCCAATCACTTTGTTTGAAAAATATGTATTTGGTCAAATCATGATAAAATTATAAACTATTTAACTAATAAGTTATTGAGAATAAATGTGAATGTTGATGTGAATTTCTTATCTTATATATGTGCATTTCATAAGCGACCAAAATTACAGATTTTAGAACGTCATTAATGTTGGCACACATTTATTTATCGTCGCTAATGGTTGCCCATATCAGCGACGCCTCCTGAAGAGATTAGTCATTTTAGATTTTGGAGGATAGTGCAATGATACAGAAAGAGACCATTACAGAATCTCCTCTGGTTCTTTTACGTGCACGGTGTAAAGCACCGACACGAGACCTCGGTTTAACGTCCCATCTGAAAGACTGTTAATTTTATTAGGGTCAGACGGGGGATCGAACCTGCGATCCCTGGATTACCAGTCCAGCGTGTTAACCACTGGACTACAGATCCGTCTGTAGTCGGACAGAAAGACTTCTTGCATGTTTTATACTCATGTGGTCGCTCTCTCTCTCCAGAATGTATGCGCATGTGATTCTTTAAACGGCTACATCGACTAAAATCCTGTCTGCATATTTCACATTCGTATGGTCGCTCTCCAGTATGTGTGACCATGTGCTTCTTTAAAAAAAAGGTTTAAGCTTGATTTTTTTTACAACGATTGCGAAGCAAGTTTTAACAACTTATATTAATCACTCTCGTTGGCACGGATGAAAGCGTATGTGTGGTCATTCGTATGGGAGGAAACCGAAGTACCCGAAGAAAACCAACCTGTCCGATCTGGCGACCACCGTACCATCTCACATGCTTCTCGGTCCGGGCTTCTATAAAGAGATAGACACACCGACAACCATCTTACATATTCCAAACTCAAAGGGTGGCTCTCCTGTATGGCTGAACATGTGTGTCTGTAAATTGCTAGATAAACTGAATGAAGTCTTACATATTCCACATTCATTTGGTCGTTCTCCGGTATGTATGAGCATGTGTTGCTTTAAATTTCTGGTTTGATTATAATAACCCTTCTTGCATATTTCACACTCATATGGTCGATCTCCAGAATATATGAGCATGTGCTTCCTTAAATCGCAAGACAGACGGAAGACCTTCTTGCATATATTACACTCATGTGGCCCCACTCCAGAGCATGTGATTCTTTAACCTGCTAGATCGACTAAAAGCCTTTTTGCACAGTTCACACTCGTGTTGTCGTTCTCCGGAATGTATGAACATGTGCCTCTTTAAATCGCAGGACCTGCGGAAAGTCATCTTACAAGTGCCATACGCATATGGTCGTTCACCAGAGTATATCAGAATGTGCGGTTTTATATTCCTAGACATCATGAAAGTCTATAATTAATTAACGATTTTTCATAAATGCCTACATTCACTGTGTGCCTATGAGATGATAGTATAACATCTTTATCGCATCGACTTCACAATTCGAATAGAATGAGCCTACAAGAATGCCTTAATGAACATTGGTTTGGCTAATACACTGGCAGTGTATGTCGTACTGGTAAAGGCGCCAAGAGGTGCTTCTATGAGGGAAAGGGTTAATGAACATTGGTTTGGCTACTACACTGGCAATGTATGTCGTATTGGTAATGGCGTCAAGAGGTGCTTCTATGAGGGAAAGGGTTAATGAACATTGGTTTGGCTACTACACTGGCAATGTATGTCGTACTGGTAAAGGCGCCAAGAGGTGCTTCTATGAGGGAAAGGGTTAATGAACATTGGTTTGGCTACTACACTGGCAATGTATGTCGTATTAGTAATGGCGTCAAGAGGTGCTTCTATGAGGGAAAGGATTAATGAACATTGGCTTGACTACTACACTGGCAATGTATGTTGTACTGGTAATGGCGTCGAGAGGTGTTTCTATGAGGGAAAGGGTTAATGAACATTGGTTTGGCTACTACACTGGCAATGTATGTTGTACTGGTAATGGCGTCGAGAGGTGTTTCTATGAGGGAAAGGTTAATGAACATTGGTTTGGCTACTACACTGGCAATGTATGTTGTACTGGTAATGTCATCGAGAGGTGTTTCTATGAGGGAAAGGGTTAATGAACATTGGTTTGGCTACTACACTGGCAATGTATGTTGTACTGGTAATGGCGTCGAGAGGTGTA
Source organism: Archivesica marissinica (assembly GCA_014843695.1). Classification (NCBI taxonomy): domain Eukaryota; kingdom Metazoa; phylum Mollusca; class Bivalvia; order Venerida; family Vesicomyidae; genus Archivesica; species Archivesica marissinica. Next base: position 50,600,693 of record CM026402.1, on the reverse strand, counting down.
TCTATGAGGGAAATGGTTAATGAACATTGGTTTGGCTACTACACTGGCAATGTATGTTGTACTGGTAATGGCGTCGAGAGGTGCTTCTATGAGGGAAAGGGTTAATGCACATTGGTTTGGCTACTACACTGGCAATGTATGTTGTACTGGTAATGGCGTCGAGAGGTGTTTCTATGAGGGAAAGGTTAATGAACATTGGTTTGGCTACTACACTGGCAATGTATGTTGTACTGGTAATGTCATCGAGAGGTGTTTCTATGAGGGAAAGGGTTAATGAACATTGGTTTGGCTACTACACTGGCAATGTATGTTGTACTGGTAATGGCGTCGAGAGGTGTATCTATGAGGGAAATGGTTAATGAACATTGGTTTGGCTACTACACTGGCAATGTATATTGTACTGGTAATGGCGTCAAGAGGTGCTTCTATGAGGGAAAGGGTTAATGAACATTGGTTTGGCTACAACACTGGCAATGTATGTTGTACTGGTAATGGCGTCAAGAGGTGCTTCTATGAGGGAAAGGGTTAATGAACATTGGTTTGGCTACTACACTGGCAATGTATGTTGTACTGGTAATGGCGTCAAGAGGTGCTTCTATGAGGGAAAGGGTTAATGAACATTGGTTTGGCTACTACACTGGCAATGTATGTTGTACTGGTAATGGCGTCGAGAGGTGTTTCTATGAGGGAAAGGGTTAATGAACATTGGTTTGGCTACTACACTGGCAATGTATTTTGTACTGGTAATGGCGTCAAGAGGTGCTTCTATGAGGGAAAGGGTTAATGAACATTGGTTTGGCTACTACACTGGCAATGTATGTCGTATTGGTAATGGCGTCGAGAGGTGTTTCTATGAGGGAAAGGGTTAATGAACATTGGTTTGGCTACTACACTGGCAATGTATGTCGTATTGGTAATGGCGTCGAGAGGTGTTTCTATGAGGGAAAGGGTTAATTAAGCAATAGTACAAAAGCAATCCGATTAGCGCAGTGGTTAGCGCGCTCGCTTCTCACCAATGCAACCCAGGTTCGATCCTCGGACCGCGAAGTATGCGAGATGGTACGGTAGTTGCCAGATCGGACAAGTTGGTTTTCTCCGGGTACTCCGGTTTCCTCCCACACGAATGACCACATTTACGCTTTTATCCGAGCCAACGAGAGTGATTAATATAAGTTCTTAAAACTTGCTTCGCAATCGTTGTAAAATAAATAAAGTTTAAAAAAAACAAAAGCAGTCATCATCATCATCATCATCATCATCATCATCATCATCATCATCGTCATCATCATCATCATCATCATCATCATCATCATCATCATCATCACCACCATGTGCATTAACAAGATCGCACAGATCAGCAAATGTCTCCCTGACATTTTCACAACAGGGTATGTGACCCTCACACTTTACTCACAGAGTATAACACGATTTGAAACACAATGAATGCTAGATCGGTTGTATACGTACATATAGCTTCAACGTTCAGCAGATTCTACTGCTACTGCAAGACATTCCTTTCACTGATACTACTTTCTTTTGCTAACCTTATTTCTTTTTCTCTTTTATTCAAAATTCCTGAAACTTTCCTTTTAGTATACATAAGGTTATTACTTAAATGCTTTACATAATATATTATGATTGTGTATAACATGAAAATATCAAGTATGGCTTGTGTTGATACTGTTGGTTGTTAGTACTTGCCATTTCAAATGGATATGGCTTTTTTTCCAATATATGTACATGTTTTGAGTATGTGTAACTAGTATGTATATTGATCAGGAAATAAATATTGGGGGGAAAAAAGATAAAGAAGACATTCCTTGTATAAAAAACGCTAAAATTACTGCAATATCCACCGTATAAAATAGTGGCTACCGAAGTACTAACACGTTCTTAGAACTCCTCATTATTAAATGCTCGTCAGATGTTGTGTGTTTTACGTTTATTTATCGTCGCTACCGGTTGTCCATATGAGCGACGCCTCCTGAAGAGATTAGTCATTTTAGATTTTTGGAGGATAGTACAATGATACAGACAGAGACCCATTCCAGAGTCTCCTCTGGTTCTTTTATGTGCACGGTGTAAAGCACCGACACGAGACCTCGGTTTAATGTCCCATCTGAAAGACTGTTAATTTTATTAGGATCAGACGGGGGATCGAACCTGCGATCCCTGGATTACCAGTACAGCGTGTTACCACTGGATTACAGATCCGTCAGATGTTAACACTTTAATCATGTATAAATCATAGCAGTGCACACCGATTTCCATCGGCGTTTTTACTGCAGTACACTTCAAACGGAGGTCTTCCCGACTTATTTATGCTATAAAAATAATCGTCTCCATATATTTCAACAGGTAAACGGAAGCAAATGGATATAGTGCATTTAACTATTCTATCATCGCCGAAGAATAAACTGGGGAAAACGTAGATGGATTGTTAAGGGAGCTACACGATAGGAGCACAAGAGGAGCACACGAGGAGCAAACGAGGAGCACAAGAGGAGCACACGAGGAGCAAACGAGGAGCACATTTGTTGACAAAACCGTCACTGCAATAGATTGTTTATGGAATAATGGTGAAGTATACCACCAAAGTAAAGCATGAAGAGAGTGAACAGACAAGAGACACACGTCTGATGTTCATATTGTAGCAGTGAACTCAATGACACGAAAACGATGTTAGTTTATACAAATTTGTGTTTAGCTCGATTGCGAAACAAGTTCTTACAACTTATATTAATCACTCTCGAGACATCATTCCTGATGGAATCCATCGCCACGAGGGAGAAAGAGGCAACGTGGAAATGAAATGCCTTGTTGCCTAAGGGCACAATCGTAACGGCTCCAGCAGGGCTCGAACTCCGGACCTTTCGCACCTGAAGCGAACGCGCATTCACAAACAGTAAAGTGCAACCCAAACCGTGGCTCATAGGCGTACTCTCATCCTTATTGGCGCAACGGGATCAAATTGAGCATATTACTAGATGGAGTGTGGTACGAATTGATGATGTTGACAGTGATACTGCTCGTGATTCAGTTCATCATTCTAGATAGTTTACTGAATCGTAAGAGAGTGTCTTCTTTAATATTGGGAGAAACAGCAGATACCAACGTAGTGGGGCTAGGGACTATGGGTTTAACCCGTTCCCTCATAGAAGCACCTCTTGACACCATTACCAATACGACATACATTGACAATGTAGTAGCCAAACCAATTTAGATAGATAGATAACTTTATTTCCTCCACTGCAGGGAGAGCCACAAACAATATAAACATCTAATTTACAAAGAACACAATCTAATACAAATTACAATTATACTAGACAAGTATACAACGCATAGGTACAATGCACGTCAAGTGCATATCTATACATATGATATTTACAGAGAAAGGCATACAATTTACGATGCAAATAAAGTACATGCCTTCACAATGATATTACACTGGTACGTACACAGTAGTTCTAGCATAACATACACATATTTGTATATGCATATAAATATACTCATACATGTATATGTACATGTACATAAACCACACATATTCATCTATAATACCGATGTACCAGTATTAATATCCGTGATAAGCGCACACTATAAACCTGAGTGGATCTTACCGAAACGAAATGCAAGATTCAATCAGACTAACACACCATTATTTAGCGATCATAGTATGCACGCATCACATGGCTACATGAAGCTTATATCATGCAGTTAACAATAAAACAGTCGTACAGTCTATAACACGTGTAGCATTGTTAAAACGATACATGATTCAACTAATTTCAGTCATATTTTAAGAGCCGTCAGTGCATACGTTTTGACTGTCACGTATGTTAACTATATTATACATACATATTTCAACATAGGTCCTCTGCTGTACATTTCACGAATAAGGCATTGCATTACCTTGTCATCAAGTACAAGTACTTAACACTAGCCAGCATAATCTTTTCGCTGGCATAGTCATCTATATCATAGTGTTTAAGGCAGGCCAGTAAGTCAAACACTTGAATATTTTGTTGTTGACGCATCCATTTAATAAAAACTTGGACACTTGTATTTGCAATAACATTTGTCCATAAACGTGATCTCAAGTTTTCATTTTCAACACAATAAAGAATTTGATGCATGATAATGCTTTCGGCTAAATAATTGCATCTTGTACAACGCTCGGGCCTAAAAAACGAAAGTAGTTTACACAATAAACTAACAGCGTTGAAACAGTATTGTTTTACAGAAGGGTATTTTGGCCAAACCAATGTGCTTAACCCTTTCCACCATAGAAGCACCTCTTGATGCCATTACCAATACGACATACATTGACAATGTAGTAGCCAAACCAATGTTCGTAATAAAGGCCAGAATCTCATGTAGTCCCAGTAATATCTATGGAGGTGGGATAGATATGACGACTACTTATCCATAGCTAGATGGCTGTCGTGTGTAGGGAGATATACTAGTATAGTAACCTAAATATCTATGAAGGAAAGGGTTAAGTAACATTGCGGGTATGTGTGTGACATTCATTGCGCAAATATCATAGAAACATAATGAAACCATTGAACTCTTTTGTACTGCAGAGATTGTGTAAATATACATGTTTTAAATATAAATGGCATGTTGACTATTTTAGATTTTCCGTAAAAAACCGAACTGCAACATTTATTTTTTATGAATTATGTTCATTGTTATTGTTTATGGGGCTATTTCTGGAGTTAAATAAAAACATTAAATGGGTTAATGCGAACAGCATACACTCTAATTTTAATTTAGATATCAGTGATAGTGTGGAATATCTTCTAGTTAGATAACTCTACATGTACATGGTTCAAAGAGTCAGGAGAATGCCCTCCCTTGCTAGCTCGAGGTCCGGGATATCATAAATAGTGAAGTTGTGTATGAATATTATGCATCTGTTCAATATGAAGGAATGCTGGGCTTAAATAGATACAACGGGCATTCAATGGTATATTTGATGAAACGGGCATTCAATGGTATATTTGATGAAGAGTGTCTACATCTGCAAACGTTATTTTCTGTAGTTGGCTGTTGCATAGTTATCCACAGTGATCTATCAACGTGCTATGTCCTTATGCGTGTTGCATAGTTATCCACAGTGATCTATCAATGTGCTGTGTCAGTATGCTTGTTGCATAGTTATCCACAGTGATCTATCAATGTGCTGTGTCATTATGCTTGTAGCATAGTTATCCACAGTGATATATCAATGTGCTGTGTCCTTATGCTTGTAGCATAGTTATCCACAGTGATATATCAATGTGCTGTGTCCTTATGCTTGTAGCATAGTTATCCACAGTGATATATCAATGTACTGTGTCCTTATGCTTGTAGCATAGTTATCCACAGTGATATATCAATGTACTGTGTCCTTATGCTTGTAGCATAGTTATCCACAGTGATCTATCAATATGCTGTGTCATTATGCTGTAGCATAGTTATCCACAGTGATCTATCAATGTGCTATGTCATTATGCTGTAGCATAGTTATCCACAGTGATCTATCAATGTGCTATGTCATTATGCTTGTAGCATAGTTATCCACAGTGATCTATCAATGTGCTGTGTCATTATGCTTGTTGCATAGTTATCCACAGTGATCTATCAATGTGCTGTGTCATTATGCTTGTTGCATAGTTATCCACAGTGATCTATCAATGTGCTGTGTCATTATGCTTGTAGCATAGTTATCCACAGTGATATATCAATGTGCTGTGTCCTTATGCTTGTTGCATAGTTATCCACAGTGATCTATCAATGTGCTGCGTCCTTGTGCTTGTTGCATAGTTATCCACAGTGATATATCAATGTGCTGTGTCCTTATGCTTGTAGCATAGTAATCCACAGTGATATATCAATGTGCTGCGTCCTTGTGCTTGTAGCAGTTATCCACAGTGGTCTATCAATGTGCTGTGTCCTTATGCGTGTTGCATAGTTATCCACAGTGATCTATCAATGTGCTGTGTCCTTATGCTTGTTGCATAGTTATCCACAGTGATCTATCAATGTGCTGTGTCCTTATGCTTGTTGCATAGTTATCCACAGTGATCTATCAATGTGCTGTGTCCTTATGCGTGTTGCATAGTTATCCACAGTGATCTATCAATGTGCTGCGTCCTTGTTGCATAGTTATCCACAGTGATATATCAATGTGCTGTGTCCTTATGCTTGTAGCATAGTAATCCACAGTGATATATCAATGTGCTGCGTCCTTGTGCTTGTAGCAGTTATCCACAGTGGTCTATCAATGTGCTGTGTCATTATGCGTGTCGCATAGTTATCCACAGTGATCTATCAATGTGCTGTGTCATTATGCGTGTCGCATAGTTATCCACAGTGATCTATCAACGTGCTATGTCCGTGTGCTTGTTGCATAGTTATCCACAGTGATCTATCACTGTGCTGTGTCATTATGCGTGTCGCATAGTTATCCGCAGTGATCTATCAATGTGCTGTGTCATTATGCGTGTCGCATAGTTATCCACAGTGATCTATCAATGTGCTATGTCATTATGCTTGTAGCATAGTTATCCACAGTGATCTATCAATGTACTGTGTCATTATGCTTGTTGCATAGTTATCCACAGTGATCTACCAATGTGCTGTGTCCTTATGCGTGTTGCATAGTTATCCACAGTGATCTATCAACGTGCTATGTCCTTGTGCTTGTTGCATAGTTATCCACAGTGATCTATCAATATGCTGTGTCCTTATGCTTGTTGCATAGTTATCCACAGTGATATATCAATGTGATGTGTCATTATGCTTGTTGCATAGTTATCCACAGTGATTTATCAATGTGCTGTGTCCTTATGCTTGTTGCATAGTTATCCACAGTGATCTATCAACGTGCTATGTCCGTGTGCTTGTTGCATAGTTATCCACAGTGATCTATCAATGTGCTGTGTCCTTATGCTTGTAGCATAGTTATCCACAGTAATCTATCAATGTGCTATGTCATTATGCTTGTAGCATAGTTATCCACAGTGATCTATCAATGTACTGTGTCCTTATGCTTGTTGCATAGTTATCCACAGTGATCTATCAATGTGCTATGTCAGTATGCTTGTAGCATAGTTATCCACAGTGATCTATCAATGTGCTATGTCAGTATGCTTGTAGCATAGTTATCCACAGTGATCGATCAATGTGCTATGTCAGTATGCTTGTAGCATAGTTATCCACAGTGATCTATCAACGTGCTATGTCCTTGTTGCATAGTTATCCACAGTGATCGATCAACGTGCTATGTCCTTGTGCTTGTTGCATAGTTATCCACAGTGATCGATCAACGTGCTATGTCCTTGTGCTTGTTGCATAGTTATCCACAGTGATCTATCAATGTACTGTGTCCTTATGCTTGTTGCATAGTTATCTACAGTGATCTATCAATGTGCTGTGTCATTATGCTTGTTGCATAGTTATCCACAGTGATTTATCAATGTGCTGTGTCCTTATGCTTGTTGCATAGTTATCCACAGTGATCTATCAACGTGCTATGTCCGTGTGCTTGTTGCATAGTTATCCACAGTGATCTATCAATGTGCTGTGTCCTTATGCTTGTAGCATAGTTATCCACAGTAATCTATCAATGTGCTATGTCATTATGCTTGTAGCATAGTTATCCACAGTGATCTATCAATGTACTGTGTCATTATGCTTGTTGCATAGTTATCCACAGTGATATATCAATGTACTGTGTCATTATGCTTGTAGCATAGTTATCCACAGTGATATATCAATGTGCTGTGTCATTATGCGTGTCGCATAGTTATCCACAGTGATCTATCAACGTGCTATGTCCGTGTGCTTGTTGCATAGTTATCCACAGTGATCTATCAATGTGCTGTGTCCTTATGCTTGTAGCATAGTTATCCACAGTAATCTATCAATGTGCTATGTCATTATGCTTGTAGCATAGTTATCCACAGTGATCTATCAATGTACTGTGTCATTATGCTTGTTGCATAGTTATCCACAGTAATCTATCAATGTGCTATGTCAGTATGCTTGTAGCATAGTTATCCACAGTGATCTATCAATGTGCTATGTCAGTATGTTTGTAGCATAGTTATCCACAGTGATATATCAATGTACTGTGTCCTTATGCTTGTTGCATAGTTATCCACAGTAATCTATCAATGTGCTATGTCAGTATGTTTGTAGCATAGTTATCCACAGTGATATATCAATGTACTGTGTCCTTATGCTTGTTGCATAGTTATCCACAGTAATCTATCAATGTGCTATGTCAGTATGTTTGTAGCATAGTTATCCACAGTGATATATCAATGTACTGTGTCCTTATGCTTGTTGCATAGTTATCCACAGTAATCTATCAATGTGCTATGTCAGTATGTTTGTAGCATAGTTATCCACAGTGATATATCAATGTACTGTGTCCTTATGCTTGTTGCATAGTTATCCACAGTAATCTATCAATGTGCTATGTCAGTATGTTTGTAGCATAGTTATCCACAGTGATCTATCAATGTACTGTGTCCTTATGCTTGTTGCATAGTTATCCACAGTAATCTATCAATGTGCTATGTCAGTATGTTTGTAGCATAGTTATCCACAGTGATCTATCAATGTGCTGTGTCATTATGCTTGTTGTATAGTTACCACAGTAATCTATCAATGTGCTATGTCATTATGCTTGTAGCATAGTTATCCACAGTGATCTATCAATGTACTGTGTCCTTATGCTTGTTGCATAGTTATCCACAGTAATCTATCAATGTGCTATGTCAGTATGTTTGTAGCATAGTTATCCACAGTGATCTATCAATGTGCTGTGTCATTATGCTTGTTGTATAGTTACCACAGTAATCTATCAATGTGCTATGTCATTATGCTTGTAGCATAGTTATCCACAGTGATCTATCAATGTACTGTGTCCTTATGCTTGTTGCATAGTTATCCACAGTAATCTATCAATGTGCTATGTCAGTATGTTTGTAGCATAGTTATCCACAGTGATCTATCAATGTGCTATGTCATTATGCTTGTAGCATAGTAATCCACAGTGATCTATCAATGTGCTGTGTCAGTATGGTTGTAACATAGTTATCCACAGTGATCTATCAATGTGCTGTGTCCTTATGCTTGTTGTATAGTTACCACAGTAATCTATCAATGTGCTATGTCATTATGCTTGTAGCATAGTTATCCACAGTGATCTATCAATGTGCTGTATCATTATGCGTGTAGCATAGTTATCCACAGTAATCTATCAATGTGCTATGTCCTTATGCTTGTTGCATAGTTATCCACAGTGATCTACCAATGTGCTGTGTCCTTATGCTTGTTGCATAGTTATCCACAGTGATTATCAATGTGCTTGTCTTATGCTTGTAGCATAGTTATCCACAGTGATCTATCAATGTGCTGTATCATTATGCGTGTAGCATAGTTATCCACAGTAATCTATCAATGTGCTATGTCCTTATGCTTGTTGCATAGTTATCCACAGTGATCTACCAATGTGCTGTGTCCTTATGCTTGTTGCATAGTTATCCACAGTGATCTATCAATGTGCTGTGTCCTTATGCGTGTTGCATAGTTATCCACAGTGATCTATCAATGTGCTGTGTCATTATGCTTGTTGCATAGTTATCCACAGTGATCTACCAATGTGCTGTGTCCTTATGCTTGTTGCATAGTTATCCACAGTGATCTACCAATGTGCTATGTCAAATGAGCAACAGGTAGCGAAGTTAAATACACTTAAATAAAGAAATGATGGGACATATTAACTAGGGACAGTTGATCGCTACCATTTCTAGGAATTATAGGTGTTTAATTGTTGAAAACGCTTCGCTAACGGGCGTTTGTGGGTTTTACTAACCAGCAACTAACTGTAGGGACCCATAACAAACTCATGAACAATGATGCCCAGATTATTGAGATTCAATTAATATATGTAACATATTAAGACTCTGCTGGATTATGCGATGTGATGGATTGATGGATTGATTGTTTTATGTATAGACGCCTCAACCGAAAAGGGTCATGGAGCGTCTGATAAAATAGTTTTATGGTACAATATGTAAACTTTGATTATAAACAAATGAGCATGTTATTATATGCGATATAAAGGACATACAGAACAGACATATACATGCAGGGTTTGTGATGGGAAAGTTTACCTAAAAGTTTTTAAAAATGTTTGTTGTATTTTTTTTTTAAATCCTAACAACAGTATTTGATATTTTTAAACTCCGATTTATCAACAACAAAATTATAATTTTATATTTATTTATGTTTTTTCCGTTTCCGTTTTTTGATTTTCTGTTATATTTATTTAAAGTTTATCCAAGCTATATTTAGGTATATATTTTATATTATAGTTCAAGTTAAAAATATTTTTATTTTGCAGCTTTGTGGAAAACAGGCGGCTGGTTTCGTGGGGGTTCTACCCATCCTGCACACCAGCCAGGCAGCAACGAATTTCTTTTGCCCCCGCCGCTGGGGCTTGATTATGCGATGTAAAATATGCGTGGCATTAGAATTAATACGCTGTGGATTGTCGGACATATGTATGGTGTAAGGAAGACACTCATCTAGGGTATAGGGTATAGGGTATAGGGCTGGGTTAGGTAAAATACAACAGAGATGCGGGGATAGAGAACCCGCTAATGGTGTTACGGATTTAGAATTGACTGGTTTGCTACAGTATGGTAGACCACTGAAATAGAAGGGAAATACGTGTGAGCTTAGATAGAGCTGATCATTGTACATTGGTATATTCCGGGTATTAATTATATAGTTCGGGTTTTACTCCTGCATCAGCACCATTGTTGGGCTATATCGCCGGCGGGCAGTTTACCTAACAACACCTTTCCTGGGCAGGCTCCAGCGGTTAACCAGTACTTGGGTGCACCAACCTCCGTAAGAAAATGCAAACTTTTTCATATAAATGAAACACAGTCTGAGCGGGGCTCGAACCTGTGACCATCAGTGATGATAGGTTACAGCGGTATACGTATAAGTCAGCGACCTTAACCACTCGACCACGGAGGCGGACCCGGGTATTAATAGATTGCGAATATCAAAGTTGCGTCAATAAGTAGCAAAGTAGTTGTTCTCCAGAATGTATGGACATGCGTTACTTTAAATTGCTGGAACAACTGAAAGCCTTCGTATATACATGTATTTCACGGTAATGTGGTCGTTCTCCGGAATGTGTGAACATGTGTTACTTAAAACACACACTCTCCAGAATGTGTGAGCATACAATGTGCTGCTTTAAATTAAGACTTGGTGAAATACTTAAAAATCGCACACGCGTGGTTGTTCTCCAGAATGTACGTGTGTGTGTTTTACGTTTATTTATCGTCGCTACCGGTTGCCCATATGAGCGACGTCTCCTGAAGAGATTAGTCATTTTAGAGGATAGTTCAATGATACAGACAGAGACCCATTCCAGAGTTTCCTCTGGTTCTTTTACATGCATGGTGTAAATCACCGACACGAGGCCTCGGTTTAACGTCCCATCTGAAACACTGTTAATTGTATTAGGGTCAGACGGGGGATCGAACCTGCGATCCCTGGATTACAGATCCGTCCATAATGTATACTCGTGCGCTTCTTTATATAGCTAGATGCGAAATTAACAATTTTAATTAGTAAGATCTTGTTATACAAGTGTGAATTAACCCATTCAACCCATAGTAACTGACATGGACTGGTGCATGCTATTTTTAGACCAATAAATTAATAAGAAAATTACATTTGGACCAGTTCATTTATCAAAATGGGTAATTTTATCTAAAAATAGTAATAATTATTACTGGCAAAACAGTGCAGATCCTGATGAGACGGCTCGTCACGAGCCGGCTCATCTGGATCTACACTTTTCATAAGCCTATTTAGAGGCCTGTGGGGTTGAAAGGGTTAAGTAAGATATAAGCCTGAAATGGATCCACTAGTTTACACATTGGATGTTTTCGGCATATATCCTATACATAATTTACTCATACGGATGGGACGATTTGAATGAAGTGTCACAAGCCCTACTTTCTAGGGAAAATATTACACATGTGTTATCTGCTCATTTCTCCTACAGCGTGCTAAATGTTAATTGCCAATGAATTTGGTATACTGTACACTTCTAAATAAACACGGTCATTCCATTTGTAAATATATATATAGGCATAACTTGCCACAATACAGGTCTTGGAGATACACCATTGGACTTTAAGGGATTGGATTTTATGCGAGGAGACAGGCGGTAAACACGTGTGTCAATCTATTTCAGAATGACCCGATTGTATTTATGTAGCAGATATGGAATCTGTGCTGCCGAGTGGCATCTGCAAAATGATATACTGCACTTTCATCGAATTCCCTTTCATGGGAAGGGAGCTTAATACTATATAATTACTACTTCTTGAAATAACGCGATTCAGCCCATGTGATCGGCGTCCACGATTCAGCCCATGTGATCAGCGTCCACGATTCAGCCCATGTGATTGGCGTTCACGATTCAGCCCATGTGATCGGCGCTCACGATTCAGCCCATGTGATCGGCGTCCACGATTCAGCCCATGTGATGGGAGTCCACGATTCAGCCCATGTGATCGGCGTCCACGATTCAGCCCATGTGATCGGTGTTCAAGATTCAGCCCATGTGATCGGCGTTCACGATTCAGCCCATTTGATGGGAGTCCACGATTCAGCCCATGTGATCGGCGTCCACGATTCAGCCCATGTGATGGGAGTCCACGATTCAGCCCATGTGATCGGGGTCCACGATTCAGCCCATGTGATTGGCGCTCACGATTCAGCCCATGTGATCGGCGTTCATAACCCAATGAATGCAAACTTATTCCATTCTCATCAATATGCATAGCCTACTTCCTTTTGTATGGCGTGACAAATCAAGACAACTTTGTAATTTGTAAATTACAATTGTAATAGTATCAATTAAGTGTTTCCTATATATTTACTTTGATTTCGTGTACATGTATTGTTTTGTGGATGTATACAGTGGAAATTTTTAACCCAATTAAATTTTATTTTTCTTTGTTTCATCAAAGTATGAACTGTCGTTTTATTTACACCTTATTTGCATAAAAATGGAAGGTCCTTCATTTGTTTTTATGCAAATTAGGTGTAAATAAACGGTCACCTCATACCTCTATGAAACGCAGAAAAAGGAACATTCAATTAACCCAATTGTTAATTGAAGGTTATTGTCAACTGCTCCAGTGTGACATTGAACGATACGTCTTGTGTTTTACGTTTATTTATCATCGCTACCAGTTTTACCACTTGACTACAGATACGTCTTGTGGGGGATCCTAATTATATCATCCCAAATTCTTCTCTGTTAATGGCTAACAGTCAATAATTGAGCTATTATGGCCATGCGTGGGGGGGGGGGGGTAGAAAAGAGGACACTGTTAGTGATAAAAAAAGGTGCAAAAACCTAACACCTTAAAAGCCCACAATATGTATATATACTAGAAGTGTGCACAGAGAGGTTAGTAGTTGTTAAGATAAAAACAAGTGTGTTCTGTTATGGCTTCATCATCGATGCAGCCAGCGCCGACTTAAATCCTGCGATTGTCAGCGCTGACTACACGAGATGGCAGTATGTTCCATTGAACAACTTCTCGGAAAGTATGAGCACTTGAAATAGTCAACTGAATGGAATGTGATATGCCAAATGGTGGTAATGTCGTGACTGTCTGCTGTAAGGTGCGATATATTGCGACGATTCCTTCATTATTTTCGAGATTGGTGGCATTATTGGTTCTTGTGTTTGGGGTGTGCGCATCAGTTTTCAGCTCATCGATAGGTCTGCATAAGGAACATTCTGGTGACCAGTTTCACAAACTATAGCTACAGTAAGTGGTCATTCTTCTGTAGATGTCGGAGAGTATTTCATTGAAGTTGGAATCGGAAGTAACGGCATGTTTTTTTTATTATTTAAGTTTATTTAACGTCGCTACCACTCTACCACGGAGGCGGACTCGGGTTATTTTACAGTATGCAAGAGACCATTGAATTTTGCATCAGCATGAACATACAACAAACACTACTTTGCTCCAGTTTTGTGCTACATACAAAAGTTTCATCAAAATTGACAAAGCTGTTTCAGATGAAGCTATCCTTTGAAGTAAACCCACATACACCAATAGCTCTCTCGGTGGACACGGGTAGCTCGGGTATACACGGGTAGCTCGGGTGGACACGGGTGGACGTAGCTCGGGTGGACACGGGTAGCTCAGGTGGACACGGGTAGCTCGGGTGAAGTTACAAATTCATTACAGTAGTGATTTTTAAAAAAGTTAATGTGGACAAGAAAACAACTGCTCAAACACCAATTTAAAGTATTATTAGTGCAACCTCTATCTAATCAATCAAATCAATCAATCTCCAATCTCGATCAAATCAATCAATCAATATCAATCAATCAATAAATCTCTATATCAATCAATCTCTATATCAATCAATCAATCTTTATATCTCTCTATTTATCTTCCTTTAATGTCGAACCCCTCTGGTCATTCACACAGTCACAGATTGCTCTTGGAACTAATACAAACATCAATTTACTCGGAAAAAGGGACTAGGAAAACAGACAAGTTTTTCATTGCTTTATTTTGATTAAGCATTTGGTGTAACAAACACAAATATGTACCAATTAACACAAGTCAAATGAAACAAGACCTTAATGGGCGGCAGGCAATGCAACACATAAAACATGTAAACAAACATAACCCATACACGGGTTGGTACTATAACATGTAAACAAACATAACCCATACACGGGTTGGTACTAAAACATGTAAACAAACATAACCCATACACGGGTTGGTACTATAACATGTAAACAAACATAACCCATACACGGGTTGGTACTAAAACATGTAAACAAACATAACCCATACACGGGTTGGTACTAAAACATGTAAACAAACATAACCCATACACGGGTTGGTACTAAAACATGTACACACGTGTACTGTAGTACTGTATGAGCAGAAAATACCGATAACAGTTCACGAAATGAACAGCATTTTCCGATGACTATTTGGAGTTTACTCCTATATCGTTATTATATATAGCAAATAAAATTCTTGCGAGTTATTGATGAATTATTGAATATGATAACACGTAATACAAATAACTGCTAGTTGTTAGATTAAGCAGTACAAATAACTGCTAGTTAGATTAAGCAGTACAAATAACTGCTAGTTAGATTAAGCAGTACAAATAACTGCTAGTTAGATTAAGCAGTACAAATAACTGCTAGTTAGATTAAGCAGTACAAATAACTGCTAGTTGTTAGATTAAGCAGTACAAATAACTGCTAGTTAGATTAAGCAGTACAAATAACTGCTAGTTAGATTAAGCAGTACAAATAACTGCTAGTTGTTAGATTAAGCAGTACAAATAACTGCTAGTTGTTAGATTAAGCAGTACAAATAACTGCTAGTTGTTAGATTAAGCAGTACAAATAACTGCTAGTTGTTAGATTAAGCAGTACAAATAACTGCTAGTTAGATTAAGCAGTACAAATAACTGCTAGTTGTTAGATTAAGCAGTACAAATAACTGCTAGTTGTTAGATTAAGCAGTACAAATAACTGCTAGTTGTTAGATTAAGCAGTACAAATAACTGCTAGTTGTTAGATTAAGCAGTACAAATAACTGCTTGTTAGATTAAGCAGTACAAATAACTGCTAGTTGTTAGATTAAGCAGTACAAATAACTGCTAGTTAGATTAAGCAGTACAAATAACTGCTTGTTAGATTAAGCAGTACAAATAACTGCTGTTAGATTAAGCAGTACAAATAACTGCTAGTTGTTAGATTAAGCAGTACAAATAACTGCTAGTTGTTAGATTAAGCAGTACAAATAACTGCTAGTTGTTAGATTAAGCAGTACAAATAAAAGTTGTTAGATTAAGCAGTACAAATAACTGCGTTAGATTAAGCAGTACAAATAACTGCTAGTTGTTAGATTAAGCAGTACAAATAACTGCTAGTTAGATTAAGCAGTACAAATAACTGCTAGTTGTTAGATTAAGCAGTACAAATAACTGCTAGTTGTTAGATTAAGCAGTACAAATAACTGCTAGTTAGATTAAGCAGTACAAATAACTGCTAGTTAGATTAAGCAGTACAAATAACTGCTAGTTGTTAGATTAAGCAGTACAAATAACTGCTAGTTGTTAGATTAAGCAGTACAAATAACTGCTAGTTGTTAGATTAAGCAGTACAAATAACTGCTAGTTGTTAGATTAAGCAGTACAAATAACTGCTAGTCGTTAGATTAAGCAGTACAAATAACTGCTAGTTGTTAGATTAAGCAGTACAAATAACTGCTAGTTGTTAGATTAAGCAGTACAAATAACTGCTAGTTGTTAGATTAAGCAGTACAAATAACTGCTAGTTGTTAGATTAAGCAGTACAAATAACTGCTAGTTGTTAGATTAAGCAGTACAAATAACTGCTTGTTGTTAGATTAAGCAGTACAAATAACTGCTAGTTAGATTAAGCAGTACAAATAACTGCTTGTTGTTAGATTAAGCAGTACAAATAACTGCTAGTTGTTATATTAAGCAGTACAAATAACTGCTAGTTGTTAGATTAAGCAGTACAAATAACTGCTAGTTGTTAGATTAAGCAGTACAAATAACTGCTAGTAGTTAGATTAAGCAGTACAAATAACTGCTTGTTAGATTAAGCAGTACAAATAACTGCTTGTTAGATTAAGCAGTACAAATAACTGCTAGTCGTTAGATTAAGTAGTACAAATAACTGCTAGTTGTTAGATTAAGCAGTACAAATAACTGCTAGTTGTTAGATTAAGCAGTACAAATAACTGCTAGTTAGATTAAGCAGTACAAATAACTGCTAGTTAGATTAAGCAGTACAAATAACTGCTAGTTGTTAGATTAAGCAGTACAAATAACTGCTAGTTGTTAGATTAAGCAGTACAAATAACTGCTAGTTATTTAAGCAGTACAAATAACTGCTTGTTAGATTAAGCAGTACAAATAACTGCTTGTTAGATTAAGCAGTACAAATAACTGCTTGTTGTTAGATTAAGCAGTACAAATAACTGCTAGTTGTTAGATTAAGCAGTACAAATAACTGCTAGTTGTTAGATTAAGCAGTACAAATAACTGCTTGTTAGATTAAGCAGTACAAATAACTGCTAGTTGTTAGATTAAGCAGTACAAATAACTGCTAGTTAGATTAAGCAGTACAAATAACTGCTTGTTAGATTAAGCAGTACAAATAACTGCTAGTCGTTAGATTAAGCAGTACAAATAACTGCTAGTTGTTAGATTAAGCAGTACAAATAACTGCTAGTTGTTAGATTAAGCAGTACAAATAACTGCTAGTTGTTAGATTAAGCAGTACAAATAACTGCTAGTTGTTAGATTAAGCAGTACAAATAACTGCTAGTTGTTAGATTAAGCAGTACAAATAACTGCTAGTTGTTAGATTAAGCAGTACAAATAACTGATAGTTGTTAGATTAAGCAGTACAAATAACTGATAGTTGTTAGATTAAGCAGTACAAATAACTGATAGTTGTTAGATTAAGCAGTACAAATAACTGCTAGTTGTTAGATTAAGCAGTACAAATAACTGATAGTTGTTAGATTAAGCAGTACAAATAACTGATAGTTGTTAGATTAAGCAGTACAAATAACTGAAGTTGTTAGATTAAGCAGTACAAATAACTGATAGTTGTTAGATTAAGCAGTACAAATAACTGCTAGTTGTTAGATTAAACAGTACAAATAACTGCTAGTTGTTAGATTAAGCAGTACAAATAACTGATAGTTGTTAGATTAAGCAGTACAAATAACTGCTAGTTGTTAGATTAAGCAGTACAAATAACTGCTAGTTGTTAGATTAAGCAGTACAAATAACTGCTAGTTGTTAGATTAAGCAGTACAAATAACTGCTAGTTAGATTAAGCAGTACAAATAACTGCTAGTCGTTAGATTAAGCAGTACAAATAACTGCTAGTTGTTAGATTAAGCAGTACAAATAACTGCTAGTTGTTAGATTAAGCAGTACAAATAACTGCTAGTTGTTAGATTAAGAAGGATGAAATATCATGAATGGTAAACTTGGTAAAAGGTAACAAAAATATTATCAGCATTTTTTAAAATATTTTAATTTGGAAATTATTTAAATAATCAAAATTTAATAATCGTATGGATTAAAAGTTCAATATCGGTGCATATCAAAATACTCGACTATCGGAAGAGTTATCTTACGCACATGTCATTTTCCGCAGATTACGCAAGTACAGTACAGCTTCAGTAACAACCAGATATGTGCCTTTATTTCGATTCCGACCACAGATTCATTTGATCTTAACAATTTAGGTATAGGATAATCATTAAATTGTAAACATTGGTTTCAGAAGAAGCTTGGGTTGACAAAGACTTCAATAGCTAGCCATTTTAATTATACAATATTGGTAGAGGGTAGATTCATGTGCATGGACGCCGCCAATCAATTGGTTCTGTAGATGCACACATGCATGGACGCCGCCAATCGATTGGTTCTGTAGATGCACACATGCATGGACGCCGCCAATCGATTGGTTCTGTAGATGTACACATGCATGGACGCCGCCAATCGATTGGTTCTATAGATGCACGGACTCCATCAATCGATTGGTTCTGTAGATGCTCACATGCATGGACGCCGCCAATCGATTGGTTCTGTAGATGCACACATGCATGGAAGCCGCCAATCGATTGGTTCTGTAGATGCACACATGCATGGACGCTGCCAATCGATTGGTTCTGTAGATGCACACATGCATGGACGCCGCCAATCAATTGGTTCTGTAGATGCACACATGCATGGACTCCATCAATCGATTGGTTCTGTAGATGCACACATGCATGGAAGCCGCCAATCGATTGGTTCTGTAGATGCACACATGCATGGACGCCGCCAATCAATTGGTTCTGTAGATGCACACATGCATGGACTCCATCAATCGATTGGTTCTGTAGATGCACACATGCATGGACGCCGCCAATCGATTGGTTCTGTAGATGCACACATGCATGGACGGCGCCAATCGATTGGTTCTATAGATGCACACATGCATGGACGCTGCCAATCGATTGGTTCTGTAGATGCACACATGCATGGAAGCCGCCAATCGATTGGTTCTGTAGATGCACACATGCATGGACGCCGCCAATCAATTGGTTCTGTAGATGCACACATGCATGGACTCCATCAATCGATTGGTTCTATAGATGCACACATGCTTGGACGCCGCCAATCGATTGGTTCTGTAGATGCACACATGCATGGACGCTGCCAATCAATTGGTTCTGTAGATGCACACATGCATGGAAGCCGCCAATCGATTGGTTCTATAGATGCACACATGCATGGAGGCCGCCAATCAATATCGGCGGGAAAAAACAATTCTGAATCTGTTATATAACAAATATACCTACAATCAACTCTAGACAAAACTAGACCTTTCTACAGCCATTAGGCACCCGAGTTTCTTATTGCTAGTTTATTGAAAAAGTGGCACAAGACTTGTTAATATTGTCACTGGAACAATACGTGTCAAAATCTTTCATCTCGTTAAAAGCTGAATCTGTGGAGATCATCGAGGTTTCCCTTCTCATGCCAGGCTGCACACAGTCCATGGGATAGTCAATCTGAAAAACAAGACTATAGTACCACCTCTCTACAATAACTGTCAGAAGGAAGGCATAATAGATGCCCAAAAGTAACTTGTTCCCGTTGCCAATAAGCCTGCCCCCATTGCCAATAAGCCTGCCCCGGCTGCCAATAAGCCTGCTCCGGCTGCCAATAAGCCTGCTCCGGCTGCCAATAAGCCTGCCCCGGCTGCCAATAAGCCTGCCCCCGCTGCCAATAAGCCTGCCCCCGCGGCCAATAAGCCTGCCCCCGCGGCCAATAAGCCTGCCCCCGCGGCCAATAAGCCTGCCAATAAGCCTGCCCCGGCTGCCAATAAGCCTGCCCCCGCGGCCAATAAGCCTGCCCCCGCTGCCAATAAGCCTGCCCCCGCTGCCAATAAGCCTGCCCCCGCAGCCAATAAGCCTGCCCCCGCTGCCAATAAGCCTGCCCCCGCTGCCAATAAGCCTGCCCCCGCTGCCAATAAGCCTGCCCCCGCTGCCAATAAGCCTGCCCCCGCTGCCAATAAGCCTGCCCCGCTGCCAATAAGCTGCCCCCGCTGCCAATAAGCCTGCCCCCGCTGCCAATAAGCCTGCCCCCGCTGCCAATAAGCCTGCCCCCGCTGCCAATAAGCCTGCCCCCGCTGCCAATAAGCCTGCCCCCGCTGCCAATAAGCCTGCCCCCGTTGCCAATAAGCCTGCCCATTGCCAATAAGCCTGCCCATTACCTTTAAGCCTGCCCATTACCTGGGAGACTAAGACAACTAAGACAAACTAGATGCTCAATAGCAACAATTTAAACTCGTCGGTGAGCATACTAGATGCCCAAAAGCAACATACCAAGCCCGTCACTTAATACCTGGGAGACAAATGCATACTAGATACCCAAATGCAACATACATGCATAACAAATACATACCAATCGATACCGATTTGGAGCTCTTGCCAAACATCAGATACATTATGTTATACGTTATAATTCGGGTTTTACGCCTGCATCAGCACAATTTCGGGCTATATCGCCGGCGGGCAGTTTACCCAACACCTTTCCTGGGCAGGCTCCAGTGGTTAACCAGTACTTGGGTGCACCAACCTCCGTAAGAAACTGCCAACTTTTTCATATAAATGACACGACCTGAGCGGGGCTCGAACCCGTGACCATCAGTGATGATAGGTTGCAATGGTATACAAGTCAGCGACCTTAACCACTCTACCATGGAGGCGGACTAAACATCAGATACAACAATTTATTTGATTGGACAATGCTTCCTGGATTAAGTTGTTAATTATCCAATTGCAACCTATTTCAACATGCAACAAATTATAATTATTGTAATAACAAATAAATTGCCACGAGGGAGAGTGGAGGCAACATGGATTCAAGTGTTTTGCACATGGACACAACCACCAGGTTTCTAACTTGGCTCGAACCCGCAAACTCTCGGTTACAAGGTAGGACACAGCATCCACTACACCTCCAAAACTCAACAAATCCTCTATGAATCTATGGTTATGCAAATGCAAAATCATAATCAAACTACTCACATCATCAAACTGTTTGAAATCTGGGTCGGCAACAGACATTACAGAGTCCGATACTAAGCCCTCGGTATCATCCGCTTTCTCAGCCTTCATGTAACGCACAAATTTAAACATCCAGCCCCGCCTACGTCTACAAAACAAGAAATTTAATCATTTACAAATAGTAAACAAGTAATTCCGGCATCTGGCACACAGCCTGCAGGCATCTGGCACACAGCCTGCAGGCATCTCACAGCTTGCAGGAATCATATGGTCAATTTTCACAATGACAAAAAGTACCATACAATAGTAAAGATTTTTTGTTTATACAAATATATTTTAGCTTGATTGAAACAAATTTTTACAATGCTGGATAATTGTTCTCGAGACAACATGGAATCCATCACCATGAGGGAGATATAAGAGGCAATGTGGAAATTCCTTGCCCAAGGGCACAATTGGAACGGCTCCATCTGGGCATAAACTCCGGGCCTTTCGTACCTGAAGTGAATGCGCTACCACTGCGCTATTATGACTTCCACAAAGATTTTTGACTGAACCAATAGAAAAACCAGAATAAATAAATTACAACTTAGAAATTATCTAATATCGATTGTTTTTTTGGCTTTTAAAGTCGCACCAACAGCTTAGGTCATATAGCGACGATCAAGCTATTACTGGTGTACGGATGACCGCACCCAGACTGAACAACCAACATTTCTCAAGCCAGCTGGATAACTTCTCACTTGAAAGAATTAGACCACCTATAGCAGTGAGGAACAAGTCACTTTATGTAAACGACCTTAACCACTCAGGTCATGGAGGTCCCTCAATACTTTAGATGTCCAAGGTTTAATTTACTAGCTGCAGACAAGAGCTACACGATATACATTATTTTTATATGAACTGTCCAATAATCCAATCCATGTAAACTATTGAGAGACCCCGGCATACAGAGCTGCCCGATATTATAGGCATTCTATATGAACGGGCATAGTGTACAGTCCCTGTAGTACAACGAGATCCCTGTACACATACAGCTGCACCAGTGTATTTCTATATGAACTGTCCCAGTGTACAATCCCTGTAATACAATGAGATCCCTGTACACATACAGCTGCACCAGTGTATTTCTATATGAACTGTCCAGTGTACAATCCCTGTATACAATGAGATCCCTGTACACATAAGCTGCACCAGTGTATTTCTATATGAACTGTCCAGTGTACAATCCCTGTAATACAATGAGATCCCTGTACACATACAGCTGCACCAGTGTATTTCTATATGAACTGTCCCAGTGTACAATCCCTGTAGTACAATGAGATCCCTGTACACATACAGCTGCACCAGTGTATTTCTATATGAACTGTCCAGTGTACAATCCCTGTAATACAATGAGATCCCTGTACACATACAGCTGCACCAGTGTATTTCTATATGAACTGTCCCAGTGTACAATCCCTGTAATACAATGAGATCCCTGTACACATACAGCTGCACCAGTGTATTTCTATATGAACTGTCCCAGTGTACAATCCCTGTAGTACAATGAGATCCCTGTACACATACAGCTGCACCAGTGTATTTCTATATGAACTGTCCCAGTGTACAATCCCTGTAGTACAAATACAATGAGATCCCTGTACACATACAGCTGCACCAGTGTATTTCTATATGAACTGTCCCAGTGTACAATCCCTGTAATACAATGAGATCCCTGTACACATACAGCTGCACCAGTGTATTTCTATATGAACTGTCCCAGTGTACAATCCCTGTAATACAATGAGATCCCTGTACACATACAGCTGCACCAGTGTATTTCTATATGAACTGTCCCAGTGTACAATCCCTGCAGTACAACGAGATCCCTGTACACATATATCTGCACCAATGTATTTCTATATCAACTGTCCAGTGTACAATCCCTGTAATACAATGAGATCCCTGTACACATACAGCTGCACCAGTGTATTTCTATATGAACTGTCCCAGTGTACAATCCCTGTAATACAATGAGATCCCTTACACATACAGCTGCACCAGTGTATTTCTATATGAACTGTCCCAGTGTACAATCCCTGTAATACAATGAGATCCCTGTACACATACAGCTGCACCAGTGTATTTCTATATGAACTGTCCCAGTGTACAATCCCTGCAGTACAACGAGATCCCTGTACACATATATCTGCACCAATGTATTTCTATATCAACTGTCCAGTGTACAATCCCTGTAATACAATGAGATCCCTGTACACATACAGCTGCACCAGTGTATTTCTATATGAACTGTCCCAGTGTACAATCCCTGTAGTACAATGAGATCTCTGTACACATACATCTGCACCAGTGTATTTCTATATGAACTGTCCAGTGTACAATCCCTGTAGTACAATGAGATCCCTGTACACATACAGCTGCACCAGTGTATTTCTATATGAACTGTCCCAGTGTACAGTCCCTGTAGTACAACGAGATCCCTGTACACATACATCTGCACCAGTGTATTTCTATATGAACTGTCCCAGTGTACAGTCCCTGTAGTACAATGAGATCCCTGTACACATACATCTGCACCAGTGTATTTCTATATGAACTGTCCCAGTGTACAGTCCCTGTAGCGTCGAAAACATTTGTAAAAATAAAAATTGTTTAAAAACGTGATCTATGTTAAAAGGTTACATTTTAAATAATATATATACCCGATAATCACAATAAGTTGCATTATAATCTATTTATAAGGTGAGTTTCTTTTAAAAAACCTAATATTGTACTTGGCAGTACTGAATCGAATAATTCTTGTATACTATTTGTATTAAAGTATGCATTCCTTGTAAAGATGAGGTCGGCACAGTGGAGCAAAAAGTGCTTCACTGTGAATATCTCATCACAAGGAATACATATGGGTTGTTCTTCTGCATTTAAAATATAAGAATGTGTAATCCAAGTGTGTCCAATACGACACCGAGTCAAACGAAATTGTTCTTTTCGGTTTAGTTTTGTACGATATGTACTTGAAAATATGGGTTTAATTTCATGTAATTTATTTCCAACTTGTTTGTCCCAATTTATTTGACATTTACTATCGACATATTTCCTAATATTGGATTTTAAATCTGTATGCGGTATTTTAGAGTTTGTTATTGGCAAGTCTAATTTATTTATTTATTTATTTATTTAATGGATATCTTGACGATATCTTATTTACCGACGCCTCAACCTAATAAGGTCATGTGGCGTCGAAAACATTTGTAAAAATAAAAATTGTTTAAAAAACGTTATCTATGTTAAAAGGTTACATTTTAAATAATATATATACTTGATAATCACAATAAGTTGCATTATAATCTATTTATAAGGTGAGTTTCTTTTAAAAAACCTAATATTGTACTTGGCAGTACTGAATCGAATAATTCTTGTATACCATTTGTATTAAAGTATGCATTCCTTGTAAAGATGAGGTCGGCACAGTGGAGCAAAAAGTGCTTCACTGTGAATATCTCATCACAAGGAATACATATGGGTTGTTCTTCTGCATTTAAAATATAAGAATGTGTAATCCAAGTGTGTCCAATACGACACCGAGTCAAACGAACGTGTTCTTTTCGGTTTAGTTTTGTACGATATGTACTTGAAAATATGGGTTTAATTTCATGTAACTTATTTCCAACTTGTTTGTCCCAATTTATTTGACATTTACTATCGACATATTTCCTAATATTGGATTTTAAATCCGTATGCGTTATTTTAGAGTTTGTTATTGGCAAGTCTAAAGCAGACTTTGCTAGAAAATCAGCTTCATCATTTCCTCGTATGTTTATATGACTGGGAATCCAACAAAAAACAACAGTTTTTGAGGAGCTAATAGATACGTATCTTCTAAAAATTTGTTGAATTAGGGGGTTGGAATGGTTTGGTTGTTTGAGAGATGTTAAAACCGACAAAGAGTCGGAAAATATAATAAATTTGTCGTTTTCGTTATCAGTTATAAGGGAAAGAGCTAGGTCGATAGCTTGTGTTTCTGCAGAGAAAATTGAACTGTCATCAGGTAATCTTACAGTACTTGATTTAGTATGGGTAACTGCTGCACATGCAACCTTTTCAAGTCTTTTTGAGCCATCTGTGTAGATGGATATATAATCTTTATATTTAGATTTTATTTCTAAAAATTTTGTTTTAAAAATATCTGGACTAGTTTCACTTTTCTTATTCTCATACAAATGAAGATCTAAAATAATGTTTGGGGTAGTCAAAGTCCACGGTTCTTTATTTAACAACTTGTTTTCTTGTATAATTGTTGTATCTATTTTTGCTTCTACTAATAATGGTTTAATACGGAGACCTAGTGGTTTTATGGCGGATGGAGAGTTTCCGTAAACTATTTTGTTTTTAGGCTCAAAAACGCAATTAAATGCAGGATTTTTGGGATTTGCAGCTAGTTTGGTTGTATATTGTAACGAGAGTTTCTCTCTCCGTATGTATAAAGAGGGTTCATTTGTTTCAGCATATAAGCTTTCTACGGGAGATGTGCGAAAAGCTCCTAGAGCCAGTCGTAGACCTTGATGATGTATTGTATCTAACTTTTTCAAGTAGGATTTTCTCGCCGATCCATACACAATGGATCCGTAATCCAGTTTGGAACGGATAAGTGATCTGTATAGATTTATAAGAACTGGACAATCGCTTCCCCAATTTGTATTGGAGAGCACCTTCAAAATATTTAGAGCTTTTAGACATTTCGTCCGTAGATAATTTATATGAGGTATGAATGTTAATTTTTTGTCAAATATAAGTCCTAGGAATTTTACTTCTACTACAGGAATTTGTGAACCGTAAATTGTTAAATTTGGATCTGGATGTAATCCTCTCAATTGACAGAAATGTACGCATTGAGTTTTAATTTTAGAGAATTTGAAACCATTTTCGTTTGCCCAATCTTCAAGTTTATTTAGACATTGTTGGAGTTTTTGTTCAATGGTTTCCATATTTTTAGATTTGTAGAACATTACAAAATCATCTACATATAAGGAGCAATCTGTTTCGTTTAAACATTTCACAATGCTATTAATTTTAATATTAAAAAGTGTTGGGGATAAAATACTACCTTGAGGCACCCCTTGCTCTTGTGTGTATGTATCGGAGAGCGTTGAGCCAATTCTTACTTTAAAATTTCTATTTGATAAAAAATTGGCAATAAAATTTGGCAAGTGGCCTTTCAGACCAAAATCGTGTAAATCTTTGAGAATACCATATTTCCATGTGGTATCATATGCCCTTTCTAAATCGAAAAAAACTGCTACCAAATGTTCTTTTTTGATGAAGGCATTACGAATATAAGTTTCTAGTCTTACTAGATGATCAGTTGTACATTTATTTTTCCGAAAACCCGTTTGGTAACTCGTAATCAAACTGTTTGACTCCAAGAACCAAACAAGTCTATCGTTAATCATTCTCTCCATGGTTTTACATAGACAACTAGTTAGTGCGATGGGACGATAATTTGTGGGATTTGTATGATCTTTTCCTGGTTTGGGAATAGGAATGATTATGGCTTCACTCCATTCTTTGGGAAAGTTCTCACTTTCCCACGTCATATTAAAAATATCTAAAAGAGTTTTCATTGCATTATTTGGTAAATGTTTTATAATTTGATAATGGATTTGATCTGGACCTGTGGCCGTTTCTTTTGTTCTTTGTAGAGCAGTTTCGAGTTCTGACATATTGAATGGTAGATTATATTTTTCTTCATTTCTAGAATGAAAATCAATTTTTTCTTTCTCTGTTTTAAATTTCTGAAACTTCTCATTATAGTTTAATGTTGAAAAGTTGTTTTGAAAGTTTTCACCTAAAACATTGGATATGTCTTTTTTTGTTAAATGGGTTCTATTATTAGATGTATTTAGATGAACAATTTTTGAGCTTTTCCTCTTGCCATTTATTTTTGCTACCATATTCCAAACCCTTTTCATTGATGTATTAGAGTTTATAGTAGATACATATTTTTGCCATGAAGTGCGTTTTGCATTTTTTATAGTTCTTCGAGCTTTTGCTCGGGTAATTTGTGTGTTTAAGAGATTTGCTTTTGTGGGAGTTTTATTAAATTTACGCAATGCATTCTTTCGTTTATTTATAACATTTTTACAATCGTCATTAAACCATGGTCTAATTCTTTTAGAAGATGTAGAGGATTTCGGAATGCATTCCGTTGAAATTTTTAAAAGTGAATTCGAAAACGAGGTGATTGGATCCTCGTTCCCAATCTTTTCCAATATCAAATGTTCTCTGCATAAAATTTGGAATTTTTCCCAATTAGCTTTTTGTAGATTCCATTGTGGGTAAAATTCATCTTTTGATTTGTTTATTTCTGTGATTACAATTGGGAAGTGGTCACTTCCATGTAGGTCATCATGTACGGACCATTCAAAATCTAAGAAAATGTTTGGACGACATATACATAAATCTAAAGCAGAAAAATGTCCTGTGGCAGGATGAAGGTATGTCGATTTGTTATCATTTAATAGACAAAGATCATTTTCAGTTATAAAGTCTTCTATTATTTTTCCTTTATTATTGATATTTGTACATCCCCATAGTTTACTATGTCCATTGAAATCTCCAACTACCATAAAAGGGTGAGGTAATTGTTCAACAAGATTCTCTAAATCATTTTGTTTTAATGGCGAGTTTGGAGGTATATAAATGGAACAAATTGTAAATGTTTTTGAAAGTGTAACCTTGGCAGCAATGGCCTGTAAATTTGTAGTCAAGTCTATTTTACTATGTGGAACAGTCTTGTTTATGAGAATGGATGATCCACCAGATGCCTTTTGACAATCATTATTTATAAAATTAAACATGATAAAATCTTTAAAAAATATATTGTCAGTCGGTTTTAGGAAAGTTTCTTGCAAACAAAGGATATTTGGTGAAAGCAGAGATATAAGTATTAAAATCTCATTATAGTTTGCTTTTAGTCCCCGACAGTTCCATTGTATTATTGTATTATTCTTATCCATTATTTACGGAGAGAAGATTAAAAAATGGTACATAAAAAGATTACATTTTAGTGTTGGGAGGTGGATCTGGTACCAGCTCCATGTCTTCATGTTCTAATGAAGAGAATTTATTCGATTGTTTTATGGGATCCACTGATCCCTTCGGTGGTCTATCTGAGTTTTGTTTCAGGTTGCTAGGTCCATTTGGTTTATTTGTTTTTTTTTGTTGGTTCGTTTTACTCTGTGATGAGTTTGATTTAATAACAGATGTTGATCGGGATTTACGAGATGTTGATTGGGATGAGGATTGAGAAGATAAGTGAGTTTTTGTTTTGTCATTGGAACTGTTTTTGGCTTCGGATTTTTCGGTAATAATTTCAGTAATAATTTCAGTTTGAGTGTATGCATTTTTCATTATTGGCTTATTTATTGCTGATTGAACTATTTTAGAGTATGATATATCTGGTTTATTTTCCTGATTTTTCCTTGCTTCGAAGTAAGAGATATTTTGTGAGCACTTTATTTTCATGATTTCTTTTTCTTTTATCCAAGTTTCGCATTTGTTCGATTTTGAGATGTGATCTTTTTTACAGTTTACGCATTTTGATTGATTGGGGGGCAATTTGCGGTAAGG
Source organism: Archivesica marissinica (assembly GCA_014843695.1). Taxonomy (NCBI): domain Eukaryota; kingdom Metazoa; phylum Mollusca; class Bivalvia; order Venerida; family Vesicomyidae; genus Archivesica; species Archivesica marissinica. The sequence continues at coordinate 50,571,855 of CM026402.1, read as the reverse complement.
TGATCGTTTTCACCCATACCACAATTTTCACAAATGGAGTATTTTGTAATTTTACAGTTGTCTTCATGGTGGCCAAATTTTTGGCAGTTGAAACATCGAAGTGGATTTGGTATATATAATTCGACATTTATATTTCTATAAAAGATTTTCAGATTTGGTGGAATAACTGTGTTGTTGAAGGTTAATAAAATTGTATTAGTTTCAAAAAATTGGCCGTCTTTTTTGTACATGAATCTTTTAGCTTGAGTGACGCCTTGTGGAGTTAAATTTTTAACAATATCTTCGTTCGAGACTCCTTTTAAAATGTGATCTTTGATTATACCTTTGGAACTGTTTAGAGATCTGTGTTCCGTTATAGTAACATCAATGTCGTATATTTGTTTTATTTTTAAAATATTTTCAGTTTGTGATCTGGATTTAGTTTCAATAAGTAACGTTTGGTTTCTTAGTTTTTTTTACAGATTTTGGTGATCCAATTAAACTTTCCAATGATTTTTCGATAACAAATGGAGATAGTGAGCCAATTTTTTTTTCATGCATTTCTGATTCAATAATGAAGAATTTTGGATACGCTTTAAGTGGTATTTCTGATTCGTCTGATGGTCGTGGTCGTTTTAGGGAATTTTGGGAAGCCATGGTTATTGTTTTGATGTTCAACAGAAGAGGGCACCACCCGCCTCGGAGTCCTACCAGGGAACGCAGTTTAGAGGTGGTATTCCTACCTCTAGCGTTAATGCTACTCTTCTGTCATACTCTACTGATAGTAGAGGAAACTGTGATCCTGCCAGTAACTGGACAGTCACACAGATCCCCTATCTATCCATCGATTAACCCGTTAAGCCGCCGCTCATAAGAATCTACTTTAAGAAAGGACAAAAGGTAGTCAACACACGGTTTGTATCTGACGATACATATATAGTAAGAAAGATAGGCAGATAAGTTTTTCGATTCCAGAGCAAGGCACGACTAGCCGATTGTCTAGGCCCGGGCCCAACCCAGACGCCACGTCTATCCGAAGCCAGGGTCGAAGTAGTGTGTTAGGAGCTGGAGATCCCCGAGCCCCCTCAACTACCAGAATCCCTATTTCCGGTTTACGGGTCGCCACCTACGGCAAACTGGTGGCGTCTGTTTTATCAGGGGATTTCACCCCAACCATCACAGACGTAAAATGATCTATATATTGTATCCCTACAGACAAGGGGTTAATCGATTTGTTTCAAAAAGTTTCGTAAGCTAGGTGAAGGCCTAAACATACTACTAGTTAGATGATACATTGGAGTACGGTTAGATGATACATTGGAGTACTGAACTATTTGGAAGATGTTACGTGGATATTCCATGTGAAAAATATTTCAAATAATCAAACAGTGGGATAAAATTTGTTCCCAATTTTGTATAAATTGTGCATAGTGATACGAGAATAGAAAATGTGAAACGTACACAACACAAATGGTGATAAATACAGATGAATGTTACAATCTTCGTCCCGTGCGCTACCCACAGGCACAAATGGTAAACAAATGAGCATGTTAATATATGATATAGCAAGGATAGAGAGAAAAGACATACATGCAGGGTTTGGGAAGGGAAAAATATTTACCTAAAGAGATTTAATTTATTTAAAATCATTTATTTATATTTTTGTTAAACCTAGTTTGTTTTGTTCGTTTGTTTTGTTCATTTGTTTTTGTTTAGTTTTATTGTTCGCGTGTTTGAAATCCTAACAGTATAGTATTACGATATTTTAAACATAAGTTTAATAAATTAGAAAGTTTTGTGTTGTATTTAATTTCTCAGTTTTAATGGTTATATTTTTATATTTTCTAACGCGTTTTACATTTCAGTTCTGTGGTATATTTATTTTTCAAGACTTTATTTAGTTTTAGGATATGTATTTGAATTTAAATTTTAGAATATGTTTTTGGTGGAACGCGGTCGGCTGGTTTCGTGGGGGTTTTACCCAACCTGCACACCAGCCAGGCAGCAGTGAATTTCTTTTGCCCCCAGCCGCTGGGGCGGCCCTTGTAGTACAATGAGATCCCTGTACACATACATCTGCACCAGTGTATTTCTATATGAACTGTCCCAGTGTACAGTCCCTGTAGTACAATGAGATCCCTGTACACATACATCTGCACCAGTGTATTTCTATATGAACTGTCCCAGTGTACAGTCCCTGTAATACAATGAGATCCCTGTACACATACATCTGCACCAGTGTATTTCTATATGAATGGGCATAGTGTACAGTCCCTGTAGTACAATGAGATCCCAGTACACATACAGCTGCACCAGTGTATTTCTATATGAACCGTCCCAGTGTACAGTCCCTGTAGTACAATGAGATCCCTGTACACACAGCTGCACCAGTGTATTTCTATATGAACTGTCCAGTGTACAATCCCTGTAATACAACGAGATCCCTGTACACATACAGCTGCACCAGTGTATTTCTATATGACCTGTCCCAGTGTACAATCCCTGTAGTACAATGAGATCCCTGTACACATACAGCTGCACCAGTGTATTTCTATATGAACTGTCCAGTGTACAATCCCTGTAGGAGACTCCTGTGGAGATTTATTACCTAACTTGAAAACGAACCGAAATTTATGAGACAATTGACTATGACATAAATTATTCAATTATACATTGTATACAGTATATATCTAAAACAGTATATATCTATATATCTAAAACAGTATATATCTATATATCTAAAACAGTATATATCTATATATCTAAAACAGTATATATCTAAAACAGTATATATCTAAAACAGTATATATCTAAAACAGTATATATCTAAAACAGTATTTATATATCTAACAGTATATATCTAAAACAGTATATATCTATATATCTAAAACAGTATATATCTAACAGTATATATCTAAAACAGTATATATCTAAAACAGTATATATCTAAACAGTATAAACAGTATATATCTAAAACAGTATATATCTAAAACAGTATATATCTATATATCTAAAACAGTATATATCTAAAACAGTATATATCTAAAACAGTATATATCTAAAACAGTATATATCTATATATCTAAAACAGTATATATCTAAAACAGTATATATCTATATATCTAAAACAGTATATATCTAAAACAGTATATATATCTAAAACAGTATATATCTAAAACAGTATATATCTATATATCTAAAACAGTATATATCTAAAACAGTATATATCTAAAACAGTATATATCTAAAACAGTATATATCTATATATCTAAAACAGTATATATCTAAAACAGTATATATCTATATATCTAAAACAGTATATATCTAAAATTTGATCAACTGGCAAACATGGAGAAACATGAAGCAATTATTTAACAACGGCAGCAGACGGCGATACGATCACAAACAGCTGATTTTGTACTTACTGTTTACTTTTCTGGTAACAGTACACTATGGTAAACACAAGTAACGGTAGAACAACGGCAGCAAACAGCAATACAATCACCACCAGCAATATGCCAGATTGACCGGTGGATGTTCCATCGTGTAGTGATTCGTGTGCTATAATATCATCCGACAGTGTGCAGTTGTTTGGTGTAGTGACACCGTCGTCAGGTAGTCCAATGTCATCTACTGGCTTAGTTAATTCTTTTATCTCTTCACCTGCAGACGAAGATAGAGAAAATTGTAGCTTGGTCTTGACTGGTGTAGTGAAACCATAAGGTCCTTGTAGTTTGTTCTTGACCGGTGTAGTGAAAACATAAGGTCCTTGTAGTTTGGTCTTGACCGGTGTAGTGGAAACATAAGGTCCTTGTAGTTTGGTCTTGACCAGTGTAGTGAAACCATAAGGTCCTTGTAGTTTGGTCTGGTCAAGTGTATTGAAACCATAAGGTACTTGTAGTTTGGTCTTGACCGGTGTAGTGAAACCATAAGGTCCTTGTAGTTTGGTCTTGACCAGTGTAGTGAAACCATAAGGTACTTGTAGTTTGGTCTGGTCAGGTGTATTGAAACCATAAGGTACTTGTAGTTTGGTCTGGTCAGGTGTATTGAAACCATAAGGTCCTTGCAGTTTGGTCTGGTCAGGTGTATTGAAACCATAAGATACTTGTAGTTTGGTCTTGAGCGATGTAGTGAAACCATAAGGTCCTTGTAGTTTGGTCTGGTCAGGTGTATTGAAACCATAAGGTACTTGTAGTTTGGTCTTGACCGGTGTAGTGAAACCATAAGGTCCTTGCAGTTTGTTCTGGTCAGGTGTATTGAAACCATAAGGTACTTGTAGTTTGGTCTTGACCGGTGTAGTGAAACCATAAGGTCCTTGTAGTTTGGTCTGGTCAGGTGTATTGAAACCATAAGATACTTGTAGTTTGGTCTTGAGCGATGTAGTGAAACCATAAGGTCCTTGTAGTTTGGTCTTGATCGGTGTATTGAAACCATAAGGTACTGATTTTTCTGTTTCATCACCTGCAGAATAAGATGAGACAACCATGGTTCTGATGGTAAATATTTATAATGTTCTGTCTGGCCTATGTCATATTTGTATATCTGCTGCAAATATACAAAGTTCAGTTAAGAGTAAAAGGAAGGACAAAACTGACAACTGCCACCTGGAGGTCATGAAGAAATTCCAAAAACATACAATACTAATAACCTCTGGAGGCATCGCCCCCTGGTAAATAAACATACAATACTAATAACCTCTGGAGGCATCGCCCCTTGGTAAATAAACATACAATACTAATAACCTCTGGCGGCATCGCCCCCTGGTTAATAAATAAACATACAATACTAATAACCTCTGGAGGCATCGCCCCCTGGTAAATAAATAACAATACTAATAACCTCTGGAGGCATCGCCCCCTGGTAAATAAACATACAAATCATGTTGCATTCCAATGATTGTCTGGACATAAGAATGTCCTTTGTCCAGGAGGAATAACCTCTCACATACAAGCACCTCCATTATTTATTAAACATTGTCTACCGTGACATATTCCTTCACTGGTACGATCTCTGTAAATCGGGTTTAACGAATCCCATGCAGCAAATACATCCGTCATTATTCATAGAACATGTAACCACATTACATACCTGGACAAGTGTTATTATTTCCTCCACTGTTTGGGCACATACATGTCCTCTGGCCCTCGGGTTTAAGGAGACATATATGAGAACATAAACATGTAACCACATTACATACCTGGACAAGTGTTATTATTTCCTCCATTGTTTGGGCACATACATGTCCTCTGGCCCTCGGGTTTAAGGAGACATATACGAGTACAGCCCCCGTTACCTATGGAGCACACCGTCTGCACAACTGCAAGGGGAAAAGTAAGACATTTACTACATTACATATTTGTTCAAATATCCCCATGCTAAAAGTGTTTTACGTTTATCGTCGCTACCGGTTGCCCATATGAGCGACGCCTCCTGAAGAGATTTGTCATTTTAGGTTTTTGTAGGATAGTGCAATGATACAGACAGAGACCCATTCCAGAGTCTCCTCTGGTTCTTTTATGTACACGATGTAAAGCTCCTACACGAGACCTCGGTTTAAAGTCACATCCGAAAGATTGTGGGCACAATGTAAGTGTGCATATGCGGGCACAATGTAAGTGTGCATATGTGGGCACAATGTAAGTGTGCATATGTGGGCACAATGTAAGTGAGTGTACAGACAGATCTGTAGTAAATAAACATGTGTACAGACAGATCTGTAGTAAATAAACATGAGTGTACAGACAGATCTGTAGTAAATAAACATGAGTGTACAGACAGATGTGTAGTAAATAAGTGTACAGACAGATGTGTAGTAAATAAACATGAGTGTACAGACAGATGTGTAGTAAATAAACACGAGTGTACAGACAGATGTGTAGTAAATAAACACGAGTGTACAGACAGATGTGTAGTAAATAAACACAAGTGTACAGACGGATCTGTAGTAAATAAACATGAGTGTACAGACAGATGTGTAGTAAATGAACACGAGTGTACAGACAGATCTGTAGTAAATAAACGCGAGTGTACAGACAGATCTGTAGTAAATAAACATGAGTGTACAGACAGATCTGTAGTAAATAAACGCGACTGTACAGACAGATCTGTAGTAAATAAACGCGAGTGTACAGACAGATGTGTAGTAAATAAACGCGAGTGTACAGACAGATCTGTAGTAAATAAACGCAAGTGTACAGACGGACTCGATTTTTTTCGCAACAATTACCTACTATAACACAGGAGCCGGTCACAAGCTATTTGAGAGGCTAAAGTGTTCTATATGTATTATATAGCCTATCAATAGATTGTTGACTGGCTCCTAAATATAAGTGAGCAGACAATATATTATACCATTCATAGGCAGAGTATGATCCATGCCGTACAAACTACCAACACCTAGGGGAACATCCATCACCACTGGTACCCTGGACATCACTGGTCCAGCAACAACAGACTGTTCGGCCCCGGGTACCATCGACTTCTCTATATAGTGCAAGTGTCTGGTATTGAGGTCGCTGTAGTAGATTCTAGTGTTTGTAACTACGATGCTGTATGGATGGGAATTCCTGAAATAATGATTCTTCGGCATAGGTTGTTGGCAGACAACCTGTTTGAGCATGCATGGCGTAATGGACACAGTGGGCGCCTCACAGCCGAGTGCTTGCCAGTTACAGCTCCACAAGAACAATGGCGGTAATGCTTTAATTAAACAAACATTTTAATTCCGCATTGCCACATTGAATTCCATCAGGCACGAGGTCTCAAGAGCGATTAAAACTAATGTTATATAAGAACTTATTTCATAACCGAATTACAATTATTTCAGGTACAGGCCGACGTCCATGTAGAACCACCAGCCTTCAGCCAGCTAAATTGTTATCTCGCATGAAATATCTTCAAATATCCTGATGGATTTCAAGAACCTGCAGCAATGCAAGAACCTGCAGCAATGCAAGAACCTGCAGCAACTTTTTTATTTTATGTCCCATCAGCACAATTATTAAATACCACAGAGCAGAAAAAGAGCAACCTGGGTGCAATACACACTACTCATTATTCAATTATACAATGTATACATCCAATTAGGCCGTGCATGCGTCAATTAGGCCGCGCGTGCGTCCAATTAGGCCGTGTGTGCATCCAATTAGGCTGCGCATGCGTCCAATTAGGCCGTGCATACATCCAATTAGTACGCGCATACATCCAATTAGGCCGCGCATACATCCAATTAGGCCGTGCATACATCCAATTAGTACGCGCATACATCCAATTAGGCCACGCGTACATCCAATTAGGCCGCGCGTACATCCAATTAGGCCGCGCGTACATCCAATTAGGCCGCGCGTACATCCAATTAGGCCGCGCGTACATCCAATAAGGCCGCGCATACATCCAATTAGGCCACGCATACATCCAATTAGGCCACGCATACATCCAATTAGGCCACACATGCATCCAATTAGGCCACGCATGCATCCAATTAGGCCAGGCATGCATCCAATTAGGCCAGGCATACATCCAATTAGGCCAGGCATACATCCAATTAGGCAGGCATACATCCAATTAGGCAGGCATACATCCAATTAGGCCAGGCATACATCCAATTAGGCATGTGTATATCTAATTAGGCCATGCATACATCCAATTAGGCCATGCATACATCCAATTAGGCTGCGCATACATCCAATTAGGCCACGCATACATCCAATTAGGCCGCGCGTACATCCAATTGGGCCGCGCGTACATCCAATTAGGCCGCGCATACATCCAATTAGGCTGCACATACATCCAATTAGGCCGCGCATACATCCAATTAGGCCGCGCATACATCCAATTAGGCCGCGCATACATCCAATTAGGCCACGCATACATCCAATTAGGCCGCGCACACATCCAATTAGGCCGCACATGCATCCAATTAGGCCATGCATGCATCCAATTAGGCCAGGCATACATCCAATTAGGCCAGGCATACATCCAATTAGGCCAGGCATACATCCAATTAGGCCAGGCATACATCCAATTAGGCATGTGTACATCCAATTAGGCCATGCATACATCTAATTGGGCCATGCATACATCCAATTAGGCCATGCATACATCCAATTAGGCATGTGTATATCTAATTAGGCCATGCATACATCCAATTAGGCCATGCATACATTCAATTAGGCCATGCATACATCCAATTAGGCATGTGTATATCTAATTAGGCCATGCATACATCCAATTAGGCCATGCATACATTCAATTAGGCCATGCATACATCTAATTGGGTCATGCATACATCTAATTGGGCCATGCATACATCCAATTAGGCCATGCATACATCCAATTGGGCCATGCATACATCCAATTGGGCCAGGCATACATCCAATTAGGCCATGCATACATCCAATTGGGCCATGCATACATCCAATTGGGCCATGCATACATTCAATTAGGCCATGCATACATCCAATTAGGCATGTGTATATCTAATTAGGCCATGCATACATCCAATTAGGCCATGCATACATCTAATTGGGCCATGCATACATCTAATTGGGCCATGCATACATCCAATTAGGCCATGCATACATCCAATTGGGCCATGCATACATCCAATTGGGCCAGGCATACATCCAATTAGGCCATGCATACATCCAATTGGGCCATGCATACATCCAATTGGGCCATGCATACATTCAATTAGGCCAGGCATACATCCAATTAGGCCATGCATACATCCAATTAGGCCATGCATACATTCAATTAGGCCAGGCATACATCCAATTAGGCATGTGTATATCTAATTAGGCCATGCATACATCCAATTAGGCCATGCATACATTCAATTAGGCCAGGCATACATCCAATTGGGCCATGCATACATCCAATTGGGCCATGCATACATCCAATTGGGCCATGCATACATCCAATTGGGCCATGCATACATCCAATTGGGCCATGCATACATCCAATTGGGCCATGCATACATCCAATTAGGCATGTGTACATCCAATTATTCCATGCATACATCCAATTAGGCATGTGTACATCCAATTAGGCATGTGTACATCCAATTATTCCATGCATACATCCAATTAGGCATGTGTACATCCAATTATTCCATGCATACATCCAATTAGGCATGTGTACATCCAATTATTCCATGCATACATCCAATTAGGCATGTGTACATCCAATTATTCCATGCATACATCCAATTAGGCATGTGTATATCCAATTAGGCCAGGCATACATCCAATTAGGCATGTGTATATCCAATTATTCCATGCATACATCTAATTAGGCATGTGTATATCCAATTAGGCCAGGCATACATCCAATTAGGCATGTGTATATCCAATTAGGCCAGGTCTGTTTAGCTATCAATCAGCTGTCCCACAATCTACAAAACCTCCATAGATATTACTGGAACTACAGAGATTCTGACGTATTTTGAACTACATGTACATTGTCAATGTATGTGATATTGATAATGGCGCTTCTATGTGGCAAAGAGTTAACTGTTTAAAGTATATATAAAGTATATATATATATATATAAAGTATATATAAAGTATATATAAAGCTACGGCTAGAAGAAATATGCATACAGATGAAACCGTCTTATTCTTCCAGTTGAAGAAAACACGTTTAACAATAGTTTGTTTGTTCAGGTTTTACGCCTGCATCAGCACCATTTTGGGCTATATCTTTGGGCAGCTTACCTAACACCATTCCTGGGCAGGCTCCAGCGGTTAACCAGTACTTGGTGCACAAACCTCAGTAAGAAACTGCCAACTATTCATATAAATGAGACGCAACCTCGCGCTCAAATAGACATCAAGCAAGGTCGATAAACAGTAGTCTCCAAAGACATAATACACCTTGCAACACCTCGATATTGGAACGACGTACTAACCACTAGCCAAACGTATACACGTCTTACCTCGATTGATTCAAAAGGAGCTTTCCTCTGCCACCTTCATCATCAAGATTAATATAGCCAATCATGTCCAGCTTTGAATCTGTCCAATACAAGGTCTTCTTGGGGTCATTTGACCCTGTTTCCATGGTGACTGGTGTTGCTATGACAACCATATTAGGATGACCTCCATCAATAAGGATGAATGTATTGCAGTGTGTACCATCCATATGACATTGTAGTATCCTTGGCAACTGTCCCCAGTCACAGATATACATGTACCTACAGAACAAATGTAGAATACTTGGCAACTGTCCCCAGTCACACACACATATACACAATGGGCTTAATTGCAATATATAATTATATACTGTGCATTTAGTGCAGACTTCTTTATCTAAAAACAATAAAAACAGTTCAAATATATTTATGTATCATGTTTAAACAATTACCCATTTTCTGGATCTACAGTTATTCCCCTTGGTTTATGGAGGTCGGAGATTATCTGTGTTGAAAATGTCCCATCCACTCTACCTACATAGACTTGTCCCTGAAAAAGAAATTACCAAGTGTCAAAATAATTTGAGCAATTTGAATTTTGAACATTATTAAAATAACGATAACGTCCATATATACATTTGTTTAAGTTTTACAATAAAGATAGTATACAGCTGCCCCAGGCGCACAGATATGTATACAGCTGCCCCAGGCGCACATATCTGTATACAGCTGCCCCAGGCGCACAGATATGTATACAGCTGCCCCAGGCGCACAGATATGTATACAGCTGCCCCAGGCACACAGATGTATACAGCTGCCCCAGGCACAGAGATGTATACAGCTGCCCCAGGCACAGAGATGTATACAGCTGCCCCAGGCACAGAGATGTATACAGCTGCCCCAGGCACAGAGATGTATACAGCTGCCCCAGGCACAGAGATGTATACAGCTGCCCCAGGCACACAGATATGTATACAGCTGCCCCAGATATGTATACAGCTGCCCCAGGCACAGATATGTATACAGCTGCCCCAGGCACAGAGATATGTATGTATACAGCTGCCCCAGGCACAGAGATATGTATGTATACAGCTGCCCCAGGCACAGAGATATGTATGTATACAGCTGCCCCAGAGATATGTATGTATACAGCTGCCCCAGGCACATATATGTATGTATACAGCTGCCCCAGGCACAGAGATATGTATGTATACAGCTGCCCCAGGCACAGATATGTATGTATACAGCTGCCCCAGGCACAGAGATATGTATGTATACAGCTGCCCCAGGCACAGAGATATGTATGTATACAGCTGCCCCAGGCACAGAGATATGTATGTATACAGCTGCCCCAGGCACAGATATATGTATGTATACAGCTGCCCCAGGCACAGATATGTATGTATACAGCTGCCCCAGGTACAGAGATGTATACAGCTGCCCCAGGCAGAGAGATGTATACAGCTGCCCCAGGCGTAGATAAGCCCCAGGCAGAGAGATGTATAGTTGGGCAGAGATATGTATGCTGCCAGGTACAGAGATGTATACAGCTGCCCCAGGCGCAGAGATGTATACAGCTGCCCCAGGCGTAGAAAAGCCGCAGGCAGAGAGATGGATAGAGAATGTCTCTGGGTACAATACCCTTGTAAACCATGCCTCATGGCTATATACAGCTGCCCCAGGCACAGAGATGGATAGAGAATGTCTCGGGGGTACAATACCCTTGTAAACCATGCCTCATGGCTATATACAGCTGCCCCAAGCACAGAGATGGATAGAGAATGAATCGGGGGTACTACAATACCCTTGTAAACCATGCCTCATGGCTATATACAGCTGCCCCAGGCACAGAGATGGATAGAGAATGTCTCGGGGTACAATACCAGTGTAAACCATGCCTCCTGGCTATATACAGCTGCCCCAGGCACAGAGATGGATAGAGAATGTCTCGGGGTACAATACCCTTGTAAACCATACCTCCTGGCTATATACAGCTGCCCCAGGCAGAGAGATGGATAGAGAATGTCTCTGGGTACAATACCATTGTAAACCATACCTCCTGGCTATATACAGCTGCCCCAGGCACAGAGATGGATAGAGAATGTCTCGGGGTACAATACCCTTGTAAACCATACCTCCTGGCTAAATACAGCTGCCCCAGGCAGAGAGATGGATAGAGAATGTCTCTGGGTACAATACCCTTGTAAACCATACCTCCTGGCTATATACAGCTGCCCCAGGCACAGAGATGGATAGAGAATGTCTCTGGGTACAATACCCTTGTAAACCATGCCTCCTGGCTATATACAGCTGCCCCAGGCAGAGAGATGGATAGAGAATGTCTCTGGGTACAATACCCTTGTAAACCATACCTCCTGGCTATATACAGCTGCCCCAGGCACAGAGATGGATAGAGAATGTCTCTGGGTACAATACCCTTGTAAACCATACCTCCTGGCTAAATACAGCTGCCCCAGGCAGAGAGATGGATAGAGAATGTCTCTGGGTACAATACCCTTGTAAACCATACCTCCTGGCTATATACAGCTGCCCCAGGCACAGAGATGGATAGAGAATGACTCGGGGGTACTACAATACCCTTGTAAACCATGCCTCATAGCTATATACAGCTGCCCCAGGCAGAGAGATGGATAGAGAATGTCTTGGGGTACAATATCCTTGTAAACCATGCCTCATGGCTATATACAGCTGCCCCAGGCAGAGAGATGGATAGAGAATGACTCGGGTACAATACCCTTGTAAACCATGCCTCCTGGCTATATACAGCTGCCCCAGGCACAGAGATGGATAGAGAATGTCTCGGGGTACAATACCCTTGTAAACCATGCCTCCTGGCTATATACAGCTGCCCCAGGCACAGATAGAGAATGTCTCTGGGTACAATACCATTGTAAACCATACCTCCTGGCTATATACAGCTGCCCCAGGCACAGAGATGGATAGAGAATGTCTCTGGGTACAATACCCTTGTAAACCATGCCTCCTGGCTATATACAGCTGCCCCAGGCACAGAGATGGATAGAGAATGTCTCTGGGTACAATACCCTTGTAAACCATGCCTCCTGGCTATATACAGCTGCCCCAGGCACAGATATGGATAGAGAATGACTCCGGTACAATACCCTTGTAAACCATGCCTCCTGGCTATATACAGCTGCCCCAGGCAGAGAGATGGATAGAGAATGTCTCGGGGGGGGTACAATACCCTTGTAAACCATGCCTCATGGCTATATACAGCTGCCCCAGGCACAGAGATGGATAGAGAATGTCTCTGGGTACAATACCATTGTAAACCATACCTCTGGCTATATACAGCTGCCCCAGGCAGAGAGATGGATAGAGAATGACTCGGGTACAATACCCTTGTACACCATGCCTCATAGCTATATACAGCTGCCCCAGGCACAGAGATGGATAGAGAATGACTCGGGTACAATACCCTTGTACACCATGCCTCATAGCTATATACAGCTGCCCCAGGCACAGAGATGGATAGAGAATGACTCCGGTACAATACCCTTGTAAACGAGACCTCCCGATTCTTAAAGCAGTTTGTAGTATCCATCAAAAATTTTTAAAGTGGCAAATACTCTAATGGAATTTCAATACAATAACCTCTCCACAGGGATTGAACCCACAATGATTGAGTAGTCCAGAGCATTCACCACTCCATGTTACCACCCTACTCCTCAACCTGAACTTATCAGCCATTTTTATATAATGTATAATATTTATTTTTATACACACACAACTTTTAAACACTCCTTCCTGGTACTATTTTTGTCGCGGTAAAATATATATATTTTTTTTAAATCAGTGGCATTGGTACTTGTTTGAATCGAACCAAGTCATTAGAATATGTTCAATTGATCTGTAAATTTTGTATATCTACCCCGGTTTGAATGTCAATCAAAACAAAGTACAATGTACAAATGTAGTGCCATTATTGATCACAAATATTTAAGTCATTATAATGTGTTCTACGTTTTGGAAGATATATTTAAACTGAACACAAAAGTAAATAGATTAACCCCAAAGAAACATGCCAATTATATATAATAATCAATACATTAGTTAATATTTTGTCTTTCAGTTATTTAAAACCTGGTTTTCAGTTATGATGTGTAGGAATTATAACACAGGCCATAGGCCTGCGTGGTGGTTAATGCCGGTGGTCAGAATGACAAAAAATGTTTATTCGACTATAAATAACTAATACAAATATTATTTCGATTCTAATATGACAATATATCTAAGCAGCACAAAAATGCTAGTACGTCGTGTGACGTCTGGACGTCGCTCGTTAAACAATGTTTTATTGCAGATTTAAACTCGGTAAATTCCTACTTTTATTATACAGTCAAACCTGTCTTAAGCAGCCAGCCAAGGGAATATCAGAAAATGTTGCTTAGCACAGGTGGCTGCTTAATAGAGGTCAAATGTATAATAAAACAGCATATTGGGAATCTGGAAACTGGCTGCTTAATACATGTTGGCTGCTTAATAGAGGTGACCACTAACCGGTTTAACTGTATACAGAAAAAATAGCAAGCCATGTTAGAATACTGTATTAAACAAACAATTTGAAAATTGTAGACTGGAGAAATATGGATTGATAAATTACCACAATTGACCACCGTCAGTTTGTGCGTCTGTGTGTGAACAGGACAACAAAAAATAGTTGGATGGATTTGGATGAAACTTTGTGGATATATAGCGGATTTGTCCAGTAGGAAATTATTCAATTTTGGGATAAATCAGTCAAGGCCTGCAGTCAGTGTGTCCAAATACCAAATCTAGTCTATAATTGCTATAGATGAAATGTCACATGGACTACAACACAAATAGATGCATAAAGAAAGACCTCACATGGACTACAACACAAATAGATGCATAAAGAAAGACCTCACATGGACTACAACACAAATAGATGCATAAAGAAAGACCTCACATGGACTACAACACAAATAGATGCATAAAGAAAGACCTCGCATGGACTACAACACAAATAGATGCATAAAGAAAGACCTCACATGGACTACAACACAGATAGATGCATAAAGAAAGACCTCACATGGACTACTAAACAAATAGATGCATAAAGAAATACCTCACATGGACTACAAACAAATAGATGCATAAAGAAAACCTCACATGGACTACAAAACAAATAGATGCATAAAGACAGACCTCACATGGACTACAACACAAATAAATGCATAAAGAAAGACCTCACCAAAATATGGAAAAGAACACGATATTTTAATGCTATGCTATTTTTATTTTAGGACAACGTTTTCTCTATTCGATGACTCAAATATATAAACTATAAAGTATGCCTACTGCAATAAGTTACGGTTTGGAGAAATAAGTAGATATATGTATTTGACTCATGTTGTGCAGAATGTGAGCGACATCCAAAGTGACAACTGTCAGATGTGTGAAGAACCGATACAGATCTATGCATGACGAACCGATACAGATCTATGCATGAAGAACCGATACAGATCTATGCATGAAGAACCGATACAGATCTATGCATGAAGAACCGATACAGATCTATGCATGAAGAACCGATACAGATCTATGCATGAAGAACCGATACAGATCTATGCAACCGATACAGATCTATGCATGAAGAACCGATACAGATCTATGCAACCGATACAGATCTATGCATGAAGAACCGATACAGATCTATGCAACCGATACAGATCTATGCATGAAGAACCGATACAGATCTATGCATGAAGAACCGATACAGATCTATGCAACCGATACAGATCTATGCATGAAGAACCGATACAGATCTATGCAACCGATACAGATCTATGCATGAAGAACCGATACAGACCTATGCATGAAGAACCGATACAGATCTATGCATAAAGAACCGATACAGCTCTGTGCATGAAGAACCGATACAGCTCTGTGCATGAAGAACCGATGCAGCTCTGTGCATGAAGAACCGATGCAGCAGATCTAAAGGTAAATTTCCATATCTCAATAATATTCTTAAAGTGTAAATGACTGTGTGCAAGGCAAACTTCCATGCCTCTATAAGAATCTTAAAGTGTAAATGACTCGGTGTGCAAGGGAAACTTTCATGCCTCTATAAGAATCTTGATGTGTAAATGCCTCGGTGTGCAAGGGAAACTTCCATGCCTCTATAAGAATCTTAAAGTGTAAATGCCTCGGTGTGCAAGACAAACTTCCATGCCTCTATAAGAATCTTGATGTGTAAATGCCTCGGTGTGCAAGGGAAACTTCCATGCCTCTATAAGAATCTTGATGTGTAAATGACTCGGTGTGCAAGGCAAACTTCCATGCCTCTATAAGAATCTTGATGTGTAAATGACTCGGTGTGCAAGGCAAACTTCCATGCCTCTATAAGAATCTTGATGTGTAAAAGACCCCATGTGCAAGGGAAACTTCCATGCCTCTATAAGAATCTTGATGTGTAAAAGACTCCATGTGCAAGGGAAACTTCCATGCCTCTATAAGAATCTTGATGTGTAAAAGACTCCATGTGCAAGGGAAACTTCCATGCCTCTATAAGAATCTTGATGTGTAAATGACTCCATGTGCAAGGGAAACTTCCATGCCTCTATAAGAATCTTGATGTGTAAAAGACTCCATGTGCAAGGGAAACTTCCATGCCTCTATAAGAATCTTGATGTGTAAATGACTCGGTGTGCAAGGCAAACTTCCATGCCTCTATAAGAATCTTGAAGAAAAACAGTGCATGATTTACTGATCTTATGAATATTTTTAAATCGTATTCATCAATTCCAATTGTATGTATATATATATGCTTACTATAAGCAATGTTATTGTGCTTTGTGCATAAAATGTTGAATTGAATTGAATTGAATTGGCAAATTATCAACCTCTATTAAACATATTTTACGACTTCTCATATTTCACTATTTGTCTATTATAATATATAATACTCATATTTCACTATTTGTCTATTATAATATATAATACAGTTAAATATATTAAATACCAATTGCATATTTAATTTATTTGTCTCGCGAGATCGGCACATGAAATATGTTGCGACAATCGCACTCTAATGTATGCATGTGCCGGTCACATGACTTATAATTGGAAAACCCAAAAACAAATGAAAATGGCAGAGTATTTTGTCAAGTAAGTCAATCAATTAAAAATTATTAAGATAATGAAAGTTTTGCAATACAACTTGTAAAACTACACAATGGTCTAGTTAATTATATGAAATGTGAGATCGTACAGTGATCGCCAGATCGGAGTAGCTTCTTGTTATTACAGTTAAACCCGTCACATCCATTAAACAGCCAACCTGTATTAAGCAGCCAGTTTCGAGATTCCCAATATGTTGTTTTATTATACATTTCCCCTCTATTAAACAGCCACATGTGCTAAGCAGCCACTTTCTGGGATTTCCTTGGCTGGCTGCTTAAAGACAGGTTTGACTAATTTGTAAAGTGCCCATTTTCCATTTCGGCATAACATTTTGCTGTCAAGTCAAAACGCAAAGTTCTATGAATTTTGAAATTTTACAGGAGGGAAGAAAAAATTTATTAATTTTTTAATTAGAAGTACTAAGCTTCGTAGGTCGTTTTCTATTTCGCAGATATGAATTTAATGCTAATAGTACAGTAAGTGTCTTCATGTCATTTTCAAAGTGAAAAACAATAAAAATACGACTTTAATCCTGTATGTGTATAAGAATACAATCTTTGAACTCGCCAGGGGACGTCGTTTTAATGCATTAACCCTTTCCTTCATAGAGATTTAGGTTAATATACTATTATATCTCCATACAAACGACGGCCATTTAGCTATCATGCATTGGATAAGTAGTCGCCATATCTATCCCACCTCCATAGATATTACTGGGACTACATAGAGATTTAGGTTAATATACTATTATATCTCCATACAAACGACAGCCATTTAGCTATCATGCAGTGAATAAGTAGTCGCCATATCTATCCCACCTACATAGATATTACTGGGACTACATAGAGATTTAGGTTAATATACCAATATATCTCCATACAAACGACAGCCATTTAGCTATCATGCAGTGGATAAGTAGTCGCCATATCTATCCCACCTACATAGATATTACTGGAACTACATAGAGATTTAGGTTAATATACTAATATATCTCCATACAAACGACAGCCATTTAGCTATCATGCAGTGGATAAGTAGTCGCCATATCTATCCCACCTCCATAGATGTTACTGGGACTACATAGAGATTTAGGTTAATATACTAATATATCTCCATACAAACGACAGCCATTTAGCTATCATGCAGTGGATAGGTAGTCGCCATATCTATCCCACTTCCATAGATATTACTGCGACTACATAGAGATTTAGGTTAATATACTATTATATCTCCATACAAACGACAGCCATTTAGCTATCATGCAGTGGATAAGTAGTCGTCGTATCTATCCCCTATCCCACCTCCATAGATATTACTGGGACTACATGAGATTTAGGTTAATATACTATTATATCTCCATACTAATGACAGCCATTTAGCTATCGTGCAGTGGATAAGTAGTCGTATCTATCCCACCTCTGGTTATCACACAAGTTCCAAGATATAAACTGGTTTAAACGAAAACGATTCACAGCCCTGTAACTTGGTACAGGATGTTACTCAAAGATCAAGCTACCAAACAATCCAGTGGCGACAGACATCAGTTCTACGAGATGCCGGATCATAAAAACAGACCATTTTATTGGTAACTACAAGTAACTGAACACAAACCCGAATATTAACAATATAACAAACCAGCTATAACCGTCGCAGCGTAATTGTACCACGGTTTATATCAAACAACAAATTAACATCAATCATTCTAACTGCATGAATGTAACTGTTCTGAGTAATGATCTACTAGTATTTACTCATGAAAAATGTTGGTAAAGAACTGGCTTAAAACTAAACGCGTCACAGCTAACCCAACTGATGCTATACTTAGTTAATGTCACTCGTGAGTCAAGCTATACTTAGTTAATGTCACTCGTGAGTCAAGCTATACTTAGTTAATGTCACTCGTGAGTCAAGCTATACTTAGTTAATGTCACTAGTGGGTCAAGCTATACTTATTTAATGTCACTCGTGGGTCAAGCCATCAAAGAATGCATGATAATTTGACAGGATGACGGACATTAGTTCCACGATTCTTTGGAATGTTTACCGCTGTAGAGCTGAGGCGGTGACCACACAGCATGGCTGCACACTGTACTCGTCTTTGTAATTCTCTGAACTCGTGCTCAAACATCAGCTTGATTGTAATTTCACAATTGGGGCTGTAATATATGGCCCAAATGTATATAACTAAGGGATCCCCTGCTTTCATTCCTGGCCGAATTGTTGAATAATAGGACACATAGTGAACGTGGTACGGATGGATGGAATGAGGTACAGATGGAGGGAATGTGGTATGGATGGATGGAACGAGGTACGGATGGATGGAACATGGTACGAATGGATGGAACATGGTACGAATGGATGGAACGAGGTACGGATGGATGGAACATGGTACGAATGGATGGAACGAGGTACGGATGGATGGAACGTGGTACGGATGGATGGAACGTGGTACGGATGGATGGAACGTGGTACAGATGGAACATGTTTCGGTAATGGCATCCATGTTCTATGGCACAGATGTTTCTATTTTTGAGTGTTCTCTCAATTATACGGTGCATTTGGGTATGGCCTCGTTCATTCTAGTTTTGAGTAACTCGCACATTAAACTTCCGCCATAAATGGCATAACGCGTTTGATGGAACACAATTTCTGTTTTGAGGTACTGTAGCCATCAATCGCTATCAAGCATAATGTACGTTACTGTGTTGTTTAAGACTAGTTTCAATATAATCGCCTACCGGTAGACACGATGCAAACGAGATGGCAGAACCCATACTTTCGTTACAAAAGTAGCATTGTACTCGTTTGTTGTTTCCAAAAGTAGCATTGTACTCGTTTGTTGTTTCCAAAAGTAGCATTGTACTCGTTTGTTGTTTCCAAAAGTAGCATTGTACTCGTTTGTTGTTTCCAAAAGTAGCATTGTACTCATTTGTTGTTTCCAAAAGTACCATTGTACTCATTTGTTGTTTCCAAAAGTAGCATTGTACTCGTTTGTTGTTTCCAAAAGTAGCATTGTACTCGTTTGTTGTTTCCATAACAGTAAAATTATGGTATGTAAGTTTGGTTTTGTAATATAATTAGCATTCATTTTGGGGCAAAGTAAGATTGACCAAGTTCCTTTACAACTTTTGGAAACGGATCCCGTTTAGCATTGCATTTTATCACGCTCCTCGGCCCGAGCTACAGATTTTCGCTGAATGTGCAATAATTTGTATGTGTGTGTGTGTGCGAGCACATGTGTTTGTCCGAGTGAGCGTCTAAATCAATCAAATCAATCAAATCAATCAAATCGGCTAATGTATTTTCAATCATAGGTCGAATTTTGTTGGTAACCTGTCCAAATTTAATAGATTTTAGTAATGCGTCAACATGTGGAATATGCAACTGGTTCTATTTAACGTAGTATAATAACTCGCTTGAAAGAAACAAATTCATGATTAGGTATAGATAGCGAACCCATATGAAATAAATTGAGAAACAAGTAAATTAAGATTTATAAAATCAGATAATACTCTGAAAATCTGATATATTAACTTTTATCTTTTGTGTGTTTTACGTTTATTTATCGTCGCTACCGGTTGCCCATATGAGCGACGCCTCCTGAAGAGATTAGTCATTTTAGATTTTGGAGGATAGTGCATGATACAGACAGAGACCCATTCCAGAGTCTACTCTGGTTCTTTTACATGCACGGTGTAAAACACCGACACGAGACCTCGGTTTAACGTCCCATCTGAAAGACTGTTAATTTTATTAGGGTCAGACGGGGGATCGAACCTGCGATCCCTGGATTACCAGTCCAGCGTGTTACCACTGGACTACAGAACTTTTTATCTTTTGCTTGTATTCCAATTTCATACAGCCATCACATATTGTCTTGTACGACCATACGCGAGATACAACCGGGAAGGATTCCTATTGGTCGACAGAATACTCTCTACTTTTTGATAACTAGCCATTTTTCTCACTTTATTTAACATTGTAGGAAAGCCATGTATCTCGCCAGTAAGCTTACAACAGGCATATTATATAGAAATAAGTTGTATTACCTTCTATACGGCTTAATGGATGTCCAACATGAGGTATTAACATTTCTAGATCAAAAGACAAAATCTGGTTTCTCGTATCCATAGTAGATAATTTGCCGCAAAATTAAATTCTTCAAACAAAACATTCTACATGCCAATATTTAACCCTTTCAACCCCACAGGCCTCTAAATAGGCTTATGAAAAGTGTAGATCCAGATGAGCCGGCTCGTGACGAGCCGTCTCATCAGGATCTGCACTTTTTTGCCAGTAATAATTATTACTATTTTTAGATAAAATTACCCATTTTGATAAATGAACTGATCCAAATGTAATTTTCTTATTAATTTATTGGTCTAAAAATAGCATGCACCAGTCCATGTCAGTTACTTGGGGTTGAATGGGTTAATGTACGTTTTAGATTGTATTGTCAGATCCGGACTATTTCTTCTCTACACTGAAGGCCAGGGCCTCTATAAATATATTGAGTAGGTTGTGTTTATGCCAATGAAATAAAAAAGTTCCTGCAGTTAGCGTAGTAATACATTACAGTATTGCGTATTACTGTTGCTGTTTTTCATGTACACCAGTTTTGTCACATTGTTAAGGACCAGGGCCATAAAGTAGTACACAAACATTTTCTTTCCTTTGTTTTCAGAAAAGGTGGGAAAACCCCACGACGAACTCCATTACCCACGGTAAACAAGTTTTATTATCTTGGGTCGGTCACCTGTACATGGGTACAACAATCCACTTGTCCGCTGACATGGCGAACGGGTTATTTTAATATTTCGGACTGCTAGACACATTCCTTAATTTTTATTTAATGATATAAGAGTACACGCACAATCTACATGTCCGTACACGCACAATCTACATGTCCATACATGGACAATCTACATGTCCCTACACGCACAATCTACATGTCCCTACACGCACAATCTACATGTCCGTACACGCACAATCT
This sequence comes from Archivesica marissinica, assembly GCA_014843695.1. Lineage (NCBI taxonomy): Eukaryota > Metazoa > Mollusca > Bivalvia > Venerida > Vesicomyidae > Archivesica > Archivesica marissinica. The sequence goes on along the minus strand of CM026402.1, from coordinate 50,549,780 downwards.
ACATGTCCGTACACGCACAATCTACATGTCCGTACACGCACAATCTACATGTCCGTACACGCACAATCTACATGTCCGTACACGCACAATCTACATGTCCGTACACGCACAATCTACATGTCCGTACACGCACAATCTACATGTCCGTACACGCACAATCTACATGTCCGTACACGCACAATCTACATGTCCGTACAAGCACAATCTACATGTCCGTACACGCACAATCTACATGTCCGTACACGCACAATCTACATGTCCGTACACGCACAATCTACATGTCCGTACACGCACAATCTACATGTCCGTACACGCACAATCTACATGTCCGTACACGCACAATCTACATGTCCGTACACGCACAATCTACATGTCCGTACACGCACATCTACATGTCCGTACACGCACAATCTACATGTCCGTACACGCACAATCTACATGTCCGTACACGCACATCTACATGTCCGTACACGCACAATCTACTGTCCGTACACGCACAATTTGTGTGTCGTACACGCACAATCTACATGTCCGTACACGCACAATCTACATGTCCGTACACGCACAATCTACATGTCCGTACACGCACAATCTACATGTCCGTACACGCACAATCTACATGTCCGTACACGCACAATCTACATGTCCGTACACGTACAATCTACATGCATGTCGTAATCCATACATGTACAATCTACATGCATGTCGTAATCCGTACACGTACAATCTACATGCATGTCGTAATCCGTACATGCACAATCTACATGCATGTCGTAATCCGTACACGCACAATCTACATGCATGTCGTAATCCGTACACGTACAATCTACGCATGTCGTAATCCGTACAATCTACATGCATGTCGTAATCCGTACACGCACAATCTACATACATGTCGTAATCCGTACACGCACAATCTACATGTCGTAATCCGTACACGCACAATCTACATGCAGTAACCCGTACACGTACAATCTACATGCATGTCGTAATCCGTACACGCACAATCTACATGCATGTCGTAATCCGTACATGCACAATCTACATGCATGTCGTAATCCGTACACGTACAATCTACATGCATGTCGTAATCCGTACACGTACAATCTACATGCATGTCGTAATCCGTACATGTACAATCTACATGCATGTCGTAATCCGTACATGTACAATCTACATGCATGTCGTAATCCATACACGTACAATCTACATGCATGTCATAATCCGTACACGCACAATCTACATGCATGTCATAATCCATACACGCACAATCTACATGCATGTCGTAATCCATACAATCTACATGCATGTCGTAATCCGTACACGCACAATCTACATGCATGTCGTAATCCATACACGTACAATCTACATGCATGTCGTAATCCGTACATGCACAATCTACATGCATGTCGTAATCAAGAGTATTTAAACGTATTGATGGAAAGGGATTTACATAAGCTTTAAGCTCGTTTCTCAGTCTATATTGGTTTCAATGTATAAAATTGTGTTTATATGATTATTTATACATGTACATGTATACATGTATTTTATCCAAATAAATAAGTTTAACCCTTTGCATGCTAACGGCAGATAAAATCACTTATGTTTGCTATTCGGATAGTGGAGCTAAAATACTAGGCAGAATATCAAGCAACATAGATCCTGATCAGACATGGCATTGTGCCGCAGCTGATCTGGATCTATATTGTTTGCAAATGTGATTTTATTTACTCAGCAGGCAAAGGATTAAACTAACACTATCTGCGAGGCAAAACATGTTGTAAATCAGTGGATAGACCGACGAGAATGCATCCATAATATGTGCCAGCACTTTCCAAGCAATATGATAAAAATATGTCAATACAGATAAATTAAAGAATGTCAATGTTATGTTATATTTCGGGTTTTACACCTGCATCAGCACCATTTCGGGCTATATCGCCGGCGGGCAGTTTACTTAACAACACCTTTCCTGGGCAGGCTCCAGCAGTTAACCAGTACTTGGGTGCACCAACCTCCGTAAGAAACTGCCAACTTTTTCATATAACTGAGACGCGGTCTGAGCGGGGCTCGAACCCGTGACCATCAGTTCAGTTATTGACAGTGATGATAGGTTACAGTGGTATACAAGTCAGCGACCTTGACCACTCGACCACGGAGGCGGACCGTATCAGTCAAATGTGTTATTACTTAGATATGTATTTAGGCTATTTTTTGCCTGCAACAATATGGTCTACAACCAGGTTGATGCGCTGTGTTTCCCAGTCTTCATATTACGTTTGCTGGTTTGATACCGTGTTTTTACGTTTATTTATCGTCGCTACCGGTTGCCCATATGAGCGCAGCCTCCTGAAGAGATTAGTCATTTTAGATTTTGGAGGATAGTGTATGATACAGGCAGAGACCCATTCCAGAGTCTCCTCTGGTTCTTTTACTTGCATGGTGTAAAGCACCGACACGAGACCTCGGTTTAACGCCCCATCTGAAAGACTGTTAAATTTTATTAGGGTCAGACGGGGGATCGAACCTGCGATCCCTGGATTACAAGTCCAGCGTGTTACCACTTGACTACAAATCAGTTCCCTGTAGTAGGCCCCTCCCCCGATCTAGTAATGATACAAATCTTAAAACTTTCTGCCAAGCTTAAATTGATAGAATAACAGATTTATCAAATTGCTCGGATAAGACAATTTGCATGAAAAAGCTCAGTTCACCACTGGACTACAGATCCGTCTGGTTTGATACCTTCGGTCTAAGGCTGATATACAGTTCCCTTGGGTCAATACCTATGCGTATATGAAACTAACCATGTAATAACTTAATTATTCCACTAGTTGAAGAAAGCAGTGGAATAATACACTTTATTTGCACGTGTGGTACCTAGTCGCTGCATGTTGTAATGTTATCAAAGCGGACTCGAGCTATCAATGACGTCATCTACGTCTTTTATGACATCATTAATATATGGTTGTCTAAATATAACCTTTCCTGGGCAGGCTCCAGCGGTTAACCAGTACTTGGGTGCACCAACCTCCGTAAGAAACTGCCAATTTTTTCATCTAAATGGTACACGGTCTGAGCGGGGCTATATTTATTTGAATAGTTATTTTCAGTATTTCATCAACAACTGCATTATGTCATCTTTGTTTACATTTATTCAAGAATTACACAGTACATGGACATACCAGGAGGCCAGATAGTGTACTACCATCCATAAAAGTGACACCTCGACAATGTAAAATCTTGGTAAGACTATTAAGTTTCATTGCGATTCATTTTGTGTTTATGCGTAGTACCGTGGTTTATTAGAATGCGCCGTGCGGCCCAGTACTTCCAGCTTCGAGGTTTCTGTTGGGGTTACCTCACCCTTAGGCTAGGACTTTTAAGGCGGTCCATGTATTCGCCTGATGCACCCGTTGTAGGACACGTGGAGTATTTAATAGGAGTAGCTTTGCCATGTGCTATCCTGCCCCATTCTGGTAGGTATACCGCCATATGGTCCGGGACTGCCTATTTGATTCACAGCTAACCCCCATATCTGAGGGCCGTTCCCCTATCCGCCACTGAGGACCCGCTGGGTAGGGGATGGTCGCCCCACTACTGAATTGGAAGCAGCATGGACCCAGACTATTAAGTTTAACATCCCCAGTGGTTATATCGAGAGTATGAAATTAGTTGCTCATTTAAAAATATTTGTGAAAGCACTGATTTCGATGTCATTGGTTCTTGCATGTTTCACGTTTACATATAGATCTGCCCGCCTGACAGTTCACGTTTATATATAGGTCTGCCCGCCCAACAGTTCACGTTTATATATAGGTCTGCCCGCCCAACAGTTCACGTTTACATATAGGTCTGCCTGCCCAACGGTTTAAATATAGGTCTGCCCACCCAACAGTTCACGTTTATATATAGGTCTGCCCGCCCAACAGTTCACGTTTACATATAGGTCTGCCCACCCGACAGTTCACATATAGGTCTGCCCGCCCAACAGATCACATATAGGTCTGCCTGCCCAAAAGTTCACATATAGGTCTGCCCGCCCAACAGTTCACGTTTATATAGGTGCCGCCCACTTCACATAGGTCTGCCCGCCCGACAGTTCACGTTTACATATAGATCTGCCCGCCCGACAGTTCACGTTTACATATAGGTCTGCCCGCCCAGTTCACATATAGGTCTGCCCGCCCGACGGTTCACGTATATAGGTCTGCCCGCCGACAGTTCAGTTTACTATAGGTCTGCCCGCCCGACAGTTCACATAAGGTCTGCCCGCCAACGGTTCACGTTTACATATAGGTCTGCCCGCCCAATGGTCACATATAGGTCTGCCCGCCCAACAGTTCACATATAGGTCTGCCCGCCCACGTTCACATATAGGTCTGCCCGCCCAACAGTTCACATATAGGTCTGCCCGCCAACAGTTCACATATAGGTCTGCCGCCCAACAGTTCACATATAGGTCTGCCCGCCCAGCAGTTTCACATATAGGACTGCCCGCCCAACAGTTCACATATAGGTCTGCCCGCCCAACAGTTCACATATAGGTCTGCCCCCGACAGTTCACATTTATATAGGTCTGCCCGCCCGACAGTTCACATTTATATAGGTCTGCCCCCCCGACATTTCACGTTTACATAGGTCTGCCCGCCCGACAGTTCACGTTTTATAGGTCTGCCCGCCCAACAGTTCACATAGGTCTGCCCGCCCAGCAGTTCACATATAGGTCTGCCCGCCCAACAGTTCACATATAGGTCTGCCCGCCCACAGTTCACATATAGGTCTGCCCACCGACAGTTCACATTTATATAGGTCTGCCCGCCCGACAGTTCCATTTATAGGTTGGGTTGTTTATAGGTCTGCCCGCGAGTTCACGTTTACATATAGGTCTGCCCGCCCAACAGTTCACTTTATATATAGGTCTGCCCGCCCAACAGTTCATATATAGATCTGCCCGCCCAACAGTTCACATATAGGTCTGCCGGCCCACATTTTTTGGTTGCAACAGTTCACATTTATATAGGTCTGCCCGCCCAAGTTGACGTTTATATAGGTCTGCCCGCCTGCGTTCCGTTTACATATAGGTCTGCCGGCCCGACAGTTCACGTTTATATAGTCTGCCCGCCTACAGTTCACATATAGGTCTGCCCGCCCAACAGTTCACGTTTATATAGGTCTGCCCGCCCAACAGTTCATATATAGTCTGCCCGCCCAACAGTTCACATATAGGTCTGCCGGCCCAACAGTTTATATATAGGTCTGCCCGCCCAACAGTTCACATTTATATAGGTCTGCCCGCCCAACAGTTCACATTTATATAGGTCTGCCCGCCCAACAGTTCACATTTATATAGGTCTGCCCGCCCAACAGTTCCCATTTACATATAGCTCTGCCCGCCCAACAGTTCACGTTTATATAGCTCTGCCCGCCCAACAGTTCACGTTTACATATAGGCCCGCCCGACAATTCACGTTTACATATAGGCCCGCCAGCCCGACAATTCACGTTTACATATAGGCCCGCCCGCCCGACAGTTCACGTTTACATATAGATCTGCCCGCCCAACAGCTTACATATAGGTCTGCCCGCCCGACAGTTCACGTTTACATATAGGTCTCCCGCCCGACAGTTCACATATAGGTCTGCCCCCCAACAGTTCACATATAGGTCTGCCTGCCCAACAGTTCACATATAGGTCTGCCCGTCCAACAGTTCACGTTTACATATAGATCTGCCCGCCCAACAGTTCACGTTTACATATAGGTCTGCCCGCCCGACAGTTCACATATAGGTCTGCCCGCCCGACAGTTCACATATAGGTCTGCCCGCCCGACAGTACACATATAGTCTGCCCGCCAGTCTGCCCGCCCAACAGTTCACATATAGGTCTGCCCGCCCAACAGTTCACATATAGGTCTGCCCGTCCAACAGTTCACATAGGTCTGCCCACCCAACAGTTCACATAGGTCTGCCCACCCAACAGTTCACACATAGGTCTGCCCACCCAACAGTTCACATATAGGTCTGCAAACCCAACAGTTCACGTTTACATATAGATCTGCCCGCCCGACAGTTCACGTTTACATATAGGTCTGCCCGCCCGACAGTTCACGTTTACATATAGATCTGCCCGCCCGACAGTTCACGTTTACATATAGGTCTGCCCGCCCGACGGTTTACATATAGGTCTGCCCGCCCGTCCGACAGTTCACATATAGGTCTGCCCGCCCGCACGACAGTTCACGTTTACATATAGGTCTGTCCGCCCGCCCGACAGTTCACGTTTACATATAGGTCTGCCCGCCTGCCCGTTCACGTTTACATATAGGTCTGCCGACCCGACAGTTCACGTTTACATATAGGTCTGCCCGCCTGACAGTTCACATATAGGTCTGCCCGCCCAACAGTTCACATATAGGTCTGCTCGCCCGACAGTTCACATATAGGTCTGCCCGCCCGACAGTTCACATATAGGTCTGCCCGCCCAACAGTTCACATATAGGTCTGCCCGCCCAACAGTTCACATTTATATAGGTCTGCCCGCCCGACTTCACATTTATATAGGTCTGCCCGCCCGACTTCACATTTATATAGGTCTGCCCGCCCGACTTCACATTTATATAGGTCCGCCCGCCCGACTTCACATTTATATAGGTCCGCCCGCCCGACTTCACATTTATATAGGTCTGCCCGCCCGACTTCACATTTATATAGGTCTGCCCGCCCGACAGTTCACATTTATATAGGTCTGCCCGCCCAACTTCACATTTATATAGGTCTGCCCGCCCGACGGTTCACATTTATATAGGTCTGCCCGCCCGACGGTTCACGTTTACATAGGTCTGCCCGCCCAACGGTTCACGTTTACATATAGGTCTGCCCGCCCAACAGTTCACATAGGTCTGCCCGCCCAACAGTTCACATAGGTCTGCCCGCCCAACAGTTCACATAGGTCTGCCCGCCCAACGGTTCACATAGTCTGCCCGCCCAACGGTTCACATATAGGTCTGCCCGCCCAACGGTTCACATATAGGTCTGCCCGCCCAACGGTTCACATATAGGTCTGCCCGCCCAACGGTTCACATATAGGTCTGCCCGCCCAACAGTTCACATATAGGTCTGCCCGCCCAACAGTTCACATATAGGTCTGCCCGCCCAACAGTTCACATATAGGTCTGCCCGCCCAGCAGTTCACATATAGGACTGCCCGCCCAACAGTTCACATATAGGTCTGCCCGCCCAACAGTTCACATATAGGTCTGCCCACCCGACAGTTCACATTTATATAGGTCTGCCCGCCCGACAGTTCACATTTATATAGGTCTGCCCGCCCGACATTTCACGTTTACATAGGTCTGCCTGCCCGACAGTTCACGTTTACATATAGGTCTGCCCGCCCAACAGTTCACGTTTATATATAGGTCTGCCCGCCCAAGTTCACGTTTATATATATCTGCCCGCCCAACAGTTCATATATAGATCTGCCCGCCCAACAGTTCACATATAGGTCTGCCGGCCCAACAGTTTATATATAGGTCTGCCCGCCCAACAGTTCACATTTATATAGGTCTGCCCGCCCAACAGTTCACATTTATATAGGTCTGCCCGCCCAACAGTTCACATTTATATAGGTCTGCCCGCCCAACAGTTCCCATTTACATATAGCTCTGCCCGCCCAACAGTTCACGTTTATATAGCTCTGCCCGCCCAACAGTTCACGTTTACATATAGGCCCGCCAGCCCGACAATTCACGTTTACATATAGGCCCGCCCGCCCGACAGTTCACGTTTACATATAGATCTGCCCGCCCAACAGCTTACATATAGGTCTGCCCGCCCGACAGTTCACGTTTACATATAGGTCTCCCGCCCGACAGTTCACATATAGTCTGCCCGCCCAACAGTTACATATAGGTCTGCCTGCCCAACAGTTCCATATAGTCTGCCCGTCCAACAGTTCACGTTTACATATAGATCTGCCCGCCCAACAGTTCACGTTTACATATAGGTCTGCCCGCCCGACAGTTCACATATAGGTCTGCCCGCCCGACAGTTCACATATAGGTCTGCCCGCCCGACAGTACACATATAGGTCTGCCCCCCACCAGTTCACATATAGGTCTGCCCGCCCACCAGTTCACATTAGGTCTGCCCGTCCAACAGTTCACATAGGTCTGCCCACCCAACAGTTCACATAGGTCTGCCACCCAACAGTTCACACATAGGTCTGCCCACCCACCAGTTCACATATAGGTCTGCCCGCCCAACAGTTCACGTTTATATATAGATCTGCCCGCCCGACAGTTCACGTTTACATATAGATCTGCCCGCCCGACAGTTCACGTTTACATATAGATCTGCCCGCCCGACAGTTCACGTTTACATATAGGTCTGCCCGCCCGACGGTTTACATATAGGTCTGCCCGCCCGACAGTTCACCTATAGGTCTGCCCGCCTGACAGTTCACATTTATATAGGTCTGCCCGCCCAACGGTTCACGTTTATATATAGGTCTGCCCGACCAACGGTTCACATTTATATATGGTCTGCCCGCCCGACTTCACGTTTACATAGGTCTGCCCGCCCGACGGTTCACGTTTACATAGGTATGCCCGCCCAACAGTTCACATAGGTCTGCCCGCCCAACAGTTCACATAGGTCTGCCCGCCCAACAGTTCACATAGGTCTGCCCGCCCAACAGTTCACATTAGGTCTGCCCGCCCAACGGTTCACATAGTCTGCCCGCCCAACGGTTCACTATATGTCTGCCCGCCCAACGGTTCCATATAGGTCTGCCCGCCCAACAGTTCACATATAGGTCTGCCCGCCCAACGGTTCACATATAGGTCTGCCCGCCCAACAGTTCACATATAGGTCTGCCCGCCCAACATTCACATATAGGTCTGCCCGCCCAACAGTTCACATATAGGTCTGCCCGCCAGCATTCACATATAGGACTGCCCGCCCAACAGTTCACATATAGGTCTGCCCGCCCAACAGTTTCAATATAGGTCTGCCCACCCGACAGTTCACTTATATAGGTCTGCCCGCCCAACGGTTCACGTTTATATAGGTCTGCCCGCCCGACGTTTCACGTTTATATATGGTCTGCCCGCCCGACGGTTCACGTTTACATATAGGTCTGCCCGCCCAACAGTTCACGTTTTATATAGGTCTGCCCGCCAACGGTTCATTTTATATAGGTATGCCCGCCCAATGGTTCAGTTTACATATAGGTCTGCCGGCCCAACAGTTTATATATAGGTCTGCCGCCCGACAGTTCACGTTTACATATAGGTCTGCCCGCCTGACAGTTCACGTTTATATATAGGTCTGCCCGCCCCAGTTCACGTTTATATATAGGTCTGCCGCCCAACAGTTCACGTTTATATAGGTCTGCCTGCCCAACGGTTTAAATAGGTCTGCCCACCCAACAGTTCATGTTTATATATAGGTCTGCCCGCCCAACAGTTCACGTTTACATATAGGTCTGCCCGCCCGACAGTTCACATATAGGTCTGCCCGCCCAACAGTTCATGTTCACATATAGGTCTGCCCGCCAACGGTTCACATATGTCTGCCGCCCAACGGTTCACATAGTCTGCCCGCCCAACGTTCACATATAGGTCTGCCCGCCCAACGGTTCACATATAGGTCTGCCCGCCCAACGGTTCACATATAGGTCTGCCCGCCCACAGTTCACATATAGGTCTGCCCGCCCAACAGTTCACATATAGTCTGCCCGCCCAACAGTTCACATATAGGTCTGCCCGCCCAGCAGTTCACATATAGGACTGCCCGCCCAACAGTTCACATATAGGTCTGCCCGCCCAACAGTTCACATATAGGTCTGCCCACCCGACAGTTCACATTTATATAGGTCTGCCCGCCCGACAGTTCACATTTATATAGGTCTGCCCGCCCGACATTTCACGTTTACATAGGTCTGCCTGCCCGACAGTTCACGTTTACATATAGGTCTGCCCGCCCACAGTTCTCGTTTATATATAGGTCTGCCCGCCCACAGTTCATATATAGATCTGCCGCCCAACAGTTCACATATAGGTCTGCCGGCCCAACAGTTTATATAGGTCTGCCCGCCCAACAGTTCACATTTATATAGGTCTGCCCGCCCAACAGTTCACATTTATATAGGTCTGCCCGCCCAACAGTTCCCATTTACATATAGCTCTGCCCGCCCAACAGTTCACGTTTATATAGCTCTGCCCGCCCAACAGTTCACGTTTACATATAGGCCCGCCCGACAATTCACGTTTACATATAGGCCCGCCAGCCCGACAATTCACGTTTACATATAGGCCCGCCCGCCCGACAGTTCACGTTTACATATAGATCTGCCCGCCCAACAGCTTACATATAGGTCTGCCCGCCCGACAGTTCACGTTTACATATAGGTCTCCCCGCCCGACAGTTCACATATAGGTCTGCCCGCCCAACAGTTCACATATAGGTCTGCCTGCCCAACAGTTCACATATAGGTCTGCCCGTCCAACAGTTCACGTTTACATATAGATCTGCCCGCCCAACAGTTCACGTTTACATATGTGAGCTGCCCGCCCGACAGTTCACATATAGGTCTGCCCGCCCGACAGTTCACATATAGGTCTGCCCGCCCGACAGTACACATATAGGTCTGCCCGCCCACCAGTTCACATATAGGTCTGCCCGCCCAACAGTTCACATATAGGTCTGCCCGTCCAACAGTTCACATAGGTCTGCCCACCCAACAGTTCACATAGGTCTGCCCACCCAACAGTTCACACATAGGTCTGCCCACCCAACAGTTCACATATAGGTCTGCAAACCCAACAGTTCACGTTTACATATAGATCTGCCCGCCCGACAGTTCACGTTTACATATAGGTCTGCCCGCCCGACAGTTCACGTTTACATATAGATCTGCCCGCCCGACAGTTCACGTTTACATATAGGTCTGCCCGCCCGACGGTTTACATATAGGTCTGCCCGCCCGTCCGACAGTTCACATATAGGTCTGCCCGCCCGCACGACAGTTCACGTTTACATATAGGTCTGTCCG
>CM026402.1:50504963-50537721 GCA_014843695.1 Archivesica marissinica | reverse complement strand
TGACTTGCTTATCTTCCAATGATTGAGACCATTTACCATCGCCTCCGGCGAAACCATGTGGGCAAGCATTGTTGTCTGTTACTGTGATCTGTCCGATTAGCGCAGCGGTTAGCGCGCTCACTTCTCATCAATGCAACCTCAGACTGGAAAGTATGCGAGATGGACCAGGTACGGTGGTCGCCAGATCTCGGACAGGTGGGTTTTCTCCGGGTACTCCGCGGTTTCCTCCCACACACAAATGACCACATATATGCTTTCATCCGGGTTATCAACATAAAATAAATAAAGTTTAAACTTTTGTTGTTTTACTGTGATCATTTCATTATTTTTTTTAGGATACGAGTCTGCCCCCACCACCATTACTCACCACAACTCAACAGCAACACCACCAAACACATCGTAGGAGCTCGGTAAGATTAAAGTATATTTTGTTATTAAATCCCTGAAACCTGTCGTTCCCGGATTTGCAATGCTTGCAGTGCAGTGTGTTTACCACAGGATCACATGTCCGCCCCAACAACATTTTACTAGAAGGGTATAATTTTTCTGTACTGTTGCACCTCCCATACCCACTATTTCTGTACTGTTCCACCTCCCATACCCACTATTTCTGTACTGTTCCACCTCCCATACCCACTATTTCTGTACAGTTGCACCTCCCATACCCACTATTTCTGTACTGCACCCCAACCCACACCACACACCCCCAACCACACACCACCCCAACCCACACCACATTGCACCTCCCATACCCACTATTTCTGTACTGTTGCACCTCCCATACCCACTATTTCTACGTTGCACCTCCCATACCCACTATTTCTGTACTATTGCACCTCCCATACCCACTATTTCTGTACTGTTGCACCTCCCATACCCACTATTTCTGTACAGTTGCACCTCCCATACCCACTATTTCTGTACTGTTGCACCTCCCATACCCACTATCTGTACTGTTGCACCTCCCATACCCACTATATCGTACTGTTGCACCTCCCATACCCACTATTCTGTACTGTTGCACCTCCCATACCCACTAATTTCTGTACTGTCCATGCACCTCCCATACCCACTATTTCTGTACTGTTGCACCTCCCATACCCACTATTTCTGTACTGTTGCACCTCCATACCCACTATTTCTGTACTGTTCCACCTCCCATACCCACTATTTCTGTACTGTTCCACCTCCCATACCCACTATTTCTGTACTGTTCCACCTCCCATACCCACTATTTCTGTACTGTTCCACCTCCCATACCCACTATTTCTGTACTGTTCCACCTCCCATACCCACTATTTCTGTACTGTTCCACCTCCCATAACCACTATTTCTGTACTGTTCCACCTCCCATACCCACTATTCTGTACTCAGTTGCACCTCCCATACCCACTATTTCTGTACTGTTGCACCTCCCATACCCACTATTTCTGTACTGTTGCACCTCCCATACCCACTATTTCTGTACTGTTGCACCTCCCATACCCACTATTTCTGTACTGTTCCACCACCCATACCCACTATTTCTGTACTGTTCCACCACCCATACCCACTATTTCTGTACTGTTCCACCACCCATACCCACTATTTCTGTACTGTTCCACCTCCCATACCCACTATTTCTATACAGTTGCACCTCCCAAACCAACTATTTATGTACTGTTGCACCTCCCATACCCACTATTTCTGTACTGTTCCACCTCCCATACCCACTATTTCTGTACTGTTCCACCTCCCATACCCACTATTTCTGTACTGTTGCACCTCCCATACCCACAATTTCTGTACTGTTCCACCACCCATACCCACTATTTCTGTACTGTTCCACCTCCCATACCCACTATTTCTGTACTGTTCCACCACCCATACCCACTATTTCTGTACTGTTCCACCTCCCATACCCACTATTTCTGTACTGTGCACCACCCATACCCACTATTTCTGTACTGTTCCACCTCCCATACCCACTATTTCTGTACTGTTCCACCACCCAAACCAACTATTTCTGTACTGTTCCACCACCCATACCCACTATTTCTGTACTGTTCCACCACCCATACCCACTATTTCTGTACTGTTCCACCACACATACCCACTATTTCTGTACTGTTCCACCACCCATACCCACTATTTCTGTACTGTTCCACCTCCCATACCCACTATATCTGTACTGTTCCACCTCCCATACCCACTATTTCTGTACTGTTGCACCTCCCATACCCACTATTTCTGTACTGTTCCACCTCCCATACCCACTATTTCTGTACTGTTCCACCCCCATACCCACTATTTCTGTACTGTCCACCTCCCATACCCACTATTTCTGTACTGTTCCACCTCCCATACCCACTATTTCTGTACTGTTCCAGTTGCACCTCCCATACCCACTATTTCTGTACTGTTGCACCTCCCATACCCACTATTTCTGTACTGTTGCACCTCCCATACCCACTATTTCTGTACTGTTGCACCTCCCATACCCACTATTTCTGTACTGTTGCACCTCCCATACTCACTATTTCTGTACTGTTGCACCTCCCATACCCACTGTTTCTGTACTGTTCCAGTTGCACCTCCCATACCCACTATTTCTGTACTATTCCAGTTGCACCTCCCATACCCACTATTTCTGTACTGTTCCAGTTGCACCTCCCATAGTTACTTTTTCATATAAATGAGACTCGAACCTGTGACCATCAGTGATGATAGGTTACAGTGGTATACAAATCAGCGACAACCACTCGACCACGGAGGCAGACCATATCAGTCAAATAAAATGTGTTATTACTTAGTTATGTATTTAGGCTATTTTTTGCCTGCAACAATATGGTCTACAACCAGGTTGATGCGCTGTGTTTCCCAGTCTTCATATTACGTTTGCTGGTTTGATACCGTGTTTTTACGTTTATTTATCGTCGCTACCGGTTGCCCATATGAGCGCAGCCTCCTGAAGAGATTAGTCATTTTAGATTTTGGAGGATAGTGCATGATACAGACAGAGACCCATTCCAGAGTCTCCTCTGGTTCTTTTACATGCATGGTGTAAAGCACCGACGCGAGACCTCGGTTTAACGCCCCATCTGAAAGACTGTTAAATTTTATTAGGGTCAGACGGGGGATCGAACCTGCGATCCTTGGATTACCAGTCCAGCGTGTTACCACTGGACTACATATCCGTCTGTTCAAGAATAGTGTGCGTGTGTTTTACGTTTATTTATCGTCGCTACAAATCAGTTCCCTGTAGTAGGCCCCCCCCCCCCCGATCTAGTAATGATACAAATCTTAAAACTTTCTGCCAAGCTTAAATTGATAGAATAACAGATTTATCAAATTGCTCAGATAAGACAATTTGCATGAAAAAGCTCAGTTCACCACTGGACTACAGATCCGTCTGGTTTGATACCTTCGGTCTAAGGCTGATATACAGTTCCCTTGGGTCAATACCTATGCGTATATGAAACTAACCATGTAATAACTTAATTATTCCACTAGTTGAAGAAAGCAGTGGAATAATACACTTTATTTGCACGTGTGGTACCTAGTCGCTGCATGTTGTAATGTTATCAAAGCGGACTCGAGCTATCAATGACGTCATCTACGTCTTTTATGACATCATTAATATATGGTTGTCTAAATATAACCTTTCCTGGGCAGGCTCCAGCGGTTAACCAGTACTTGGGTGCACCAACCTCCGTAAGAAACTGCCAATTTTTTCATCTGAATGGTACACGGTCTGAGCGGGGCTATATTTATTTGAATAGTTATTTTCAGTATTTCATCAACAACTGCATTATGTCATCTTTGTTTACATTTATTCAAGAATTACACAGTACATGGACATACCAGGAGGCCAGATAGTGTACTACCATCCATAAAAGTGACACCTCGACAATGTAAAATCTTGGTAAGACTATTAAGTTTCATTGCGATTCATTTTGTGTTTATGCGTAGTACCGTGGTTTATTAGAATGCGCCGTGCGGCCCAGTACTTCCGGCTTCAGCATTCAAGGTTTCTGTTGGGGTTACCTCACCCTTAGGCTAGGACTTTTAAAGCGGTCAATGTATTCGCCCGATGCACCCGTTGTAGGACACGTGGGAGTATTTAATAGGAGTAGCTTTGCCATGTGCTATCCTGCCCCTTCCTGGTAGGTACACCACCATATGGTCCGGGACTGCCTATTTGATTCACAGCCAACCCCCATATCCGAGGGCCGTTCCCCTATCCGCCACAGAGGACTCGCTGGGTAGGGGATGGTCGCCCCACTACTGAATTGGAAGCAGCATGGTCCCAGACTATTAAGTTTAAAATCCCCAGTGGTTATATCGAGAGTATGAAATTAGTTGCTCATTTAAAAATATTTGTGAAAGCACTGATTCCGATGTCATTGGTTCTTGCATGTTTCACGTTTACATATAGATCTGCCCGCCCGACAGTTCACGTTTATATATAGGTCTGCCCGCCCAACAGTTCACGTTTACATATAGGTCTGCCCGCCCAACAGTTCACGTTTATATATAGGTCTGCCCGCCCAACGGTTTATATAGGTCTGCCCGCCCGACAGTTCACATATAGGTCTGCCCGCCCAACGTTTTATATATAGGGCTGCCCGCCCAACAGATTACGTTTACATATAGGTCTGCCCCCCCAACGGTTATATATAGGTCTGCCCGCCCGACATTTCACATATAGGTCTGCCCGCCCACAGTTCACATATAGGTCTGCCCGCCCGACAGTTCACATATAGGTCTGCCCGCCCGACAGTTCACATATAGGTCTGCCCGCCCGACAGTTCACATATAGGTCTGCCCGCCCAACAGTTCACATATAGGTCTGCCCCCCAACAGTTCACATATAGGTCTGCCCGCCCAACAGTTCACATATAGGTCTGCCCGCCCACAGTTCACATATAGTCTGCCCGCCCAACAGTTCACATATAGGTCTGCCCGCTCACAGTTCACAATATAGTCTGCCCGCCCAACAGTTCACATATAGGTCTGCCCGCCCAACAGTTCACATATAGGTCTGCCCCCCAACAGTTCACATATAGGTCTGCCCGCCAGACAGCACATATAGGTCTGCCCACCCGACAGTTCACATTTATATAGGTCTGCCCGCCCGACAGTTCACATTTATATAGGTCTGCCCGCCCAACAGTTTATATATAGGTCTGCCCGCCCAACAGTTTATATATAGGTCTGCCCACCCGACAGTTCACATTTATATAGGTCTGCCTGCCCGACAGTTCACGTGTACATAGGTCTGCCCGCCCGACAGTTCACGTTTACATATTGGTCTGCCCGCCCAACAGTTCACGTTATATATAGATCTGCCCGCCCAACAGTTCACATAGGTCTGCCCGCCCAACAGTTCACATTTATATAGGTCTGCCCGCCCAACAGTTCACATTTACATAGATCTGCCCGCCCAACAGTTCCATTTACATATAGCTCTGCCCGCCCAACAGTTCACGTTTATATAGCTCTGCCCGCCCAACAGTTCACGTTTACATATAGGTCTGCCCGCCCGACAGTTCACGTTTACATATAGGTCTGCCCGCCCGACAGTTCACGTTTACATATAGGTCTGCCCGCCCAACAGTTCACATTTACATATAGTCTGCCCGCCCAACAGCTTACATATAGGTCTGCCCGCCCGACACATATAGGTCTGCCCGCCCACAGTTCACATTTATATATAGATCTGCCCGCCTGACAGTTCACGTTTACATATAGATCTGCCCGCCCAACAGTTCACATATAGGTCTGCCCGCCCAACAGTTCACATATAGGTCTGCCCGTCCAACAGTTCACCTTTACATAGGTCTGCCCGCCCAACAGTTCCCATAGGTCTGCCAACAGTTCACATATACCAACAGTTCACATATAGGTCTGCCCGCCCAACAGTTCACATATAGGTCTGCCCGCCCAACAGTTCACATATAGGTCTGCCCGCCCAACAGTTCACGTTTATATATAGATCTGCCCGCCCGACAGTTCACGTTTACATATAGATCTGCCCGCCCGACAGTTCACGTTTACATATAGATCTGCCCGCCCGACAGTTCACGTTTACATATAGGTCTGCCCGCCCGACGGTTTACATATAGGTCTGCCCGCCCGACAGTTCACCTATAGGTCTGCCCGCCTGACAGTTCACATTTATATAGGTCTGCCCGCCCAACGGTTCACGTTTATATATAGGTCTGCCCGACCAACGGTTCACATTTATATATAGGTCTGCCCACCCAACGGTTCACGTTTATATATAGGTCTGCCCGCCCAACGGTTCACGTTTACATATAGGTCTGCCCGACCAACGGTTCACATTTATATATAGGTCTGCCCGCCCAACGGTTCACGTTTATATATAGGTCTGCCCGCCCAACGGTTCACGTTTATATATAGGTCTGCCCGCCCAACGGTTCACGTTTATATATATAGGTCTGCCCGACCAACGGTTCACATTTATATATAGGTCTGCCCGCCCAACGGTTCACGTTTACATATAGGTCTGCCCACCCAACGGTTCACGTTTATATATAGGTCTGCCCGCCCAACGGTTCACGTTTACATATAGGTCTGCCCGCCCAACAGTTCACGTTTATATATAGGTCTGCCCGCCCAACGGTTCACATTTATATATAGGTATGCCCGCCCAATGGTTCACGTTTACATATAGGTCTGCCAGCCCAACAGTTTATAAATAGGTCTGCCAGCCCGACAGTTCACGTTTACATATAGGCCCGCCCGCCCGCCAGTTCACGTTTACACATAGGCCCGCCCGCCAGACAGTTCACGCTTACATATAGGTGTGCCCGCCCAACGGTTCACGCTTACATATAGGTGTGCCCGCCCAACGGTTCATGTTTACATATAGGCCCGCCCGCCCGACAGTTCACGTTTACATATAAGTCGGCCCGCCCAATGGTTCACGTTTATATATAGGCCCGCCCGCCCGACAGTTCACGTTTACATGTAGGCCGCCCACCCGACATTCACGTTTACATATAGGCCCGCCCGCCCGACAGTTCACGTTTACATATAGGGCCGCCCGCCCGCCAGTTCACGTTTATATATAGGCCCGCCCCCAGTTCACGTTTACATATAGCCCGCCCGCCCGCCAGTTCACGTTTACATATAGGCCCGCCACACCAACAACCCCCACACACAAAACCCCCCCACACACAACCCCCACCACCAAACCCCCCCACACACAAACCCCCCCACAAACCCCCCCCACACAAACCCGCCGCCACACGTTACATATAGGCCCGCCCGTTCACGTTTACATATAGGCCCGCCTGACCACCAGTTCACGTTTACATATAGGCCCGCCCGCCCGACAGTTCACGTTACATATAGTCCGCCCGCCCAACGGTTCACGTTTACATATAGGTGTGCCCCCCAACGGTTCACGTTTACATATAGCCCCCCGCCCGACAAGTTACACGTTTATATATAGGTCGGCCCACCCAATGGTTCACGTTTATATAAGGCCCCCCGACAGTTCACGTTTACATATAGGCCCGCCCACCCGCCCGACAGTTCACGTTTACATATAGGTCCGCCCGCCCAACGGTTCATGTTTACATATAGGTGTGCCCGCCCAACGGTTCACGTTTACATATAGGCCCGCCCGCCTGACAGTTCACGTTTACATATAGGTCGGCCCACCCAATGGTTCACGTTTATATATAGGCCCACCCGCCCGACAGTTCACGTCTACATATAGGTCTGCCTGCCCAACGGTTGAGGTTTACATATAGCTCTGCCCGCCCAACAGATCACTTTTATATAGGTCTGCCCGCACGAATAACTAGAGATTTTTTTTTTTGAGAGATAAAATTTAAGTTGTTTGTCAAATACAACACCCAACAAGTTGGCCTCTTTTACAACACATTGAGTTTCTGCTTTCGAAAATTTGAAACCATTTTCTGTTGATCATTTTTCTATTCGATCTAATTATTCTTGAATTCTTTTTTTCTATCGTTTTCATATTTTTAGATCTGAATACCATAAGAAAGTCATCTACATGCAATGAGCAATTTATATCTTTTTCTAAACACCATACTATATTGTTAATTTTATATTAAAAATGTAGGTGCAAAGATGCTTCCTTGTGGAACACCTTATTCTTGGTCATAGACCTCAGATAATGTTGTACCTATTCTGACCTTGAAAGATCTTATATATGTTGTTATATTTCGGGTTTTACGCCTGCATCAGCACCATTTTGGGCTATATCGCCGCGGGCAGTTTACCCAACACCTTTCCTGGGCAGACTCCAGCGGTTAACCAGTACTTGGGTGTACCAACCTCTGTAAGAAACTGCCAACTTTTTCATATAAACGAGACACGGTCTGAGCGGGGCTCGAACCCGTGACCATCAGTGATGATAGGTTACAGTGGTATACAAGTCAGCGATCTTAACCACTCGACCACGGAGGCGGACTTGAAAGATCTATTTGATAAAAGGTTATGCATAAATTTGGTTATAAAGTCTTTTTAAACCAATATCTTTCATAATTCCATATTTCCATGTCGTATCATAAGCTTTTTCTAAGCCAAAGAAAATGGCAACCACATGTTTCCTTCATAAAACCATTTCGTACAAATGACGAATCTAATTAATTGATCCTCGATACTGCTATTTTTTCTGAAACCAGTTCGTTATCTGGAAATCAAATTATTTGTCTCCATATACCAAACGAGTCTTTTTTACCATCCTCTCCTTCGTTTTACAAACACAACTGGTTAGAGCAATAGGCCAGTAGTTTGGATTAATTGGGTCCTTGTTTGGTTTAGGTATAGGAATTGTTGTTGCTTCAGACCAATGTTTTGGAATTCCATATCAAGTTAAAAACATCCAAGAGTATGTATTTAATGATGCATTTGGTAAATGTTTAAGAATTTGGTACAGAATTTCATCCAGACCAACAGCAGAGTCATGAAAACATTTTAAAGATTCTTCCAAGTTTGGATATTGTGAAGGGAAGATTATACTAAATTTAGTATTTTTCTTTATGTTGTTGAAAAGTATTACTATAGTTTGTTGTAGTTTTTCTCAAAAGATTCACCTATTGCATCTGCTATAATATCCTTTTTCGTTTTACGCAGTTTTTATTTTTGTGTTTTACGTGATGAACTTTTGAACTCTTTTTATTACCATTGTTTCCCCTCAACATATCCCATATCTTCTTCATGGGTGTTCGTGAATTTATTTTAGATGCATAATTTTTTCCATGATGTTCATATTGACGATGCAACTACTTTCGTTATGCCCGAACCTCCGACGGGTTTTCAATGCATAGGATGTATGTATATATCGACTGGTATTATTCTGTAGAACATTTTCAGTGATGAAGGCAGAGTATCCGAATTAAACATCAGCAGAAGTGTTAACAATGTTTCAATTTTAGTTTCTCTTTTTTTAATTGTGAAACGTTTCACGTTAACGACACCTTGATCTTTCAAATAATCTACCGGTAATAGTTCATAATCTAATAGTTCTTGTACTGTGGTATGTATTGCAATAGGTTTGAGAGAGTATTGTAATATATCGTGGTATGCCCTTTATCAATCAATTTCCTTCAATGCTTCACAATATTTCGAGATCGATTCAATTGATCGTCAACATTTTTCGATGATTTAATACAAGATCAGTTTTAACATTTGCTATTTGATGGCGTGTATCCAAAAATTGGCAGTCGTGGAACGTTGATACATCGATTATCGCTTCCACCAATGAAACGGCTACGTTTGTATTTTACGCTTACCAAATTACATAATCAAGTTCCTACTCCATCAAGTTCACGATGTGCCAGTTCCCTCAGCCAGCAGAGTGAGGTTTCACCATATCCTCTTCTTATAAATTATATGATACATAGACTTACATCTTATTTGAAAAAACTCTGCACAAATTTCCAACCTTTGATATTCAAGTGTGATCATGACCTTCAGGGTCTTTGGTGCGACACATCGACACTCGTAATGAACGTTCGTCTCAAGATATATCACAGTAAATGCTTATGATGGATGTAAGAATTTTCATGCTAGAGATGTACTGAAAGACAAGAGTATAGCCACAATCTTAAATTTAGAGAATGAAATCTGATCCACTATCCAGCAAGGCAGGTAGTACTGGAATCCAGCAAGGCAGGTAGTACTGGAATATGTGTTGCGCTGGATTAGGAATTGGCTTAGTGGTAGCAGACAGAGTTTCGTCTCACAGGGATCTGTTCTGTGGCCATTACTATTAAAATTTTATAATATTCACCAATGATATTGACTTGAATGTTAGTTGCCACATAAAGAAGTTACAGATGACTAAGATTTACAGGCGAGTTTCAAATCTTGAAAGCATTAATTAGTAATTTATGCAAATGGTCAATAGATAATGGCAGATGTTGTTTAATGCCAGCAAGTGTAGTGTTTTGATATGGTATTCAACAATACAAGAGCCAGTTATTCTTTGAATATTCGTTTGAAGTCGACAACACAGGATCAAGATCTAGGTGTTATGATCTAAAATCTTCGGTACATTGTGTGGAAGCTGTTAAGAAAGCTAATAGAATATTAGGTTGTATCAGGCAGAGTATTACAACTAACCGCACATATATAATTACAAAGTTATATAAGCAGCTCGTCCATTGCTGACGTATGCAGTTCAATCTAGGAACTCTTATTTACAACAGGATATCAACCTAATAGAGAAAGTAACGACGTGCAACAAAGATTATTCCTGAATCAAGAGATATATATGTATGTCATATCTGGATAGACTGAAATCACTTAAATTAACATCATTACATTTAAGAAGACATAAAGGAGAAATGCTGGAAGTATTTGAAATACTTGCAAGTAGAGCAGGAATCGAAGCAGATTATATGTTCACCCAGAACGAGAGAAATGGGGCACATGCAAACATTTAATGTAAAGCACAGTAAGCTGGATTGCAGGAAATACTTCTTTTCGCAAAGAACGGTTCAATCTTGGAACGAGCTTCCAGAAGAAGGTGCATAGCATCAACAGTTTCAAGAACTGATTTGACACATTCCAAAAGAGAACACGCACGGTGGTTATGGATACTAAACCGCTCGCCCCAAACCAGCAGTGATGGAATCGTGGGTCACATAGCCGAGGGTACAGGTAAAAGCAGGCATAATTTGTCACATGTTCATTCTCTAAATTTAGATTGTGGCTATACTCCGTCTTTCAGTATATATCAAACATGAAAATTCTTACAGCCATAAAGAGTTAGACTGGACGGAAAATCTTGTAGCTATATTTCACCGAGACCTTGAAGCTGTGAACCTGGGTCTTGTGTTTGATACATCAAGATGATATGGTGAACATTTGTGGCTTATAAGTTTTGAAATTCACCCATAACCATAGAAGTTACAGCCCAAACCATGGTGCTATATTAATTTCAAGTTGTTGTTCGTTACTGCGAATAATTTTTAAACACAGACATTGGAAATTCATATTGTGTAAATGTCTGGTACTTTTGACCAAAAAAAACATCGTTATTCCGATATACTGTGGCCTCTTTCCACACTAGCAGTGAAAATACAGTCAAATTTGTAATGGAATTTCATTAGAATTTTGTCATAGCGAGACATTCTAATAAAATTCCAGGACATATTTCCAGAGTTTTCTATTACAAATAAGAAAACCACATTAATGACTTGCTTATCTTCCAATGATTGAGACCATTTACCATCGCCTCCGGCGAAACCATGTGGGCAAGCATTGTTGTCTGTTACTGTGATCTGTCCGATTAGCGCAGCGGTTAGCGCGCTCACTTCTCATCAATGCAACCTCGGACTGGAAAGTATGCGAGATGGACCAGGTACGGTGGTCGCCAGATCTCGGACAGGTGGGTTTTCTCCGGGTACTCCGCGGTTTCCTCCCACACACAAATGACCACATATATGCTTTCATCCGGGTTATCAACATAAAATAAATAAAGTTTAAACTTTTGTTGTTTTACTGTGATCATTTCATTATTTTTTTTAGGATACGAGTCTGCCCCCACCACCATTACTCACCACAACTCAACAGCAACACCACCAAACACATCGTAGGAGCTCGGTAAGATTAAAGTATATTTTGTTATTAAATCCCTGAAACCTGTCGTTCCCGGATTTGCAATGCTTGCAGTGCAGTGTGTTTACCACAGGATCACATGTCCGCCCCAACAACATTTTACTAGAAGGGTATAATTTTTCTGTACTGTTGCACCTCCCATACCCACTATTTCTGTACTGTTGCACCTCCCATACCCACTATTTCTGTACTGTTCCACCTCCCATACCCACTATTTCTGTACTGTTGCACCTCCCATACCCACTATTTCTGTACTGTTGCACCTCCCATACCCACTATTTCTGTACTGTTGCACCTCCCATACCCACTATTTCTGTACTGTTGCACCTCCCATACCCACTATTTCTGTACTGTTGCACCTCCCATACCCACTATTTCTGCACTGTTGCACCTCCCATACTCACTATTTCTGTACTGTTGCACCTCCCATACCCACTATTTCTGCACTATTGCACCTCCCATACCACTCCCCATACCCACTATTTCTGTTGCACCTCCCATACCCACTATTTCTGTACTGTTCGTTGCACCTCCCATACCCACTATTTCTGTACTGTTGCACCTCCCATACCCACTATTTCTGTACTGTTCCAGTTGCACCTCCCATACCCACTATTTCTGTACTGTTCCACCTCCCATACCCACTATTTCTGTACTGTTGCACCTCCCATACCCACTATTTCTGTACTGTTGCACCTCCCATACCCACTATTTCTGTACTGTTGCACCTCCCATACCCACTATTTCTGTACTGTTGCACCTCCCATACCCACTATTTCTGTACTGTTGCACCTCCCATACCCACTATTTCTGTACTGTTGCACCTCCCATACCCACTATTTCTGTACTGTTGCACCTCCCATACCCACTATTTCTGTACTGTTGCACCTCCCATACCCACTATTTCTGTACTGTTGCACCTCCCATACCCACTATTTCTGTACTGTTGCACCTCCCATACCCACTATTTCTGTACTGTTCCACCTCCCATACCCACTATTTCTGTACTGTTGCACCTCCCATACCCACTATTTCTGTACTGTTCCACCTCCCATACCCACTATTTCTGTACTGTTCCACCTCCCATACCCACTATTTCTGTACTGTTCGTTGCACCTCCCATACCCACTATTTCTGTACTGTTGCACCTCCCATACCCACTATTTCTGTACTGTTCCACCTCCCATACCCACTATTTCTGTACTGTTCCACCTCCCATACCCACTATTTCTGTACTGTTGCACCTCCCATACCCACTATTTCTGTACTGTTCCACCTCCCATACCCACTATTTCTGTACTGTTCCACCTCCCATACCCACTATTTCTGTACTGTTCCACCTCCCATACCCACTATTTCTGTACTGTTGCACCTCCCATACCCACTATTTCTGTACTGTTCCACCTCCCATACCCACTATTTCTGTACTGTTCCACCTCCCATACCCACTATTTCTGTACTGTTGCACCTCCCATACCCACTATTTCTGTACTGTTCCACCTCCCATACCCACTATTTCTGTACTGTTGCACCTCCCATACCCACTATTTCTGTACTGTTGCACCTCCCATACCCACTATTTCTGTACTGTTCCACCTCCCATACCCACTATTTCTGTACTGTTGCACCTCCCATACCCACTATTTCTGTACTGTTGCACCTCCCATACCCACTATTTCTGTACTGTTGCACCTCCCATACCCACTATTTCTGTACTGTTGCACCTCCCATACCCACTATTTCTGTACTGTTGCACCTCCCATACCCACTATTTCTGTACTGTTCCACCTCCCATACCCACTATTTCTGTACTGTTCCACCTCCCATACCCACTATTTCTGTACTGTTCCACCTCCCATACCCACTATTTCTGTACTGTTGCACCTCCCATACCCACTATTTCTGTACTGTTGCACCTCCCATACCCACTATTTCTGTACTGTTCCACCTCCCATACCCACTATTTCTGTACTGTTCCACCTCCCATACCCACTATTTCTGTACTGTTCCACCTCCCATACCCACTATTTCTGTACTGTTCCACCTCCCATACCCACTATTTCTGTACTGTTGCACCTCCCATACCCACTATTTCTGTACTGCGTTGCACCTCCCATACCCACTATTTCTGTACTGTTGCACCTCCCATACCCACTATTTCTGTACTGTTGCACCTCCCATACCCACTATTTCTGTACTGTTGCACCTCCCATACCCACTATTTCTGTACTGTTGCACCTCCCATACTCACTATTTCTGTACTGTTGCACCTCCCATACCCACTGTTTCTGTACTGTTCCAGTTGCACCTCCCATACCCACTATTTCTGTACTATTCCAGTTGCACCTCCCATACCCACTATTTCTGTACTGTTCCGTTGCACCTCCCATAGTTACTTTTTCATATAAATGAGACTCGAACCTGTGACCATCAGTGATGATAGGTTACAGTGGTATACAAATCAGCGACAACCACTCGACCACGGAGGCAGACCATATCAGTCAAATAAAATGTGTTATTACTTAGTTATGTATTTAGGCTATTTTTTGCCTGCAACAATATGGTCTACAACCAGGTTGATGCGCTGTGTTTCCCAGTCTTCATATTACGTTTGCTGGTTTGATACCGTGTTTTTACGTTTATTTATCGTCGCTACCGGTTGCCCATATGAGCGCAGCCTCCTGAAGAGATTAGTCATTTTAGATTTTGGAGGATAGTGCATGATACAGACAGAGACCCATTCCAGAGTCTCCTCTGGTTCTTTTACATGCATGGTGTAAAGCACCGACGCGAGACCTCGGTTTAACGCCCCATCTGAAAGACTGTTAAATTTTATTAGGGTCAGACGGGGGATCGAACCTGCGATCCTTGGATTACCAGTCCAGCGTGTTACCACTGGACTACATATCCGTCTGTTCAAGAATAGTGTGCGTGTGTTTTACGTTTATTTATCGTCGCTACAAATCAGTTCCCTGTAGTAGGCCCCCCCCCCCCCGATCTAGTAATGATACAAATCTTAAAACTTTCTGCCAAGCTTAAATTGATAGAATAACAGATTTATCAAATTGCTCAGATAAGACAATTTGCATGAAAAAGCTCAGTTCACCACTGGACTACAGATCCGTCTGGTTTGATACCTTCGGTCTAAGGCTGATATACAGTTCCCTTGGGTCAATACCTATGCGTATATGAAACTAACCATGTAATAACTTAATTATTCCACTAGTTGAAGAAAGCAGTGGAATAATACACTTTATTTGCACGTGTGGTACCTAGTCGCTGCATGTTGTAATGTTATCAAAGCGGACTCGAGCTATCAATGACGTCATCTACGTCTTTTATGACATCATTAATATATGGTTGTCTAAATATAACCTTTCCTGGGCAGGCTCCAGCGGTTAACCAGTACTTGGGTGCACCAACCTCCGTAAGAAACTGCCAATTTTTTCATCTGAATGGTACACGGTCTGAGCGGGGCTATATTTATTTGAATAGTTATTTTCAGTATTTCATCAACAACTGCATTATGTCATCTTTGTTTACATTTATTCAAGAATTACACAGTACATGGACATACCAGGAGGCCAGATAGTGTACTACCATCCATAAAAGTGACACCTCGACAATGTAAAATCTTGGTAAGACTATTAAGTTTCATTGCGATTCATTTTGTGTTTATGCGTAGTACCGTGGTTTATTAGAATGCGCCGTGCGGCCCAGTACTTCCGGCTTCAGCATTCGAGGTTTCTGTTGGGGTTACCTCACCCTTAGGCTAGGACTTTTAAAGCGGTCAATGTATTCGCCTGATGCACCCGTTGTAGGACACGTGGGAGTATTTAATAGGAGTAGCTTTGCCATGTGCTATCCTGCCCCTTCCTGGTAGGTACACCACCATATGGTCCGGGACTGCCTATTTGATTCACAGCTAACCCCCATATCCGAGGGCCGTTCCCCTATCCGCCACAGAGGACTCGCTGGGTAGGGGATGGTCGCCCCACTACTGAATTGGAAGCAGCATGGTCCCAGACTATTAAGTTTAAAATCCCCAGTGGTTATATCGAGAGTATGAAATTAGTTGCTCATTTAAAAATATTTGTGAAAGCACTGATTTCGATGTCATTGGTTCTTGCATGTTTCACGTTTACATATAGATCTGCCCGCCCGACAGTTCACGTTTATATATAGGTCTGCCCGCCCAACAGTTCACGTTTACATATAGGTCTGCCCGCCCAACAGTTCACATTTACATATAGGTCTGCCCGCCCAACAGTTTATATAGGTCTGCCCACCGACAGTTCACATATAGGTCTGCCCGCCCAACAGTTCACAAACCCCCCAACACACAAACCCCCCCAACAAAAACCCCCCCACAGTTCACATATAGATCTGCCCGCCCGACAGTTCACATATAGATCTGCCCGCCCACAGTTCACATATAGATCTGCCCGCCCGACCGTTCACATATAGATCTGCCCGCCCAACAGTTCACATATAGGTCTGCCCGCCCAACAGTTCACATATATGTCTGCCCGCCCAACAGTTCACACATAGTCTGCCCGACCAACAGTTCCACAATAGGTCTGCCCACCCAACAGTTCACATATAGGTCTGCCCGCCCAACAGTTCACAAACCCCCCCAACAGTTCACATATAGGTCTGCCCGACCAACAGTTCACATATAGGTCTGCACACCCAACAGTTCACATATAGATCTGCCCGACAACAGTTAAAAACCCCCCACAGTTAACAATAGATCTGCCCGCCCGACATTTCACATATAGATCTCCCGCCCGACAGTTCACATATATATAGGTCTGCCCGCCCAACAGTTCACATATAGGTCTGCCAGCCCAACAGTCAAATATAGCTCTGCCCGCCCAACAGTTCACAATATAGCTCTGCCCTCCCAACAGTTCACAATATAGGCCTGCCCGACCAACACACATTTACATAAAGTCGCCCACCCAACAGTTCACGTTTACATATAGGTCTGCCGACCAACAGTCAAATAGGTCTGCCCGACCAACAGTTCACATTTATATAGATACGCCGCCCGACAGTTCACGTGTACATAGATCTGCCCGCACCGACCGTGATGACGGTTAAATAGTGCGTCTGCCCGCCCAACAGTTTCACGTTTATATATAGGTCGCCAGCCCAACAGTTACATATAGGTCTGCCCGTCCAACAGTTCACATAGGTCTGCCCACCCAACAGTTCACATAGGTCTGCCCACCCAACAGTTCACACATAGGTCTGCCCACCCAACAGTTCACATATAGGTCTGCAAACCCAACAGTTCACGTTTACATATAGATCTGCCCGCCCGACAGTTCACGTTTACATATAGGTCTGCCCGCCCGACAGTTCACGTTTACATATAGATCTGCCCGCCCGACAGTTCACGTTTACATATAGGTCTGCCCGCCCGACGGTTTACATATAGGTCTGCCCGCCCGTCCGACAGTTCACATATAGGTCTGCCCGCCCGCACGACAGTTCACGTTTACATATAGGTCTGTCCGCCCAACAGTTCACATATAGGTCTGCCCGACCAACAGTCACATCATATATAGGTCTGCCCACCCAACGTTCACGTTTACATATAGGTCTGCCCGCCCAACAGTTCACGTTTACATATAGGTCTGCCCGCCCAACAGTTCACGTTACATATAGGTCTGCCCGCCCAACAGTTCACATTTACATATAGGCTGCCCGCCCAAAGGTTCACGTTTATATATAGTCTGCCCGCCCAACGGTTCACGTTTATATAAGTCTGCCCGCCAACGTTCACGTTACATAAGGTCTGCCCGACAAACGGTTCACGTTTATATATATAGGTCTGCCCGACCAACGGTTCACATTTATATATAGGTCTGCCCGCCCAACGGTTCACGTTTACATATAGGTCTGCCCACCCAACGGTTCACGTTTATATATAGGTCTGCCCGCCCAACGGTTCACGTTTACATATAGGTCTGCCCGCCCAACAGTTCACGTTTATATATAGGTCTGCCCGCCACAACGGTTCACATTTATATATAGGCATGCCCGCCCAACGGTTCACGTTTACATATAGGTCTGCCAGCCCAACAACGTTTATAAATAGGTCTGCCAGCCCAACAGTTTACATATAGGCCCGCCCGCCCAACAGTTCACGTTTACACATAGGCCCGCCCGCCAAACAGTTCACGCTTACATATAGGTCTGCCCACCCAACGGTTCACGCTTACATATAGGTCTGCCCGCCCAACGGTTCACGTTTACATATAGGCCCGCCCGCCCAACAGTTCACGTTTACATATAAGTCTGCCCGCCCAACGGTTCACATTTATATATAGGCACGCCCGCCCAACAGTTCACGTTTACATATAGGCCTCCCACACCAACAGTTTACAAATAGGCCCGCCACCACGACAGTTCACTTTACATATAGGCCCGCCCGCCCCCCATTCACGTTTACACATAGGCCCGCCCGCCAACAGTCACGCTTACATATAGCCCGCCCGCCCAACAGTTCACGCTTACATATAGCCCGCCCAACAGTTCACGTTTACATATAGGCCCGCCCGCCCGACAGTTCACGTTTACATATAGGCCGCCCGCCCAACGTTCACGTTACATATAGTGCCCGCCCAACGTTTCACGTTTACATATAGGCCCGCCCCCCCGACAGTTCACGTTTACATATAGGCCCGCCCACCCAAGGTTCACGTTTATATATAGGCCCACCCGACAGTTCACGTTTACATATAGGCCCCCCCGACAGTTCACGTTACATATAGGCCCCCCGTTCACGTTTACATAAGGCCCGCCTGACCACCAGTTCACGTTTACATATAGGCCCGCCCGCCCGACAGTTCACGTTTACAATAGGTCCGCCCGCCCAACGGTTCACGTTTACATATAGGTGTGCCCGCCCAACGGTTCACTTTTACATATAGGCCCCCCCGCCCGACAGTTCACGTTTTATATAGGTCGGCCCACCCAATGGTCACACGTTTATATATAGGCCCCCGCCCGACAGTTCACGTTTACATATAGGCCCGCCCACCCCCCGACAGTTCACGTTTACATATAGGTCCGCCCGCCCAACGGTTCATGTTTACATATAGGTGTGCCCGCCCAACGGTTCACGTTTACATATAGGCCCGCCCGCCTGACAGTTCACGTTTACATATAGGTCGGCCCACCCAATGGTTCACGTTTATATATAGGCCCACCCGCCCGACAGTTCACGTCTACATATAGGTCTGCCTGCCCAACGGTTGAGGTTTACATATAGCTCTGCCCGCCCAACAGATCACTTTTATATAGGTCTGCCCGCACGAATAACTAGAGATTTTTTTTTTTGAGAGATAAAATTTAAGTTGTTTGTCAAATACAACACCCAACAAGTTGGCCTCTTTTACAACACATTGAGTTTCTGCTTTCGAAAATTTGAAACCATTTTCTGTTGATCATTTTTCTATTCGATCTAATTATTCTTGAATTCTTTTTTTCTATCGTTTTCATATTTTTAGATCTGAATACCATAAGAAAGTCATCTACATGCAATGAGCAATTTATATCTTTTTCTAAACACCATACTATATTGTTAATTTTATATTAAAAATGTAGGTGCAAAGATGCTTCCTTGTGGAACACCTTATTCTTGGTCATAGACCTCAGATAATGTTGTACCTATTCTGACCTTGAAAGATCTTATATATGTTGTTATATTTCGGGTTTTACGCCTGCATCAGCACCATTTTGGGCTATATCGCCGCGGGCAGTTTACCCAACACCTTTCCTGGGCAGACTCCAGCGGTTAACCAGTACTTGGGTGTACCAACCTCTGTAAGAAACTGCCAACTTTTTCATATAAACGAGACACGGTCTGAGCGGGGCTCGAACCCGTGACCATCAGTGATGATAGGTTACAGTGGTATACAAGTCAGCGATCTTAACCACTCGACCACGGAGGCGGACTTGAAAGATCTATTTGATAAAAGGTTATGCATAAATTTGGTTATAAAGTCTTTTTAAACCAATATCTTTCATAATTCCATATTTCCATGTCGTATCATAAGCTTTTTCTAAGCCAAAGAAAATGGCAACCACATGTTTCCTTCATAAAACCATTTCGTACAAATGACGAATCTAATTAATTGATCCTCGATACTGCTATTTTTTCTGAAACCAGTTCGTTATCTGGAAATCAAATTATTTGTCTCCATATACCAAACGAGTCTTTTTTACCATCCTCTCCTTCGTTTTACAAACACAACTGGTTAGAGCAATAGGCCAGTAGTTTGGATTAATTGGGTCCTTGTTTGGTTTAGGTATAGGAATTGTTGTTGCTTCAGACCAATGTTTTGGAATTCCATATCAAGTTAAAAACATCCAAGAGTATGTATTTAATGATGCATTTGGTAAATGTTTAAGAATTTGGTACAGAATTTCATCCAGACCAACAGCAGAGTCATGAAAACATTTTAAAGATTCTTCCAAGTTTGGATATTGTGAAGGGAAGATTATACTAAATTTAGTATTTTTCTTTATGTTGTTGAAAAGTATTACTATAGTTTGTTGTAGTTTTTCTCAAAAGATTCACCTATTGCATCTGCTATAATATCCTTTTTCGTTTTACGCAGTTTTTATTTTTGTGTTTTACGTGATGAACTTTTGAACTCTTTATTACCATTGTTTCCCCTCAACATATCCCATATCTTCTTCATGGGTGTTCGTGAATTTATTTTAGATGCATAATTTTTTCCATGATGTTCATATTGACGATGCAACTACTTTCGTTATGCCCGAACCTCCGACGGGTTTTCAATGCATAGGATGTATGTATATATCGACTGGTATTATTCTGTAGAACATTTTCAGTGATGAAGGCAGAGTATCCGAATTAAACATCAGCAGAAGTGTTAACAATGTTTCAATTTTAGTTTCTCTTTTTTTAATTGTGAAACGTTTCACGTTAACGACACCTTGATCTTTCAAATAATCTACCGGTAATAGTTCATAATCTAATAGTTCTTGTACTGTGGTATGTATTGCAATAGGTTTGAGAGAGTATTGTAATATATCGTGGTATGCCCTTTATCAATCAATTTCCTTCAATGCTTCACAATATTTCGAGATCGATTCAATTGATCGTCAACATTTTTCGATGATTTAATACAAGATCAGTTTTAACATTTGCTATTTGATGGCGTGTATCCAAAAATTGGCAGTCGTGGAACGTTGATACATCGATTATCGCTTCCACCAATGAAACGGCTACGTTTGTATTTTACGCTTACCAAATTACATAATCAAGTTCCTACTCCATCAAGTTCACGATGTGCCAGTTCCCTCAGCCAGCAGAGTGAGGTTTCACCATATCCTCTTCTTATAAATTATATGATACATAGACTTACATCTTATTTGAAAAAACTCTGCACAAATTTCCAACCTTTGATATTCAAGTGTGATCATGACCTTCAGGGTCTTTGGTGCGACACATCGACACTCGTAATGAACGTTCGTCTCAAGATATATCACAGTAAATGCTTATGATGGATGTAAGAATTTTCATGCTAGAGATGTACTGAAAGACAAGAGTATAGCCACAATCTTAAATTTAGAGAATGAAATCTGATCCACTATCCAGCAAGGCAGGTAGTACTGGAATCCAGCAAGGCAGGTAGTACTGGAATATGTGTTGCGCTGGATTAGGAATTGGCTTAGTGGTAGCAGACAGAGTTTCGTCTCACAGGGATCTGTTCTGTGGCCATTACTATTAAAATTTTATAATATTCACCAATGATATTGACTTGAATGTTAGTTGCCACATAAAGAAGTTACAGATGACTAAGATTTACAGGCGAGTTTCAAATCTTGAAAGCATTAATTAGTAATTTATGCAAATGGTCAATAGATAATGGCAGATGTTGTTTAATGCCAGCAAGTGTAGTGTTTTGATATGGTATTCAACAATACAAGAGCCAGTTATTCTTTGAATATTCGTTTGAAGTCGACAACACAGGATCAAGATCTAGGTGTTATGATCTAAAATCTTCGGTACATTGTGTGGAAGCTGTTAAGAAAGCTAATAGAATATTAGGTTGTATCAGGCAGAGTATTACAACTAACCGCACATATATAATTACAAAGTTATATAAGCAGCTCGTCCATTGCTGACGTATGCAGTTCAATCTAGGAACTCTTATTTACAACAGGATATCAACCTAATAGAGAAAGTAACGACGTGCAACAAAGATTATTCCTGAATCAAGAGATATATATGTATGTCATATCTGGATAGACTGAAATCACTTAAATTAACATCATTACATTTAAGAAGACATAAAGGAGAAATGCTGGAAGTATTTGAAATACTTGCAAGTAGAGCAGGAATCGAAGCAGATTATATGTTCACCCAGAACGAGAGAAATGGGGCACATGCAAACATTTAATGTAAAGCACAGTAAGCTGGATTGCAGGAAATACTTCTTTTCGCAAAGAACGGTTCAATCTTGGAACGAGCTTCCAGAAGAAGGTGCATAGCATCAACAGTTTCAAGAACTGATTTGACACATTCCAAAAGAGAACACGCACGGTGGTTATGGATACTAAACCGCTCGCCCCAAACCAGCAGTGATGGAATCGTGGGTCACATAGCCGAGGGTACAGGTAAAAGCAGGCATAATTTGTCACATGTTCATTCTCTAAATTTAGATTGTGGCTATACTCCGTCTTTCAGTATATATCAAACATGAAAATTCTTACAGCCATAAAGAGTTAGACTGGACGGAAAATCTTGTAGCTATATTTCACCGAGACCTTGAAGCTGTGAACCTGGGTCTTGTGTTTGATACATCAAGATGATATGGTGAACATTTGTGGCTTATAAGTTTTGAAATTCACCCATAACCATAGAAGTTACAGCCCAAACCATGGTGCTATATTAATTTCAAGTTGTTGTTCGTTACTGCGAATAATTTTTAAACACAGACATTGGAAATTCATATTGTGTAAATGTCTGGTACTTTTGACCAAAAAAAACATCGTTATTCCGATATACTGTGGCCTCTTTCCACACTAGCAGTGAAAATACAGTCAAATTTGTAATGGAATTTCATTAGAATTTTGTCATAGCGAGACATTCTAA
Organism: Archivesica marissinica; assembly: GCA_014843695.1. NCBI lineage: Eukaryota > Metazoa > Mollusca > Bivalvia > Venerida > Vesicomyidae > Archivesica > Archivesica marissinica. The sequence continues at coordinate 50,514,470 of CM026402.1, read as the reverse complement.
TAAAATTCCAGGACATATTTCCAGAGTTTTCTATTACAAATAAGAAAACCACATTAATGACTTGCTTATCTTCCAATGATTGAGACCATTTACCATCGCCTCCGGCGAAACCATGTGGGCAAGCATTGTTGTCTGTTACTGTGATCTGTCCGATTAGCGCAGCGGTTAGCGCGCTCACTTCTCATCAATGCAACCTCGGACTGGAAAGTATGCGAGATGGACCAGGTACGGTGGTCGCCAGATCTCGGACAGGTGGGTTTTCTCCGGGTACTCCGCGGTTTCCTCCCACACACAAATGACCACATATATGCTTTCATCCGGGTTATCAACATAAAATAAATAAAGTTTAAACTTTTGTTGTTTTACTGTGATCATTTCATTATTTTTTTTAGGATACGAGTCTGCCCCCACCACCATTACTCACCACAACTCAACAGCAACACCACCAAACACATCGTAGGAGCTCGGTAAGATTAAAGTATATTTTGTTATTAAATCCCTGAAACCTGTCGTTCCCGGATTTGCAATGCTTGCAGTGCAGTGTGTTTACCACAGGATCACATGTCCGCCCCAACAACATTTTACTAGAAGGGTATAATTTTTCTGTACTGTTGCACCTCCCATACCCACTATTTCTGTACTGTTGCACCTCCCATACCCACTATTTCTGTACTGTTGCACCTCCCATACCCACTATTTCTGTACTGTTGCACCTCCCATACCCACTATTTCTGTACTGTTGCACCACCCCAACCCACACCACCTCCCATACCCACTATTTCTGTACTGTTGCACCTCCCATACCCACTATTTCTGTACTGTTGCACCTCCCATACCCACTATTTCTGTACTCCAGTTGCACCTCCCATACCCACTATTTCTGTACTGTTCCACCTCCCATACCCACTATTTCTGTACTAGTTGCACCTCCCATACCCACTATTTCTGTACTGTTGCACCTCCCATACCCACTATTTCTGTACTGTTCCACCTCCCATACCCACTATTTCTGTACTGTTGCACCTCCCATACCCACTATTTCTGTACTGTTGCACCTCCCATACCCACTATTTCTGTACTGTTGCACCTCCCATACCCACTATTTCTGTACTGTCCACAACCCCATACCCACTATTCTGTACTGTTGCACCTCCCATACCCACTATTCTGTACTGTTGCACCTCCATACCCACTATTTCTGTACTGGTGCACCTCCCATACCCACTATATCTGTACTGTTCCACCTCCCATACCCACTATTTCTGTACTGTTCCACCTCCCATACCCACTATTTCTGTACTGTTCCACCTCCCATACCCACTATTCTGTACTGTTCCACCCCCATACCCACTATTTCTGTACTGTTCCACCACCCATACCCACTATTTCTGTACTGTTCCACCTCCCATACCCACTATTTCTGTACTGTTCGTTGCACCTCCCATACCCACTATTTCTGTACTGTTCCACCTCCCATACCCACTATTTCTGTACTGTTGCACCTCCCATACCCACTATTTCTGTACTGTTGCACCTCCCATACCCACTATTTCTGTACTGTTCCACCTCCCATACCCACTATTTCTGTACTGTTGCACCTCCCATACCCACTATTTCTGTACTGTTCCACCTCCCATACCCACTATTTCTGTACTGTTCCACCTCCCATACCCACTATTTCTGTACTGTTGCACCTCCCATACCCACTATTTCTGTACTGTTGCACCTCCCATACCCACTATTTCTGTACTGTTGCACCTCCCATACCCACTATTTCTGTACTGTTGCACCTCCCATACCCACTATTTCTGTACTGTTGCACCTCCCATACCCACTATTTCTGTACTGTTGCACCTCCCATACCCACTATTTCTGTACTGTTGCACCTCCCATACCCACTATTTCTGTACTGTTGCACCTCCCATACCCACTATTTCTGTACTGTTGCACCTCCCATACCCACTATTTCTGTACTGTTGCACCTCCCATACCCACTATTTCTGTACTGTTGCACCTCCCATACCCACTATTTCTGTACTGTTGCACCTCCCATACCCACTATTTCTGTACTGTTGCACCTCCCATACTCACTATTTCTGTACTGTTCCACCACCCATACCCACTATTTCTGTACTGTTCCACCTCCCATACCCACTATTTCTGTACTGTTCCACCACCCATACCCACTATTTCTGTACTGTTCCACCTCCCATACCCACTATGTCTGTACTGTTGCACCACCCATACCCACTATTTCTGTACTGTTCCACCTCCCATACCCACTATTTCTGTACTGTTCCACCACCCATACCCACTATTTCTGTACTGTTCCACCACCCATACCCACTATTTCTGTACTGTTCCACCACCCATACCCACTATTTCTGTACTGTTCCACCTCCCATACCCACTATTTCTGTACTCCAGTTGCACCTCCCATACCCACTATTTCTGTACTGTTGCACCTCCCATACCCACTATTTCTGTACTGTTGCACCTCCCATACCCACTATTTCTGTACTGTTGCACCTCCCATACTCACTACACCACCCCCAACCCACTTTCTGTACTGTTGCACCTCCCATACCCACTGTTTCTGTACTGTTCCAGTTGCACCTCCCATACCCACTATTTCTGTACTATTCCAGTTGCACCTCCCATACCCACTATTTCTGTACTGTTCCAGTTGCACCTCCCATAGTTACTTTTTCATATAAATGAGACTCGAACCTGTGACCATCAGTGATGATAGGTTACAGTGGTATACAAATCAGCGACAACCACTCGACCACGGAGGCAGACCATATCAGTCAAATAAAATGTGTTATTACTTAGTTATGTATTTAGGCTATTTTTTGCCTGCAACAATATGGTCTACAACCAGGTTGATGCGCTGTGTTTCCCAGTCTTCATATTACGTTTGCTGGTTTGATACCGTGTTTTTACGTTTATTTATCGTCGCTACCGGTTGCCCATATGAGCGCAGCCTCCTGAAGAGATTAGTCATTTTAGATTTTGGAGGATAGTGCATGATACAGACAGAGACCCATTCCAGAGTCTCCTCTGGTTCTTTTACATGCATGGTGTAAAGCACCGACGCGAGACCTCGGTTTAACGCCCCATCTGAAAGACTGTTAAATTTTATTAGGGTCAGACGGGGGATCGAACCTGCGATCCTTGGATTACCAGTCCAGCGTGTTACCACTGGACTACATATCCGTCTGTTCAAGAATAGTGTGCGTGTGTTTTACGTTTATTTATCGTCGCTACAAATCAGTTCCCTGTAGTAGGCCCCCCCCCCCCCGATCTAGTAATGATACAAATCTTAAAACTTTCTGCCAAGCTTAAATTGATAGAATAACAGATTTATCAAATTGCTCAGATAAGACAATTTGCATGAAAAAGCTCAGTTCACCACTGGACTACAGATCCGTCTGGTTTGATACCTTCGGTCTAAGGCTGATATACAGTTCCCTTGGGTCAATACCTATGCGTATATGAAACTAACCATGTAATAACTTAATTATTCCACTAGTTGAAGAAAGCAGTGGAATAATACACTTTATTTGCACGTGTGGTACCTAGTCGCTGCATGTTGTAATGTTATCAAAGCGGACTCGAGCTATCAATGACGTCATCTACGTCTTTTATGACATCATTAATATATGGTTGTCTAAATATAACCTTTCCTGGGCAGGCTCCAGCGGTTAACCAGTACTTGGGTGCACCAACCTCCGTAAGAAACTGCCAATTTTTTCATCTGAATGGTACACGGTCTGAGCGGGGCTATATTTATTTGAATAGTTATTTTCAGTATTTCATCAACAACTGCATTATGTCATCTTTGTTTACATTTATTCAAGAATTACACAGTACATGGACATACCAGGAGGCCAGATAGTGTACTACCATCCATAAAAGTGACACCTCGACAATGTAAAATCTTGGTAAGACTATTAAGTTTCATTGCGATTCATTTTGTGTTTATGCGTAGTACCGTGGTTTATTAGAATGCGCCGTGCGGCCCAGTACTTCCGGCTTCAGCATTCAAGGTTTCTGTTGGGGTTACCTCACCCTTAGGCTAGGACTTTTAAAGCGGTCAATGTATTCGCCCGATGCACCCGTTGTAGGACACGTGGGAGTATTTAATAGGAGTAGCTTTGCCATGTGCTATCCTGCCCCTTCCTGGTAGGTACACCACCATATGGTCCGGGACTGCCTATTTGATTCACAGCCAACCCCCATATCCGAGGGCCGTTCCCCTATCCGCCACAGAGGACTCGCTGGGTAGGGGATGGTCGCCCCACTACTGAATTGGAAGCAGCATGGTCCCAGACTATTAAGTTTAAAATCCCCAGTGGTTATATCGAGAGTATGAAATTAGTTGCTCATTTAAAAATATTTGTGAAAGCACTGATTCCGATGTCATTGGTTCTTGCATGTTTCACGTTTACATATAGATCTGCCCGCCCGACAGTTCACGTTTATATATAGGTCTGCCCGCCCAACAGTTCACGTTTACATATAGGTCTGCCCGCCCAACAGTTCACGTTTATATATAGGTCTGCCCGCCCAACGGTTTATATAGGTCTGCCCGCCCGACAGTTCACATATAGGTCTGCCCGCCCAACGGTTTAATATAGGGCTGCCCGCCCAACAGATTACGTTTACATATAGGTCTGCCCGCCCAACGGTTTATATATAGGTCTGCCCGCCCGACAGTTCACATATAGGTCTGCCCGCCCGACAGTTCACATATAGGTCTGCCCGCCCGACAGTTCACATATAGGTCTGCCCGCCCGACAGTTCACATATAGGTCTGCCCGCCCGACAGTTCACATATAGGTCTGCCCGCCCAACAGTTCACATATAGGTCTGCCCGCCCAACAGTTCACATATAGGTCTGCCCGCCCAACAGTTTCACATATAGGTCTGCCCGCCCAACAGTTCACATATAGGTCTGCCCGCCCAACAGTTCACATATAGGTCTGCCCGCTCAACAGTTCACAATATAGGTCTGCCCGCCCAACAGTTCACATATAGGTCTGCCCGCCCAACAGTTCACATATAGGTCTGCCCGCCAACAGTTCACATATAGTCTGCCCGCCAGACAGTTCACATATAGGTCTGCCCACCCGACAGTTCACATTTATATAGGTCTGCCCGCCCGACAGTTCACATTTATATAGGTCTGCCCGCCCAACAGTTTATATATAGGTCTGCCCGCCCAACAGTTTATATATAGGTCTGCCCACCCGACAGTTCACATTTATATAGGTCTGCCTGCCCGACAGTTCACGTGTACATAGGTCTGCCCGCCCGACAGTTCACGTTTACATATTGGTCTGCCCGCCCAACAGTTCACGTTTATATATAGATCTGCCGCCCAACAGTCACATAGGTCTGCCCGCCCAACAGTTCACATTTATATAGTCTCCCCGCCCAACAGTTCACGTTTACATAGATCTGCCCGCCCAACAGTTCCGTTTACATATAGCTCTGCCCGCCCAACAGTTCACGTTTATATAGGTCTGCCCGCCCAACAGTTCACATTTACATATAGGTCTGCCCGCCCAACAGTTCACGTTTATATAGGTCTGCCCGCCCAACAGTTCACGTTTACATATAGGTCTGCCCGCCCAACAGTTCACATTTATATAGCTCTGCCCGCCCAACAGTTCACGTTTACATATAGGCCCGCCCGACAGTTTACATATAGGTCTGCCCGCCCGACAGTTCACATTTATATATAGATCTGCCCGCCTGACAGTTCACGTTTACATATAGATCTGCCCGCCCAACAGTTCACATATAGGTCTGCCCGCCCAACAGTTCACATATAGGTCTGCCCGTCCAACAGTTCACCTTTACATAGGTCTGCCCGCCCAACAGTTCCCATAGGTCTGCCAACAGTTCACATATACCAACAGTTCACATATAGGTCTGCCCGCCCAACAGTTCACATATAGGTCTGCCCGCCCAACAGTTCACATATAGGTCTGCCCGCCCAACAGTTCACGTTTATATATAGATCTGCCCGCCCGACAGTTCACGTTTACATATAGATCTGCCCGCCCGACAGTTCACGTTTACATATAGATCTGCCCGCCCGACAGTTCACGTTTACATATAGGTCTGCCCGCCCGACGGTTTACATATAGGTCTGCCCGCCCGACAGTTCACCTATAGGTCTGCCCGCCTGACAGTTCACATTTATATAGGTCTGCCCGCCCAACGGTTCACGTTTATATATAGGTCTGCCCGACCAACGGTTCACATTTATATATAGGTCTGCCCACCCAACGGTTCACGTTTATATATAGGTCTGCCCGCCCAACGGTTCACGTTTACATATAGGTCTGCCCGACCAACGGTTCACATTTATATATAGGTCTGCCCGCCCAACGGTTCACGTTTATATATAGGTCTGCCCGCCCAACGGTTCACGTTTATATATAGGTCTGCCCGCCCAACGGTTCACGTTTATATATATAGGTCTGCCCGACCAACGGTTCACATTTATATATAGGTCTGCCCGCCCAACGGTTCACGTTTACATATAGGTCTGCCCACCCAACGGTTCACGTTTATATATAGGTCTGCCCGCCCAACGGTTCACGTTTACATATAGGTCTGCCCGCCCAACAGTTCACGTTTATATATAGGTCTGCCCGCCCAACGGTTCACATTTATATATAGGTATGCCCGCCCAATGGTTCACGTTTACATATAGGTCTGCCAGCCCAACAGTTTATAAATAGGTCTGCCAGCCCGACAGTTCACGTTTACATATAGGCCCGCCCGCCCGCCAGTTCACGTTTACACATAGGCCCGCCCGCCAGACAGTTCACGCTTACATATAGGTGTGCCCGCCCAACGGTTCACGCTTACATATAGGTGTGCCCGCCCAACGGTTCATGTTTACATATAGGCCCGCCCGCCCGACAGTTCACGTTTACATATAAGTCGGCCCGCCCAATGGTTCACGTTTATATATAGGCCCGCCACCAGCCCGACAGTTCACGTTTACATGTAGGCCGCCCACCCGACTTCACGTTTACATATAGGCCCCCCCGCCCGACAGTTCACGTTTACATATAGGGCCCGCCCGCCCGCCAGTTCACGTTTATATATAGCCCGCCCGCCGTTCACGTACATATAGCCCCGCCCGCCCGCCCACACAAACCCCCAGTTCACGTTTACATATAGGCCCTCCTGACCACCAGTTCACGTTACATATAGGCCCGCCCGCCCGACAGTTCACGTTTACATATAGGTCCGCCCCCCCAACGGTTCACGTTTACATATAGGTGTGCCCCCAACGGTTCACGTTTACAATAGGCCACCCGCCCGCCCGACAAGATTCACGTTTATATATAGGTCGGCCCACCCAATGGTTCACGTTTATATATAGGCCCGCCCGACAGTTCACGTTTACATATAGGCCCGCCCACCCGCCCGACAGTTCACGTTTACATATAGGTCCGCCCGCCCAACGGTTCATGTTTACATATAGGTGTGCCCGCCCAACGGTTCACGTTTACATATAGGCCCGCCCGCCTGACAGTTCACGTTTACATATAGGTCGGCCCACCCAATGGTTCACGTTTATATATAGGCCCACCCGCCCGACAGTTCACGTCTACATATAGGTCTGCCTGCCCAACGGTTGAGGTTTACATATAGCTCTGCCCGCCCAACAGATCACTTTTATATAGGTCTGCCCGCACGAATAACTAGAGATTTTTTTTTTTGAGAGATAAAATTTAAGTTGTTTGTCAAATACAACACCCAACAAGTTGGCCTCTTTTACAACACATTGAGTTTCTGCTTTCGAAAATTTGAAACCATTTTCTGTTGATCATTTTTCTATTCGATCTAATTATTCTTGAATTCTTTTTTTCTATCGTTTTCATATTTTTAGATCTGAATACCATAAGAAAGTCATCTACATGCAATGAGCAATTTATATCTTTTTCTAAACACCATACTATATTGTTAATTTTATATTAAAAATGTAGGTGCAAAGATGCTTCCTTGTGGAACACCTTATTCTTGGTCATAGACCTCAGATAATGTTGTACCTATTCTGACCTTGAAAGATCTTATATATGTTGTTATATTTCGGGTTTTACGCCTGCATCAGCACCATTTTGGGCTATATCGCCGCGGGCAGTTTACCCAACACCTTTCCTGGGCAGACTCCAGCGGTTAACCAGTACTTGGGTGTACCAACCTCTGTAAGAAACTGCCAACTTTTTCATATAAACGAGACACGGTCTGAGCGGGGCTCGAACCCGTGACCATCAGTGATGATAGGTTACAGTGGTATACAAGTCAGCGATCTTAACCACTCGACCACGGAGGCGGACTTGAAAGATCTATTTGATAAAAGGTTATGCATAAATTTGGTTATAAAGTCTTTTTAAACCAATATCTTTCATAATTCCATATTTCCATGTCGTATCATAAGCTTTTTCTAAGCCAAAGAAAATGGCAACCACATGTTTCCTTCATAAAACCATTTCGTACAAATGACGAATCTAATTAATTGATCCTCGATACTGCTATTTTTTCTGAAACCAGTTCGTTATCTGGAAATCAAATTATTTGTCTCCATATACCAAACGAGTCTTTTTTACCATCCTCTCCTTCGTTTTACAAACACAACTGGTTAGAGCAATAGGCCAGTAGTTTGGATTAATTGGGTCCTTGTTTGGTTTAGGTATAGGAATTGTTGTTGCTTCAGACCAATGTTTTGGAATTCCATATCAAGTTAAAAACATCCAAGAGTATGTATTTAATGATGCATTTGGTAAATGTTTAAGAATTTGGTACAGAATTTCATCCAGACCAACAGCAGAGTCATGAAAACATTTTAAAGATTCTTCCAAGTTTGGATATTGTGAAGGGAAGATTATACTAAATTTAGTATTTTTCTTTATGTTGTTGAAAAGTATTACTATAGTTTGTTGTAGTTTTTCTCAAAAGATTCACCTATTGCATCTGCTATAATATCCTTTTTCGTTTTACGCAGTTTTTATTTTTGTGTTTTACGTGATGAACTTTTGAACTCTTTTTATTACCATTGTTTCCCCTCAACATATCCCATATCTTCTTCATGGGTGTTCGTGAATTTATTTTAGATGCATAATTTTTTCCATGATGTTCATATTGACGATGCAACTACTTTCGTTATGCCCGAACCTCCGACGGGTTTTCAATGCATAGGATGTATGTATATATCGACTGGTATTATTCTGTAGAACATTTTCAGTGATGAAGGCAGAGTATCCGAATTAAACATCAGCAGAAGTGTTAACAATGTTTCAATTTTAGTTTCTCTTTTTTTAATTGTGAAACGTTTCACGTTAACGACACCTTGATCTTTCAAATAATCTACCGGTAATAGTTCATAATCTAATAGTTCTTGTACTGTGGTATGTATTGCAATAGGTTTGAGAGAGTATTGTAATATATCGTGGTATGCCCTTTATCAATCAATTT
>CM026402.1:50459997-50503963 GCA_014843695.1 Archivesica marissinica | reverse complement strand
ATTATATCGCCATACAAACGACAGCCATTTAGCTATCATGCAGTGGATAAGTAGTCGCCATATCTATCCCACCTCCATAGATATTACTGGGACTACATAGAGATTTAGGTTAATATACTATTATATCTCCATACAAACGACAGCCATTTAGCTATCATGCAGTGGATAAGTAGTCGCCATATCTATCCCACCTCCATAGATATTACTGGGACTACATAGAGATTTAGGTTAATATACTATTATATCTCCATACAAAGACAGCTATTTAGCTATCATGCGTGGATAAGGAGTCGCCATATCTATCCCCTTCATAGATGTTATGGTACTACATAGGATTAGGTTAATATACTATTATATCTCCATACAAACGACAGCCATTTAGCTATCATGCAGTGGATAAGTAGTCGCCATATCAATCCCACCTCCATAGATATTACTGGGACTACATAGAGATTTAGGTTATATACTATTATATCTCCATACAAACGACAGCCATTTAGCTATCATGCAGTGGATAAGTAGTCGCCATATCAATCCCACCTCCATAGATATTACTGGGACTACATAGAGATTTAGGTTAATATACTATTATATCTCCATACAAACGACAGCCATTTAGCTATCATGCAGTGGATAAGTAGTCGCCATATCTATCCCACCTCCATAGATATTACTGGTACTACATAGAGATTTAGGTTAATATACTATTATATCTCCATACAAACGACAGCCATTTAGCTATCATGCAGTGGATAAGTAGTCGCCATATCTATCCCACCTCCATAGATATTACTGGTACTACATAGAGATTTAGGTTAATATACTATTATATCTCCATACAAACGACAGCCATTTAGCTATCATGCAGTGGATAAGTAGTCGCCATATCTATCCCACCTCCATAGATATTACTGGTACTACATAGAGATTTAGGTTAATATACTATTATATCTCCATACAAACGACAGCCATTTAGCTATCATGCAGTGGATAAGTAGTCGCCATATCTATCCCACCTCCATAGATATTACTGGTACTACATAGAGATTTAGGTTAATATACTATTATATCTCCATACAAACGACAGCCATTTAGCTATCATGCAGTGGATAAGTAGTGGCCATATCAATCCCACCTCCATAGATATTACTGGTACTACATAGAGATTTAGGTTAATATACTATTATATCTCCATACAAACGACAGCCATTTAGCTATCATGCAGTGGATAAGTAGTCGCCATATCTATCCCACCTCCATAGATATTACTGGTACTACATAGAGATTTAGGTTAATATACTATTATATCTCCATACAAACAACAGCCATTTAGCTATCATGCAGTGGATAAGTAGTCGCCATATCTATCCCACCTCCATAGATATTACTGGGACTACATAGAGATTTAGGTTAATATACTATTATATCTCCATACAAACGACAGCCATTTAGCTATCATGCAGTGGATAAGTAGTCGCCATATCTATCCCACCTCCATAGATATTACTGGTACTACATAGAGATTTAGGTTAATATACTATTATATCTCCATACAAACGACAGACATTTAGCTATCATGCAGTGGATAAGTAGTCGCCATATCTATCCCACCTCCATAGATATTACTGGGACTACATAGAGATTTAGGTTAATATACTATTATATCTCCATACAAACGACAGCCATTTAGCTATCATGCAGTGGATAAGTAGTCGCCATATCTATCCCACCTCCATAGATATTACTGGTACTACATAGAGATTTAGGTTAATATACTATTATATCTCCATACAAACGACAGCCATTTAGCTATCATGCAGTGGATAAGTAGTCGCCATATCTATCCCACCTCCATAGATATTACTGGGACTACATAGAGATTTAGGTTAATATACTATTATATCTCCATACAAACGACAGCCATTTAGCTATCATGCAGTGGATAAGTAGTCGCCATATCAATCCCACCTCCATAGATATTACTGGGACTACCTGAGATTTAGGTTAATATACTATATATCTCCATACAAACGACAGCCATTTAGCTATCATGCAGTGGATAAGTAGTCGCCATATCTATCCCACCTCCATAGATATTACTGGTACTACATAGAGATTTAGGTTAATATACTATTATATCTCCATACAAACGACAGCCATTTAGCTATCATGCAGTGGATAAGTAGTCGCCATATCTATCCCACCTCCATAGATATTACTGGTACTACATAGAGATTTAGGTTAATATACTATTATATCTCCATACAAACGACAGCCATTTAGCTATCATGCAGTGGATAAGTAGTCGCCATATCAATCCCACCTCCATAGATATTACTGGGACTACATAGAGATTTAGGTTAATATACTATTATATCTCCATACAAACGACAGCCATTTAGCTATCATGCAGTGGATAAGTAGTCGCCATATCAATCCCACCTCCATAGATATTACTGGTACTACATAGAGATTTAGGTTAATATACTATTATATCTCCATACAAACGACAGCCATTTAGCTATCATGCAGTGGATAAGTAGTCGCCATATCAATCCCACCTCCATAGATATTACTGGGACTACCTGAGATTTAGGTTAATATACTATTTATATCTCCATACAAACGACAGCCATTTAGCTATCATGCAGTGGATAAGTAGTCGCCATATCAATCCCACCTCCATAGATATTACTGGGACTACCTGAGATTTAGGTTAATATACTATTTATATCTCCATACAAACGACAGCTATTTAGCTATCAGGCAGTGGATAAGTAGTCGCCATATCTATCCCACCTCCATAGATATTACTGGGACTACATGAGATTCTGGCCATTATTATGAACATTTGGTTTGGCTACTACAATGTCAATGTATGTCGTATTGGTAATGGCGTCAAGAGGCGCTTCTATGACGGAAAGGGTTAAGCGAGGCTCAAGCCTTTTGGTGAGCTTAATAAGCTGGTCTGAAAGTTCCAGTCGTGATAACGTAGTAAGTAGTGCATCCGCTTCAGGTGTGAACGAAGTCCCCCCCACACAACTGTAGCTGTTACGATTGTGTCCTTATGCAAACCATGTAAATATCACATTGCCTCTTCTCATGCAAACCATGTAAATATCACATTGCCTCTTCTCATGCAAACCATGTAAATTTCACATTGCCTCTTCTCATGCAAACCATGTAAATTTCACATTGCCTCTTCTCATGTAAACCATGTAAATTTACATTGCTTCTTCTCATGTAAACCATGTAAATTTACATTGCCTCTTCTCATGTAAACCATGTAAATATCACATTGCCTCTTCTCATGCAAACCATGTAAATTTCACATTGCCTCTTCTCATGCAAACCATGTAGATTTCACACTGCCTCTTCTCATGCAAACCATGTAATCTTCTCATGTAAACCATGTAAATTTCACATTGCCTCTTCTCATGTAAACCATGTAAATTTACATTGCCTCTTCTCATGTAAACCATGTAAATTTACATTGCCTCTTCTCATGCAAACCATGTAAATTTCACATTGCCTCTTCTCATGCAAACCATGTAGATTTCACACTGCCTCTTCTCATGCAAACCATGTAATCTTCTCATGTAAACCATGTAAATTTCACATTGCCTCTTCTCATGTAAACCATGTAAATTTCACATTGCCTCTTTTCATGCAAACCATGTAAATTTCACATTGCCTCTTCTCATGCAAACCATGTAAATTTCACATTTCCTCTTCTCTCTCCCTCGTGGAGATGGATTCCACCATGAATGGGGTCTCATGAGCGATTAGTATAATGTTGCAAAAAGTTGTTTCGCAATCGAGCTAAACCAATGTATAAACTAAGCTTATCTGATATGAATTTGATGTTTTAGATGCACATAGTATAGCAGCGGGCTCCCGTGACAGTTCGGTGTATATTATTTCCAAATTGCCGACAAACAATGGAAATCTTGTATGGGAGTTTATTGGAAAGTTAAAGGTACATATATACATATTTACAACTTGTCTCATACCTGGAATAGTCTGGATTGGTTGTTGTTGAAAATTATATAAATTCCAGCTTACCTAGACGATAAAACTATGCCACGAGTTTGTATATTAAGCCAAAGGTAAATGTATATAAATTCCAGCTTACCTAGACGATAAAAATATGCCACGAGTTTGTATATTAACCCTTTCAACACCACATACCTCTAAATAGGCTTACAAAATGTGTAGATCCAGATGAGCCGGCTCGTGACGAGCCGTCTCATCAGGATCTGCACTTTTTGCCAGTGATATGACTATTTTTAGACATAATTACCCATTTTGATAAATGAACTTGTCCAAATGTGATTTTCTGATTCATTTATTGGTCTATGAATATCATGGACCAGTCCATGTGAGTTACTTGGTGTTGAATGGGTTAAGCCAAAGGTAAATGTATATAAATTCCAGCTTTATTATAGCGCCGACTCTCGGTTGTGGTTTTATGTGTTGTACGTAGTTGTATTTGCCGGGTTCCAAATCATGTATATAATCATGGCCTATTGTATTGTAGGGACATACAGGTCCAGTAACCGGTTTGGACTGGTCTCAAGCTCAGGTAGATGACGATGCATACATACTACGATCAAGTTCCTCGGCCATGGAATTAAGCTACTGTAAGTCAGTGACTGTCCAACTTTTTAAACTTTTTTACAACGATTGCGAAGCAAGTTTTAACAACTTATATTAATCATTCTCGTTGGAGCGGATGAAAGCATATATATGTGGTCATTCATGTGGGAGGAAACCGGAGTACCCGGAGAAAACCCACCTGTCCGATCTGGCGACCACCGTACCACCTCACATACTTCCCAGTCCGAGGATCGAACCCGAGTTGCATTGGTGAGAAGCGAGCGCGCAAACCACTGCGCTAATCGGACAGCCTTACTATTATCGAGATTCATATTTTGGTGTTATTTTTCAACTGTGTTTGGTCGTGTAATCATAACTCGAGAAAAACAATCCTCAGTATTTATAACATATCCCCGATTATGACGACGTGTTCAGGAAAGTACAAGGTACATGAATCATATCAATGTCTGGAAAACAAAATTATATTCACTTCAATAATTAATAAATACCGTTTTTCTAAAAAAAAAAAGTACCAAGTAATTTATATGATTATATTGTGATCAGGATAATCCGTCAATGTGTACCGGTATGCGAGAACGCAACAGCGACATCTGCAGGGAATGTACACGCGTTGTTAAAGAGTACCATTAGGTTATATCCAGAGCAGGGAATCATGTACACACATTGTTAAAGAGTACCATTAGGTTATATCCAGAGCAGGGAATCATGTACACACATTGTTAAAGAGTACCATTAGGTTATATCCAGAGCAGGGAATCATGTACACACATTGTTAAAGAGTACCATTAGATTATGTCCAGAGCAGGGAATCATGTACACACATTGTTAAAGAGTACCATTAGATTATGTCCAGAGCAGGGAATCATGTACACACATTGTTAAAGAGTACCATTAGGTTATATCCAGAGCAGGGAATCATGTACACATGTTGTTAAAGAGTACCATTAGATTATGTCGAGAGAAGGGTATCATGTACACGCGTTGTTAAAGAGTACCATTAGATTATATCCAGAGCAGGGAATCATGTACACACATTGTTAAAGAGTACCATTAGATTATATCGAGAGAAGGGAATCATGTACATGCATTGTTAAAGAGTACCATTAGATTATATCGAGAGAAGGGAATCATGTACACACATTGTTAAAGAGTACCATTAGGTTATATCCAGAGAAGGGAATCATGTACACACGTTGTTAAAGAGTACCATTAGATTATGTCGAGAGAAGGGAATCATGTACACGCGTTGTTAAAGAGTACCATTAGATTATGTCGAGAGAAGGGAATCATGTACACGTGTTGTTAAAGAGTACCATTAGATTATGTCGAGAGAAGGGAATCATGTACACGCGTTGTTAAAGAGTACCATTAGATTATATCCAGAGCAGGGAATCATGTACACACGTTGTTAAAGAGTACCATTAGATTATATCCAGAGCAGGGAATCATGTACACACATTGTTAAAGAGTACCATTAGATTATATCGAGAGAAGGGAATCATGTACAGGCATTGTTAAAGAGTACCATTAGATTATATCGAGAGAAGGGAATCATGTACACACATTGTTAAAGAGTACCATTAGATTATGTCGAGAGCAGGGAATCATGTACACATGTTGTTAAAGAGTACCATTAGATTATATCGAGAGAAAGGTATCATGTACACGTGTTGTTAGAGTACCATTAGATTATATCGAGAGCAGGGAATCATGTACACACATTGTTAAAGAGTTCTATTAGATTATGTCGAGAGAAAGGTATCATGTACACGTGTTGTTAAAGAGTACCATTAGATTATATCGAGAGCAGGGAATCATGTACACGTGTTGTTAAACAATACTATTAGATTACGTCGAACGAATAGATCCATTATGTATATAAATTATATAATTATATGCGAATACATACATGTATGATCCTTGTACCGTAATCAACATGTATACGTTCAATATCATATAATCATGTACACCTGGTATTGTGTTGCCTGTGATTCTAAAACCATTGTCTATGCCTCCATTGATACGATGGTATGTGTTACATGTATATTATAGTATGCTTTTGCAGTTCATTATAAAAGTGTAAAGTTTTAGTCTATTTTAGTGTCACTCCTATTTATGAGACACCTCTTTTTTATGAACATCAGTACTTCCCGAATTCTATGTTTGTATGCCAGGCAATCGGTAACCATTACTTAACTAGCTGACGGCTCACCAACATCAGGTTCGATCCCCGTCTGACCCTAATAAAATTAACAGTCTCTCAGATGGGACTTTAAACCGAGGTCTCGTGTCTGTGCTGTACACTGTGCACATAAAAGAATCAGATGAGACTCTGGAATGGGTCTCTGTCTGTATCATTGCACTATCCTCCAAAATCTAAAATGACTAATCTCTTTAGGAGGCGTCGCTCATATGGGCAACCGGTAGCAATGCTAAATAAACGTAAAACTCACAACATCCCACTCCGTAGACGGACGCCTTAACCACTAGGCCACGGAGACGGTATGTATGAACCGAAGTTGTTGAAGAAAGTTGGAATACGTGACATTGTCATGTCTAAAGACTATAATAGATTTTCTACGTAATTCGCGAAATTATGAACCTTACTTCTTGATTTGTAAGACCTTACGAATGCACATAATTTATATAAGTTATACAACATTAGTAACGAAAGCTCATCTCGCAGAATATACATACCGATGTATATATATGTATATATTACATTAAAGAGTGTTCACTTTCAATAGGGCGTCCAGCAACACTCGAATGTTTCTTCAAGAAAGGTGTAATCTCTAGAGCAAACTGGGCGTCAAGATCTGTGTTGGTTGATTTCCCCATAGCCGGAATAATGACCTCAAAGTTTGCAAACGAAGCGGATATGACGTCACTTGATGTAAATTATACCCAAACGTTGGCAGTAAGCGGAGATACCTCAGGAAATGTTAGACTGTTTCGCTACCCATGCAGCTTGAGCGGAGTGAGTAAAGAGACCTTTTATATCGATTTGTTTGTTTCAAATTTATATATGGATATACTTCAGGAAAAATATGTTGAATGTAACGAGCCAATAAAACAAGGGTTCATTCTAGAGGTCGATATGAGCGAAATACTCGCCCTAGGAATCCCTGATTTCCATACAACAGTGTATCCAGTAAGATTGCAAATAGTGATCACATATAGTCACATCCACCACTACCAAGAATAAACTATAGGGAATTGTTCTCAGTCTCCACGATTGATGAAACGTGTCCGGTGTACAGATGCTAGGTAGTGTATCCGGTGTGCAGATGCTAGGTAACGTATCCGGTGTACCGATGCTAGGTAGTGTATCCGGTGTACAGATGCTAGGTAACATATCCGGTGTACCGATGCTAGGTAGTGTATCCGGTGTACAGATGCTAGGTAACGTATCTGGTGTACAGATGCTAGGTAACGTATCCGGTGTGCAGATGCTAGGTAGCATATCCGGTGTGCAGATGCTAGGTAACGTATCCGGTGTGCAGATGCTAGGTAACGTATCCAGTGTACAGATGCTAGGTAACATATCCGGTGTACAGATGCTAGGTAGCGTATCCGGTGTACAGATGCTAGGTAATGTATCCAGTGTACAGATGCTAGGTAACGTATCCGGTGTACAGATGCTAGGTAGCGTATCCGGTGTGCAGATGCTAGGTAGTGTATCCGGTGTGCAGATGCTAGGTAATGTATCCGGTGTACAGATGCTAGGTAACGTATCCGGTGTGCAGATGCTAGGTAGCGTATCCAGTGTACAGATGCTAGGTAGCATATCTGGTGTACAGATGCTAGGTAGCGTATCCGGTGTACAGATGCTATGTAACGTATCCGGTGTGCAGATGCTAAGTAACGTATCCGGTGTACAGATGCTAGGTAAGGTATCCGGTGTACAGATGCTAGGTAATGTATCCAGTGTACAGATGCTAGGTAATGTATCCGGTGTACAGATGCTAGGTAACGTATCTGGTGTACAGATGCTAGGTAGCGTATCTGGTGTGCAGATGCTAGGTAATGTATCCGGTGTACAGATGCTAGGTAACGTATCCGGTGTACAGATGCTAGGTAACGTATCCGGTGTGCAGATGCTAGGTAACATATCTGGTGTACAGATGCTAGATAATGTATCAGGTGTACAGATGCTAGGTAACGTATCCAGTGTACAGATGCTAGGTAACGTATCCAGTGTACAGATGCTAGGTAACGTATCAGGTGTACAGATGCTAGGTAACGTATCAGGTGTACAGATGCTAGGTAATGTATCCAGTGTACAGATGCTAGGTAACGTATCAGGTGTACAGATACTAGGTAACGTATCCAGTGTACAGATGCTAGGTAACGTATCCAGTGTACAGATGCTAGGTAACGTATCAGGTGTACAGATGCTAGGTAACGTATCCAGTGTACAGATGCTAGGTAACATATCCGGTGTACAGATGCTAGGTAGCGTATCCGGTGTACAGATGCTAGGTAATGTATCCAGTGTACAGATGCTAGGTAATGTATCCGGTGTACAGATGCTAGGTAGCGTATCCGGTGTGCAGATGCTAGGTAGTGTATCCGGTGTGCAGATGCTAGGTAATGTATCCGGTGTACAGATGCTAGGTAACGTATCCGGTGTGCAGATGCTAGGTAGCGTATCCAGTGTACAGATGCTAGGTAGCATATCTGGTGTACAGATGCTAGGTAGCGTATCCGGTGTACAGATGCTATGTAACGTATCCGGTGTGCAGATGCTAAGTAACGTATCCGGTGTACAGATGCTAGGTAAGGTATCCGGTGTACAGATGCTAGGTAATGTATCCAGTGTACAGATGCTAGGTAATGTATCCGGTGTACAGATGCTAGGTAACGTATCTGGTGTACAGATGCTAGGTAACGTATCCGGTGTACAGATGCTAGGTAACGTATCCGGTGTACAGATGCTAGGTAACGTATCAGGTGTACAGATGCTAGGTAACGTATCAGGTGTACAGATGCTAGGTAATGTATCCAGTGTACAGATGCTAGGTAACGTATCAGGTGTACAGATGCTAGGTAACGTATCCAGTGTACAGATGCTAGGTAACGTATCCAGTGTACAGATGCTAGGTAACGTATCAGGTGTACAGATGCTAGGTAACGTATCCAGTGTACAGATGCTAGGTAACATATCAGGTGTACAGATGCTAGGTAACGTATCCAGTGTACAGATGCTAGGTAACGTATCCAGTGTACAAATGCTAGGTAATGTGTCCGGTGTGCAGATGCTAGGTAACGTATCCGGTGTACT
Source organism: Archivesica marissinica (assembly GCA_014843695.1). NCBI lineage: Eukaryota > Metazoa > Mollusca > Bivalvia > Venerida > Vesicomyidae > Archivesica > Archivesica marissinica. Next base: position 50,494,059 of record CM026402.1, on the reverse strand, counting down.
GATGCTAGGTAACGTATCCGGTGTGCAGATGCTAGGTAACGTATCCAGTGTACAGATGCTAGATAACGTATCCGGTGTACAGATGCTATGGAATGATTCCTTGACACTGACATGAGCCCTCCTTGGCAAAGGTCGTCACTTCAAAGTGTGCCCCTCAACGTTGTATGCTTGCATCAAACCGTCAAAGTTTCGAATAATCTCATGTAATAAAGCTATCCTGGTGGCTTATAGAAGATGCACTTGTCCCGACTATGCTTGCAATTATATATTGTAATTGTGATTTGAATATTTATTACATTTGTAAATTGAACAGTTGTATATTTGTAGGTTACCGTACTTCAACAATATTTTCTGGATTTATGATTGCGAATAAATTGTATATATTACTAAATAATATAAAGTAGGTTTTGAATCTTTTGACAGAATCATGATCGAATATTCGAATATTCGAATACTTTCCCAATCGAATATTCGAATAGCAAAATTGCTATTCGTTGCCATCACTACTAAATATCATTGTTTTTGTTTATTTCTCAGACTTACTGCAATTCATACAGGAGCCACGCCCATATTCAAGGCGTGAGGTTTAGCATATGTGGAAACTACGTACTGACTGTTGGGGGTCGAGACTCCTCTCTAATGCAGTGGGAATTGGTGTAACAGGGAAACAAACATGATGACTGTGTGTGGAGGGAAACAAACATGATGACTGTGTGTGGAGGGAAACAAACATGATGACTGTGTGTGGAGGGAAACAAACATGATGACTGTGTGTGGAGGGAAACAAACATGATGACTGTGTGTGGAGGCAGGACGGCAGATGAACTCCAAATAATGATGACATGTAGTCACTCCACCACGTGATGATTCACTGCATAATAGAAATATTTTCAAATACTGTACACATTTATAATTCCGCTAAAACTTTATATTGCGATATTCACTGTGTAGAACAATTTAGTTTTGAGTTTTAAATATCGTTTATGACTGTATTGGCTTTCCAAAGTTTGATCAAATGTATATACATGTATTTTCGGATATAACACTACATTCGGACACGGTATTATTCACGGGAATCATGAACTCATGATCAACTAAGATCGTGAAAATTAACGAAATATAACTGCTCGCGAACAAATAGTGTTCTACAGTACCCGTGGTAATACAGAATCGTTTTAATAAAAGAAAATATTCTTTCATACATATATCGTCAGTTGCTTTATTTCTTACCCATCACTCTATGACATGCCAGCATTGTATGAGTATAAGTACTGCGGGTAAGTGACTTGGCTACATTTGCTTGTGAGTGTGTGTTTTACGTTTATTTATCGTCGCTACCGGTTGCCCATATGATATGAGCGACACCTCCTGAAGAGATTAGTCATTTTAGATTTTGGAGGATAGTGCAATGATACAGAGAGAGACCCATTCCAGAGTCTCCTCTGGTTCTTTTACGTGCATGGTGTAAAGCACTGACACAAGACCTTGGTTTAACGTCCCATCTGAAAGACTGTTAATTTTATTAGGGTCAGACGGGGGATCGAACCTGCGATCCCTGGATTACCAGTCCAGCGTGTTACCACTGGGCTACAGATCCGTCTGTCATTTGCTTGTTGTACCATGGGAAAGGCTTACTACTACTCTAGATTACATGGTGACGATCAGAACCCTTGGGGGCGCATATCCACAGTATCCATTAGGCCTACTTATGATGACCCATTCACCCCACCCCACTCCACTCGTGGAGCTTGCAAATATGTTTGTGCACAAGTAATATTGGCAGAGAACACGAGACTTATTCATGTATATAAGTTTCAATAATATTTCATCATTTTATTTACAGTCCATATCGACTTATGCTTTACGTTTTGGAATCCTTTGTTTTTACTGTTGTTCCCTAACGAGATGTTGCGGTGTTTTTACTGTTGTTCCCTAACAAGATGTTGCGGTATGATAAATATGATTGTATCAGAATTGTGTTAATTAACCCTTTCAACCCCACAGGCCTCTAAATAGGCTTATGAAAAGTGTAGATCCAGATGAGCCGGCTCGTAACGAGCCGTCTCATCAGGATCTGCACTTTTTTGCCAGTAATAATTATTACTATTTTTAGATAAAATTACCCATTTTGATAAATGAACTGGTCCAAATGTAATTTTCTTATTAATTTATTGGTCTAAAAATAGCATGCACAAGTCCATGTCAGTTACTTGGGGTTGAAAGGGTTAATTGATAAAATTTTTACAGTAAATAATTGTTTACATTTGATAAACTCTTAGGATGTGAGCTGATAAGAGAATTGTTGTAGAGCCTATTATTCTGAAAGCCTTATGTGTGAAGCCTATTATTCTGAAAGCCTTACATGTGAAGCCTATTATTCTGAAAGCCTTATGTGTGAAGCCTATTATTCTGAAAGCCTTATGTGTGAAGCCTATTATTCTGAAAGCCTTATGTGTGAAGCCTATTATTCTGAAAGCCTTATGTGTGAAGCCTATTATTCTGAAAGCCTTATGTGTGAAGCCTATTATTCTGAAAGCCTTATGTGTGAAGCCTATTATTCTGAAAGCCTTATGTGTGAAGCCTATTATTCTGAAAGCCTTATGTGTGAAGCCTATTATTCTGAAAGCCTTACATGTGAAGCCTATTATTCTGAAAGCCTTACATGTGAAGCCTATTATTCTGAAAGCCTTACATGTGAAGCCTATTATTCTGAAAGCCTTACATGTGAAGCCTATTATTCTGAAAGCCTTACATGTGAAGCCTATTATTTCGCTTGTTTACACTCTGAGCGATGTTGCTTTTTTACGTTACCGTCTTTTCAAGACATTACTTTGATATATAAATCAACATACATATATCTCTTTGACTAATTTCATACCAGTAAGGATTCATGTTCATATAAACTATTTGTTTCTTCCACATGTATGCAGTGGAATCAATTTCATTATATAATAAGTATGTAGTATTGTGGAAATATGACAGTAAATATACGTTACCAATCCAATTTCAGCAAAAGACCAGGGATCATTTTAGAGGGCGATGTGGGCGAAATTGTCGCCCTAGGGACCCTGACTTCGCCCTCTGGGGGCCCCACTTCTCCCTAAAAAAAAAAAAAATATTTTTGGTTTTTACGATCGATTTTCAAACAATATTTTGTCTATTAATATACACTGGCCCATTATAAAGCACTCCTTCTATTCAAATGTTGTATTTAATGGTTGTACTGTGCATTTTAACCCTATTTTGCAGAAGTATATTAAAGAACACCATATAAGGAAGCGATCACGCGCTTTCTCACTTCTCCCAAAAATTCTGACCTAGAATGAACCCTGAATTGACGATCGCATACATATACATGCCAATAGCACTGTATGCAACAGTCAATGCAGTAAAGCATATATCAAATGCAGTGGATCTGTAAAATCTACTAAAGTATAGTCATTATCGTTATATAAGTAGCAATATAAGTAACATGTACATTACGTTTTAAATCTTTACAAAACTAACTTTGTATCTATATTGATTGCATTTATAAATGCTATTTACATGATTGCTCTGAAGAAACATTAATTAATCATTGCCTTAGAAGTCAAAGCGCATTGGCTATCTGCTATATGTGAACTAGTCGGAATGTATTCAAAATTAATGAAGAAATTATTGAATTACGTTACCATAAATACTAAAATATTATATTTCTGATTCAATACCTGTACTACCATGATATAGCATTTTAATTACAAATAAAGTATTTAACAATACTAAATCTATATATTATAATGCAATTACCATGTATGTAGGGAGAAGAACTATATAAGTTTTCTTTCGTTCTAATCCCTTTCAGTCTACTGCTGTTAAATTATATGTAAAATGTTCATTTCTTGATTACATGTACAAATACTGAAATAAATAATGTTTAAACTAATTACTATGTATAAGGATGCTTACTGCTAACTCAATTATCTTATTTCTTAATAATAAGGTTCCGCCTCCGTGGTCGAGTGGTTAAGGTCGCTGACTTGTATACCACTGTAACCTATCATCACTGATGGTCACGGGATCGAGCACCGTTCAGACCGTGTCTCATTTATATGAAAAAGTTGGCAGTTTCTTACGGAGGTTGGTGCACCCAAGTACTGGTTAAACGCTGGAGCCTGCCCAGGAAAGGTGTTGTTAGGTAAACTGCCCGCCGGCGATATAGCCCAAAATGGTGCTGATGCAGGCGTAAAACCCGAAATATAACATAACATATTAATACTAAGGGTTGTTAAGCTATTCAAAGCAAAACATTAACATTAATGAACATCTAACACACCTGAGTATTTGACTTGCAATATGTGCATACATTGGTATACTGATAATGAAATACATAATCTTTAATAGGCATGTCCAACACATGTAACATACATTACATAGCTCATTACGTTACCATTACTATAAAACAAATACTAGTTCACATTCAGTTGCACAAGATATCATTTTAACTGTAAATGCATACATTATCACTACAGAATGTATGTAAATCAATGCAATTAGCATTTATGAGCATATATAGTCAAACCTGTCCTAAGCAGCCAGCCAAGGGAATCGCAGAAAGCGGCTGCTTCAAGGTGGCTGCTTAATAGAGGTCAAATGTATAACAAAACAACATATTGGGAATTGAAAACTGGCTGCTTAATACAGGTGGGCTGCTTAATAGAGGTGACCACTCACACAGGTTTGACTGTACTGTTGTAACTGGTATAGGAACAAAATACAAATGTACGGTTTTGATGGTATATGAACCAAATCCTTGATATTAAGGATCGCCAAACACTTGGCTCTATCCTACATTTTAATATGCAGCAGGTGATTACATGTCTTACAAACGGAAAATGAAGTATATTCTTTAAATAGGTATGAAATACATGTGAGTTAAAACATGTAATTTACGCTACACGTTACTACTGCTTCTCTTTATGATTGTGACCATTTATATAATTAAAGTATTATTCCTAAGAGAATAAACACTTTATTCATAGAATGTTCGGAAAGTGTACATGCAATATATAAGATGAAACAATAACTAGTTTGTTTATTCAACATTAACTCCATAATTATGTTGTTTATTCAACAATAACTCCATAATTATGTTGTTTATTCAACAATAACTCCATAATTATGTTGTTTATTCAACAATATCTCCATAATTATGTTGTTTATTCAACATTAACTCCATAATTATGTTGTTTATTCAACAATATCTCCATAATTATGTTGTTTATTCAACATTAACTCCATAATTATGTTGTTTATTCAACAATATCTCCATAATTATGTTGTTTATTCAACAATATCTCCATAATTATGTTGTTTATTCAACAATTACTCCATATTATGTTGTTTATTCAACATTAACTCCATAATTATGTTGTTTATTCAACAATAACTCCATAATTATGTTGTTTATTCAACAATATCTCCATAATTATGTTGTTTATTCAACAATATCTCCATAATTATGTTGTTTATTCAACAATATCTCCATAATTATGTTGTTTATTCAACAATAACTCCATAATTATGTTGTTTATTCAACATTAACTCTATAATTATGTTGTTTATTCAACAATAACTCCATAACTATGTTGTTTATTCAACATTAACTCCATAATTATGTTGTTTATTCAACAATATCTCCATAATTATGTTGTTTATTCAACAATATCTCCATAATTATGTTGTTTATTCAACAATATCTCCATATTATGTTGTTTATTCAACAATATCTCCAAATTATGTTGTTTATTCAACATTATCTCCATAATTATGTTGTTTATTCAACATTAACTCCATAATTATGTTGTTTATTCAACAATAACTCCATAATTATGTTGTTTATTCAACATTATCTCCATAATTATGTTGTTTATTCAACATTAACTCCATAATTCTGTTGTTTATTCAACATTAACTCCATAATTCTGTTGTTTATTCAACATTATCTCAATAATTATGTTGTTTATTCATGTTTGATGTGGTATATTTGAAACTATTTTTGATATAGTAACGTACATTGTTGTTAGTTACATCATAACTTTGATTCATTGTTAATGTTACTTAGAGGAATGCATGCTTTGTTTGCTACTGATGTTACAAACAGGAATGTACTGTACGTCGCCAAAATACGTTTCAAACATAAAATGAAAAGCATAACGGATATCCATGTATGATCACCCATGTATGATCAGAGATTTCGCTTCAGGTGCGAAAGGTCCGTACTTCGAGCCCCGCTGGAGCCGTTACGATTGTGCCCTTAGGCAAGGCATTTAAATTCCACATTGCATCTTCTCTCTCCTTCATGGTGATGGATTCCATCAGGAATGAGGTCTCGAGAATGATTAATATAAGTTGAAAGAACTTGTTTCGCAATCGAGCTGAAATAAATTTGTATAAACTATGATTAGAGTCAACTGAGTTGTTCATGTATAAATTTTGCAAGTTACACTGCAAAAATGGAATTTCACACTGAACCATTCTAATCACTATGGCAACATAAGGACTGGTGGATATGATGCATGCATAAGAGATAGTGTAGTCAGACTTCAAACAGGATGTCCATCATATTGTTTCGCGCCAGCCGGTGTCAATCCATTGGGCAGACGGGCAGACAAACGTAGGTAGATCACAGTGGAAAACTGACTGAGTGACGACAACGATACTCTGTACATATATTGGTTTTACTCTTCATCAACTGCTATACATATACGCCAGATCGGACAGGTGGGTTTACTCTGGGTACTCCGGTATCCTCCCACACGAATGACCACATTTAAGCTTTCATCCGCGCCAACGAGAGTGATTAATATAAGTTGTTAAAACTTGCTTCGCAATCGTTATATTATGTTATATTTCGGGTTTTACGCCTGCATCAGCACCATTTTGGGCTATATTGCCGGCGGGCAGTTTACCTAACACCTTTCCTGGGCAGGCTCCAGCGGTTAACCAGTACTTGCGTGTACCAACCTCCGAAAGAAACTGCCAACATTTTCATATAAATGAGACGCGGTCTGAGCGGGGCTCGAACCCGTGACCATCAGAGATGATAGGTTACAGTGGTATACAAGTCAGTGACCTTAACCACTCGACCACGGAGGCAATCGTAAAATAAATAAAGCTTAGATATAAGTATACGTGGGTCCTAACGATCACTATAACTATGGGTATCTCAAGAACCAAATTCTATAATGACATGCTGTTTGCTACTTAATAAAACGCACCCCTGATTCAAATATGGCGGCTGTTGTACAACTCAAACTGGCAAGGATTCTCAGCTATTCTAAAAAGTTGGCGGCCTAGAATTGTGTGTGTTTTACGTTTATTTATCGTCGCTACCGGTTGCCCGCGGCCTAGCATGAAGTCGCATTGGGTATTTATACTAAACGGACACTGTGGGGTCACATTGTGAAATCCACACGTCGCATTGTGCACCACTGCACGCTCGTGCCCCACACATCGAATAACGCCGCCCACAGGTTGCATCAGGTATTCACAACTAAAATAAGACTGCTGCATCAACTAAACACTAAATACATACCAATAATTCACGATTCAGCAAGTTTGCCCATTATAAATACCACATATAAGCAGTATTCGTTGCGCAGGATATGTAGTCCAGTGGTAACACGCTGGACTGGTAATCCAGGGATCGCAGGTTCGATCCCCCGTCTGACCCTAATAAAAATTAACTGTCTTTCAGATGGGACGTTAAACCGAGGTCTCGTGTCGGTGCTTTACACCGTGCACGTAAAAAAAGAACCAGAGGAGATTCTGGAATGGGTCTCTCTGTATCATGCACTATCCTCCAAAATCTAAAATAACTAATCTCTTCAGGAGGCGTCGCTCATATGGGCAACCGGTAGCGACGATAAATAAACGTAAAAACACACTATTCATTGCTTAACTCTGCGGCATATGCATGTAACACCATCGCGTATCATCTCTGCACAATGTGTATTCAAGATGGCGGCCTACATGCTAATGTAACACAGTAACACAGATAGGATTAATTACACCAGGGACATTAATAAACAGAACAATCTTGTTCGTGCCTCCACACCGTGCACGTCGGGAACAAGGCACAGCTCACAGCAGGAAATTGGATCACCGTTCCGAAGTGACCAATCCACGCCGCTGACGCATACAGACGAGGACCCGCATCGACTCTTGTGAGTGTCTATACACTTACCTAGATCAGCGACAGCTAATACTGGGGCGCTGAAGAGGCGACGAGTGACTGGGTAGGAGAAGACGGCAGTCGTTTCGCGTGGATGGCGCACTCGTCGCCTCAAACTCTTTTATCTGTCTCCAATGATGGGCGAGCGGTTGGAGACGGAGGGATGCGACCTCGACCCTGGATGCGTCAACGGGGTGGACAACGACGGAACAACCGAACCATTTTGCTGCTGTGAGCCGACTAATCGTGGAGGATGTGGCCCTAAAATGAATCGAGAATAAATAACCACCTTGGACATGATGGCGGAGAGAGACACCAGTACCATAATCACCAGCACCATAATCTTCTAGAGCATAATCTTCTTAGACTTAAACAACTTAGACATAACCAACAAAGAATAATCATCGAGTAACCTAATCATCTTGGACCGAAATCTTCACGGGAATCCACAACTTCAATCTACACTACTCTACAAGACACTGACGACTACAACACTTCATCGAATAATCGACGGTGCGAAAGCACGTTTGCTCGCCCATATGGTTTACCGGCGGCGAGGGTAAATAAACGGAATCATCATCAACAGAACAATACTTGAGGATTATCGTATCAGAACCAGCAGGAATGCACGAAAGTGGACCTCATATCAGGTGAACCAACTGGGGTGATATTCGAAGGCAAACTGTTCTGTTTGTTTCATAGAACAACGGTCAGATTCCTATAGCGCTGTCAGTAACAAATCATCACACCACTCCACGGAAACGTACATGGTGGAAAATAAAGCTTACCCCCCCCCCCCCCCCCGTTTAACATACTGCAACTTGCGTTCATCCTCGCAGCACCACATGCAGTGAGGTTTACACTCTTAACACTAATATGCACTTCAATGCAACCATAACGGTAATAAACAGAAATTGCACGTGGCAGTACCTTAATGGTATTAATGACGTAAATTGCACGTGGAAGTACCTTAATGCATACACATTAACCTTGAAGTAATCACAATTCTCCTCAAACGTCTCGCATGACTATTGACTAGAATTTCACTGTCTATATATATAGTATCCATCACACTAAATAACGAGACACAGACGGATATGTAGTCCAGTGGTAACACGTTGGACTGGTAATCCAGGGAACGCAGGTTCGATCCCCCGTCTGACCCTAATAAAATTAACAGTTGTTCAGATGGGACGTTAAACCGAGGTCTCGTGTCGGTGCTTTACACCGTACACGTAAACGAACCAGAGAAGATAATGGAATGGGTCTCTGTCTGTATCATTGCACTATCCTCCAAAATCTAAAAATGACTAATCTCTTCAGGAGGCGTCACTCATACGAGCAACCGTTAGCGATGATAAATAAACGTAAACCACACACACGCACAATGTTGTGAATCGAACAATGTCCCATTGCACAATGGTATACTTCAGAGGTCACATGTGACTTTGAGTTGTTCTGGAATGTGATGAGAGTTATTAAATGTAAACACATTTTAAGCGATTTTATTATGTGTTCCTCTAGCCTCAACACGAATCTGAACATATTTGATGGTTTGTAGTCTTTAGCTTTTGAGACGATCCCCGATCAAAGGAAAGTTTTGATCCGATAAAGACCGAAGCGGTCCGTTATTTACCAATCGACCGTGTAACTTTGTCATCAAATTACTTGTGTATAAACCAGGCGATTTATTCCAAAAATGTTGGTACGTCAAGGCCGAATAATGTGGTCATCATTTGCCACAACATTTATTTTGAAAATATAAAGCATATCATCGTATTCAGCTCATATGTCGTTAGTGATCTGCTATACCCTAAAGAACTGTAATATGAAACTGGAAATGGTCCAGCGGAGAGCTGCTAGGTTTGTCAAGAACAACTACTTCACAACCAGCAGTGTAACAAACATGATGAACGACCTGGCATGGACCACCTTGCAACAACGCCGCGAAAACACACGTCTAACCATGCTATACAAGACCCTCTATAACCTATGTCAATCCAAACCCACCTTTAGTTACGGCCAGAACCAACCGAGGCCAGAACCAACGCTACTGCCAAATCAGAGCCCGTACAGACATAGAGTGGTGGAACCTATGCTCGGCGTATTCCTATGCTCGGCGTATTTTTCCCATTTACATCCGTATTTAAAATATTTAAATAGTTTTAACCTATTTTCGCTGACAGAGGTGAAGCATGGTTCAATAGCATTCCGTTGTGCGTGTCGGTAGCCTAATGCAAATGTCACCTGACTGGTTCAGTAGCCGAATATAAACAGATAACTTGATGGGAATTTTTTTCACCGAAATGATGCGGTTTATGAGCATTTCAGGTAGCTATCCGAATTGGGGAAACATGTACAAATAACCAGAAAAAATGTTTCTTATGAGTTGTAATATTGTTAGTTATTGATGTTACTAAGTCAAAATAATATATTCAACATTTACACGTGCATACATAAACAAATTCATGTACGCCGTGCATAGGTGCCCTAAAGTATCTAGTTCCCCATGGAAACAGGTGCCGTTGCGATAGCTGTAGTGAGGCGCATGGTTACGTAATGAAGCTAAAATTTTCAACAACAATTTTTTGAAAGTTATGTTCACAACTTAAGAAAATAATAATATACGGCAAGTGCATTTAACTTTTTTTTATAGGCCATGATATGTAGGATTTACGCCGAGCATAGGTTCCACCACTCTATACCAGAACAGCTTCTTTCCTGCATTTAAAAAACTGATATTCAATGAAATCTAAAATATGTTATATTGTGTATCCAAACTTGCTTTTGAAAATAACTATTTGTAAACAGCCTACAAAAAACTTTTGAAACCACCTGTAGGCTGTCACGTATGAGGGCTTTCCCAGTGTTATTAGTGACGTCATATATCGCCGCTGGTTGGCTAGTTTGACAGGTTGAGAATTTCTTTTAGTATCTTGTTCGAGGAGAAACGTTGTGGATTTTCAAGATGTGTGACCATGTATTACTTCATAGCGGATATCATCACCCAGTATTGAGATCATGGCAGGCAATAAATACATCTATAACAGCAGACAATCTTATTTATCCTATATTCGTTACGTAAGTTGGCAATTTATTTCCATTTTGCCCTTGTGTTTTGGTGTCCCAATTTATTTATATAAGTATGTCAAGTGGGTGGGGTATAGCTGAATATCACATTGGACTATTCCATACAGAGTACTCTCTCACCCGCCCCACACCCACCACCACACACACAATTTATACTGGATGTGTGGCCCTATGGGTCTGTTTTTTCACCAATTCAATTTAGGGAGTACAGTAGGTTTTTCTTCATGAATCGGTTGAATAAATTAGCATTATCCTGGGTAACTAGGACTCAGCGTAAATACCACATATAATGACCAGTATAAAATGTTAATTGCACTTGCCGTATATTATTATTTTCTTAAGTTGTGAAAACAACTTTCAAAAAACTCCTGTTGACAGTTTTGCTTCATCGTGTGACCTTGTTGCTCAATACAGCTATCGCAACGGTGTCGGGTTAGCACATATGGGGAACTCAATACTTCAGGACACCTATGCACGGCATATTTGTTATATTTTTATTTATCCACCATAATTTGTTGAATACCTTATTTTGATATAGTAAATCTACATCATTGAATAAAAACAATTATTAGTCTTAATCAGAAATGGGTATAGAAACTATTTTTCGTGTTATGTGTAGATTTGTTAAAATTCAGTTAGCTACCTGAATTGCTCATACACTCAGTTTCGGTGGAAATATTCTACCAATGATTTGTTTGTTTATAATCATCTGCTGGACCTGTCACCTGACAGTTGCATCAGGCTACCGATACACGCAACGGAATGCTATTGAACAATGCTTCAGCTCTTTCAGCGAAATTAGCCTAGAACTATATAAATATTTGAAATACAGATGTAAATGGAGCATAGGAATATGCCGAGCATATTTTCCACCACCACCTCTAAATGGACAAATACACCGAGCATAGGAAAATACGCCGAGCAATGGAATAAGCCGAGCATAGGAAAATACGCCGAGCATAGGAAAATACGCCAAGCAATGGAATAAGCCGAGCATAGGTAAATACGCCGAGCATAGGAATACGCCGAGCATAGGAAAATACGCCGAGCAATGGAATAAGCCGAGCATAGGAAAATACGCCGAGCAATGGAATAAGCCGAGCATAGGAAAATACGCCGAGCAATGGAATAAGCCGAGCATAGGAAAATACGCCGAGCAATGGAATAAGCTGAGCATAGGAAAATACGCCGAGCATAGGAAAATACGCCGAGCAATGGAATACGGCGAGCATAGGAATACAGCGAGCATAGGAAAATACGCTAAGCATAGGGTCCACCAGTGACATGTCCCAGTGTGTATTTGACTTGTCCCAGTGTGTATTTGACTTGTCCCAATGTGTATTTGACTTGTACCAATGTATTTGACTTGTCCCAATGTATTTGACTTGTCCCAGTGTGTATTTGACATGTCCCAATGTGTATTTGACTTGTACCAATGTATTTGACTTGTCCCAATGTGTATTTGACTTGTCCCAGTGTGTATTTGACTTGTCCCAATGTATTTGACTTGTCCCAGTGTGTATTTGACTTGTCCCAATGTATTTGACTTGTCCCAGTGTGTATTTGACTTGTCCCATGATTTGACTGTCCCAATGTGTATTTGACTTGTCCCATTGTGTATTTGACTTGTCCCAATGTTTTGACTTCCCGTGTGTATTTGACTTGTCCCAGTGTGTATTTGACTTGTCCCAATGTGTATTTGACTTGTCCCAGTGTCTATTTGACTTGTCCCAGTGTGTTTTGACTTGCCCCAATGTGTATTTGACTTGCCCAATGTGTATTTGACTTGTCCCAGTGTGTATTTGACTTGTCCCAGTGTGTATTTGACTTGTCCCAGTGTGTATTTGACTTGTCCCAGTGTGTATTTGACTTGTCCCAGTGTGTATTTGACTTGTCCCAGTGTCTATTTGACTTGTCCCAGTGTGTATTTGACTTGCCCCAGTAATTATGCTAACTGTTGAATGATGGGATGGTTACTGTACCTGTGGATCGGCAGATTGACAGGATGGACCTATCAATAAATGGTATGTTGTGGTAACTATTAGTGTAAGTATAGATGAGTAGTTTCATAGTAATTGTGTACATGTATGTATGCTCTTTCGCATCTACTGAGGCTACTCTGAATAGCTTTTGCAATTGGGGTTTACTGTATGGCAGCACTGACATAGGACTCCATTTCTTTCTGTGCACCATCGCGTACATGTATGTACTGAGTGACACATACCGTATGCAGACCACTTTCCTGACTAGTATGGATTGGTTCAATACCCAAAGTGTCCACTAATAAATATCACTTTCTGGCTAACCTTTGTTTGTGCAAGTTTTGGGTAAATCTGACAGTACTTTCTGGCTAACCTTTGTTTGTGCAAGTTTTGGGTATATCCGACAGTACTTTCAGAACAGGATGTTTTTGTTCATCATGAAGGAGCCAAATTCTTCCTGCCTCTTTAATTGATAAGTCTTTTCATGTTTTGAGTCGTACGTTTGATCCTATTTACTCTCGGTGAGTTCACTTTCTTAGCTTCAGGCAATCAGTCTTTTGTTTATTTATCGTCGCTACCGGTTGCCCATATGAGTGACGCATCCTGAAGAGATTGGTCATTTTAGAATGATACAGAGAGAGACCCATTCCAGAGTCCTCTCTGGTTCTATTACGTGCACAGTGTAAAGCACCGACACGATACCTCGGTTTAAAGTCCCATCTGAAAGACTGTTAATTTTATTAGTGTCAGACGGGGGATCGAACCTGCGATCCCTGGAGATTACCAGTCCAGCATGTTACCACTGGACTACAGATCTGTATGTAGGCAACCAGCTTTAAACACTAATAGTTTATATAGAGTTATATTTGGAACGTATTGTGTAGATTTTGAGTGGATTATGGTAAATAGTGTCGTAATTTTTTAATCGTCTTCGTACCCTAAAAAAATCCTAAAAACCACATAAAATGAAGACATTGTTTGGTCAAAGGTATGTAATCCTTGTAATATAAATGCAAAGTAATAACCTTCCAAGATTCTTGATCATTTTTTATGGGTAACAAAAATTGTAGCTTAGAGAAAGGTATAAATTTGTTATGGTGGCCAATGTTGTTCCCGTCTTTCTGAGAGATAATAGTTAATGTGATTGTCACATCTTTTTTGCAACACTCAATAAATTACGCCATTGGCTGAATATACACGGAGATGTGAGGTTGATGAGATTATGGGATTAGATAATAAGGATATATAAAATGAACGTTATTTTATATATGTATCCTTTTCGGTCCTGTTTCAAGTTTATCAAGACCGTCTGTACTGTAAGTTTTTAAACCATTTCGTGAAGTCTGCGAAAAGCTTGCAGCCATGTCCATTGAATCAAACCAGTTCTCTGGTATTAGTACCCATACTTGAATAAGATTATAAGTGAAGTGACACATTTCAAAACCATCTTGTATTTCCTGTCAGTAAGAGATAAGATAAGTGGAACAAGCTGTAAATAAAATTCTTGTATGGTTTAAAGTTACATACTTTGTCCTTGTACATGTATACACAGACTTGTGGGATCTGGACCACTGCTTTTGCCCTTGTTTGCACAGACTGGTGGGATCTGCACTGCTTTTGCCCTTGTTTGCACAGACTGGTGGGATCTGCACTGCTTTGTCCTTGTATACACAGACTTGTGGGATCTGCACTGCTTTGTCCTTGTATACACAGACTTGTGGGATCTGCACTGCTTTACCCTTGTATACACAGACTGGTGGGATCTGGACCACTGCTTTACCCTTGTATACACATACTGGTGGGATCTGGACCACTGCTTTGCCCTTGTATACACAGACTGGTGGGATCTGGACCACTGCTTTACCCTTGTATGCACAGACTGGTGGGATCTGCACTGCTTTACCTTGTATACACAGACTGGTGGGATCTGGACCACTGCTTTGCCCTTGTATGCACAGACTTGTGGGATCTGGACACTGCTTTACCCTTGTATACACAGACTGGTGGGATCTGGACCACTGCTTTGCCCTTGTATGCACAGACTGGTGGGATCTGGACCACTGCTTTACCCTTGTATACACAGACTGGTGGGATCTGGACCACTGCTTTCCCTTGTATACAAGACTGGTGGATCTGACCACTGCTTTACCCTTGTATGCACAGACTTGTGGGATCTGGATCACTGCTTTACCCTTGTATACACAGACTGGTGGGATCTGGACCACTGCTTTGCCCTTGTATACACAGACTTGTGGGATCTGGACCACTGCTTTACCCTTGTATACACAGACTGGTGGGATCTGGACCACTGCTTGGCCCTTGTATGCACAGACTCGTGGGTTCCCTAACACTACTGACACTAGTAACACTAGTAGGGAGGGAGGCAAATAGTGTTTGCACTCTCAGTGTCTGTGTGTCCGTCCGTGTAGATATTTCCAGCCCTGGCTGTAACCTCTATGGCATTCATCACCAACTGTGATATTTCTTGCTTCCTCTCAAGTTCAACCATCTGTAATCATTATTTAATTAAAGCATTTATTGTCAACATCTTAAAAATGAATCACCAATTGATACTTTCATTGACTGTCAAATCCTGCTCTAAAGCTAAATGACTGTAACTGTAATGCTGTTATAATATGGGCTGTCAACAAAGCATGACTTCCTTGTCAACAACGATTGTCAGCTTGAAAATAATTGTTTAATTTTTCATTATTAAAATTGACATCTGCTAAATCTTGCCAGGCATAACCAATTAATGATGTTGCTTAATGTGACAGCCATTACCAAAAACTAGTACATTTGTATATAACACAGATTTTATCTCTAAATAATGGACAGTGGCCCAGTTGTTAACCCTATCAACACCACAGACCTCTATATAGGCTTACAAAAAGTGTAGATCCAGATGAGCCGGCTCGTGACGAGCCGTCTCATCAGGATCTGCACTTTTTGCCAGTGATATGACTATTTTTAGACATAATTACCCATTTTGATAAATGAACTTGTCCAAATGTGATTTTCTGATTCATTTATTGGTTTATGAATATCATGGACCAGTCCATGTGAGTTACTTGGTGTTGAATGGGTTAATATGAATCAAGTGATCACAGTTTTCGTGCCACATCAACACTAATAACAACTATAAACTGTGGTTTCATGCAGCCATGCTGTCCACTGGGCATGTAGAAGAACCAGGGATGCCTACCCATCCAACATAATAATAATATGTAATAAATATTTATTATAATATGATTAATATATTACTGGAGGCACCGTCCAGGGCACAACAAGAAATAAATGTATAAAATATAGCCTAATACAGGGGTGGTAGAGCTGTCAAATTGTTAACATGTTAGAGTGCACATACAGGGGTCGGGTCGTAAGTTTGATTCCTCTATCCTATCATGGCAATATTAACAAACCGAGGTCCCATACACCGGGCATGTATCAGTGCCATACACCGGGCATGTATCGGTGCCATACACCAGGTATATATCGGTGCCATACACAAGGCATGTATCGGTGCCATACACTGGGCATGTATTGGTGCCATACACCGGGCGTGTATCGGTGCCATACACTGGGCATGTATTGGTGCCATACACTGGGCATGTATCGGTGCCATACACAAGGCATGTATCGGTGCCATACACCGGGCATGTATCGGTGTCATACACCGGGCATGTATCGGTGCCATACACTGGGCATGTATCGGTGCCATACACCGGGCATGTATCGGTGCTATACACTGGGCATGTATCGGTACTATACACCGGGCATGTATCGGTACTATACACCAGGCATGTATCGGTGTCATACACCGGGCATGTATCGGTACCATACACCGGGCATGTATCGGTGCCATACACCGGGCATGTATCGGTGCTATACACCGGGCATGTATCGGTACTATACACCGGGCATGTATCGGTGCCATACACCGGGCATGTATCGGTGCCATACACTGGGCATGTATTGGTGCCATACACCGGGCGTGTATCGGTGACATACACCGGGCATGTATTGGTGCCATACACTGGGCATGTATTGGTGCCATACACCGGGCATGTATCGGTGCCATACACTGGGCATGTATCGGTGCCATACATTGGGCATGTATCAGTGCCATACACCGGGCATGTATCAGTGCCATACACCAGGCATGTATCAGTGCTATACACCGGGCATGTATCGGTGCTATACACCGGGCATGTATCAGTGCCATACACCAGGCATGTAGCGGTGCCATACACCAGGCATGTATCAGTGCCATACACCAGGCATGTATCTGTGCCATGCACCAGGCATGTATCAGTGCCATACACCGGGCATGTATCGGTGCTATACACTGGGCATGTATCAGTACTATACACCAGGCATGTATCCGTGCCATACACCGGGCATGTATCCGTGCCATACACCGGGCATGTATCAGTGCCATACACCGGGCATGTATCAGTGCCATACACCGGGCATGTATCAGTGTCATACACCGGGCATGTATCTGTGCCATACACTGGGCATGTATCTGTGCCATATACCGGGCATGTATTGGTGCCATACACCGGGCATGTATCTGTGCCATACACCGGGCATGTATCGGTGCTATACACCGGGCATGTATCAGTGCCATACACCAGGCATGTATCGGTGCCATACACCGGGCATGTATCGGTGCCATACACCGGGCATGTATCGGTGACATAGGCCGGGCATGTATCGGTGCCATACACTGGGCATGTATCAGTGCCATACACCGGGCATGTATCGGTGACATACACCGAGCATGTATCGGTGGCAACCGGTAGCGATGATAAATAAACGTAAAACACACACTCATTCACTAATACACTAAAAGTTGCACCAACTGTTTTCGGCAATTCACAAAATTCAGCGCCAATATTTGTTTTTTTTGTCGCAACTGGCGACCGACAGCGGTAACCCTGAAAGTAAGGAGAAACGAAGGAGCTAGAGGGGATGGATAGACTAAATATTTTTCTCCTAAATGACCTTCTACATTATATCTGAAAGGTTGAATGTCAACATATCTGATGTATAGGTTTAATAGTTTAGACTAGATTGTGAGATTATCAGTTACACTAGATTGGACATTTAGCTTTGTATACATGCTCAGGTTGTAAACTATCCATGTGAAACATATCCTGTTAGATATAAAGTTGTTTTAAAGGCCATTGTGTATGTTATTACACTTCTATATATGGAACAAAACATGACTTGGTTTTTGATTACCGCGGTATGCACTGACACATCGCTATCCTGTTTAACAGGCTAAACCTGAGCTGTATGTAGTAGTAGTACTAGTACAGGGTGGGACAAAAGTATTAAACTACAATAAATTATGCATATTTCAGGATGTTTATTTTAATGAACCAGCTGAACTAGATAAACCACTTTGTTTCAAATTTCTATTGTAGAACGTTAACCTTTTAGCATTTTAACAGCAGTGTTGTACAAGAGTAATTATTAATACCAACACTATTTTTAGTACTGTAAAGTTTGCCATCTCAGGCCCGTAGCCTGGCCCCAAAAAAATGAGGCAAAAATATGAACAAATTCGTTCATTTGTTGAGTGAAGCGGGGTGTCTGGGGGACATTCACCTTGGAAATATTTTGAAATTAGGATGCAATTTCCATTCTTTCTGCTGCATTATAAATCCAAATATTTGCTACCTAAATGGTAGCACTTTTCATAACAATAACCAAGAAGTGTGCATACAGTTGGTTTACGATTTTGTCGGCAAATGATTCTACACAAATGTATTGGCCTACTTTCTGACTTTAATAATTTGCACGTACTGTTACGTACATATAGACACCTATCACGTACATAGAGACACTGTTATGTACATAGAGACACCTGTTACGTACATATAGACACCTGTCACGTACATAGAGACACTGTTATGTACATAGAGACACCTGTTACCAGGGCTGGGGTGAATACATTAGGAAAGTATTTGAATACGAATACTCTGGAAATGTATGAATACGAATATGAATACTCTGTTTTATAAATGTATTTGAATACGAATACTTTAGTAATGTATTCGAATACTTTTTTGAATACTTTTGAATACATTCTCTTTGAATATTATATAAACAAGAAAAAAAACTAAAACAACAACATCTCATATATATATATATACAATGTTTATTTTAGTTTATAATCTTCTGTACATGAAATCAGATATGGGCAAGATTCAAACTACTTCACAACCAACCTATACCATTTACATATATCAGTGTTTTAAGATTATTATTTATTCAACATGTTTTAATAGTATCACAAAACAAATAAACATTTATAGCACAATTATTAGAGAAGTTTAATTGTGAGAGACAGCATAGTACAACTAATTCAGCACATAATAATATAGCAAGCACATACATGCCTGCTCTGGCTCTTATTTTTTTGTAGCCAATTATTTTTAGCCAAATCTGTGCTTCCTTTAGCCAATTCCGACGCGCGCCATTTCTCCCAAACAGAGTTATTATAGTATATTTATTATAATATATTTTAATGTGTCATGCAATTGTATCACCTAAATGATGTATGCCCTTAAACTACAACTGAGGTAAGAGTTACATTTGCCGTGATACATTACTTGACAAGTTGTGTCAACTTTCATTTTCAGAATCATTTTAAAATGCATTCCCAGGGTTAGACTAGTGCTGCATGTCAACTGTGCACATTTTATTACATCACATAAGACATTTGATCTTTCAGGTTAATGGTGTAAACAAGATTTATTTGATTGACAGGGTACTGCTGCTGGAGATCAATTAACACCTGTCACTTATATTGCCAATACCATTGCTCTATGCCAAATAAACATCCTGTTTTGATGGGATTACTCTGATTAGCTGTCAGGTTTAAAATTGGAATATTAAATATAATAAATGCCATGGCATGTGGTAAATATCTATTATTTCTTTGATCACAATTTCCAATTTTCGAATATTTAACAGATTTTTGTCGTTTTTATCATTTTAGCCAAACTGAGATTTTATTAGCCAATTTTGCCATATTTTAGCCAATGGCTACTCTGGCTATTGCCAGCGCGGGCCCTGACATAATAAAAGTCAATCCACACACCTGTGATTATCACAGTTCATAGTATTTTAGTTCAATTGCACAAATTATCTTAATTAAGGATATTGCTCTGATCTTTGAGCATATCCATAAATTACACCTGTAAAAGCTAACAACAGCAGTAATTATTTTCTTAATTAAGGATATTGCTCTGATCTTTAGTAATTATGCTATAGAATTATTGAAGGTGTTATCATAAACCTGCTCACCTATTGACCAGGGTCACCTATGATGAACTCATGTTTTAATACCTTTTAGGAATATTAGTTGTTTGACATTTAAGATTAACTCCTATAATATAATAATTCAATGGAGATAATCATAAGATTTCCTCAGCAAAGTTTAAAATCACTGATTCTGTAATTAAAATGTTATGGAGCTAATTTCACAATTTTCTCACCTGCTTTTAAAATATTAACAGAATAATTATCAAGGACAATTAATTAAACAATTTATTTATAGTACTAATAAAAATATTTAGAAATTATAGTAATTTATAGTGTCTGCTAATCTACAATAATAAAAATAGTAATTTTCTAGTGATATATACTTTTAAAATTAGACTTTGTTAATTGTCACTTTTTATTGCATAGATGACTTAATTATGATGTTTAAAAAGTAACATGCAAAAGTATTCAAAAAGTATTCAAAAAGTATTCATGAATACAGTGATATTTCAAATGTATTCGAATACAATACGAATATTTGTATTAAAAATAAGTCATGAATACTGAATACTTACGAATACTGAAGAATCAGTATTCGAATACAGATGAATACGAATACTGAATACGAATACCTCAGCCCTGCCTGTTACGTACATATAGACACCTGTCACGTACATAGAGACATTGTTATGTACATAGAGACACCTGTCACATACATAGAGACACCTGTCACGTACATAGAGACACTGTTACGTATATAGAGACACCTGTTATGTATATAGAGACACCTGTCACATACATATAAACATCTGTCACGTACATAGAGACACCTGTCGCGTACATAAAGACACCTGTCACGTATATAGAGACACCTGTCGCGTACATATAGACACCTGTCACATACATAGAGACACCTGTCACATACATAGAGACACCTGTCACGTACATAGAGACACTGTTATGTACATAGAGACACCTGTCACATACATAGAGACACTGTTACGTACATAGAGACACCTTTCACGAACATAGAGACACTGTCATGTACATAGAGACACCTGTCACATACATAGAGACACTGTCACATACATAGAGACACTGTCACATACATAGAGACACTGTCACATACATATAGACACCTGTCACATACATATAGACACCTGTCACATACATATAGACACCTGTCACATACATAGAGACACCTGTCACATACATATAGACATCTGTCACATACATAGAGACACCTGTCACATACATATAGACACCTGTCACATACATAGAGACACCTGTCACATACATATAGACACCTGTCACATACATATAGACACCTGTCACATACATATAGACACCTGTCACATACATATAGACACCTGTCACATACATAGAGACACCTGTCACATACATATAGACATCTGTCACATACATAGAGACACCTGTCACATACAT
This sequence comes from Archivesica marissinica, assembly GCA_014843695.1. Lineage (NCBI taxonomy): Eukaryota > Metazoa > Mollusca > Bivalvia > Venerida > Vesicomyidae > Archivesica > Archivesica marissinica. The sequence continues at coordinate 50,472,048 of CM026402.1, read as the reverse complement.
ATAGACACCTGTCACATACATAGAGACACCTGTCACATACATATAGACACCTGTCACATACATAGAGACACCTGTCACATACATATAGACACCTGTCACATACATATAGACACCTGTCACATACATATAGACACCTGTCACATACATATAGACACCTGTCACATACATATAGACACCTGTCACATACATATAGACACCTGTCACATACATATAGACACCTGTCACATACATATAGACACCTGTCACATACATAGACACCTGTCACATACATATAGACACCTGTCACATACATATAGACACCTGTCACATACATATAGACACCTGTCACATACATAGAGACACCTGTCACATACATATAGACATCTGTCACATACATAGAGACACCTGTCACATACATATAGACACCTGTCACATACATAGAGACCCTGTCACATACATATAGACACCTGTCACATACATAGAGACACCTGTCACATACATATAGACACCTGTCACATACATATAGACACCTGTCACATACATATAGACACCTGTCACATACATATAGACACCTGTCACATACATATAGACACCTGTCACATACATATAGACACCTGTCACATACATATAGACACCTGTCACATACATATAGACACCTGTCACATACATATAGACACCTGTCACATACATATAGACACCTGTCACATACATATAGACACCTGTCACATACATAGAGACACCTGTCACATACATATAGACATCTGTCACATACATAGAGACACCTGTCACATACATATAGACACCTGTCACATACATAGAGACACCTGTCACATACATATAGACACCTGTCACATACATAGAGACACCTGTCACATACATAGAGACACCTGTCACATACATATAGACACCTGTCACATACATAGAGACACCTGTCACATACATATAGACACCTGTCACATACATATAGACACCTGTCACATACATATAGACACCTGTCACATACATATAGACACCTGTCACATACATATAGACACCTGTCACATACATAGAGACACCTATCACATACATATAGACATCTGTCACATACATAGAGACACCTGTCACATACATATAGACACCTGTCACATACATAGAGACACCTGTCACATACATATAGACACCTGTCACATACATAGAGACACCTGTCACATACATATAGACACCTGTCACGTACATAGAGACACCTGTCACATACATATAGACACCTGTCACGTACATATAGACACCTGTCACATACATAGAGACACTGTCACATACATAGAGACACTGTCACATACATAGAGACACTGCCACGTACATAGAGACACCTGTCACATACATAGAGACACCTGTCACATACATATAGACACCTGTCACATACATATAGACACCTGTCACATACATATAGACACCTGTCACATACATATAGACACCTGTCACATACATATAGACACCTGTCACATACATATAGACACCTGTCACATACATAGAGACACCTATCACATACATATAGACATCTGTCACATACATAGAGACACCTGTCACATACATATAGACACCTGTCACATACATAGAGACACCTGTCACATACATATAGACACCTGTCACATACATAGAGACACCTGTCACATACATATAGATACCTGTCACGTACATAGAGACACCTGTCACATACATATAGACACCTGTCACGTACATATAGACACCTGTCACATACATAGAGACACTGTCACATACATAGAGACACTGTCACATACATAGAGACACTGCTACGTACATAGAGACACCTGTCACATACATAGAGACACCTGTCACATACATATAGACACCTGTCACATACATATAGACACCTGTCACATACATATAGACACCTGTCACATACATATAGACACCTGTCACATACATATAGACACCTGTCACATACATATAGACACCTGTCACATACATAGAGACACCTATCACATACATATAGACATCTGTCACATACATAGAGACACCTGTCACATACATATAGACACCTGTCACATACATAGAGACACCTGTCACATACATATAGACACCTGTCACATACATAGAGACACCTGTCACATACATATAGACACCTGTCACGTACATAGAGACACCTGTCACATACATATAGACACCTGTCACATACATATAGACACCTGTCACATACATAGAGACACCTGTCATGTACATATAGACACCTGTCACGTACATAGAGACACCTGTCACATACATAGAGACACCTGTCACATACATAGAGACACCTGTCACGTACATATAGACACCTGTCACGTACATAGAGACACCTGTCACGTACATAGAGACACCTGTCACATACATAGAGACACTGTCACATACATAGAGACACCTGTCACGTACATAGAGACACCTGTCACGTACATAGAGACACCTGTCACATACATATAGACACCTGTCACATACATAGAGACACCTGTCACATACATATAGACACCTGTCACATACATAGAGACACCTGTCACATACATATAGACATCTGTCACATACATAGAGACACCTGTCACATACATATAGACACCTGTCACATACATAGAGACACCTGTCACATACATATAGACACCTGTCACATACATAGAGACACCTGTCACATACATATAGACACCTGTCACGTACATATAGACACCTGTCACATACATAGAGACACCTGTCACATACATATAGACACCTGTCACATACATAGAGACACCTGTCACATACATATAGACACCTGTCACATACATATAGACACCTGTCACATACATATAGACACCTGTCACATACATATAGACACCTGTCACATACATATAGACACCTGTCACATACATAGAGACACCTGTCACATACATATAGACATCTGTCACATACATAGAGACACCTGTCACATACATATAGACACCTGTCACATACATATAGACACCTGTCACATACATATAGACACCTGTCACATACATATAGACACCTGTCACATACATAGAGACACCTATCACATACATATAGACATCTGTCACATACATAGAGACACCTGTCACATACATATAGACACCTGTCACATACATAGAGACACCTGTCACATACATATAGACACCTGTCACGTACATAGAGACACCTATCGCATACATAGAGACACCTGTCACATACATAGAGACACCTGTCACATACATAGAGACACCTGTCACATACATCGAGACACCTGTCGCGTACATAGAGACACCTGTCATGTACATAGAGACACCTGTCACGTACATAGAGACACCTGTCATGTACATAGAGACACCTGTCACGTACATAGAGACACCTGTCACGTACATAGAGACACCTGTCACGTACATAGAGACACCTGTTACGTACATATAGACACCTGTCACGTACATAGAGACACCTGTCACGTACATAGAGACACCTGCACACACATAGAGACACCTGTCACGTACATAGAGACACCTGTCACGTACATAGAGACACCTGTCACGTACATAGAGACACCTGTTACGTAATAGAGACACCTGTCACGTACATAGAGACACCTGTCACATACATAGAGACACCTGTCACGTACATAGAGACACTGTCACGCACATAGAGACACCTGTCACGTACATAGAGACACCTGTCACATACATAGAGACACCTGTCACGTACATAGAGACACCTGTCACATACATAGAGACACCTGTCACGCACATAGAGACACCTGTCACGTACATAGAGACACCTGTCACGTACATAGAGACACCTGTCACGCACATAGAGACACCTGTTATGTACATAGAGACACCTGTCACGTACATATAGACACCTGTTAGGCTGTCCAATTAGCACAGTGGTTAGCGCGCTCACTTTTCACCAATGCAATCCGGGTTCGATCCTCGAACCGGGAAGTAGGACCAGGGATGCCATATATACAAAATTGTATAATGCATACGTTCTATCACTTGCCTCACCTCCGTGGATCTCACCTTGGATCCTGTTGTTGCTATATGTCTGAATTTGGGGATTTTACATTTTGCACGCCCCCATTGCACGCCCCAATCTCTCCACAGCAATAATAACTGCGATCTCTGTGGTGTATCGAATTTATGTGTCAGGGTTCATTCTAAGTCAGAATTTTTGGGAGAAGTGAGAAAGCGCGTGATCGCTTCCTTAAATGGTGTTCTTTAAAATATACTTCTGCAAAATAGGGTTAAAATGCACAGTACAACCATTAAATACAACATTTGAATAGAAGGAGTGCTTTATAATGGGCCGTGTATCTTACTAGACACAATTTTGTTTGAAAATCGTAAAAACCAAAAATAAAAATTTATTTTTTAGGGCGAAGTGGGGCCCCCAGAGGGCGAAGTCAGGGTCCCTAGGGCAACAATTTCGCCCACATTGCCCTCTAGAATGATCCCTGTGTGTCCGAAGCCAGAGTTAATTATGTAACCCTTATCCTTGCAGTGACGACGATGATTCTGTGCAGGAGATCGTCAGTATGCCCGGCCAGGCAAGATACGGGATTAACAAGCTTAGAGATGCTATTAAACCAATGGTAGAGAAAGGCCTCAAGACTGTTCTCATATTCGGTGTACCAGAGAAGATCCCTAAGGTAAAGAACGGCTGCTTGCACAGAAATTCAGTTTTATAGGGCGGGCGTAAATTTGTAAATAATTGTGGTGGTTTGTTTCGATATACATAACATTGACATTTCCTGGGTACATTTAATTTTGTCGATATTTTCATACACATTTTGGTGAGGTACATTGTAGCTAATAGCTGGAGAGTCGCCATATGACCTAAGCTGTTTGTGCCACATTAACCCATTCAACACCAAGTAACTGACATGGACTGGTCCATGATATTTTTAGACCAATAAATTAATAAGTAAATTACTTTTGGACCAGTTCATTTATCAAAATGGGTAATTTTATCTAAAAAGTCATAATTATTACTGGCAAAAAGTGCAGATCCTGATGAGACGGCTCGTCACGAGCCGGCTCATCTGGATCTACACTTTTTGTAAGCCTATTTAGAGGCCTGTGGTGTTGAAAGGGTTAAACCCCATAAAAGAAACAAACTATATATTAAGCATCTTCAAAACACTGTTACATCAGTCTCATTGGCCTGTAATAATAGAGTTTATGCTCAAGTTTAGGAGATGCCTGTTAATGTAACCTGTAACTTTGTACATCCCTTTTCGTTTTGTTTTTGTAATTTTCAAGAACCGTTTACAAATATGTTACAGGTCCTCCTACTTGTATCGGCAGTGATTGGTTGTTCTAGTCCGTCGAAATATATACATTTAGGTGCATGATTCACCATGCTGATTGGTGCATTACTCGAGTCGGTGACGGCCAAGTCGGGACTCAACGTGTACTTCTACCCATAGTTTATACAAATTTATTTTAGCTCGATTGCAAAACAAATTCTTACAACAACTTATATTAATCACTCTTGAGACCTCATTCCTGATGGAATCCATCGCCACGAGGGAGAGAGAAGTGACACCGTGGAATTTAAATGCCTTGCCTAAGGGCACAATCGTAACTGCTACAGCTGGACTCGAACTCCGGATCTTTCGGACTTCTACCCAACATTATGATTTCCTGTATTGCACCTCTATTCAGGATAACAATGGGACAGGTGCTGATCTGCCAAACACACCGACCATGTTGGCGATACGTATGTTACGACAGTGGTTCCCCGACCTTCTAATCGCCGCTGACGTATGCCTCTGTCCTTACACATGCCATGGACATTGTGGTTAGTATATTTTTCACTCATGTTGTTTTTTAAATTTTCATATAATATTATAGAAAATCGTGAATTGTCTCCTCAGATTTTGATGAATCGGCAATGTTATGTTTTTGGTTTACATGAAAGAACACACTATTGTATTCGTGTTTTCGCTAACTTTGTCGTTTGCATTATTACATGTATCTCAATTGCGAATTTGTGTGTTATCTTGAGTTACAAAATATTCCAATTTCGATGTAAGTGCGATTTATTGCCCTATATGAAGAGCTAAAAGAGAAGGTTTTGCCTTCTCTACGTGTACCAGATACTTGGACGGATTCGATAATACTCTATTTATAGGGTGCTGCTCGGTTGATTTGAGGTTGTTACCGCCCTTTATGGTTTCTAGATTACCTGCAGTAATTCCCAGTTCCCCTCCAGGTCCCCAGTGTGCCTCATGTTTCCTTTAACACTTGTAACTATTGTAAGAAGAAGGTAATAGAATAATTTGGTGATGAACCCTCATTGTCCCTCAACAATTTGGTGATGAACCCCTCATTGGCCCTCAGCAATTGTCTAATAACTTTTCGCATTAGAACTGTTTACACCGAACAATTCATTGTATGTTTGTTTTCCTTCAACACTATTATCGTTGGCTATTATCCAACCACCCCCAGTGAACAGAGAGAAGGATACAGCATGAACCGGGTGCGATACCATGCTCTTTACAATACGTCCGTCTGTTTGTGTTGTGTGAGTGTGAAGCACTGCTTGCAGCCTCAGTTTAAAGTTCCGTCCGAATGGATTATACAAGTGGGAAATACTGGACTGCATGATGATAAACTCAGACCACAGGCACAAGACACAAATTATTTTTGTTTGCCCTATGGTCATATAGTAAGTAATGTTTACTGAAGGCAACCAAGGAAACGATTTTACCTAGTTTCTCGTCAATGTTTCTTCATGCATGTTTCATTTCTGTTGGTTGCCTTCAGTAAACGTTACTTACTATATGACCATAGGGCAAAAAAATTGTGTGTTGTGCCTGTGACTCGGACCATTAACCAAATAGGAAGTGCGGAGCATTGATGCTGATTGTATGTATGTATGTGGTGTAATGTTTATATTCAGGCATCCTCTATGAAGACGGTGGTCTCAATAATGAAGCCAGCATTGCTAGATTGGCAGAGATCAGTCTCAACTACGCAAAAGCAGGTAAGCTGCTCCTCCTAATACTGTCAACCTGCGCTATTCTGTAAATTGATAGAAGACATTTGTTGTTAGTTTTGATTTATGATTATATTACACAGAATGAGCATTGAAAGCAATATTAGTACCACAATGAGAGACATCTCTAATTTTCTATTACCTGCCTTGGTGGATAAAGTCTGATTTATTCCAAATTGTGAATAGGTCCTTTTGGTTAGAATCCTTTGTTTTTACTGTTGTTCCCTAACCAGATGTTGCGGTATGATAAATGTGATTATATTCAAATCGTGTTAATTAACTGAAAACATTCTTTTAGAAATAAGTACCCATTGCATATACTGTATGCGATCTGTGGAGATATAGTAATTTAAAATTCATAGGAAGTGATAGTGGAATAATATTGCTAGCATGTTGTGCAAAGGAAACAACGATAACTGTCCGTAACTGAAAGTAACTGACCGATATCTCTCATTGGCAATAGTCATGAGTGACGATGAGCTTTTTATGTTCACGAGTGAAATATAATTTGATGATTCACTTCAACCAAATAAGATTTTTTTAAATTTTAGACTGGTGCTAGAACGTCTCGTTTAGACGACATCATTAATGATGTCACTGATGGTTTCAGTCCGAAAACTTTGGCATTGACAATATAATACACTCGGTGACTGCGCACCACACATGCAAAGCAGTAACAATATATTGTATTATTCCAGAGCTTTCAACCGGCGCAATATCACATTTCATTTCACTGATAAATTGTTTCATTATTAAACATATAATAAATATGTGTAAGATATGCATTGCACAGACCTGGACATTAACTTTTCTCCAATCTCAAACTCAGTCTCAAGCTTCTGATTGGTTCAAATCTCAGAATCAACCAATGAAATCACTTGAGCTTAGAGTTTGAGAAAAGGTTTATAACCTCTGGTCCTTTTTGACCGTTTGATAATGATAGCTGTTAAATTTATAATAAAATGACAGTTTGGAATCTAGAAATTGGCCGCATAACACAGGTTGGGTGCGTAATGGAGGCGACCGCTAGCACAGGTTTGACTGTATTACATGATGAACCATTCAAATTGTCTCGTCACATTGATACAAATACTTTTTGTTTTGTTATTTAGTATGCTATTATACATTAGATGCTTTGCTTTATTAAAAAATCGATTGCGAAACAAGCTTTTGCAAATTATATTAATCGCTGTCATTGTCACGGATGAAAGCCTACCACGGATGAAAGCGTATATACATCACAGTCATGTATGTCGTTCTTTGCGCGGTAGGAAACCAGAATCGTCGGAGAAAACTCACCTGTCCGATTTGGCGACCACCGTACCATCTTACGTACATCCCGATCAGAAGAGTGAACATTTCTACTGATACTTTTGATGTTTGGGTATGTCTGTTTGATGATCTATTTGTGATGTAGCTGTTATAATAGTGTTATATGATATGATTATCCTTATATTTACAGGGTGCCAGATTATTGCCCCATCTGATATGATGGATGGTAGGATCGGAGCCATCAAGCAAGCCCTGGCGGGAACTGAGTACGCCAGTAAGGTTTCTGTAATGAGCTACAGTGCCAAGTTTGCATCAAACTTTTACGGACCATTTAGGTAATATCACAAACACTACCTTTGAGACCATTTAAATTGTTTGCATCAAACTTTTACGGACCATTCAGGTAATATCACAACCACTACCTTTGAGACCATTTAAATTGTTTGCATCAAACTTTTACGGACCATTCAGGTAATATCACAACCACTACCTTTGAGACCATTTAAATTGTTTGCATCAAACTTTTACGGACCATTTAGGTAATATCACAACCACTACCTTTGAGACCATTTAAATTGTTCGCATCAAACTTTTAAGGATCATTTAGGTAATATCACAACCACTACCTTTGAGACCATTTAAATTGTTCGCATCAAACTTTTACGGACCATTTAGGTAATATCACAACCACTACCTTTGAGATCATTTCAATTGTTCAGTTACCAGCTATTCTTGCCACAATTTAATTTGGAAAGCTCACAACCCAACTGGAAGCACACTGGTTAACTGGTTTCATTAACATAAATTAAAATTCACTACAATCGGACGTTGATTACTGTACAGAACTTCCATCATCAAAATTTACCCTCGTGCAAATTTTAAGAAATCTAAAGCCTCAACTGGTAAGGGAACCGTGGTTCCTCATTTACATGCCTTTGAGGCGGTCAGATCTATATTTATTCAAAACAATGAAAATGAAGATAATGGCCATAAAGACACTTAGCTTGTAGAACAGTTATCATTGTATGTTAACAGGGATCATTATAGAGGGCAATGTGGGCAAAATTGTCGCCCTAGGGACCCTGACTTTGCCCTCTGGGGGCCCCACTTCTCTCTAAAAAATTGGGTTTTTTAATGATTTTCAAACAAAATTTGGTCTAGTAAGATACACTGGCCCATTATAAAGCACTCCTTCTATTCAAATGTTGTATTTAATGGTTATACTGTGCATTTTAACCCTATTTTGCAGAAGTATATTAAAGAACACCATTTAAGGAAGCGATCACGCGCTTTCTCACTTCTCCCAAAATTTCTGACCTAGAATGAACCCTGATGTTAACCTTAGTATCAAGGGTATAATATAAATTATTAAATTTCAAATGACAAACAAGTTAATTTGTAATATTGTATGTGCAAATATTGGATTGCACGTAACAAGTTTGTATCATACAAGTTGGGAATATCTTGTACACTGCCTCTGTACATGTGCAGTACCACAGCAGTGTGTGTTTTACGTTTATTTATCGTCGCTACCGGTTGCCCATATGAGCAACGCCTCCTGAAGATATTAGTCATTTTAGATTTTGGAGGATAGTGCAATGATACAGACAGAGACCCATTCCAGAGTCTCCTCTGGTTCTTTTACGTGCACGGTGTAAAGCACTGACATGAGACCTCGGTTTAACGTCCCATCTGAAAGACTGTTAATTTTATTTGGGTCAGACGGGGGATCGAACCTGCGATCCCTGGATTACCAGTCCAGCGTGTTACCACTGGGCTACAGATCCGTCTGTACCACAACAGTCATCCAAACCATGTGTGACATGTTTGGTAGGTGATTGTTGTACAATGTGTGACATGTTTGGTAGGTGATTGTTGTACATTGTGTGACATGTTTGGTATGTGATTGTTGTACATTCTGTGACATGTTTGGTAGGTGATTGTTGTACAATGTGTGACATGTTTGGTAGGTGATTGTTGTACATTCTGTGACATGTTTGGTAGGTGATTGTTGTATAATGTGTGACATGTTTGGTAGGTGATTGTTGTACATGTGTGACATGTTTGGTAGGTGATTGTTGTACAATGTGTGACATGTTTGGTAGGTGATTGTTGTACAATGTGTGACATGTTTGGTAGGTGATTGTTGTACAATGTGTGACATGTTTGGTAGGTGATTGTTGTACAATGTGTGACATGTTTGGTAGGTGATTGTTGTACAATGTGTGACATGTTTGGTAGGTGATTGTTGTACAATGTGTGACATGTTTGGTAGGTGATTGTTGTACAATGTGTGACATGTTTGGTAGGTGATTGTTGTACAATGTGTGACATGTTTGGTAGGTGATTGTTGTACAATGTGTGACATGTTTGGTAGGTGATTGTTGTACAATGTGTGACATGTTTGGTAGGTGATTGTTGTACAATGTGTGACATGTTTGGTAGGTGATTGTTGTACAATGTGTGACATGTTTGGTAGGTGATTGTTGTACAATGTGTGACATGTTTGGTAGGTGATTGTTGTACAATGTGTGACATGTTTGGTAGGTGATTGTTGTACAATGTGTGACATGTTTGGTAGGTGATTGTTGTACAATGTGTGACATGTTTGGTAGGTGATTGTTGTACAATGTGTGACATGTTTGGTAGGTGATTGTTGTACAATGTGTGACATGTTTGGTAGGTGATTGTTGTACAATGTGTGACATGTTTGGTAGGTGATTGTTGTACAATGTGTGACATGTTTGGTAGGTGATTGTTGTACAATGTGTGACATGTTTGGTAGGTGATTGTTGTACAATGTGTGACATGTTTGGTAGGTGATTGTTGTACAATGTGTGACATGTTTGGTAGGTGATTGTTGTACAATGTGTGACATGTTTGGTAGGTGATTGTTGTACAATGTGTGACATGTTTGGTAGGTGATTGTTGTACAATGTGTGACATGTTTGGTAGGTGATTGTTGTACAATGTGTGACATGTTTGGTAGGTGATTGTTGTACAATGTGTGACATGTTTGGTAGGTGATTGTTGTACAATGTGTGACATGTTTGGTAGGTGATTGTTGTACAATGTGTGACATGTTTGGTAGGTGATTGTTGTACAATGTGTGACATGTTTGGTAGGTGATTGTTGTACAATGTGTGACATGTTTGGTATGTGATTGTTGTACAATGTGTGACATGTTTGGTAGGTGATTGTTGTACAATGTGTGACATGTTTGGTAGGTGATTGTTGTACAATGTGTGACATGTTTGGTAGGTGATTGTTGTACAATGTGTGACATGTTTGGTAGGTGATTGTTGTATAATGTGTGACATGTTTGGTAGGTGATTGTTGTACAATGTGTGACATGTTTGGTAGGTGATTGTTGTATAATGTGTGACATGTTTGGTAGGTGATTGTTGTACAATGTGTGACATGTTTGGTAGGTGATTGTTGTACAATGTGTGACATGTTTGGTAGGTGATTGTTGTACAATGTGTGACATGTTTGGTAGGTGATTGTTGTACAATGTGTGACATGTTTGGTAGGTGATTGTTGTACAATGTGTGACATGTTTGGTAGGTGATTGTTGTACAATGTGTGACATGTTTGGTAGGTGATTGTTGTACAATGTGTGACATGTTTGGTAGGTGATTGTTGTACAATGTGTGACATGTTTGGTAGGTGATTGTTGTACAATGTGTGACATGTTTGGTAGGTGATTGTTGTACAATGTGTGACATGTTTGGTAGGTGATTGTTGTACAATGTGTGACATGTTTGGTAGGTGATTGTTGTACAATGTGTGACATGTTTGGTAGGTGATTGTTGTACA